>OZ005735.1:264288009-265488009 GCA_963930755.1 Eudasyphora cyanicolor | reverse complement strand
TGCAATTTTTAGCCGGAAAATTCTTTAGCCAAACTCTCAACCTGAAAAATGTGGTATTTATGGCTTAAAATAGCTTTTTTGAGAGCTAATTCAAAATTTTATTGAGATGAATTCTTGCCAAAATAGAATACATACTGCAAAGTTTCAGCTAAATTTCTTAAAAAATGTGGTGTTTATGGCTTAAATAAGCCTTTCTGGGAGCGACATCTATAGGTGGACTATAAGGAAATATGAACTGATGTAAAAAAAATTTTACTGCGAGTAATTATTGTCTTAATTAAATATAAACTGCAAAGATTCAGTTAACATGCTTAGAAAATACGGTATTTATTGCTTAAATACGTATATTTTTGAGCGACCTCTACAGGTTGACTATAGGGTCAGAATATTTCATATCGACCTTTGTAGTTTATTTTTGGCTAAAATGTTTATAAGCAGTTACAAATAGGTTAAAAAGGGTACAACTATAATTTTTTTTAAAAAAAAAATTTCAAAATATTTTAAGAATGAGTTTTTGTGTTTTACGGAGCTTGTAATTGCGCTCGAACAGATACGAGAAGGAGTGGACCAATGTAGTCCATATTCGAACTTAGCTGGACATAGAGAAAAATATGACTGCATACCAAATTTGAAAACAATCGGTTACTCCTTTCGAGAGTTATCGTGCGCACCAGCCAGCAGACAGACAGACGGACGGACATTGCTCAAATGAATTAAAATGGCCCAAAACGGATTTCCGCCGAACATACTTACTCGTATTCTAAACATTTTTTGGTATAATAGAAATTCTCCTCTTTCATTTATTATGCTTATAGAATACATTGGTATTGTAGTAGATGTAAACAAAACAAGTAAGAAAGTTTCAGTCGGGTAAACCGACTAAGGTATACCCTCACTTTGTGAGTAATGTAATATTGAAAATTACTCGAATTATTCTGTCAATTTGTGTGGGAGGTACCAGAAGGGGTTTATCAAATACACCTTTTTTCGCTGAACATAAGATACTTTAAATTCATTGCACTGTGCCGACTTTAGCATATATGTGCACCTTCGACGTGTTACAATTTTTTCCGTAGCAAATGATATATACCCTCGTCACACTAAAGTGAGGGTATAATTATTTCAAAATGTTTATCCTAGCAAGTCCCGTAAAATTTTTTAATCAATTATGTAGACTGCCATCAAATGCATATTTACAAAATGACAACACTCTCGCTAACAAATTGTTCAAGGTATTTCAATTTCAGAAATTTGCTTATAAGGGTGGGGCCACGCCCATTGGTCCAATCCCAACCCTTTTGGACCATTCACGTAGACTATCACCAGATCGATATGCAAAAAATTACAGCACTCTCGATAAAAAATTGTGCAAGATATGACTCTCAATTTCAGAATTTGGCTTATACTTGCATAGGCGGGGCAACGTCCATTGGTCTGATCCCGCCTATTTTTGGTCGAATCACGTAGACTGTCATCAGATACATATACCCAAAACTGCAGCGCTCACTTAAACAAATTGTGCAAGATATCTCAATTTAAAAATTAGGCTCCTATGGGCGGTGCCGCCCCTTTTTTGTGTAATCACGTAGACTGCGTGAGATGCACAAAATAACAGCACTCTCGCTAACAAATTGTGCATGATATCTCAATTTAAAAATTTGGTTTATATGGGCGGGGCCAGGCCCATTGATCCGATCTCGCCACTTTTTAGAACATTCACGTAGGCTATTATCAGATACATATGCACAAAATTACAGAACTATCGCTAAACAATTGTGTAAGACATCTC
This sequence comes from Eudasyphora cyanicolor, assembly GCA_963930755.1. Lineage (NCBI taxonomy): Eukaryota > Metazoa > Arthropoda > Insecta > Diptera > Muscidae > Eudasyphora > Eudasyphora cyanicolor. Next base: position 265,486,220 of record OZ005735.1, on the reverse strand, counting down.
AATTTCAAAATTTAGTTTATATGGGCAGGGTCACGGCCATTGATCCGATCCCGACCCTTTTTGGACCAATAACGTAGACTACCACCAGACATCACTCTCGCTAAAAATTGTGCAAGATATGTGTCTCAATTTCAAAATTTGGCTTATATAGGCGGGGTCACGTCCATTGGTCTGATCCCGCCAATTTTTGGGCGAATCGCGTAGACAGTCATCAGATACATATGTCCAAAACTGCAGCACTCTCGATAATAAATTGTGCAAGATATTTCAATTTCAAAATTTGGCTTATATGGACGTGGCCACGCCCATTGGTTCGATGCCGCTCCAGATATATATACACGAAATTACAGCACTCTCGGTAAAAAATTGTGCAATATATCTCAATTTCAAAATTTGGCTTATATGAGGGGGCCACGCCCAGTGTTCTGATCCCGCCCATTTTTGGACCAATCACGTAGACCGCCACCATCTACATATACACAAAATTCCAGCACTCTCGCTATCAAATTGTGCAAAATATCTCAATTTCAAAATTTGGCTTATATGGGCGGGGCCACGGCTATTGGTCCGAACCCGCCCTTTTTTGGACCAATCATGTAGGTCGCCAACGGATATATATATACAAAATTCCAGGTCTCGCGGTAACAAATTGTGCAAGATATCACATTTTTAAAATTTGGCTTATATGGGTGGTGCCACGCCCATTGGTCCGATCCCGCCCATTTTTGGAAAAATCACGTGGACTACTACCAGATACATACGTACAACATTACAGCACTCTAGCTAACAAATTGTGCAAGATCTCTCAATTTAAAATTTTGGCTTATATGGGCGGGGCCACGCCCATTGGTCCGATTCCGCCAATTTTTGGACCAATTACGAAGACTTCCACCATATACATATACACAAAATTCCAGCACTCTCGCTATCAAATTGTGCAAAATATCTCAATTTAAAAATTTGGCTTATATGGGCGGGGCCACGCCTATTGGTCCGAACCCGCCCATTTTTGGACCAATCATGTAGTTCGCCAACGGATATGTATATACAAAATTCCAGGTCTCTCGGTAACAAATTGTGCAAGATATCACATTTTTAAAATTTGGCTTATATGGGCGGTGCCACGCCCATTGGTCCGAACCCGCCCATTTTTGGAAAAATCACGTGGACTGCTACCAGATGCATATACACAACATTGCAGCACTCTCGCTAGCAAATTGTGCAAGATATCAAAATTTCAAAATTTGGTCTATGTGGGCGTGGCCCCCCGTTGGGTCGATCCCGCCCATTTTTGGACCAATCACGTAGACTGCCACCATATATATACACACAAAATTCCAGCACTCTCGCTAACAAATTGTGCAAAATATCTCAATTTCAAAATTTGCCTTATATGGGCAGGGCCACGCCCATTGGTCCGATTCCGCCCATTTTTTGAAAATTCACATAATCTGTCACTAAATGCATACACACAAAATTTCAGCACTCTAGCTAAAAAAATTTCTCAATATCAAAATTGGACCCATATGGGCGGGTCCACGCCCACTTGATATATCGAAAATTCAAATACTCTATTTTCAGCACCCCCTACACATGTACATTCAGTGAAAATTTCAAGATGATCGGTCTAGCCGTTTAGACGTCTATACGGAACAAACATACAAACATACAAACAAACAAACCCACAAACAAACCCACAAACAGACACTCTCTTTTATATATATAGAGCCCGGTGCGCTTCGCTGCCCTTGCCAAATTAGCACCAATCACGTAGATCGCCAACGGATATATATACACACAATTCCAGGTCTCTCGCTAACAAATTGTGCAAGATATCACATTTTTAAAATTTGGCTTATATGGGCGGTGCCACGCCCATTGGTTCGATCCCGCCCGTTTTTGGATCAATCACGTGGACTGCCATCAGATACATATGTACAACATTACAACACTCTAACTAACAAATTGTGCAAGATATATCAATTTCAAAATTTGACTTATATGGGCGGGGCCACGCCCATTGGTCCGGTGCCGCCCATTTTTTGACCAATTACGTAGAATGCCACCAGATACATATACGCAACATTGCAGCACTCCCGCTAGCAAATTGTGCAAGATATCAAAATTTCAAAATTTGGTCTATGTGGGCGGGGCTACGCCCATTGGTCCGATCCCGCCCATTTTTGGAGCCATCACGTAGACTGCCACCATATACATAACATTCCAGCACTCTCGCTAACAAATTGTGCAAAATATCTCAATTTCAAAATTTGGCTTATATGGGCGGGGCCACGCCCATTGGTCCGATTCCGCCCATTTTTGGAAAATTCACATAATCTGACACTAAATGCATACACACGAAATTTCAGCACTCTAGCTAAAAATTTTTCTCAATACCAAAATTTGACCCATATGGGCGGGTCCACGCCAACTTGATATATCGAAAATTCAAGTACCCTATTTTCAGCACCCCCTACACATGTACATTCTGTGAAAATTTGAAGATGATCGGTCTAGCCGTTTAGACGTCTATACGGAACAAATATACAAACATACAAACAAACAAACCCACAAACAAACCCACAAACAGACACTCTCTTTTATATATATAGATATAGATAGATAGACTAGTTTACAAAATATTAATCAAAGCGCTGTGAATAGCATTTTCTGGTGTAATACGGTCTCCTAAACACAAAAAACAAACATTAAGAACATTTTTTGTTGTATTTTTATCACCTCTCCTTAGAGAGGAGGGTATACATATATCATTTGCTACGAGCCAAAAGTGTAACACATCGAAGGAGTGACCTAAGACCCTAAGTATGTTCGGCGGATATCCGTTTTGGGTCATTTTCAGTCGAATGAGCAATGTCCGTCCGTCAGTCTGTCTGTCTGTCTGCTGGCTGGAGCGCACGACAACTCTCTAAAAGAGTAACCGATTGACTTCAAATTTGGTATGTGTTAATATTTCTTCTAGTTAAGTTCGAAGATAGGCCATATGGGTCCACTCCTTCTAGTACCTCCCCCACAAAGGGTTAACATTTAGTAACATATTGATTATTTAATAACTTGTATACTACTTATTTGAATCCTTTGAAATTATACACATAGTATTACTTTATTAGTCACTATTACCTTCGATGGGCGAAGTTGCCACGCCCCTTTTGGTACCTCCCACACAAATGGACAATTTTGAACCAAAAGTTAATAGTTTATAACTTTAATACCAGTGCATACAAATACTTGAAATTTTGTACAGTTTAATGTTTTTATAGTACTTAGAGTTCAGAGAAAAATGAGCGTCATTGGCACGCCCCCTTTGGTAACTCCCACACAATTGGACCATTTTTACCAAAGGTTAAAAGCTTTTAACTTTAATACCTTTGCATGCAAATACTTGAAATTTCGTACAGTGAAATACTTTTACAGTACCTAGAGTCTAGAGAAAAGTGGCCGTAATTGTCACGCCCCTTCTGGGCCATTTTAGACCAAAAGTTAACAGCTTATAACTTTAATACCAGTGCATATAAATACTTGAAATATTTTACAGTGTAATGCTTTTATAGTACCAAGAGTCCAGAGAAAAAGGGGCGTTATTTTGGTACCTCCCACACAAATGGACAATTTCGAAGCAAAAGTTAATAGCTTATAACTTTATTGCCAGTGCATACAATTTTACAATACAGTGCAAAATGGGCATTAGTGCCACGCTCCTTTTGGTACCTCCCACACAAATGGACCATTTTGTACCAAAAGTTACCAGCATATAAATTGAATACAACTGCATACAAATACTTGAAATTTTGCCCAGTGTAATGCTTTTATACCTAGAGTCCAGAGTCCAGTCCAGTCCCCTTTTGGTACCTCCCGCACAAATGGATCTTTTTGCACCAAAAGTTAACAGCTTTTAACTTTAATACCAGTTCATACTTTAATGTTATTAAATGCAATTTAAATGGATAATTATTTAATTAAAACAAAAAAAATAAATAAATTTACTAATATTTTTGGGGACTCAAGGTGAGGGGATTCATAAGTCGGTTTACCCGACTGAACTTTCTTACTTGTTGTTTAATTTTTTTATAAATTCCACTTTCTTTGTTGTTGACTTTTGTATTTTAACCACATTTGTTTAAGTATAAGCTGTACTCGTATAAACCCGGTATACCCTTAAAATTGGGAATATCTCTTTCACGTATATACGGATGTTTTAAAAAATCGTTTTTTTTGGTGGCTTGAAAAATAACCATAAAAAATAGAAAAAATTGTTTGCTCCAATTTTTCAAGGTTTTCATCCCTAGGAAGAAAACAATGCCTATTTAAACAAGTAAAAGCGTTAATTTCGGCCATGCCGAATCTTATATACCCTCCAACATGGATTGCATTCAATTTAAAATACTGGAGAAATTTTTGTATATGGAGCAAATCATGAAACGATCCTTTTTGTTTAAGTAAATTATTAAAAAAAACAACGCTGCAATTTTTAGGCCGCAAATTCTTTAGCCAAACTCTTCACCTGGAAAATGTGGTATTTATGGCTTCAAACAGATTTTTGAGAGGTACATCTACAAGGGGACTTCAACGAAATAAAATTTTATTTGTATAAAATTTAATGAGGTGAATTCTTGCCAAAATAAAGGGTGGTTAATTTGTAAGGGCCAATGTTGAATGTGAACCACACCTAAACGTAAATTTTGTTTCTGCATTTCATTTGACATTTCTCAATTTTAGACTAACTCAATTTGAACCATGGAAAGATACACAATCGAGCAACGCGTTAAAGTTATTCAGGCTTATTATGAAAATGGGCGTTCAAATCAAAATGCATATCGCGCACTTCGTGATTTTTTCGGTCAATTTAATCGTCCAAATGAAAACACCAGTGCATGCTTGTACAGCACGTACTGCAGCAAATATTGCTGCTGTTCGCGATAGTGTGGCTGAAGAGCCGTCCACCTCAACTCGTCGTCGTGCCCAACAATTGCACCTCTCACGCTCGTCTTTGATAAACATTATGCATAAAGACTTGCATTTAAACGCTTACAAGGTGCATTTGACTCAAGAACTAAAGCCTCTTGACCATTCCAAACGTCGTCAATGGTCAGAAAGGTAGCAAGAAATGGCAACAGTGGATGATCAATTTTCGAAGAAAATCATCTTCATTGATGAGGCACATTTTCACCTCAGTGGATTCGTCAATAAGCAGAATTGCCGCATTTGGGCGAATGATAATTCAAAAGTGATTGTCGAAAAACCAATGCACCCACAAAGAGTGACTTTTTGGTGCGGTTTATGGGCTGGCGGCATCATCGGGCCGTATTTTTTCCAAAATGAGGCCGGTCAGGCTGTTACTGTGAATGGTGTTCGCTATCGTGAGATGATAACGAACCTTTTATGGCACGAATTGGAACATATGGATGTGGACAACAATGGCTCTTTTGCGCAACAAATTCAATGGCCGTGTTATATCACGTCGTGGCGATGTCAATTGGCCGCCAAAATCATGCGATTTGACACCATTGGACTTCTTTCTTTGGGGTTATTTGAAAGAAAAGGTGTACGTCGATAAGCCAGCAACAATTCAAGAGCTAAAGAATGAGATAATTCGGCACATTAACGTCATAGAACCTCAATTATGCCTCAGCTCCATCGAAACTTTGGACCATCGGATGGAGGTTCCATACATAATTGAACCATTCCAATGTTATCATAATAAAAAGAAATGACAATAATTTCCTAAATAATTTGTGTTTTATTCAAAATCAATATCGGCCCTTAAAATGTAACCACCCTTCAGAATATAAACTGCAAAGTTTCACCTAAATTTCTTAGAAAATGTAGTCTTTATGGCTTAAATAAGCCTTTTTGGGAGCGATACATGTAGGTGGACTATAAGAAAATATTAACTGATTTAACAACTTTTTACTGCGACGTATTCTTGACTTAATTAAATACAACTGCAACGATTCAGTTAAAATGTTTAGAAAATGTGGTATTTATGGCTTAAATATGTATATTTTGCAGCGACCTCTACAGGGTGACTATAACAAAATATGAACCGATTTATAAAATCTTTACTTTGGTGAATTCTTGTCAAAATAGAATACAAACTGCAAAGTTTCAGCATAATTGCTTTAAAATATGGTATCTATGGCTCAGAAACCGTATTTTGGAGCGACCTCTATAGGGGAGCTATATCGAAATATTGACCGATATGGCCCATTTGCAATCCCAAACAGCCTGCAACTATATGAAGTATTTCTACCAAATTTGATTAACCTAGCTCTATTATTACGGACAGTAACGTGAGTGCAACAGACGGACGGACAGACAGACATGGTTAAATCGTCTTAGAATTTTACGACGATTAAGAATATAAAGGGTGGCTAAATTTTAAGGGCCGATGTTGATTTTGAATAAAACACAAATTATTTAGGAAATTATTGTCATTTCTTTTTATTATGATAATATTGGTAATATTGGTCTTCTTTGACGTATTTGATCCTACTACTACTCAACTTATAGCAAATTGAGCCGTCTACAACTCATTCTCAGAAAATTTTCAAATCGGGTGAGTAGCTTTGATGTTGGCGGCTTAAAAAGGTTAAAAAACTGCGTTTTTTTTAGTAAAAATGTGGCAGAAAAATTCATATAAAAATTTTTGTTTTTTTACGTATAGCTGGCATTTTTCCAAAGAAAATAAGCACTTACTTAACAAAATCTGACAACAAATGGCGGACTTATAATTTTTTTGGTATAAGACCGAAATTCCGCTATTTCACGATATTTTGATTTTCATTATTTGCACAGCTAACCTACTAGGAGGGATCGAAAAAGCAAGTTTTTTTATAATCCTTTTGGAATAGAACGGAACAGTTGCTCCTATACATAAGTTACTTCTGTTCAAAATTTCACCACCCTGGGTTAATGTCGTCTGTTCTGGCAAGGGACGTGAAATTTCAAAAATTTAGTGAAATCAGCAATTTTTTTTTGGAAATTTTTTTCAAATGTCACAGCACTTTGCAGTTTTGATAAAATTTTTAAATTAATATTAATAACACAAATATTTCATAATTGTAAAAACCCTATTTACAATACCGTAGGGACGTTTCGTCGAAAATGGTATAATGAAAATTCAGAACATAGAAACACAGGAGCATTTTACGATACGAATTTTGGCAAACCCACTTTACATGTACAAAATTGTTTGGAAAAAACGTTTACGTAATTTTTATGATTCTCAGAATTAAAAAAAATAAGTAATACACAAATAGTTATTTAATTTTTATGATTGTGGTTGCAGAGTAATATACGCTTCTGAATGTGCGTGGACGCTCTTCGTGTTCCTTTATGACTGCTACTCCGTTCACAGTCAATTAAAGGGAAAAAAGGGAATTACACTTTTTTATTGATGTGTGTTTTCCCGATGGCTACCTGTATCTGATTTTTTTTACAGAAATTCCCCCCACATTTGTGAGTGGTCATTATTTGGAAACTTTTCCACAATTTGAAATGCACACTTGCTGAATCAGGTATATAGCCACCCTTAAAAGATGCGCCCATTCATAAGTACCTGTCAGTAAAATATTGTAACATACTTAGTATTTATAGGTGTTCATTTATCGTTTTTTGTCATTCAACAAGTGTCTACGAACGCGAGTAGTACGAGTAAAAAGTGAAACAAATTGAATTTAAGTGCATATAATACCTACCCAAAAAAAAAAGTTATTTGGCGGACCCTTATATGTACCTCCGATATGGCATATATTCACTGTATAAGCAACATTTTGAACAGATTTGTACAAAACTTGACAGAGAATTGTCTCGTGATACACTTAGAGACAATACAAATTTTGAGGGAAATCGGTTCAGATTTAGATATAGTCCCCATATATATGTTAGCCCCGATTTGACATCTAAGCGCTGTAGAGACTGTATTTTATATCCGATCACAGTGAAATTTGGCAGAACGAGGTTTCTTATTACATGAAGGGATGCTGCCAAATTCGAAGAAAATCGGTTCAGATTTAGATATAGCCCCCATATATACTCGTTAGCCCTGATTTGACATCTAAGCGCTGTAGAGACTGTTATTTATATCCGATCAGTACGAAATTCGACAGAAAGAGGTTTCTATTTTACATGAATGAGTACTCAGGGAAAATGGATTCAGATTTTAATATAACCTCCATATATATGTTCCTCCTGATTTGGTTACAAAGCGCTATAGAAGTTGTACTTTACTTCCGATCATTACAAAATTTTCCAGAAAGATGTTTCTCAATTTAGGAACGAATATTGCTTAATTTAGCGATTATCGGTTCAGAATTAGGTATATCCACATATATATGTTCTTACCCATTTACCAATTATTCCACATTATTATCGTCAGGGAGGTGTAGGGTATTATATGTCGGCCCCGACCGACTTTCTGCCTTTCTTTACTGGTTACATATTATAATAATTGTATTATTTTAAACAATATATTAGGCAAAATTGTTATAAATATTTTCCAGATAATTGTTTACAACTTCCTTCATTTAGTATTGTCATTTTTCATAAAAAAAGACATTGGAAATATTACAGAATTCCACGGTGTTGAGTGATGAATAAATCTAGGTATATAGGTCGAAATTTTATAATATTCTTCAATATTTGTTGCATCAACATTGCAACGACGACTATGCCGGGCCGCAATCCTAGGTTTCTTGATTTGAATGTCTTGTTCTTCACAAAATATTTTAATGAACGAAAAAATCGCTCCAAAATGGTGGGTACAATTTTTGGGCATATCCATCAATTCATTTTTCATATTTTCTGCCAGATGGACGGCTTCAGCTAAATCTTGATTTTCACTTAGAAGAACGCGACTAAATGATAATGCCAAGCAGTGAACTGAATAAACTACGTGGACCGAAACTTGAAAATCCAACGTCATCAACAACTGAAATCCAGACGTTGTAGTTTTCTGGTGTGGATGCATTCATAAGCCTCGATAACGGTTACTTGTAGGTGAAGATATATTTCAAGAGACTCATGTTGTTCTACCCGTCGAGTTGCGCAATACCGCTTTAATTTTTGCTTTTTGTCATCATGGAGATTGCTGTTATTAGAAATTGCTTCTTGAAGAGCTATTTGCCTTTTAGGATATTAAAAAGGTGGTATATGATTTGGTTTTGAATTTGTAATTGTTTATCGATGGACGCTGTGGCTTGTTTTTATACATTAGATCTCATTTCAGCTTTCAATGCACTGTTTCTATGGTATTCGAGTGATGAGTGGTGGCGAAATACGTCCAGTGCTTTTTATACCCTACACCACACTGTGGTACAGGGTATTATAACTTTGTGCATTTGTTTGTAACACCCAAAAGGAGAAGAAATAGACCCATCGCTTATAATACCGATCGACTTAGAATCACTTTCTGAGTTGATTTAGCTATGTCCGTCTGTCTGTCTGTCCGTCTGTCTGTCTGTCCGTCTGTTTGTCTGTCTGTCCGTCTGTGCATGTATTCTTGTAATCAAAGTACAGGTCGCAATTATGACGAAACTTTACACACATCTTTTTTTGGCCCAAGGACGATCCCTATTGAATTTGGTTAAAATCGGTTCAGATTTAGATATAGCCCCCATATATATGTTAGCCCCGATTTGACATGTAAGCGCAGTAAAAACTTTATTTTATATCCGATCAGTATGAAATTCGGCAGAAATAGGTTTCTTATTATATGGATGAACACTATTAAATTTGGAAGAAATCGGTTCAGATTTAGATATAGCCCCCATTTATAGGTTACCCCCGATTTGACCTGTAAGCGCAGTAAAAAATGTATTTTATATCCGATCAGTGCGAAATTCGGCAGAAAGAGGTTTATTATTACATGAAGGAATACTGCCAAATTTGGGGAAAATCGGTTCAGATTTAGATACGGCTCCCATATATATGTTACCCCCGATTTGACATGTAAGCGCTGTAGAGACTGTATTTTATATCCGATCAGTACGAAATTCGACAGAAGGAGGTCTTTTTACATGAATAAGTATTCAGGGAAGATCGGTTCAGATTTATATTAAAGCTCCATATATATGTTCCTCCTGATTTGATATCAAACCGCTATAGAAGTTGTATTTTTTATTTCCGATCATTAAAATTTTCCAGAAAGATGTTTCTCAATTTAGAAACGAATATTGCTTAATTTAGCGATTATCGGTTCAGAATTAGGTATATCCACATATATATGTTCTTACCCATTTACCAATTATTCCAGATTATTATCGTCAGGGAGGTGTAGGGTATTATATAGTCGGCCCCGCCCGACTTTCTGCCTTTCCTTACTGGTTTCCAATTATTAAATGATCTTGATACCAAGTTTCTTTGTTTATACCCTACACCACACTGTGGTACAGGGTATTATAACTTTGTGCATTTGTTTGTAACACCCAAAAGGAGAAGAAATAGACCCATCGTTTATTATACCGATCGACTTAGAATCACTTTCTGAGTTGATTTAGCTATGTCCGTCTGTGCATGTATTCTTGTAATCAAAGTACAGGTCGCAATTATGGTCCGATCTCGACGAAACTTTACACATATCTTTTCTTTGGCCCAAGGACGATCCCTATTGAATTTGGTTAAAATCGGTTAAGATTTAGATATAGCTAGAGTGATCAAACCCGGTTTAAAATAAAACGGCCCACCGGTTTTTTGCTTCCAACGTCCCCGGTTTTTCTCAAAATCATGAATTTCGAACAACCGGTGCAACCGGGTTTTTTCGTTTGTTTCCACCGGTTTTCCGGTTTTTTTATTATCACTAAAATATTAAAAATTATTTAAAACTTTATATACAAAATATCACAAATTAAGATAATAATATGAAAGATCTCCTTATATGGCCTAAAAAGACTCGGCAACTTTGCTAGAATCCGAAGCCATTCACCAATTTCTATACAAATTACAAAAATTTAAAGAAAATAAATAATTCATACGCGCAGAAGTTATGTGAAAAGTAAACGCATTCTCCCATTTTCAAACCGAAAGAAAAACAAGTAAGAAAATTTCATTTGGGTAAACCGACTAGTGTGTACTCTTATATATTTATATGTATACTCGTATATACCCACCTGCACTAAAGTGTGTATATAAAATATATATGTATAAAGATTTAATACCTCTATTAAATATTCTATTTAATATCCCGAAATATTAATATTTTCTTCACTGAAGTACATAAGGGGAATTTCATGTCAAGTGAGTTAATTTTTAAAAGGGATGTCTTCTGTCGGGATGAAAATTGCACCAAGTAGCCCTATCAGATAGTAGTTATGAGACACAATTCCAACGAAATCGGTTAAGGACTTTCCGAGTTGGGAGGTGTCAAATATTGACATTTTTGTCAAACGGTTGTTTTTCCCATCTGAAATGCTAAAATGTTTGGTTGAACGTTAATTTTTTTCAGAGGGTTATATTTATTTTGATAGATCAACAGGTCCCTTCCCATTAATAGGTCACAAAGCTTTTAAAGGAAATTATCTAAGTTTTTTTTGAGCAAAAAAATCAAAAATTAAAACATCGGTTTTTACCAAAATTTCAAAAAAGTTTAATTTTGCAAAAAAGTAATGAAAATATATTTGCTAATTTTTTTAAAAGGTTGAAGAAAAGACTATCGATAACACTTTTGGAAAATGTTTCTAAATACAATAGCTAATTAGTTATAAGTATGAGATAAAAGGACCGTTTGACTCAAATGACAATATTCATCACAATCCAACTCATAACTACTATCCAACAGGACTAAATTTGGTGCAAGATTCCTGATCAGAAGACATCGCTTTTAAAAATTTAATATTCAAAAATCGCCTTTTTTTATTAAAAAGGAAAATGTTTTTCAAACGGCAATTTTCATACTGTTTTGTTATGCAGAAAAAAGCCGGTTCTACCGGTTTCCCCGGTTTTCTTCGAAGAAAAAAACCGTCCACCGGTTTTTTTATAACTTAAATAAACCATCCACCGGTTTTTTATTTTTTCAAAAAAACCGGTTTTTTGATCACTCTAGATATAGCCCCCATATATGTTAGCCCCGATTTGATATGTAAGCGCTGTAAAAACTTTATTTTATATCCGATCAGTATGAAATTCGGCAGAAAGGGGTTTCTAATTACATAAAGGAATACTGCTAAATTCGGAGAAAATCGGTTCAGATTTAGATATAGCCCCCTATATATATGTTACCCCCGATTTGATATGTAAGCGCTGTAAAAACTGTATTTTATATCCGATCAGTGCAAAATTTGGCAGAAAGAGGTTTCTTATTACATGAATTTAATACTGCCAAATTCGGAGAAAATCGGTTCGGATTTAGATATAGCCCCCATATATATGTTACCCCCGATTTCACATGTAAGCGCTGTAAAAACTATATTTTATATCCGATCAGCGCGAAATTCGGCAGAAAGAGGTCTTTTTACATGAATGAGTATTCAGGGAAGATAGGTTCAGATTTATATTAAAGCTCCATATATATGTTCCTCCTGATTTGGTATCAAACCGCTATAGAAGTTGTATTTTTTATTTCCGATCATTAAAATTTTCCAGAAAGATGTTTCTCAATTTAGAAACGAATATTGCTTAATTTAGCGATTATTTTTTCAGAATTACATAATATGTTTCTACCCATTTACCAATTATTCCAAATTATTATGCCAATGACCCTTATCGCAGTGTTAGGTATTATATAGTCGGCCCCGCCCGACTTTCTGCCTTTCCTTACTGGTTTTGGTTATGCACTTCTGTATCCCTAGGAGGAAATAATAAGCATGTTTTACAGAAAGCACTGACTTGATTCGCGGAGGACGCCAACAATTTATATTTATGTAACCAAAAAAGTTGGAATTTTAAACTTCTTTGTCCAGTCACTGGAAAATTATAATTATCTGGAGAAATTCAAATTTTTTCATGAAGTCTTCTATATAGTCGATACTCTCTGATGTAAAACTAGTTTTTCTGTAGTTTTTTCTGTTTGCAGTTATAACAGACTAACATTTGTCAAAAAAAAAACTACTGCGTTTCCATTAACCGTTTGGTTGCTACAACTGCGTGTGGAGCTGGTTGGGCTGCAAACCCTCTGTATATTTTAAAATTAATTATTTTAGTATTTTCCGCTAAAAATTCCAAAAAAGTTATCATCACCATATATAATAAGAAACAACAAATAGAAAATGTTAATTTTATTTTAATTTGAAGGAATTTTCTTAATTTGTTAATGGGTGTCAAGAAAATATTCGCATATATTTTAGGTCACATCCTTGCCAGACGCTTTGTAGAATAGACAAAATTGCTCTAAGACTTCTCGTTGAAGGTTATCAAATGACCCGTCTGGGTACTCGAACAACTTTGGCATTTATTTTCAAGTGTTTTTCCCCTCCTCCTCCTCCATCAAATATGGCACATGTGAAGTGTTTGTAGAATGTGTTGCCAACACTTGCGCATATGTTTTAGTAATTACTGTGAAATGTACCATCTTTCTTTGGCAAACATCTCAGATGTCTCAATAGAAGAAATGGCGAAGAAGAGAAGCGCACAAACAAATAAGCAATGCATTAGGGGGACTAAGCAAACCAACGAAACGTTTGAAATATTAAAGTGGAATTTTTCAAAATTTAAAGATAATTAAAACAATAAAAAATAGCAGAAAACCTGATTAACTGAGCATAAATTTAAAAAAGAATTAAGAGAAATAACTTGTGAGCCGCCTTAATATTCATTTATACCATTATACAAATAAGTTCATATTGTGTACTTATGTGTGTGTGTGTGTGTGTGTATGTATATATGTATCGCACTTCAATATCCTCAAGGATATCTGCATTATATGCGAACGTATGTGTTTGTGTATTTGTTGTTCGAGTGCATCCTTTTACAGTTTTGGCCATACACACAACACAACACAAGACAACGCAGAGCACTTAAGAACATTTCATTATCTTAAGATGTTGTAAATAATTGAAGACATGTTCGGTTAATATCAAAGTACACACCCACACTCACACCACACCGACACACACGCACACGCCCCTGTACCCACTAAATACTTGTATAAATACTTAGTCGAACGCTCTCCACTCGGCAGCGTTTCGTTACAAGTACTCGTATGTACGTACTCGTACTCGTAGTTGCAGTCGATGATGCCATTGAATGAGCTGCACTCCTTGAGTCATCCTTTGGTTGGTCCTTGAGTGATTGATTGTGAGTAAAAGATCCAAAAGAAAATGCTCTTTTCAAATGTATTCAATGTTAAGAATCTGAAAATCAATTATACAACTAAATTGCAAAAGATTTAAGGGCAAATTTAATTAAACTTATTTATCGGGCGAGGCGGGGTTGGAATTGCTTTGTGAAAATTATACAAATTGAATTTTATTTACACTGCACAACGTGAACAAAGGCTCATTGTAGGGCTTATTTCAATTAAATAATTTATAGTAAATAAAAATTGTTTAGATAAATTACTAGGTATGGCACGGAAAGGTAAATTTTTCATTATGTTTTATTATACCCTCACTTTAGTTTAAAGAGGGTATTTAAGTATATCATTTGCTATGAGCCAAAAGTGTAACACATCGTGGGAGTGACCTAAGACCCCAAGTGTGTTTGGCGGAAATCCGTTTTGGGCCTTTCTATGTCATTTGGGCAATGTACGGCCCTCTGTCTGCTTGTCTCTTTATCAGTCTGCTGGTTGGTGCGCACGATAACTCTCGAAATGGATAACCGATTGACTTACAATTTGATATGAGGACATATTTTTGTCTATTTCAAGCAAAATTCGAAGATGGGCCATATTGGTCCACTCCTACTAGTACCTCCTCCGCAAAGGGTTACAATTTAGTGAACAATTTATTATCCGATAAGTGTTTTTTTTTTATTATTTCATTTAATTCATTTGAATACATATAATCAAAAGAATCCTTATAAATAATATGTATTACATTAATCGTACGTAATGTATGCCCCAGTGTCCTGTAGACATTATTGGGGCAAACTGGCAATTATTTATATTTATAAATGTTAAATACATTCCATAATGAAATTAAATACAAATTAAAATAATTAATCATATCAGAAGTTCATGCACATTTTGAAGCAAATAGTCTTTCAACCTTCTTTTGAAAACTGAAATTCTATTTTCATTTTTTAAACTATTAGGCAGATTATTAAACTCACTACTACCCATGAATTCAACTCTTTGTTTAGTACAGGGTGGGCCTAAAGAAACCAAGGGGTGTAAAAGTTTAATAACTTTTTCGTTTATTAATTTTTTTTTATTTTTTCTTTCAGATTATATACACAACACTTGGAGAATTTATAATGGAGAGGTTCACAATTGAACAGAGAACCAGAACAATAGAATTTTATTATTTAAACCTGAGATCAATTATTTTAACGCAAAGAGTATATCGTCGACATTTTAACGTCAGAATTTCGCCCTCTGAAGCAATGATTCGTTGCTTAGTTGATCGTCATCACCAACATGGCAGCGTAAGAGATTTGCCTCGAACCGGTAGACCACGTCGCACTGCGGAAAATATTGAACGAGTACAGCAAATTGTTAACGAAACATCTGTCAGAAGGCGTTCTGCTTAGCTAGAAATGTCTCGTACGTCACTACGACGCATTTTAAAAAAAGATTTACAGTTATACCCATATAAGGTCCAATTGGTGAAAGAATTAAAACCCCCAGATCATCGCCAACGTCTACATTTTGCAGTTAAATTTCAAGAGTTAAACACAAAGTTGATTTCATTTCTGGCCAAGCTCATTTTCATTTGAATGGCTTTGTTAATAATCAGAACTGTAGGTTCTGGGGTTCTCAAAATCCAAGAGCCTTTAATCAACGCCAATTGCACCCCATCAGGTGTACAGTATAGTGTGGGATTACATCTAAAAATGTTATTGGGCCTTACTTCTTCGAGAATGAAGATGGAAGTGCTATAACCGTAAATGGAGAGCGGTATTGGTTTATGATAGAAAATTTGTTACGTCCTGCTCTTGAAAACAGACCTGGTATGTGGTTTCAGCAGGACGGAGCCACTGCCCATACTGCCCAAGACACAATGGCACTTTAAAGTCAAATTTTTGGAGAGCGAATAATTTCCAGAAATTCGGAAATTATTTGGCCAGCGCGATCGCCAGATTTGACAGCACCCGACTATTTTCTTTGGGGTTATTTGAAGGAGCGAGTGTATGTGAGCAAGCCAGAGACAATCCTTGAACTCAAGGCAAACATTGTTGCTGAAATTCGAACGCTACAGCCACAAGTTTTGAAAGGTGTTATGGAAAATGCTCTAAAAAGAGCCCATCAGTGCGAAGCTGAAAACGGTGGTCATTTAAGAGACATAATTTTTCATACTTAGTGTAAAAAAATTTGCCTTTTGTATATTATATAATCTGGAAGAAAAAAAAAATTAATAAACGAAAAAGTTATTAAACTTTTACACCCCTTGGTTTCTTTAGACTCACCCTGTAGATTTGTTGAAAATTTGATGGTATGGTGTCCTATATGGTTTACGCATTTGTAAACATACAACAACAGTTGCATCTTATATAGACCATGAAGGGGTAACACTGTGCGACACGACTTCCCTCCCAAGAACGAGACTATATAGGAATGAAACTATAGCCCAACAGTAGATAAGCTGCATACTCAGTTTTTTATTTCGTGATCGTTTGTCCTTTTTACAGGACTTTGAAAATTTCAAGGATAACAATATTAAAATATTTTTATTTGCACTTACAACAATGCGAATTGATAAATATGGGTATCAAATGAAAGGGGAGAATTCCCGCTATTTAATAAAATTTTTGGAAAAAAATTCCAAGGACGAAGGCTACAAAAAATGTCCTTTCAAACTTTAATCCTTTAATATCCTTTAAAGTTATGCAATTAAAAATCGTAAAAAAATACATGTTACAGAACTCTAACTGACACAACACATATTAAAATTTCAGCTTTCTATCTTTAACGGTTAAGGAATAACAAATATTTGAATTTCACAGCCTATACTCGTATAGCATATTAGGAAACGGATACCTGCTGTCTCTCACCTGTTGAGAAAAGGGCATTGGTATGTTTCCAGAGCGTAGTAGAGAATGTCCTAGGGAACAAAAAAGATGAAAATTATGAAGATATTATTCGCAACATGCTGGAAAGTTTCCGAGAAATGGGTGTTAACATTTCGCTACACTTTCTTGCGAGCCATCTCGATTTCTTCCCCGACAATTTGGGAAATTTCAGCGACGAACACGGTGAACGGTTTCACCAAGACCTCGCCATCAATGAAAAGCGATTTAGTGGAAAAAATGATTGTCATATGCTGTCGGAATACCTGTGGTCTATATGTCGCGATTCAGATTACCAACAATAACGGAAATGCAGAAGAGTTCATTTCAACCAACTGAAAGAATATTATTTAACAAAAACATTTAAAATATATAAAATACATACAATATATGTAAACATGAAAAATATTAATATATTGAATAAACACACGTAGCATATTGTCTTTGTACGGTGCGCGAGTATTTTCCTTTCTGTTTTAAATACTTTGCGTTTTCTTTACGATATTTTTTTGATATTTTTCTTAAGATTGCAAATTTAAAATAAATGCCATTCCTTAACTCACACTGATAGAAGACTGATTTTGTTTGATGAAATTGTTCTACTCACAAAATTAAAGGATATTAATGGATAACAGTTAAAAGGACATTTTTAAATATTACTCGTCTTTGGAAAATTGTTCCTAAAATTTTAGAGAATAGCAGGAATTTTCCCCTTTCATTTGATAACAATATTGATGTTATTCACATTTTAAAATGTGTAAACAAGTTATATCAAAATTGTTAACCTTGTAATTTTAAAAGTCCTGTGAAAAGGACAAACGATCACGAAATACGGAAGTTAGTACGTTATTTTCCTACTAGTGCCCTATATTTTGAATTTTATATAGTGCCTTTCATGGGAGGGAAAAAATATTTTTTTTGTATCGGTGTCCTAAATATGCTATATAGGCTGTGAAATTCAAATAATTGTTATTCCTTAACCGTTAATGATAGAAGGCTGAAATTGTAATATGTGTTGTGTCAGTTAGCGTTCCGTAACACGTATTTTTTTACGATTTTTACTTGCACAACTTTGAAGAATATTAAAGGATTAAAGTTTAAAAGGAGATTTTTTTGTAGCCTTTGTCCTTGGAATTTTTTCCAAAAATTTTATTAAATAGCGGGAATTCTCCCCTTTTATTAGATACCCATATTTATCAATACGCATTGTTGTAAGTGCAAAAAAAATATTTTAAAATTGTTATCCTTGAAATTTTCAAAATCCTGTAAAAAGGACAAACGATCACGAAATAAAAAACTGAGTATGCAGTTTATCTACTGTTGGCCTATAGTTTTATTTCTATACAGTCCCGTTCTTGGGAGGGAAAAAAAGTTCGAATTTGTCGCACGGTGTAATACATTAGGGAAAATATCATTATATAAAGCAACTGTAGAAAATGTCACGGGGAGATTTGCAACCACTTTCAAAGCCTTGGTTTGCAACCTTTGGAGAGATTTAAATTCCGTACTCTTCTTATAAGCAATAATATTGTTAAATACTTTAAATTACTTTCAATTAGTGCCTTATATATTAATAATTTAGTAGTGTAACTAAATTTATTCTTGAATTTGTATAAGAAGCCCATAGCTTGGGCAGATTTTGTTTTCAAATTTCTGATGTGTTCATCCCAGTTCAAATTACTTTGTAAATGTATTCCTAAATACTTTAATAGTTTTGTTTTTGACTATTGAGTTCGAGATCGTTGTTTTTGTTTTCTGTTAAACAGAAAAACAAACCTTCTTTAAATAAGAAGAATAAGAAATGTGTGAAATGTATTAAGGGTGGTCACTGGTTGGTGGACGATATCGTTTCGGAAGCTACCAAGCAACCTCATCGGCACCTTGGACAAAATACCCTGTCAATAATTGGCACAATATGAGAGCAGCTCAATATGAAATAATTGAGAACTGACTTCTAAGTCCCATATCTCCAAAACATTGCAGACAGTATTTCTCAACCTTAATACATCCCCACACTTCTTGTTTGGTTTTTTGTGTGTCCCTGCAATTTGCGGGGAAGGCACACGATTTGTTGTTATTGTCGCATCTTACAGCGACAACAAACTTTCGGCCGTACTCTGCCTCATTCATCATTGTTTTTGTTTTTTGTTATTCGATCTGTTGTGACTTTTCATAGTTTTGTTTTTGACTATTGAGTTCGAGATCGTTGTTTTTGTTTTCTGTTAAACAGAAAAACAAACCTTCTTTAAATAAGAAGAATAAGAAATGTGTGAAATGTATTAAGGGTGGTCACTGGTTGGTGGACGATATCGTTTCGGAAGCTACCAAGCAACCTCATCGGCACCTTGGACAAAATACCCTGTCAATAATTGGCACAATATGAGAGCAGCTCAATATGAAATAATTGAGAACTGACTTCTAAGTCCCATATCTCCAAAACATTGCAGACAGTATTTCTCAACCTTAATACATCCCCACACTTCTTGTTTGGTTTTTTGTGTGTCCCTGCAATTTGCGGGGAAGGCACACGATTTGTTGTTATTGTCGCATCTTACAGCGACAACAAACTTTCGGCCGTACTCTGCCTCATTCATCATTGTTTTTGTTTTTTGTTATTCGATCTGTTGTGACTTTTCATAGTTTTGTTTTTGACTATTGAGTTCGAGATCGTTGTTTTTGTTTTCTGTTAAACAGAAAAACAAACCTTCTTTAAATAAGAAGAATAAGAAATGTGTGAAATGTATTAAGGGTGGTCACTGGTTGGTGGACGATATCGTTTCGGAAGCTACCAAGCAACCTCATCGGCACCTTGGACAAAATACCCTGTCAATAATTGGCACAATATGAGAGCAGCTCAATATGAAATAATTGAGAACTGACTTCTAAGTCCCATATCTCCAAAACATTGCAGACAGTATTTCTCAACCTTAATACATCCCCACACTTCTTGTTTGGTTTTTTGTGTGTCCCTGCAATTTGCGGGGAAGGCACACGATTTGTTGTTATTGTCGCATCTTACAGCGACAACAAACTTTCGGCCGTACTCTGCCTCATTCATCATTGTTTTTGTTTTTTGTTATTCGACAAAATACCCAAGGTGCCGATGAGGTTGCTTGGTAGCTTCCGAAACGATATCGTCCACCAACCAGTGACCACCCTTAATACATTTCACACATTTCTTATTCTTCTTATTTAAAGAAGGTTTGTTTTTCTGTTTAACAGAAAACAAAAACAACGATCTCGAACTCAATAGTCAAAAACAAAACTATGAAAAGTCACAACAGATCGAATAACAAAAAACAAAAACAATGATGAATGAGGCAGAGTACGGCCGAAAGTTTGTTGTCGCTGTAAGATGCGACAATAACAACAAATCGTGTGCCTTCCCCGCAAATTGCAGGGACACACAAAAAACCAAACAAGAAGTGTGGGGATGTATTAAGGTTGAGAAATACTGTCTGCAATGTTTTGGAGATATGGGACTTAGAAGTCAGTTCTCAATTATTTCATATTGAGCTGCTCTCATATTGTGCCAATTATTGACAGGGTATTTTGTCCAAGGTGCCGATGAGGTTGCTTGGTAGCTTCCGAAACGATATCGTCCACCAACCAGTGACCACCCTTAATACATTTCACACATTTCTTATTCTTCTTATTTAAAGAAGGTTTGTTTTTCTGTTTAACAGAAAACAAAAACAACGATCTCGAACTCAATAGTCAAAAACAAAACTATGAAAAGTCACAACAGATCGAATAACAAAAAACAAAAACAATGCTAAATACTTTAAGCTATTGTCTTCCAATATTACTTTGCCATCAATATGTACCGAAAATAAGTTATTACTGTCAATATGAGGCTTGAAACGTATGATATTAGTTTTAGCAGAGTTTATAAACAGTTTGTTAATTCGGGCAAATTCGCATATCAAAGCAGCATCTCGCTCAATAGTAGACTTAACAGCAGTTTCATGCTTATAGCCATAAATAATACATAGGTCATCGGCATATACACAAATCTCACCATTCAATTGAAGGTTTACAATATCATTTAGATAAATTTTAAACAATAATGGGCCAGGACACTGCCTTGTGGAACACCATATTCAACGTCACCAAATTCACAACTGTGGCCACTAATGTTAACGTACTGTTTCCGATTTAGTAAATAATTTTTAACCAAAGACAATTCGCCACCATAAAAACCATAGTAATTAAGCTTCTCAATTAGAAAACTATGATCTACTAGATCAAAAGCCTTCGAGAAATCATAAAAAACTCCAACAACAGCTTAGCAACCACTATCTAATCTTTTACAAATTGAATTCACTACATTTATGGCAGCTTCCTCAGTTGCACACCCTTTCCTAAATCCGTATTGATAGTCGCTTAGTAGATGATGTGTTTCCAAATATTTGGATATGTGATTATGTAAAATTCTTTCGAATATATTATTTAATGTTGTCAAAATTGATACATGTAGGCCTGTGTTTGTCCACAGTTGATACATTCGAACCCTTTGGGATCGGAACAACTTTATGTATTTTCAACACATCGGGGTAATAACCACTGACAACTATATTATTGAATATATTAACCAAATATGGCGTGAGTATATGACCGTTTTTCGATATTGTGTCAGAAGAGATATTATCAAATCCAGGACTTTTTCCAGATGCCAAATTTTGGGCAACATCATTCACCTCTGCATGTGTAGTGGAATTCAATTTAAACCTATAAGAACATCTAGTAAGTGTTCTCAACATATTACAGTGATCACCAGGTAATTCAAGAATTTTAGATTTTAACATCTTTACAGACTGCAGGAAATATTCATTAAATATCCTATGCATATCAGGTCTCTCCTGTACAAGGTTCCCATTCTGGTCCTTAATGTGTAATTTTTTCTTTGAATCTCCCTAAAGTTTTATTCAAAAACTTCCAACTTTTCGGCAGATATTGTTTAATATTCCCCAAATTATCTGTGTTATAGTTATTCATGGATATTAATTATTTTAATTAAATTATTTAATTATTTTACTGATGGATTTTAATCTTTTTTCAATTTGTGGATTATTTGGTTTTCTTCTCCGAGTCCTTAAAAGGTTTTCCTTAAACACCATTAATTTTTGAAGATTTCCATTCGGCCATGTCGTAATTCGATATCTTATTGATTTTCTATGACTTTTCTGAATTGAATGTTGTTCCATGCCGTTTTTTAATAACAGAAATCAATGACATTAAGTCGGTAGACGGGTTTCCTGTTTCAGTAATTGTAGGAATTTCCCTTTCTAAAAATCGTTTTAGACTTTCCTTGTCACATATTAATCGTTCGATATTTGTATATTGTTGATCTTGAATTACAATATCTAAATTAATATGTATTAAATTGTGGTCTGATAAGTTACACTCAACTGAATCTATGGCTATATATTCTAGAATATTGGTGTATACATACATGATCAATACATGTTTTGCTTATTGGGCGTGTTATTAGCATATGACCGTTTTCAAAGTTGTAGGTTGCTAAAGAATTTAATAAACTAGAAGAAGAATGAGAATCCATTACATCAATGTTTGAATCACCAACGACAATACATGGATTTCGACCATAGCACATCAGCAAATTTTCCAAAACAGATAAAAATGAGGTAGTTTCACATTTCTGCCATTTCTTGATAGGCTTCCCTTGCAATCGAATGTTATTTAAAGTTACAACAATTGTATCAAAAAAGTTATTGCTCTCACAAAGTCCCACTTCATATTCTACATTATTCCGTATAAATACCGAGGTACCACCGTAACCATCCAATCTGCAGCAATGCACAACCGAATATCCAGGAATGTTATATATCTGGGAAGAAATGTTTGAAAACCATGTCTCTTGGACTGAAATAGCGATAGGCAAAATGGGCAAATTAGCAATTATCGATTTAAATTTATTACATTTGTCAATTGATGAAATACTTCTAGCATTGATTGATATGATATTAAATGATGAACTTCTGTTGTTAATAAAACTATTTTTAATTGATTTTAAATTATAACCAGTAAGGAAAGGCTAAAGTCGGGCGGTGCCGACTATATAATACCCTACACCACTCTCGTAATATTGAATAACTCTGATATAAAAATTTTGTAATTCATGTATAAATTGTTTACATAAATTTACTTTTGGGACATTTTATACTTAAATAATACCCTTTACCACAGTGTGGTGTTAGGTATAACAACGATTGGATCTAAAGAGCCAAATCGGATGAAACATATATATGGGAGCTATAGCTAATAACCGATTTTCTTCAAATTCGGTAATGTTGGTTCATGGATCAAGAAACTCTACAATTCTAAATTTCAACACGATTGGACGTAAAATACAGCTTTTATAGGACTAAAGGGCCAAATCGGACGAAACATATATATGGGAGCTATAGCTAAATCTTAACCGATTTTCTTCAAATTCGGGAATGTTGGTTCATGGATCAAGAAACTCTACCATTCTAAATTTCAAAACGATTGGATGTAAAATACAGCTTTTATAGGCATAAAGGGCCAAATCGGACGAAACATATATATGGGAGCTATATCTAAATCTGAACCGATTTTCTTCAAGTTCGGCAATGTTGGTTCATGGATCAAGAAACTCTACCATTCTAAATTTCAAAACGATCGGATGTAAAATACAGCTTCTATAGGACTAAAGGGCCAAATCGGACGAAACATATATATGGAAGCTATAGCTAAATCTTAACCGCTTTTCTTCAAATTCGGCAATGTTGGTTCATGGATCAAGAAACTCTACCATTCTAAATTTCAAAACGATCGGATGTAAAATACAGCTTCTATAGGACTAAAGGGCCAAATCGGACGAAAGATATATATGGGAGCTATATCTAAATCTGAACCGATTTCAACCAAATTCAATAGCGATCTTAACAGCCGCGAAATACTCTAAACTGCAAAATTTCAGAACGATCAGAGTGAAATTGCGACCTGTAGTCGACGAACAACTTTACATGGACAGACAGACGGACGGACGGACGGACGGACATCGTTAAATCGACTCAGCTAGTGATTCTGAGTCGATCGGTATACTTTAAGGTGGGTCTAGCTGTGTTATTTTCAGGTGTTACAAACATCTGCCGTGAAAAAAACTTATAATGCCCTGTACCACAGTGTGGTGTAGGGTATAATAATGATTATTCATAAAGAAAGAAAATATGATATTACAAAATTCTTAAAATCAAAAGCATATTTTATTATGATGATGTATGTATATTCTTCATTATCTTCTTCATCAGGGCTTTCCTCTCGCTGCATTCTATCTCCACGAGATCTTCGATGAACTGAAGCATCTAGTATTAGGTTGTCTACATCTTCTTCAGTACGAATTACTCTTGGTCTGGACAATTCACTTTTCTTCACAAATACTCTTCCACTCGCAGCAAAAACACGTCTATAACCAAATGTTTTCAACGTTTTGGCGTAATTTAAAAGACTTAGAGTTTTTTTGCTTAAGAAGTCATTAATAAATACAGACTTGGTTGCTTCATTGTCTTTGAACGAAGTTGAGTTACTTCTATTAATTGAGAGTGATATCTTCTTTGGGAGCACAATTGTTGTAAGCTACACTGAAAAAAAAAAATAGTAATAAAACTAATGATGACACATTCTTATATTAAGTATGCTACCTCGGCATCAATTCAATGACAATTTTCATTAAAATAATGAAAATTTACACGTTTTTTACGAAATTTTCCTTAATATAAAGTTTTTTGAATTTGAATTAATGACTATCTAATCATTAGTTTTGTGTACGCGCTTCTTTAAATGTACGCATTTAAATTAAAGAAAAAAATCATTATTTTTGTGACAATCCTCATTATTTTAAGTAATATTTCAATATTTTTAAGGATTTTCTACATTAACACTATGACGTAGACATGTCATAGTTTTAATGCCGAATCGGACTTAATTAACAGTATGAGATATTTGAGTAATAAATTTAAGGCTATGCTCCCCTTAAAGGAAAGGCTGTCTTGGTAATAAATTTTATGACTATTGTCATTATTTTTAAGAATACATACGAGAGAATTATACAATCTCTCCCTCCCTCTCTCGCTCGGAGAATCAGTTTTGTTTGGTAATGTGTGAATCTATAATTGTTATGGAATGTTAGAAGAGAAAATAGAGAACAGTGCTGTTGTTCGTTTTCTTTTAAATCGTCAGTTATTTACAAGCGATGGAAGGAAACGGTTGTCTGTTTTCGGGACGCTGATTGTGAAAAAATTTGGTTGCCGTGAATATGTAAGTATACGTGCATACATACGTGCATATTGCACCGAAAATAATTTTAATATGGGCTATTAACAGTTATTTTTGCATAGCAACAACAACAAATGAAACCGTGGTGTACATGTGTGTATGCATGTGGTTATGCCGTCGGCGTCACCATCGATCTCTGTGATAAGGGAGTGCGTGTGTCATAGTTATTTTTGCTGTATGTTATTTATGGCGATGTATGTACATGCGTTTTTGAAGGAGATCTTGTTTGTAAGTCCTGTGAAGAGATTTGTGCCAAATGGATGATAAAATGTGAGTAATAGATTTTGTAATACTGAAAGAGACAATGGGAAAATGTTTAGGTACGTGAAAAATAATATTATTATCCTGAAATAAACATTTTATTGGCAATTACAAAATTAACAAAACACATTTTAATTGAAAGTATTTATTTATTAAAAATACCAGCGCATAATGCAGAAATGTAAAATTATTTGTGGCAATATAGAAATTTATTATTAATAATATGTTATACATATAACTATCTTTTTTAATTTTTTTAGTAAAACAATTTTAGAATGGGTCTTTTGTGAGAAGAGTGGCAAATTTTACAAAATATTTCAACGTAAGTATTATATATGAACGGCTGAAATATTTCTCTTAGTTTTCAGCGTTTTCCAATTGTGATATGATAAAATTTATTTGCATTTCTTTTTTGTTTATAGATAATTTTATTTGATTTATTTTCAGAAAAAATTTAATTATTTTAATTTTAGATCACGTAATATTTGAAGGTAAATGTGATGGATATATGAAAAATGCAGTGCTGAATGCCATTTATAAATTACAAAAAATAAGTGAGATTTGGAAACAATAGATTTGGAAACAATATTTGTAAGTATTATGTATTTCTGAACAAATATATATTATTTGAAAATCAAGAAATTTAATTTGGAACGCATATAAAGGGTGTCCCAAGAAGAGCGCAATTTTTTAATTACTGATGCAGCAATTGAATTGTTTCTCTGGCTGTATGACATGTGGCGCCGTCTTGTTGGAACCACATGCCCTCCACATTCATTTCTTCAATTCTAGGCAAGAAAAAACTGGTTTTCATTTCACGATACCGAACACCATTGACTGTTTGCGCTTGACCTGCCTCAAAAGTCCAATGATTCCTCCAGCCCAAAACCACACCACATAGTGACACGTTGAGGATGCATTTGCTTCTCGTGAATCATTCGAGGATTTTCCGCACCCCAAATGCGACAATTCTGCCTATTGACGAAGCCATCAAGATGAAAATGTGCCTCGTCACTGAAGATGATTTTATCGGCAAAATCAGCATTTTCATGTTGTCTCTCCAATACCCAATTAACGAACTCCCTTCGCTGTCCTTCTCCATTTTTACTAACCTCGTACCTTCTACTAACAAACAATAACAATTATTCAAATGTCAAACAATGACACTTCGAATGTTGCGAGATTTAAAAATTGCGTTCTTCTTGGGGCACCCTTTATTACGGTATTAGAACAAAATATATTTGCGAACTGACGTTCACATATAAAATACGTGTTTTCACACAAACAAAGTTATTGTTAAAAAGTTTTCCAAATATAATTTATTTAAAAAGATGTTTTCCTTTTTTGAATTTTAGTTTAAATTTGTCCTTGATTTCGTGTTCATTATTGCTTCATAAGTACTTCATAATTAAACCTGCTGTTAGATTAGGCCCATTTGGTCCAATTTTTGTATCCTTTCCTTTATAAACGGTAATATATGTATGTATAAATATTGCCTTGTAATTTGGTCCAAGGGATATTTTTGTTTTACTAAAATCAAAATAATAAGCGTTTTTGCTCAAAAATAATTGTAAATAAGCTGCTTCTTTTCACGAAGTATTGAATAAAAATAAATATAAAATATTGTCTTCCATATTCATTTTATATGAAAAATGTAATGTTGACCAAATGGACTCTTAATCTAGGATTCGTACAGATTTGCTAATCTAACACCAGGGTTAAGAATGTCATAAGCAGCATTAGCTTTTGTTTTACAGACTTAATTTTTAATAAGTTTTTGTAGTTTTGTTTGCTAACAAATCTTAAGATTTTAAAATCTAAGTCACGATTGATTTTTTTGAGAAAATTATTTTTGATAACTCAATTTATATGATAAATGTCACTTTCGCCACTTTCAAAACAATCAGTTTCTATTATTAATAATATCTTACATAAATATTTTTTTTAACTTTTAGTACAGCAAATTTTGTATGGATCTATGATGAGAATTTGTGTCGTAGAAGAGTGACTAAATATTTCAGTGTAAGTAAGTATATTCCAAAAATTTGAATATATCTTATTTTTCAACATTTTGTGACAGTTATATGATAAAATTTATTTTAATACTTTATCGCATATAAATCATTCTGTCTGATTTCTATTCAAATGGGGAATTAAAAATTTACAAATTGCAGGAAATGAGTGAGCATACAAACTATATGATATAATAATATAATATTTGTTTTATATAATTTCTATTTAAATTCCAGCCAAATTCTAGGTTAAAAATCATTAAGGTCGGTTCCGATAAAAATTGTTCATGGGCAACAAATAGAGAAACGAATCCCGCTATAGAATCGATACATAACAATACAATATTCGAATTAAAGTCAAACTTCATAGTGTGTTGTCTTTATACAATTACATAGTTTTAAATTATAAAATGTTCAAGGTTATCCGTAATATGTTTTATATTTTTTTGTATTTTCCAATATAAAATATAACAAATAAAATATTTAGTTAGAAAGATAAAGTGTTGTGTTATTGAATTTTCTATGAATATTAAATTATTTCAAAGAAAATGATTCATTTAAAAGAGTAACATTATAATCAATATAATGTAACGAATTTTCCATACATATTTAAAAAAACTGTATTTAAACTCATGTATGCCTTAAATTAATTACCAGTATATTCTTATATCAAGGACAAACATTTTAAATTTTATTACGATAATGTTTTAAATTATATGATTTTTTACTAAAAATAAGCACGCGCC
This sequence comes from Eudasyphora cyanicolor, assembly GCA_963930755.1. NCBI lineage: Eukaryota > Metazoa > Arthropoda > Insecta > Diptera > Muscidae > Eudasyphora > Eudasyphora cyanicolor. The sequence goes on along the minus strand of OZ005735.1, from coordinate 265,457,764 downwards.
ATACTTAAATTTACGAAAAAATGTGCTTATTTTAAGACCAAACATAATTAGTTTTATTACCCAAAATTCTTAATTCTATGAAATGCATCCTCAAAACAAGTACTATTCACGTCTTTATATTAACTATAAAACCTTCTTATTTTTATAACGATTGTCTCTGGCTCGAAATCATTGCCGAAATCTTAAACTTTACGAAAAATTCATTGATTTTCAGTACGCTTTTTTTTTAGTGTATATGGGTTGTTAGTGTTATTACACGAATCGATTGAGCTGAGATTAATTAACCAATTAATAATGAGAGATAATTTCAACTTAATGTGAAGAGAATATTTATGTAATTTGTCAAGAATATGAGAAATTAGCACAATATATTTTAGGTTAGTTAAAGGGAGAGAATTAAGAACAAAAGGAATTAAGTTTTCGAATAATATTGCGATTTATTTACTGCTCACCTTTGAGAATTCGAGATCGAAGTGGCAGATATTTTAGAATTATACAATGATGAAACCAATTAAAAAATTCTGCTTACAAAAAAATGTAGCTTGTCGGTTGTAGCTAGATAAATTTATGTCAAAGCTGCAGTAATTCAAAATAGTTCGGTTTATATAAAATTCACAATAGTATTTCATAATGGCAATAGTAGCAATTTTAAGTTATACAATTTTAAACTTCAATTCATTAATTTCGTTTCATTTTCAAATAATATTAGGTTTTTCTTTAATATCTTAAATTAAACATGTTAATAAGTATTTGTCTAAAATTTTAGATTTTTGACAGTCTTTAAGAACTTTTTCGATCGACATTACTTTCTCTTTAGATTTTTTTGAGTTCATTTTCACAACCACAATTTGCTTTTGGTTTGATTTTTGGTTTTTAGAATTAAGTTTTTGTTTAATGAAGTATGCGTATTCAATATTTTCAGGTTGTATTTCCACTCCGGCTTCTTTTGTAAGTTTTAAAATTACATGGTGGCTGATATGTAATGCAACAAAGTAAAGCGCTATATTTTTTTAATTTTTATTGTTTAAAAGCAAAAAATGTCGGAAATAACATAAAATTTTAGAAACAGTTTAGATTTGGCCTTCAAACGGCCGACAAAGCCATCACACGCTGCACGAAAGTGGCTCTGCGGTATTTTGGCCCATTCCCGGCGAAGCGCCGTCTTGAGATGATAGATACTTTGGTATTTTTTAGTGCGAACCTTACTCTCTAAAATGCCCCAGGCGCAAAAGTCCAACGGATTGAGATCCGGAGATCTTGGTGGCCATTGTGCGGTAGAAATGAAGCGAGGAACCTCCTTTTTAAGCCATTCTTGGTTGACGTGTGCTGAGTGCGATGGTGATGAGTCCTGTTGGAATGTCCATGGTCTGCGACCGAAATGTTTGTCTGCCCAGGGCTTCAATACTGTCTTTAGGACATTTTCCCGATAATATTCGGCTTTTATTTTGACCCCATGATCGATGAATACGAGCGGGGAGCGACCATCGGCCGTTACGGCGGCCCACACCATTACCATCGGCGGCGCTTGAGTTCTGGTGGCCAATCGAAGGTGTAAATTTTCAGCTGACCTCTTTGGCAAGTAAACCCGATCATTTTGTTTGTTCACAAACTGCTCAATTTGGAATGGCTTCTCATCGGAGAAAACCAAATTCGGTGACTGGCCACTTTCGTGCAAGCGAAGCAACTCCTTGGCTCTTTCCAGTCTAACTTTTTTTTGTGCATCGGTGATCTCTTGCACTTTTTGGAACTTCAATGGCTTTAGTCCAAGCTCATTTTTTAATATGTGTTGTATCCGTTCTCGCTATATGTTCAGCTCACGAGCAATTTTTCTACGACTGCGGCGTGGATTTCGATCAAATCTGGCCTTCACTTTTCGGATCATTTCTGGTGTTGTTACCGTTTTTTTCGTCCGCTTTTTGGACGCGATGCAACACTGCCAGTATCACGGTAAAGAGCAATGGTACGAGAAACAAAAGATTTATTCACATTTAAATGCTGGAGGGTTCTAACGATAGCCACTTGTGTTTTTCCACCGAAATAAAGCAATGACTCTATCATGCTTGAATTCCATCACGAATAACTTTTTTTCTGAATGCAATAGATCAAAATGCTTGTAAACAATAAAATGAACTGTCACTGAAATAAATCTGTCAGCTATCAGACTAGCGATTTAGAAATGATAGCAACCTGAAGTTGGTTGCAACACATATCAACCACCCGTAGATATGCTTTGACCGTAATGCATCAGATGATGAATGTCCAGATGTGTTGAAAAGCCCAGAATCGAGGTTGTAGTTGGAATATCTGACAGCTTGTAGATGTCGACATCGTTTTGTAACTTTAAATGCGTCAATGATGGTAGAGATAGCGACAAGTTGACATTTGGAATTATATAGTCCATATCACTGCTGTACTTGTCATATGCCCATAAGTTGGTTTCCACCGTTTCCAGATGACAGTCTGGCTGCATTTTTATCAATCCTTGACCCTGGATCATAGAAACGCGCATTTTTCCCAAACACGCGGTTTCGGCAGCAACTTTTATTGGAATAGAAAATATCCAAGTATTTGGCGCCCGTATCTGCTTTTAATAGGTTTCCCACACCTTAATTTCAATTTTGCAGCTCTCTACTTCAGCCGCTGTTAAACTCTCAGAATATTCAATTCCAGTTAGCACACAATCATTCATAACCTGCTGATCATTAAGAAATTTTACAGAATCTTTTAATACTTTAATTTCAGTTTTTAATGCTTTGTTTTCATTTTGCACTAAATCGATTTTCTTTTTATTTTCAGCGACACCTTTTAGTATGTCGTCGTACTGCTTTGACATAAATTGCATTGTTTCTACACTTCTTTTTAAAAAAGTAAATTTACGTTTAAACGGAACAGAGTGTTTAAAATATTTTAATATTTAAAAAAAAACTCAACGCGCAAGAAGCTAGTATTTTATGATGTTCTCACGACTACATAAGGTTGCCAGATTATTTACTGATTATTCAAATCGTTTGAAATTATACACATCGTTTTAGTTTATTGGTCGCCAACACCTTGAGAAAACACCTTAAACAAATTTGTCATGCCCCTTTTTGTGTATCCTAATCTCCAAATCTAAAAAGGTAAAATACTTGGGAGTAATCTTGGATCAGAAACCGATTTGGAATGATCATATTGAAGAAAGAGTTACCAAGACCCACAGATGTTGGTCGTTGTGCAGAAGAGCTATAGGTTCAAAGTGGGGACTACGTCCAAATATGACACACTGGCTTTACATGAGCGTGATTAGACCAATAATAACCTACGCCAATGTAGTGTGGTGGCCATCAATGGACAAGAAGTACAACGTAATAACATTGCAAAAAGTGCAACGTATGTGCTGTTTAGGCATAAGCGGGGCAATTAGAACCGCTCCAACAAGAGCGTTGGAGACTATACTGCACATCCAACCAATAGATATCCGTATAAAGTATGATAATCGAGACCACAAGACGTACCATCAGCAAATATTACAATCACTGGTCGGTCATATTCAAACAACGGAAATCTCCGACCGCATTCCTGAAGTGCGGCTTACAGCTAGTTGTGATTCGTTCGTGCCAGACATACGCTCCTGAGAAAACGAAACACTAGCTCATGTGCCAGTGGGAACCAACTGCTACACTGATGGTCCAGGCTAGGCGGAAGAACGGGTCTGGGACTTTTTATTGATGAACCAAAAGTCGAACTTTACTTCCGCCTCCAAGACCATAACACAGTATTTCATTAATATGCCAACATCTTAAGGTCCCGGACAGTGTAATTTTTTGAAATATATAAAGGGGCGAAAGACATACAAGAAAATTGAATTTTGTACAAGAAAAAATTGGCTATTACAACCTTTTCTGTAATCACTACCTATCAATTAACATTTTAATTTTTTTAAATTTTTTCAATTTGCAGAAATCGCATTCAAACAATACCACCAAATTATACACAGTCAATTTGGCAACATTCAAAAGTTCGCTGATGAAGTGGCCAGCCGAATAAATTGTTGTCAATTTATTATTTTTTAATATATAAAGTCATACCAGCGATTTCGTGATCACTCACTATGGCATTCATGTCGTTTGTTACGAGTTTCGTAACGAACATTTGTCATTTTCTAACATGTCATCAAATATCCTTTGACTCTTCCTGTGAAGCTTGTTTTTTTTCTTCTTCTTCAAGTCTTTAACACCACCCCATTCCTTAATGCATTTGCGCGCCCCAGCACATGTCCACCAAAATATGTGTATGGCTGTTTGTGTGTGTGTGTGTGTCCTCATGTTCAGTTTTCCCAACATCAGTTCATCATTAAACGAAAACGTGATTCGTTTATTAAACAATAATCGCGGCGTTTGTACTCGAGTTACTTACTTACTCACTCACCATCACGCTTAAGGATAACTATGCTCTGGCTAAACGGAAAGCGTTCCAGTTTCCCAAGCAACACAATCTGTCTTCGACTCCTTTAGGTCCGGTGGTCCCTTTTTTGTTTTGGGAAAATGAAGAATGAAAACTATTTTAGTAATTTACTAGAGGAAATTTAAGTCAGCGTAAAATACGAGGATATATTTTGTACAAAGGAGACGCGTAGACAAACGCAGACAAGGATAATGATGCAGGACTAAGGCGTTCGTTTGCCAGTGACTGAAGCAGCAGCACCAGTTCAAAAGTTAATTTCCTTTCAGGCATCTTCCAATTTTTCCCGATTGGACACGAAGGCGTGCGGATATTGAATGCTGTAGTTGTAGGTTTTATTTGCGCAGTTGCTGCACATTGTTCCTCTTGGTGGAACAATATCGAGGGAGTTTTTATGAATTTAATGTAATTTATGTGTGACACTAAATAGACAATTTCAATTATATATTTGCTAATAAAGTGAATTTATTATCTGGGCACATTTAAAGGCAATTTCAATGAAAATTGTAAGAAGAAAATTACTAAAAGACCAAACGAAGAAGTTTTTTCATTGAGTTTATCGAAAAATTGTCTTCAGCGACTAGGCTCATTTTTGGCTCGTTTCGAGGTACCCATCAATAAACAAAATTGCCGAATTTGGTACGAAAAGCAGCTAAAGGATGTAATTCCCCAGTTCTTTTTACGGCACTGGATGTACTTTTTTCGGAAAGGTTTTTTCCGCATTTTTTCTCGTATTCAATATCTACAACTTTGTTTCAGACACAAAAGAGATATTCCGTACGGTATACCGGAAAAAAATATAGAAAAGGTGCTAAAAATCCAACTCGAGCAAAAAACAAGTAAAAGCGTTAAGTTCGGCCATGCCGAATCTTATATACCCTCCACCATGGATATCATGTGACCTCACAAAATAACTCAAACCTAAAGAAAATAACACCGAAAAACACCAAAAAAAATATAGTACAGATGAGAACAGTAGGAATCACAACAACATAGATGCTATATATGGCAGCTATATCTAAATATGGATCGATATCGCCCATTTTCAATTCCAAGTTACCTGTAGCTATAAGAAGTATCTATACCAAATTTCAGCCACCTAGCTCAAGTATTATAGATTGTAGCGTGATTACAACAGACGGACGGACATGGCTAAATCGTCTTAGAATTTTACGACTATTAAGAATATATATACATTATGGGGTCTCAGATCAATATTTAGAGATGTTACAAACGGAGTGACAAAATGAATATACCCCCCATGGTGGAATGAATATACTCCTAAAATCGTATGACTATTAAATTATTAATTAAGCCAACTTTACTTAACGAATGAACAGAAGTTCTTTTTTTTTGGAGCTACTTTCACGTCCAATTCTCAGAATTGAGTCCCAAATCAATGAGCTGAAAACTGCTGTACTGTAATATAACCAGTATGAAATATAACCAGTATTTTTTACTGGGACTCTGCACAGTGGGAGGAATTAAAAAAGGAAATAACTCGACTGTTTCTTAAGCAGACAACCGATTGCGACAAAACTTGGCATGTTTGTCGAAGACGTATGAATTTAAGTTTAAAATTTGGGAGGCCTAGGGTATACAGGGGCGGAGCTACAATGCCACAAAGTTGCCACCTCGGGTGAACAAAATGTTTGCGCGCGTGTAACTTTCGCCTTTTTAATCTAATTCATATCCATACACGCTGAAAAAAAATCGCTTCTGTAGTATATTGTCCCAAACATATTCGGCTTGAAATAAACATATGTTTAGGGTACACTCCAAATATAAAATATTTTACACACACAAATATTATATGTTTGTGAGGATATTGTTCTAAACAAAAATATAATAATTATTTGGAACTAGTATTTCCGAAACAAGGATTCATTTGTAATTATTTATTTTGGTAATGTATTAAATGCCTTAACTTAAAGACAACTTTTCTGTTTTTCAGATTTTCAAAGAGCAATTTTTTTATAAATTTTATATGTTTGTCAAATTTAATCAAAACTTAAATCGAACAATCTTTCGTAAATATAAACGACATTGATGGATTGACAAAAAGTGATGAATAGGAATATTTATAAATAAGGACATTTTTAGCTATAAAGCTATTAAACGAAAACTAGGAAATGCTAACTAAAATTCGAAAAAGTCAGTAATGTTTGAAAAATCTTTTTAAATAAAACATATTTGGAAATCTTCTTAAACAATAACTTTGTTTGTGTGTAAACACATATTTTATTTGTGAAATCCAGTTTGCAAATAAATTATGTTCTAATATATTAATATATGCGTTCCAAACAAAATTTTTTGATTTTCAAATAAAATTTATTTGTTAACAAATATATAATATTTAAAAAAATCGTTTCCAAGTATATTTTCTTTCGTTTCAAACATATCAAAAATGACGATTTTCCTCCGTGTATGCATTTTACAAACCGAGGTCCGGGTTAGGATAGGTTGAAGAGAGGAAACGTTTCAACGTCTCATATCCATGTGCATACGAGTACACTTGGTTCGGCCTGTTGTGCAACAAAAGACTTTTTAAACGTTAGAGTTATCTCATACAGTTACCGAGTTATTTGCAATTGAAAACTAAATTTTTTGTTTTTTCCCGACCCTGTCCCTGTACTTATATTTTATGAATATCGGAGCGGAATATGTACCGATTTCTTTTCGATCCGATATACACCATAAGGCAAAAGTTATAGAAATTTTAAGTTTTATTTTCAAAAATAATTTGTTTTTTTTTGTAATTTTGTGGAAAAAAGTATACGATTCGTCGTCGTATTTTGGACATATACGAGTATAAGTTAATTAGGAACCTTGTTCTGTAAGTACATATTTATATTCATTTTAAAGGAAACTTCCTAGCGAATGTTTTCGAAGAAAGAACGGGTCAAACATAAGCACTGATATTGTTGCCACGCAATTTATACAATGTTCACAAGACCACATTTTCTCCACACGCAAAGAGAGAATATTGAAAACTTTACTATTTTTATTGCACGTTAAACTGCAAAGGAAATTTGGAGCCTGTCTTATACTTTTGCTGATATCTTAAAAACTACCGGCGATCCCAAAATGAATGTTTTTTGACATATACGAGGTATGTTCAACAAATATCGCGAATTTTGTATTTTTACAAAAAGTATTTATTTATTCATGAATATCTACTTTGTCCCCTTCAAAGTGATTCCCCTCGGATATAATACACTTCTGCCAAAAGTTTTTTCCAATCCTCGAAGCACTTCAAATAATCTTTTTTAGTGATCTTGTTCAGCACCTCCTTCAATGCCGTCTTTGGCAAAGAAAACCTGTGGCAAAGAAAACTGTGAGCAAAAAAAAACGGGCGTCCGGTACGCTGTTCGTTCTTCGCATCTTCTCGGCCCTCTAAGAACATTTTTTACCACCGATAAACGTTGCTTTGGTCCAAGGTAGCTTCACCATATGCCACAGTCAATATTTGGAATGCGTCAGCGCACTTTATTTTGTTTTTTCACACAAAATTTGATGCACAAACAAATTTGATCCATTTTCTGAAATAGATAAAAATCGAAGACAAGTTAAAAAACATCCAAGCACAACAGCTGACAAAAATTAACTAAACATTCAAAATGGCCGACCTTATCAGCATAAGTAAAGGACATGAATACCAACATAACGCTACAAAAATATAAAAAATCAAATACACGTAAAAATTCGCGATATTTTTTTAACATACCTCGTATGGAGCAATATGGGTTATAATCTGGTCCACATTTTTTTTAATTTAAAATTATTACCTTTTGAAAAAATCAATATTTAAATTAGTATTTTAAAAATAAAAATATTTCATGTAGCATCCACCTCGATATTACTAGAGCTGAAGTCTTTAGGAATCTAGGTCAAAACAAAATATTTAAATATCTGTTGTAAAACAAAAGTTATGAGCATTCTAATGCAATCACTTTTCGATATTTTTTGCCCAATATCTAATGATTAGATGCACATATCTCCCATAGTTTTGAAGATTTTCCAACAAAATGTTATATCCGATATTAGAGCTACATATTTAACAGTCCCACCAAGTTTCATCAAAGTCTGAGACCATCGGCAATTTTTATGTACAATTAACGTGGTTCTCGTCAACAAATTGTGTTGCTAATTCAGAAAATTGTGAAACATTTTAATATTTTGCTCGAATAACACTGTCCAACAAATTTGGACTTTTTAATTGGAGCAGAAGACCGACTCTATAATTAAAAGGGCATGTTGAGTAGATTATTTTTGTAAAATCAACTTATGGTCCAGCTGGTCTGAGTTTTTTACAGTGGGTCAAAGTTTTCATTTTTTGGTCGAAGGGAGCATTAAGATAAATAAAACCCAGTAAGGAACGACAGAAAGTCGGGCGGGGCCGACTATATAATACCCCACACCTACCTAACAATGCCGAAATGGGCACTGCGATAAGAATTTGGCAGTGTTCATACATGTAATATGAAAATTCTCTCTGCCGAATTTCGTACTGATCGGATATAAAACACGGTTTCTGCAGCGCTTACATGTCAAATCGGGTGAAACATATATATGGGGGCTATAACTAAATCTGAACTGGTAGTGTTCATTTATGTAATAAGAAAACTCTCTCTGCCGTGTTTTGTACTTATCAGATATATAGGGAGAAACATGTATATGGGGGGCTATATCTAAATCTGAACGGATTTTCTTCGAATTCTGTAGTGTTCATTAACGTAATAAGAAAACTCTCACTGCAGAATTTCGTACAGATCGGATGGAAAATACGGTATCTACAGCGCTTACATATCAAATAGGATTAAACATATATATGGGGCTCTATCTAAATCTGGAAGGATTTTCCCCGAATTCGGTAGTGTTTATTGATGTAATAAGAAAATTCTATCTGCCGAATTTCGTACCGATCCGATATAAAATACGGTTGCTACAGCGCTTACATCTCAAATCGGGTGTAACATACATATGGGGACTATATCTAAATCTAAACCGATTTTCCACGTATTTGGTAGGTTTCATTCATGTAATAAGAGAACTCTCTCTGCCAAATTTCGAACGGATCTGATATAAAATACAGTTTCTACAGTGCTTGTATGTCAAATCGGGTGAAACATATATATGGGGGCTATATCTAAATCTGAACCGATTTTGACCAATTTCAATAGGGATCGTCCTTGGGCCAAAAAAGAGTACTGTGCAAAATGTTATCACAATCGGATCATAAATACGACCTGCACTTTGATTACAAGAATACATGGACAGACAGACAGACGGACATGGCAAAATGGAATCAAAAAGTGATTCTATGTCGATAGGTATAACAAACTATGGTTCTATTTCTTCTCTTTTTGGGCGTTACAAACAAATGGACAAATTCATTATACCCTGTACCACAGGGTGGTGTAGGGTATAAAAATTATGTATGTTAATTATGAAAAAATCTATAAAAGAAAAATTAAGGATTAACAAGTAAAAGCGTTAAGATCGGCTATGCCGAATCTTATATACCCTCCACCATGGATAGCATGTGACTTCACAAAATAACTCAAACCTAAAGAAAATAACACCGAAAAACACAGAAAAACCAGTAAGGAAAGGCAGAAAGTCGGGCGGGGCCGACTATATAATACCCTACACCTCCCTAACAATGCCATAAGGGTTATTGCGATAATAATTTGGAATAATTGGTAAATGGGTAAGAACATATATATGCGGATATATCTAATTCTGAACCGATAATCGCTAAATTAAGCAATATTCGTTCCTAAATTGAGAAACATCTTTCTGGAGAATTTTGTAATGATCGGAAGTAAAGTACAACTTCTATAGCGCTTTGTAACCAAATCGGGAGGAACATATATATGGAGCTTATATATAAATCTGAATCGATTTTCCCTGAATACTCATTCATGTAAAATAGAAACCTCTTTCTGTCGAATTTCGTACTGATCGGATATAAAATACAGTCTCTACAGCGCTTGAATGTCAAATCGGTGCTAACATATATCTGGGGGCTATATCTAAATCTGAACCGATTTTCTCCAAATTTGGCAGTATTCCTTCGTGTAATAAGAAACCTCTTTCTGCCGAATTTCGCATTGATCGTATATAAAATACAGTTTCTACAGCATTTACATGTCAAATCGGGGGTAACATGTATATGGGGGCTATAGCTAAATCTTAACCGATTTTTTTCAAATTCGGCAATGTTGGTTCATGGATCAAGAAACTCTACCATTCTAAATTTCAAAATGATTGGATGTAAAATACAGCTTCTATATTACTAAAGAGCCAAATCGGATGAAACATATATATGGGAGTTATAGCTAAATCTTTACTGATTTTCTTCAAATTCGGCAATGTCGGTTCATGGATCAAGAAACTCTACCATTCTAGATTTCAAAACGATTGGATGTAAAATATAGCTTCTATAGAACTAAAGGGCCAAATCGGACGAAACATATATATGGGAGCTATAGCTAAATCTTAACGGGTTTTCTTCAAATTCGGTAGTGTTGGTTCATGGATCAAGAAACTCTACTATTCTAAATTTCAAAACGATTGGATGTAAAATACAGCTTCTATAGAACTAAAGGGCCAAATCGGACGAAACATATATATGGGAGCTATAGCTAAATCTAAACCGATTTTTTTCAAATTCGGCCATGTTGGTTCATGGATCAAGAACCTCTACCATTCTAAATTTCAAAACGGTTAAATGTAAAATACAGCTTCCATAGAACTAAAGGGCCAAATCGGACGAAACATATATATGGGACCTATAGTTAAATCTTTACCGATTTTCTTCAAATTCGGCATTGTTGGTTCATGGATCAAGAAACTCTACCATTCTAAATTTCAAAACGATTGGATGTAAAATACAGCTTCTATAGGACTAAAGGGCCAAATCGGACGAAAGATATATATGGGAGCTATATCTAAATCTGAACCGATTTCTACCAAATTCAATAGCGATCTTAATAGCTGCGAAATACTGTAAACTGCAAAATTTCAGAACGATCGGAGTGAAATTGCGACCTGTAGTTGACGAACAACTTTACATGGACAGACGGACGGACGGACATGGTTAAATCGACTCAGCTAGTGATTCTGAGTCGATCGGTATACTTTAAGGTGGGTCTAGCTGTGTTATTTTCAGGTGTTACAAACATCTGCCGTGAAACAAACTTATAATACCCTGTACCACAGTGTGGTGTAGGGTATAAAAAGCACATAACATATGTAGAAATATATGAAATTTTTATTTGAGTCGATAGAACGGTCTCTATAATTCAATGTTTAAAGATGATTCCATGTAAATGATGACCGCTGCTGTGCCTCAAGTGGTTCATACGTTGGGTCCAATTTTGGCATACTCTCTCCATCATATCGGCCGGTATCTTACGAATACTCGTAAATTCTTCATTGGCTTCAAGTATATCAGCCGTTGCGGGCTTTTCCCTATAGACATGAGCCTTAACATAGCCCCACAAAAAATAATCTAAAGGCGCTGAATCGCACGATCGGCCCCAAACGTTAAAATTACTGTTCACCGAACTCAAAATTCAATAATCTGCGAGCGTTGTTCGTTTGTAAGACGTTTCATGGTTAAATTATAGACCAAACTGGACATGTTTGACAGTAACATGTTACACGAAAACTGAGTTGAGCTGCCAAAAACAGTGTTGCCGAAAAATCACCCATTGTAAGCAAAAATTCAAACAGTACAAAAAAAATTAAAGAAAGTTTCAAAATAAATCCGGGATAGCTCATCCGCCTTAATGTAACAGAAAATTGTAGCCTAAACACCTTGTACTATTGAGTGCATCAAGAGAGATGATAGTTCTTGGGCTACGTCCAGTGAGGAATTGATGGGAGGATTGTTTTCATCCCAAAAGCGGGAATGCGGGAGCTATGGATTTCCGGCCTATAAGTCTAAAAGTGATGGTATACCTCACTTTGTAAAAATGCTTGCTTAATAACCCCAAAAATTTGATATGACCGAGAAAACAGTACAACTTTTAAAAATTCCTTACAATATTCCTTTTTTGCCACATCAATGTTGGCATTCACTTTCAATATTTGTGAAACTCTAAGAACATAAGTACAAAAGATTCAGTTTGTGGAACAATATAGAATGGGAATACAGTATTTACTGAAGGACTACCAAATAACTCTTTGACATAAGTACTTATACACTGCCGATACTTGTCCAAGTAAATGAAAGTTGGGCATCTAAAAAAAATCCGACTTCATCTCTAATTCTAGCCCGGCAAATCACTACTGTTTATTTTCTATTCCATCTAATGCAACAAGTCGCCTCCTGGTGTACAAATGTAAGTATATACAAAGAGAAAAAAGAGGCCACTTTGTGCATAAACTAAATATGTTACTTAAAGCATCAAGATGCGAAAGCAAATACATTTAAGTGAATCATGCAACAAACGATGTCCATCCCTTTGATCAGGATGAGCAGTGCAGGAAAAAACGTAGAAATCGTTGAATAACTTTACTTGCTTCTGAAACGAGCCGAGTCCATGGAACTTTAAGAGCTGCTCACTAAATACCATAGAATTCATTTAAAATGTTTGAATTTGTTTTTCTGTGTTCTGCCTCTTGTTGCTGAAATAAACAAATCTCATTATATGCATTCAACGACGACAAACCGGCAGGAGGATGAGGATGGCGACAGCGAGGATGAGGATGAGAATGACGACGAACTTAAGTAATGAATGACTGAATAGGCCGGGTGAATGGTTACAAGGGTCTCGAGCAAAATGCCATACAGAGATGAGGAAGACTCTGGCGGGCGATGGTGATGATTACGACGATGATGCCAGTGAAACGGATGCAACTGTCATGGACAATGAACAGTGTTTCGGTGTAAGAGTTATCTCTAAACAAAATTTGAGAGATTTACACTATAGATATTCTCGGTAGTTATATTGGCTCTACAACGAGTGGAAGACAAGGAACTGGAAACGAGTCTTCAAAACCTCACCGAATGAACATAGGAAAAATAACAGAGAAAATGTTCACAAGAATGGAGATCTCAACTTAACGACAGCGGCAAATGCATCATAATATTAGATAGTTATTTATTTGTACGCACATCCGAATATATCTGCATTTTGTATTATTGTACACCTTTTCAGGTTTCCGAAACAAAGATTAGTTCCCATTCACATATTATATTCATTTTCATTTTTAAATTATCATCTTTATTTACATATTGTATTTATATACATATTTACATTTTCGAGATTCTATCTATTGATATTACAGCGAATAAAGTTTATGATCACAGATATTGATTTCTTTACTAGTACTAACATTGTTTAAAGGGAAAACAGGAAAACCTTTATATGAAAAGAAAATTTATTTCAAATATCGGGGGAAAATACATATGTATATAATTGTATTATTCAAAAAAATAAGACATTACATACATATAATTTTCTAATTGCTGATTTTTGTCTTAAAACTATTATAAAGCCGATTCTCTACATTCTCTTATCAGATGATAAGAAGAATTTTCTACTTTATCAAAATATTTGTCATTTATTTGTTTCACGAAGTCGCTAATCCTTTCGTAACCAATCTCGCTGTGAAGTAATTGCGTGGAGTATCTCCAGTGTTTTTTGTTTATGATTTTGAGACATTTGTTTTGGATTATTTGTAGTTTCTTTAGATGTGTTTTTGCAGCTTTGTATCAAATGGGACTTCCATAAGTCAATGTTGGTCTTATGACACTCTTGTATATAAGATTTTTATTTTTAAAATTAAGTGTAGAACGTTTGTTCAATATCGGCCAGAGCGCTCTTATTGTGTTCAGGGATTTTTTGCAAGTTGCATCGATGTGCTGTGCAAAATTTAGTTTTTTGTCCAAATATACACCTAGATATTTTACGTCATTTTGGATACTAAGACTTTCATTTTCAAAACGTAGTGGACGGTTGGGAAGCCTCTTTGGAGAGTTGTTGTAAGGAAATATAATTGCCTGAGTTTTATTGGGGTTAATTTTTATTTTCCACTTATAAAAATATTTTCTGCAAGCAGCAAATCCTTTTTCCATTTTCTTAAGAAGCGCTTTTGTAAGTTTGCTTGATGTAATGAGTGCTGTGTCGTCTGCATAATATGCGGTCCTCAAGAATGAAGGAGGGGAAAAATCAGACGTGTAAATGGAATACAATATCGGAGATAATATTGATCCTTGTGGTAGACCAGCAGTGATTGTTTTTGGTGTAGATAGTGTATCGTTAACAGCAACAACAAATGTTCTGTCGGCAAGGAAGTTTGCAATAAGGCCGCACAGATATCTCGGTATATTAGTCTGAAGCAACTTGTATACTAGTCCGTTGTGCCAAACTGTGTCAAATGCTTTTTCTACATCTAATATTATTAGACCTGTTGATTGTTCGATGCTTGTTTGCCTTTATTATATTAGTAATGCGATTAATTTGGTAAACTGCACTATGGTGTTTTTTGAAACCAAATTGTTCGTCGGTTATTATCGATGAATTATCAATGAAATCACGGAGTCGATTCAGGATAATTTTTTCATAGAGTTTTCCCAAATTGCTCAGTAAGCTGATAGGTCTATAACGGCTAGGATTATGTTTTGGCTTGTTTGGTTTAAGAATACCAATAACTTTGGCTTTCTTGAAATGGTCCGGGAAATATTTCATTTGGATGCAGCTATTAAAAATAATTACCAGCAATTTAACAGCTTGAGTAGGCAGATTTTTAATTAATACATTAGAAACCTCATCCAGACCTGGTGATTTTGTTGATTTGAGTGATGCAATTAATGATATCAACTCATTTAATGATGTGGGAACTAGTTCCTCGCGATCCGTGTCAGTGAAGTTGAAGCGATTGACTTTCGAATTAACAGTTTTGTCAAACGAGTGCTTGAAAGTGGAAGTAAGTCTGTGCGAGAATGAAAATGAATTCGACAGTTCTTCAGCTTTGTCTTTGTCAGTTATTACTTTTCTGTTTCCATGGGTGAAATATGGGATATTCTTATTTCGCTTTCCCCTTAAGCTTCTGCTGAGTTTCCAAAATGAAGAATCACCAGGCCTAAGTTTGGACGCATTCTATTCCATTTATCATTTCGATGGGTATTAATTTTGTTGTTGATCATAATCGATATAAGTTTGATACACTGTTCATAAAAGTTAATTTCAGAAGCAACTGTGGTCCTTTGACTTTTTCTTTTAAGCGTTTTCCGAGTTTTAATCAACTTGACAATATCAGCAGGTAAGCACGTTTTGCCGGAGAAACTAAATTTCGGCGTGCAGTGATCTCTAGCTTCCAAGATCATCCGAATAAACTTTTGAATTTCCATGTCTATAGCAGCTTTCGAAGTATACAAGTGTGTATTTATTGTGATTCTATTTGAAATCATGTTTCTAAACGCCACCCAGTTAGTAAATTTGTAATTGTAGTAACTCGTATCCAATCCATAACCTGACGAGTTTTCAATTGTACAAACAACTGGTAAGTGGTCTGAGGGGATGTCGGATTCGAGTACGTTTAATTTAACATTAAAAGTGCTATTACTTATTGCCAAGTCAATAATCGAAGAATTACGATTTCGTTGGTAAGGATGAAAAGTAGGACTGTTAGGGTAGTACACGAAGAAATTATGTATCTGTTGAAGATTGTATAGTACATTTCCAGCGGTGTTGTTCTTAACACAATGCCATGGGGAGTGCTTTGCGTTTAGATCTCCCAGAATAATAAAATCATTATTAAATGATGTTAGAGCTGTAATATCACTGGCAAAACTTGACGCATATCTTGGGGAATATGCAGTGGAAATGACAACTGGTCTGTTGTTGATGAGAATTTCAATCGAAAGATTTTCAATTACCTTCGTGTTACAAATAGGCAGAAGTTTATGTTTAACTGATCTGCGAACAATCAGTGCTACTCCTCCCCCTCTAGAATTTGGTCTGTCATTACGATATATAATATAATTTTTAAAATATATTTTATGATTGTCGTTTAGATATGTTTCATTCAGAGAAGCAATATGAATATTCTCTGTTTCAAGGAGACATTCGAATTGAATAAGATGAGAGAAAGTTGTTATGCCGTTGGCATTCCAGTGAAGAATTTTGAAGTCAATGGAATTATCGCAAGCCATATGCGTATTTAACCATTGACATTACGACTTGAATTTGTTGTATTTTTGTAGTACATTGTTGGAGAGCTCCCACCGCAGTTGTGAAAATATTGAAAAGCTCATCTATGCTGAAGAGATCATTACGACCGCGGGCATAGTCAGCATACGATACCGTATTTCGAGCTGCATTGATGTTGTTTTGTTTGTTTGTTGGTAGGTCGGTATTAATGAAACTTTGTGTGTTTTGTTGATTGTTGTTGTGTCTTCGATTATTCTGCCTAGTTACTTTGGCTCTGGTTTCTAGGTAAAGAGACCGCATAGGGCAGTTTACATCGTTTGCTGGATGGTCTGTGCGTTCTTTTCCATGCTTGAAGCACGAAAATGCCGCTGGTGTTTTTTCTTGGTGCATGAGTGGGCAATCTTTTGTGTGGTGTTGATTGGCACATATCATACATACTGAGAGACGATTACAATGTTCACCTCCGTGACCATACATCAAACATTTCCAACATTGCGTTGGATTGTCATTTTTTCGTGGTTTATATTTTTTCCAAGACACTATCACTTTGCATATTGCGGTTACATTTCCCAGTGACTTTGGATTAAAATTTTTTCTGGCAAATTGTACTTTGTACACTGCATTGTCGACAGAACTGAATTTTGTATTAATTTCAGTTATAGATAAAGGTGACAAATTATAACTTTGGATGTCATTCTTAATATCCTCCGTACTGAGCTTTGGTAGACCATATAGAAAAACCGTGTAAGGGCGATTTTCTTTCGAGTTAAAACTGTGGAATTCGATTTTCTTTTCCAGTAAAGTATTTTTGCATTTTGTATAACATTTAGTATTTCGCGGAAAAACCTTTGTTCCGATTGATGTTCGTTTATATACACAGTCATTTCCAAGCAAATCTTGAACTGTTTTGAGAGAAATTTTCTCATCGATCACTATTGGTGGAGGTTTAACAACTTTCACTTCTGCTATATTCGTAACTGGATCGATTTCCGTATCATTGGAATCGGCTAGAGCACTAAACCGATTGTTTGAAGTTGAGGGTAAGTTAGAGAACATTGCTAAAGGAACTGGTCGAGACCATTTTGTTCGCTTCATGTTTGATTTTTTCAAATTAAAATTGTTCGACTTGGCCCCCGGGGCCATAGCAGTATTGCTATCTCTGCGAGTAAAATGTGAATTGTCACGCGTATGAGTTCAATGAGAGGAACCAACGACAATTACAAAAATAAACAAAAGAGGTTTGCTTTCTTAAACTTCGTATGTCAATAACAACTGTCCGCACTCAATAAGAGACAACCGTGCTCAACGAGATTTGGTATTGAACTGATTCACATATTATAGTTTAGCAGCACAAGACAAAAAAAATATGTAAAAATTGCCAGGAATTATACACTGGATTTCAAATGCAGTTAACTTTCTATCAGTACGCACATCCTAATATTTCTTCTTTTTTTGTATTTTTATACTACCTTCGAGGTTTCCGAAGCAAAGATTTGTTCCTATTCACATATTATACATAGTTTAGCTGCAGAAGTCAAAGAACCATATCTAAATTACAAGCAATTATATACTGGTTTTCAAGTGCACATTAATTTCTTATCAAATTATCGCGAAATAAGAAAATTAAACAGTTTATTTTGCCACGACGGCGACGATTTAAGCTTTCCCAAGGAGTAAACAAAAATTGTCGTATAAACTGTGGAGGCCATAGATGAATCCATACGAAAGCAGCCATATTTACAATTGACTTTAGTCAGTTTGACTTTAACTTTGACTAGGTATACCAGGGTCGCTTCTATGACACTGTGCAGCGGCTACGGTGACTTTGAGCGTCATCTTTTTTAAGGTCTATCTCTTTGCCATTTAATATCAAATGGCCTTATTATGGCAACAAGTCGAGGAGGCAACTTATGATATTAAATAAAAATATTTTTCTTTTATTTCTATTTAAACAGTTGGTGAGATAAGGAATGGGAATACAAAAGCATCTCTAGATGAGGCTGAAATGCAACAGTTGAGTTAACCGCTTAATGTAATACATTTAATATGTATTTAAACTTAAGTAATCCTACAGAGAGGAATTTAATGAATAGGTAGGCAATGAATGAATATTCAGCTTTTCGTATACTACACCTTTTAATTAGAAAGGCCTTAGCCTAAGGGGAAAATTGTAACAAAAAACAAATTCAAAAATAAGCTAAGATCATTGGGATGATTAGACTATCTATTGTAACTTTTCAAGGTTATTGTAGTCCATATGTCTGTCTTGAAAATAGTGTAAATTTGTTTTGTAAGGCCAAATAGGCAATGCCAAGGGAACTTCAGAGTTAGATGTAAAGGATTTTCCAAAATTGACTTCCGAACTTTGGCAGTTGATAGCGGCCCTATTGTTGAAGCTACATCTGTCGAATTGGCTGTCATTTATTCAGTCTATTTTGCCAAATCACTATGGACGGATATAGCGTTCAAGAACAAGTGAAAATGATAAAAATGTTTTAACAAAATGAGTGTTCTGTTCAAGCAACGTTTCATCGAAAAATCATCTTTAGCGAGCATTTATTGATGAACGCTTTGTCAACAAATCACGAACTATATCACGGCGAGTGATATAGTTCGAAGTTTATATCTTCTGCCTGAACTG
The DNA here is from genome assembly GCA_963930755.1 of Eudasyphora cyanicolor. Taxonomy (NCBI): domain Eukaryota; kingdom Metazoa; phylum Arthropoda; class Insecta; order Diptera; family Muscidae; genus Eudasyphora; species Eudasyphora cyanicolor. The sequence goes on along the minus strand of OZ005735.1, from coordinate 265,438,513 downwards.
GATGATATGGACACCAAAAAACATGTAGTTTCAACAGGACGGCGCTGCATGCCACACTGAACATTGTTTTTCTTTTTGGATTTTCTTAAGTCGCTGGTCTATGGGAAAAGGTTTGCGGTACTGAAAGCCAACATAGCCCGTGCCACTGGTCAAATTTAGCCAGATTTATGCTAGCAAAAGTTGACATTTTACCGCGACGCAGAGTCGGGTAAAAGACTTGGCAGCTAATTCTGCAGAACAATTTAATTTGTAATTTATCAATAACAATGTTTGCCAAAGACAATTGAAATGAATATACAAATATTCTTTTTTTTTATTCGAAACCGTCAAATAGTGTCAGAAAAGCTTGCAAATATATTCAGGAAAAACATTGTTATTTTTACGTCAACTAAAAACAAATTATGACAAAATAGTGTCGCCGACATACGAGTAGTTATATTTAAGTTAATGTATTAACGAGTAGAAGGCAACGTTTCAAAATTAAGGGAAAGTTATTAGAGGAACATCCGCCGAGAATGTTTATTGTAATAAAAAAATAAAAAAATATATATAACAAAAATGTTCAGTCGGGTAAACCGACTTATGAATTCCCTCACAAAAAAAATATTCGTAAATTTATTATCCCCTCACCTTAGAGAGAAGGGTATACAGGGTGACTGATATGTATTGCAACCAACTTCAGGTTGCTATCATTTCTAAACCGCTAGTCTGATAGCTGGCAGATTTATTTCAGTGACACTTCATTTTATTGTTTACAAGCTTGTTTACAAAGTTATTCGTGATGGAATTCAAGCGTCATAGTGTGATTGCTTTATATTTGGAAAAACACAAGTGGCTATCGTTAGAGCCCTCCAGCATTTAAATGTGAATAAATGTTTTGTTTCTCGTACCATTGCTCGTTACCGTGATACTGGCAGTGTTGCATCGCGTCCAAAAAGTGGACGAAAAAAACGGTAACAACACCAGAAATGATCCGAAAAGTGAAGGCCAGATTTGATCGAAATCCACGCCGCAGTGGTAGAAAAATTGCTCGTGAGCTGAACATATCGCGAGAACGGATACAACACATATTAAAAAATCAGCTTGGACTAAAGCCATTGAAGTTCCAAAAAGTGCAAGAGCTCACCGATGCACAAAAAAAAGTTAGACTGGAAAGGGCCAAGGAGTTGCTTCGCTTGCACGAAAGTGGCCAGTTACCGAATTTGGTTTTCTCCGAAGAGAAGCCAGTCAAAATTGAGCAGTTTGTGAACAAACCACATGATCGGGTTTACTTGCCAAAGAGGTCAGCTGAAAATTTACACCTTCGATTGGCCACCAGAACTCAAGCGCCGCCGATGGTAATGGTGTGGGCCGCCGTAACGGCCGATAGTCGCTCCCCGCTCGTATTCATCGACCATGGGGTCAAAATAAATGCCGCATATTATCGGGAAAATGTCCTAAAGACAGTATTGAAGCCCTGGGCAGACAAACATTTCGGCCGCAGACCATGGACATTCCAACAGGACTCAGCACCATCGCACTCAGCACGCGTCAACCAAAAATGGCTTAAAAAGGAGGTTCCTCGCTTCATTTCTACAGCACAATGGCCACCAAGATCTCCGGATCTCAATCCGTTGGACTTTTGCGCCTGGGGCATTTTAGAGAGTAAGGTTCGCACTAAAAAATACCAAAGTATCGATCATCTCAAGACGGCGCTTCGCCGGGAATGGGCCAAAATATCGCAGAGCCACGTGTGATGGCTTTGTCGGTCGTTTGAAGGCCATAATTCGTGCCAAAGGTGGCCAATTCGAACAAATCTAAACTGTTTCTAAAATTTTATGTTATTTCCGACATTTTTTGCTTTTGAACAATAAAATTTTAAAAAAATTAAAATAATATAGCGCTTTACTTTGTTGCATTACATATCAGCCACCCTGTATATCATTTGCTACGAGCCAAAAGTGTAGTACCACATCGAAGGAGGGACGTAAGACCCCAAGTATGTTTGGCGGATATTCGATTTGGGTCATTTTAAGTCGTTTGAGCAATGTCCGTCCGTCCGTCCGTCCGTCCGTCCGTCCGTCCGTCCGTCCGTCTGTCCGTCTGTGTGTCTGTATGTATGTCTGCTGGCTTGTGCGCACGATAACTCTCAAAAGGATTAACCGATTGACTTTAAATTTGGTATGCGGTAATATTTTCTCTATCTCCGGCTAAGTTCACTCTTTGTAGTACCTCCTTGGTACCTTTGTGTGGGAGGTACCGAAAGGGGCATGGCTATAATGTATATTTTTCACTGAATTGTAGGTAAAATGTCAGGTCTTTGTATGCACTGCACAGTGTGTTATTTCATCAATCTAGGTGGACAAAAGTCGAAAAAATAATGTTTACTGAATATCACAATCGTTATACATATATGTCGCTAAAAAGAGGTCCACTATTACAGAAATAATTATAAGAAAACACAATAACTTACTGTTATTAAGATAACGGTAAATGAAATGGAGATATTGTCGTAGGTAGAAAAGCCAGGTGGGAATCTATACATTTTAGTTTATGATCAGTGGCGTGTGAGAACATTTTTCTTAGCTCGATTGAAAAAAAATGCTGGAAATGTAAAAAATTAGTTCTATTTTAATAACTGTTGTGCATTTCATTACTTCGAATCATTTTAATTAGAGCTTTTTTGTTGATTTTAAACAGTGGATATTTGAACTCCCTTTAAAATCCAATTCGTTGTAAAGAAAAGAACATAAAAAAATTTCACCTCAAAACACCTCGTCCAAACTTTCAGGTTTTTAAATATAGTGTGTATACTACAAAAAACCAAAATATATCTTACTCATAATTGCACAATTTTAAAACATTTGCCTTAATTTAAGAATGGCCCTGGAAATACCTTAAAAACTTTGGTTGATCTATGAATTGAAACACAGTGCGGCGAAAAAGCTAATACATCGTTAATATATACTTTAGACGTGGTACTACTACTATAGAAAATGCCCTAAATTCAGACCATTTTCCGGTTTTATTTTCCATCAAAACTTCGAATGTATGTAAACGTCAAAATCTTATATATAATTACAAAAAAACTAATTGGAAAAAATTCAATTCGCATATAAATGCTTCTATATTACAAAGCCCTTTGAACTTAAGAGGCATAGAAAATACAAGGGATATTGACGAATGCATACTTCACTTTACTAATACAATTTTATCAGCTATTGAAGTTAGTACTCCCAAGAGAGTAGTAGTCAATAATTGTATAAAGCTACCATTTTATATTTTGCAAGCTATCAAGAAAAGAAACTACTTTAGGCAACAATGGAATAGATATCGCCATGTAAATGATAAATTAGTTTACAAAGAATATGATCGGCTTGTCAAGTATGAAATATGGAGTTTCAGAAACAATAGCTGGAATAGCCCAATTAAAAAATTAGACATACGCTCCAAACCCTTTTGGAATATTTCTAAAATCCTGAAAAAGAAAATTTCCAATATTCCTCCCATTTCCGTTCCAAATTCAGCCGTTCCAGTAGTAGATTCGAAATCCACTATTTTTGCTCAACAGTTTCTATGTAATCATCACACTTCTGATGATATTAGATGTCAAAACACCGAGCAAAGCGTTTTAAAATCTCTTGATGATTTCAATAATTCATTCTTCTCAACTCCAGATAGCGATATAAATGTGTCTACAACGACTGTTAAAAATATTATCAGAAATTTAAAAATCAATAAATCTTGTGGACTAGACAAATTGAAAAATCTCTTTCTTAAAAATTTATCTCACACTGGCATATCTCACCTCTCCGATATATTTGTCTACTGAGTAATATGAGCAAGATTTTTGAAAAGATAGTTAAAGAAAAACTTTGGAATTATGTCGAAGAAAATAAAATCATCCCAGAAGAACAATTTGGATTTCGTGCTTCCCATAGTACATCACACCAAATTAAACGAATCACAAATTATGTAAATCGCCAATTCCAGTTAAAGCTTTCAACATCAATGGTATTATTAGATGTAGAAAAAGCATTCGATACCGTGTGGCATGATGGTTTAATTTTTAAACTTATCCAGTTTAAATTTCCATATCATTTAATAAAGTTAATCCAATCATTTTTAAAAAATAGATCATTCTGTGTTCAAGTTGACCAAGATGTATCAGATTTTATGAACGTTCCTTCAGGTGTTCCTCAAGGATCCGTATTAGGACCACTGTTGTATATTATATACACCTCAGATTTCCCAAAAATAGCAAATTGCGAGTACGCATTTTTTGCTGACGACTCCGCCATTTTCTGTTCAGGATTATTTGCTCAGGAAATCCTTGATGACATACAATTGTCATTGGACAAAATAGTTGAATATTCGTTAAAATGGAAAATTAAAATTAACACTACAAAGTCTCAAGCTATCTTTTTTACGAAAAGAAGGAAAAATTGCTATATTCCACAGACAAATTTAACAATGTTTGGTAATGAAATTCAGTGGTCAAACTCGGTAAGATACCTTGGCGTATTTCTCAATACCCGTTTGATTTTCAATGATCATGTCTCATAAATAATTCACAAAATGAATATAGCCATAAAGTTATTGTATCCTCTTATAAAACTTTGAAAATAAGATTAGTATTCTTAAATCCATATTTCAGCCAATAGCATTATATGCCTGCCCAGTATGGGGAGTGTGTGCCAAATCACACATTTATAAGCTCCAAGTCTGTCAAAATAAAATATTAACAAGTAAGAAAGTTTCAGTCGGGTAAACCGACTAAGGTATACCCTCACTTTGTGAGTAATGTAATATGGAATATTAAACGAATTATTCTGTCAATTTGTATGGGAGGTACCATAATGTTTTTAACAAATACACCTATTTTTCGCTGAATAGTAGATTCTTTAAATACATTACACTGCGCCGAATTATAAACGTTTCTTGCACTGGTATATTAACGTTATGAAATATTAAATTTTGGTATGATTTGGCCATTTTGTGTGGGAGGTACAAAAAGGGGCGTGGTGATAACGGCCATTTTTTACAGGGCTATAGCGACTTCAAAAGCGTTACACTGTGCAAAATGTTGTTGCATTTTCGTGCATAGGTACTCATGCTGTGAGCTCTTAACTTTTTGTGCAAAATGGTACCTTTGTGTGGGAGGTACAAAAAGGGGCGTGGAAATAGCGTCCATTTTTCACAGTGCAAAAGACACTATAAAAGCATTACACTGTAAAAAATTTCAAGTATTTTTATACACTGGTATTAATGTTATAAGCTGTTATCTTTTGGTGCAAAATGGTACCTTTGTGTAAGAGGTACCAAAAGGGGCGTGAATATGACACCCATTTTTCACTGGACTGTAGGCACTATGAAAGCATTACACTGTACAAAATTTCAAGTATTTTTATGCACTGGTATTAATGTTATAAGCTGTTAACTTTTGGTGCAAAATGGTGCATTTGTGTGGGAGGTACCAAAAGGGGCGTAGCAACATGGCCCATTTTTCTCGAGTTGATAGCGACTAATAAACTTATGCTATGTGTGCAATTTCAGAAGATTCGAATAAGTAGTATAGCAGTTATTAAAGATTCAATATTTCGCAACATTTTAACACTTTGTGGGGGAGGTACTAGAAGGAGTGGACCAATATGGCCCATCTTCGAACTTAGCCGGAGATAGAAAAAAATATTACCACGTACCAAATTTGAAGTCAATCGGTTACTCCTTTCGAGAGTTATCGTGCGCACCAGCCAGCAGACACACAGACAGACAGACAGACAGACAGATAGACAGACAGACAGACAGACGGACGGACATTGCTCATTCGTCTTAAAATGACCCAAAACGAATATCCGCCGAACATACTTAGGGCCTTAGATCACTCCTTCGATGTGTTACAGTTTTTTTCGTAGCAAATGATATATACCCTCGTCACACTAAAGTGAGGGTATAAAAATGATGTTAAATTTACCTCGACATTTTAGCACAAAAAGACTTCACGATATAAGTAACACTAATCTTATTTCTCAGAGAATTGCGGTAATATCTAACAAATTTGCTTCATCGTGTTCTTCAAACGAAAACAATTATATTATAAATTTGTACACTAGCCATTAAGTTTTATAAATATTCTATTGAAGGTTTTTTATTACTCTTCCTTCTCCAAAATTTTTTTGTAAATTTAAATGAGTCCTTTATAATAATTTTCCAAAATTTTCTAGATGTACGGTTTGTTTAAGCCATCTCTTTATAGTTATAAAATTTTAATACATGTATGTAAACACATATTTAAAATAAATGAAATGAATGAATGGATGAAAATTATTCTACAACCAATCAAGGTTGAAGAATACGCTACAACAACTAAAAAATGCTCTTTGAAAAATACAAGGTGGCGCAAAAGTTACCTTTCGATGTTTTTTGGCTGTAATTTAAAAAAATGAAAAACTTTGATTCTTCTTGTGGATTATTTTTATTTGGTCTTTTAATTTTTTTTACATCAAGTCGAGAATATGATGTCATGTAAATAGCCGACGCCACAGTTGATTGTCATTTGAGCCATTTTTATGGAAGTTTTGGCCAAAGTGATGGAAACATCACTTTGGCCAAAACTTCCGACGATAGGTCCTCACATTCTTGACGGATATTGTCTTTAAGAGCTGCAAGAGCCTGAGGCTTGTTGACATAAACCCGCGACTTCAAAAAGCCCCACAAAAAGAAGTCTGGAGCGGTCAAATCAGGCGATCTTGCTGGCCAGTGCAAATCGCCAAACGGGAGATTAGGCGCCCGAGAAATGCATCCTTCAGCATATCGGTTGTGGCACGTGCAGTGTGTGCCGCTGCACTGTCCTGTTGGAACCACATGTTTTCCAATCCCAATTCATCAAGTTGCGGCAAAAAGAACTCTTTGATCATTGCTCTGTAGCGCTCACCATTCACAGTAACCGTTTGGCCCGCGACGTCTTCGAAGAAAAAAGGTCCGATGACTCCTCCAGCGAAAACAGCACACCATACAGTGACTCTGAGCGGGTGTAATGGCTCTTCGTGGGTTACACGCGGATTTTCAGTGCCCCAGAAGCGTAAATGTTGCTTATTTACGTACCCGCTAAGATGGAAATGGGCCTCATCACTCATGATTATTTTTGATGAAAAATCATCTTCCTCTTGGTGGTGATTAAGGATGGCTTGAGCGTATGTTAGACGCGATTGGCGGTCAGCAGCTAACAGCTGATGCACCGTCTGGACTTTGTACGGAAACATCTTCAAATCTTGTACCAAAATTGGCTGTAGAGACCGTCGACTGATACCCATTTGCGTGGCACGTCGTCTGGTCGATGTCGACGGCGCTTCCATGACATCCTCGGCTACAGCAGTAATATTCTCTGCAGAACGGCTACTCCGGGGTCTGCCACGCCTGGCAGCATCTCGTGTTGTGCCAGTCTCTTCGAGGCGAGCGGCTAAACGTCGCAGTGTTTCACCAGTAGGCGTTGGACGGCCAGGAAATCTGCGACGAAATTCACGTTGTGCCAAAGTCACCGACTATTTATTGGTCAAATAAATAGTCAGCAATATTCCGCGTTCTGGAGCAGTGTAGCGTAACATTGTTTATTAACGTGTATTTCGCATGTGTTTACTACACAAATGTCAAAACAGAACTGACATTAGGGGCCAATCGCAAAATTTATAGCATTTTCTGATAGGAGGATTACTTTTGCGCCACCTGTATCCATGACGTAGTGTTTTCACTTAATTTTTTTTTTATGTTTTAGTCTTTTTTAACAAATAATAAGGTTAATATTAATTTAATATGCTTTTTCTATACAAAAAACTAAAAAAAATACTTTTGCCCACCTAGATTGCTCAAATGACACACTGTGCACTGGTATTCAAGTTATAAGCTGTTAACTTTTCGTGTAAAATAGTACATTTGTGTGGTAGTACCAAAAGGGGCGTGCCAATTACGCCCACCTTTCACCGGACTCTAGGTACTATAAATGCAATACACTGTACAAAATTGCAAGTATTTGTATAAAGTGATATTAAAGCTATAAGCAGTTAACTTTTGGTGCAAAATGATCCATTTGTGTGGGAGGTACCAAAAGGTGCGTGGCAACTTCGCCCATTTTTCTCAAAGTGATAGCGACTAATAAAATAATAAAATGTGTGAAATTTCAGAAGATGCTAATATGTAGTATAGATGTTATTAAAGAATCAACATTTCACTAAAAGGTAAGCCTTTGTGTGTGAGGTACCAGAAGGAGTGGACCAGTATAGCCCATCTTCGAACTTAGCCGGAGACAGAAACAAATATTACCGTGTACCTAATTCGATTACTCCTTTCGAGAGCTATCGTGCGCACCAGCCAGCGGACAGACCGACAGACAGACGGACGGACATTTCTCATTTGCCGAACATACTTGGGGTCTTGGGTCACTCCTTCGATGTGTTACACTTTTGCCTCGTAGCAAACGATATATACCCTCGTATCACTAAAGTGAGGTTATAAAGAGCGAACGCTGCAATATTTAGCCAAATATTGTTATTTTTAGTTTATTCGTTAGCCAAACTCTACACCTGAGAAATGTGGTATTTATGGCTTAAAAGATATTTTTTGAGATCTACATCTACACGGGGACAACAACAAATTAAAATTTGATTTGTATACATTTTATTGAGATGAATAGAAAACAAACTGCAAAGCGTCAACTAAACTTCTTAGAAAATGTAGTGTTTATGGCTTTAATAAACCTTTTTGGTAACGCCATCTACAGTTGGACAATAACAAAATGTGAACTGATTTGAAAAATGTACTGCGATTCAGTTAAAAGGCTTAGAAAAAGTGGTATTTATGGCATTAATACATATATTTTAGAGCGGCCTCTATAGGGTGACTATAACAAAATATATATATATTTGTAAAATTTTTGCTTTGATGATTTCTTGTCAAAATAGAATACAGACGGCAACATTTTGCTGAATTTCTTTAAAAAAAAAGTGGTATCTATGGCTCAAAATCCATATTTTGGAGCGACCTCTATAGGGGAGCTTATCAAAACATTGACCGATATGGCCCATTTTCAATCCTAAACAACCTGCAAATATAAGAAGCATTTCTACCAAACCCGATCAGTTGACATTTGTGGTCTCTATGACGTTAAGGAGTGCAATCGGGGAGATGCTATATATGCGTGCTATATCAAAAAATGGACCGATATTACCCATTTTCAGTCCCAAGTTACCTACAGCTGTAAGAAGTAACTATACCAAATTTTTCTCAATTATCAAATCTAGCTCAATTATTGTAGACTGTAGCTTGATTACAACAGACGGACGGACATGGCTAAACCGTTAGAATTTTACGACTATAAAAAAAATATATAATTCATGGGGTCTCATATCAATATTTAGATGTGTTACAAACGGAGGGACATAATGAATGGAGGGTATAAATGGTGGAGGGTACACAAAAGATTGATGAAAATCCATCGAAGACACTTTGGGCAATATTTTCTAAATACAATAGGTAATATTTTATTTATGATTTTTTAAAAAAGACTGGTTACCAAAATATCAAAATTTAACACCCTCAAACTCGAACAGTTCTTAAGAGATCGCGTTAAAATTTTGTGTCATAACTACTATCAATAGGACTAAACTAAGTGCAAGTTTCATCCCGAACTGATGGAATCGGTTTTAAAAATCCACTCACTAGACATGAAATCCGCAATACATATCCTTTCAGATATAACAAATCAAACTCGCACTAGATCACAACGGGATAATCTATATCAAATTTCGTTTCATTAGACTTAAGCTATGTATAGACGATTGTCAGATCGGACAACATTATTAAAGTGCTGCAAATGAACGGACAATGATCAGAAGATTGCAAGAAAAACTTACAGGGTTTTCCAATAAGAGTGATATTATTTCTGTTAAGGAAATTCAAAGTTTTTGAATTTCCTTTTGAAAAAAAACTTTTTGAAAAAAACTTTAGTTTTTTATTTAATGTGAAGTACAATCGATACAATTAAGTTCTAATAAAACGTCATTCAAATGGCCTCCACGAGTTCTTCTGCAGAAACGTATGTAACGGTTTTTTTTTCATAGGCTGAGGTAGTTCAGCCACCTCCAGTTCTAAATAAAACGTCATTCAAATGGCCTCCACGAGTTCTTCTGCAGAAACGTATGTAACGGGTTTTTTTTCATAGGCTGAGGTAGTTCAGCCACCTCCAGGATCAATTCAAGGACCCACAAAAACCTTAAATAAGAACACACTATTTTCCCTTTTTAGGGCAACGAAATTCAGGTTTTATTTATCGTGTTTCTTTGTACAACAAGTAATATTTTATTTTATTCAAATAATGAGTAGCTCTATATATTCGGTTGGTTTTACCCGTTCCAGATGTAGATTGCAGAATAATGGTTGATGAATATTGTAGGGAAGACTATCCTTCAATAAGACGGTGGTATGTAAATTATCGTGGCGCTTGACGGACGCCTCATACAGATGCTTGATGCACGCCCCACATAGGCGCTTGGCGGGTTTCGGTGGCGGTAGATGACCCGACGTACTGGCTGTTATCGGATTGTGCGGGTTGTTGATTTTATGACGCACAGGCGGTTGGTGCGATTATGCGGCCTGGACTTGGTCCTCGGTATAGTGGAGTAGGATTGATCTTCGACGGCAACCTGCGAATGGAACAGACGATTTTATTTAGTGAGAAGTGGCATAAAGACAGTTAATTGACGAGCGAATCGCGTAAGCGGGAAAATCGCGTAAGCGAGCAAATCGCGTAAGCGAGCGAATCGCGTAAGCTAGCGAATCGCGTAAGCGGGCGAACCGCGTAAGCGGGCTGACTACGTGTGCAGTCTTACCGCGTAAGAGGGCGAACCTCGTAAGCGAGCGAATCGCGTAAGAGGGCGAACCTCGTAAGCGAGCTAATCGCGTAAGCGGGCTGACCACGTGTGCAGTCTTACCGCGAAAGAGGGCGGACCTCGTAAGCGAGCGAATCGCGTAAGCGGGCGAACCGCGTAAGAGGGCGAACCTCGTAAGCGAGCTAATCGCGTAAGCGGGCGAACCGCGTAAGCGGGCTGACCAAGTGTGCAGTCTAACCGCGTAAGAGGGCGGACCTCGTAAGTGAGCGAATCGCGTAAGCGGGCGAATCGCGTAAGCGGGCGAACCGCGTTAAAGCCCTGAAAAGGACCGTTCTACAACTACTAGTCCTGAAGAGGACTGTTCTACTACTACTAGCCCTGAAGAGGACTATTGGGGCGGATCTCTGTTGCTTCGGGTTAAGTATTCGGACTGCTGTGATGGCTTAGCACAGTTGTGATGGTGCGGCTAAAATAACATTTTGTCCGTTACACGTATTCGATGAACCCAATTTGCGAGCACTTTTTCCACTAAATCAAGTCGTCTGTCATGAATGGCACGTTCAATAATGACTTGTAAAGCTTGAAGAGAGTCTGGTTTATTTCGAAAGACCAATGACTTCAAATAACCCCACAAGAAATAATCTAATGGTGTTAAATCAAAACTTCTTTGAGGCCATTCAATATCACAAATTCTTGAAATAATCGAATCTCAAAACTTTTCTCGCAACACAATCGGTCTCATTTCACAATCGGTCAATGGCAAAAAGATATCTCTTAATAAGAGCTAAAATATTGATCATGGGTGTGACGGTCGTAGGTCGACTGGAGTAGTTTTTTTGGATTAAAAAAAATTGACTTAGCGTCATTTTCTAATGTGAACGGAAAGTTTATTTTTGCTCTGGCTCCTTAACGGTACGTCGGATCGGGAATCGGCAAAAAGATATTGCTCATGGGTGTCAAGGTCGTAGGTCGACTGGAAAGTGTTTATTTTGGATTTTAAAAAAATGGACTTAGCGCACGAAAAGTTGGAGAACGATTATTTTGATAATAAAACTGAATAATTTGTAAACGTTGTTCTTGCGTATATCTCTCCATGATGAAATTGTAAACACTACTGAATACAATGAAAAACATATTACAAATGGCCGAAACGTCACTTCAAAATCTTATCATCCCTATTGGAAAACCCGTTGCAGGATTGCCAATTAAATTCATCTACATACAGTTTCGCCAATAAACTTCGCACATCTAACAATCTGCAAATTATCACAATGACTTTTCTGCCAACGTTGCAAGACAAAAATGTTATGTTCATCCGGTTGTACGTTCACAGGGTTGCATTTTCCGCTATTTTTTGGACAATATTGTCCGATCTGTCAATCGTATATTTTGCTTTACATATAGAACATTATACAGAATTAAGTATTCCATGTTGGTGTGGCAATCCTAAACATTTGTTCGATTGTGTGCATTCTTTGAACAGTGAAACCTGTTGTCAATGACATTATAGTAACAACAAGTAAGAAAGTTCAGGGTAAACCGACTTACAAACCCAAAAAAGGGCACGCCAATAACACCCAGTTTTCACTGGATTCTAGGTACTGTAAACGCATTACACTCTACTAAATGTCATGTAGTTTTATGAACTGTTATTAAAGCTATAAGCAGTTAACATTTTGTGCAAAAGGGGTCCATTTGTATGGGACGTAACAAAATGTGCGTGGAAGCTTCGCTCATTTTTCTCGGGGTTATAACGACTAATAAATACTATGCGTGAAGTTTCTGAAGATTCGAATAAGTAGTATAGAAGTTATTTAAAAAATAAATATTTCAATAAATGTTAACCTATTGTGGGGAAGGATATAGAAGAAGTGGATCAATATGGACGTTCTTAAACGTTAACCTAAGATGGAAAAAATATTACCACATACCACAATCGGATGTCAATCGGTTATTCCTTTCGAGAGTTATCATGCGCACCAGCAAGCAGACAGGCGGACATTGCTCAAATGAGTTTAAATGACCCAAATCGAATTTCACCAAATATAATTGGGTTCTTAGGTCACTCCTTCGATGTGTTAGCAAATTTTGGCTTGTAGCAAATTACATATATAGATTCTCCTTCTGTAAGTGGATGGGATACAAATATAATTCATGTCTGCAAACATATCAGAAATTACGTTCCATATAAGTATGTATGATTCCAAGACAACTAAAGTCTTCACCTGCCTTGTCCTCTTTAAATACACCGTTGACATTTGCCTGGCTCCACTGTATCGATATCACAGCCAACCTAATGTCATCTACAAGAATGTCACTGATTGCGTGTATTGATGCACGTTTTTGCTTTCAATTGAATTTGATAGTGAATTGAATGTGACCTCAGTGTTTGTAGTTGTTTGTCTGTTGGCACATACATACAAATGCATTCAATCGCAAATATGTATCACTAAATTGCACATATCGCGTGTACTCCATTGTGTGTGTTTGCATTGACAATTGAAGGTGATGCTATTCACCGTGATGACAACATTGTTCAATAAACTGATTAAATTTTAACAAATTGACTCGACACGCATAGCCAAAATGCCACATCTCAAGGATGTGTTCGATTTAACGCCAGCCACGGAATGCCAATCAAAGGACATTGTGTTCGGATTAACAATAAATGGAAATGGAATCAAAGCTTTTGAATAGACATAGATAATTTGAGGCAAAATTAGGTCATTCTTTTGAAGACTAAATTAGATTAAATTAGGTGGGAAAGGACGATTTAATTATAAATTTTTATTAAATTTAAAATGGAAATATCTCGCTTATAAAGCGTCGTAGAAGGAAAAGGACGAAATTTTGGTATTACTATTTTTTTAGGCAAAATTAAGCGTCGTAGAAGGAAAAGGACGACATTTTGGTATCACTATTTTTTTAGGCAAAATTTTGAATTTACTTAGCAAAACTTAAAATGGCAATATCTCGCTTATAAAGCGTCGTAGAAGGAAAAGGACACTATTTTTTCAGGCAAAATTTTGAATTTACTTAGCAAAACTTAAAATGGCAATATCTCGCTTATAAAGCGTCGTATAAGGAAAGGAACGAAATTTTGGTATTACTTATTCTTTGGGCAAAATTTTGAATTTACTTAGCAAAACCTAAAATGACAATATCTCGCTTATAAAGCGTCGTAGAAGGAAAAGGACGAAATTTTGGTATCACCATTTTTTACGCAAAATTTTGAATTTACTTAGCAAAACTTAAAATGACAATATCTCGCTTATAAAGCGTCGTAGAAGGAAAAGGACGAAATTTTGGTATCACTATTTTTTACGCAAAATTTTGAATTTACTTAGCAAAACTTAAAATGGCAATATCTCGCTTATAAAACGTCGTAGAAGGAAAAGGACGAAATTTTAGTATCACCATTTTTTACGCAAAATTTTGAATTTACTTAGCAAAACTTAAAATGGCAATATCTCGCTTATAAAGCGTGGAAATATCTGGTTAATTAAGCGTCGTAAAGCTAAAATAACAAAATTTTGTTATCACTTATTTTTTGGCCTAAATTGTGATTTTTTTTTTTGACAAGACTTAAAATGGCAATATCTCGTTAATTAAGCATCGTATAGCTAAAATAACGAAATTTTATTATCACTTATTTTTAAGCCACAATTTTTCGTACGCATCGTGGTCACTTGTACGTGTATGCGTTGGTACTCTCACAAACAAATAATTCATGGACACCAACCCAAGTAATACAGATTATTTTTATTTTAATGTAGCAGATGTACAAACTGAATTTCATTCCATTGGATCTAGATCTTCCTCCCTAAGTCAATGTTAGAGGGACTGCTCTCATTTTAGAACTCTCATGAAGAATCATTCCGAGCCTATAATCAATTCAATGGCATGCATGTTGTTTGCTAACGATATAAATTTACAGTAAAATCATATTTTAATGCCTGTAATAATTTTGTAATAAAATAGAGCCATGTGCAACATAGTAAATGAAATTTTCATAATTTTTGCACTAATAACCAGTCATTTTAGGCCACCATCTTTGCTCCTGCCAAAAACTCACATAAATCATCATCATCACGAGCAGCAGAAGCAGCGGCATGGGTAGCATCATTATAATCATTATTATTTCTTTGTCCTAAAAGGGGGAAGCGGAATGAAAGAAGGATAGAGCGGGGGCGGAATGTGTCATGCCATACATTCACAAATGTATTACCCACAAAAATGGCCACCCTTTGTTGCCGAGTAATTTTTGTAATTGCATCTGTCTTTTATTATTGTCGTTGCCTACATTGGCTGTTGTAATTTCCACTTTTGTAGCAGCAGAAAAAAGAGCTGACAGTAGCAGCAACTGGCAACCGACATCAGTTGCTGGTTACAGTTCGCTGTTGTTGTTGTTGCTGGTGCTATTGCTGGTGCATGGTTGCTAATGTAATTGTTGCTGCAACAATGCACACATTAGCTTTTTGCGGTGCGGTGTGAAATGCTTCCGTTTCACACACGCACACACTCACACACCTACACATACGCACAAATGTAAATGTATCATTTGTCGTTCGCCATTCGTGTATTGTAAACAAATTTATGATATAGTCAACCGACCTACAACAAACAAACATAGCTGTGTAACTGCAACTACTCGTACAACTACAATGTTATGTTGTTACGGAGTAGTGGAGCTCCAGAGCGACAACAGCATTTCGACAACGACAGCAACAAATGTGGCATCAACAACAACAACAGCCGACATCGGGCAAAACCGAATTGCATATGTTGCACAAATTGTTTTATGTGCCCTCACATCGCTCGTTGTTTGCGGTGCATTGTGCACAGAGCTCTGTGCCCTGTGCCGCGGTGGTGGTGGGAATGCTGTTGCGGCACGCATAAAATACTCTCGCACAGTGGTACAGCAGATGATCGTTCAAAATGAAAATAAATAAACCAGCGTAGCATCTATAGCATAACAAAAAATATTCAAGAGGGACTACTATATGTAGACTACTTATATCAAAATAAAGACGGATATGGTAAATTTTCCTTGTGTCGAATAAGTAAATCATAAAACTGAAAATTGTGAAATAAGAAATAAGAAATAAGAGAATTTCAACAAAATTCGTTTTTTATTCGATAGTAGAAAAGATGGTACTTTAACGAGAGTTAAAATTGATGAGAAGTATCATACTAGGATGGTAAAAGAACCGCATCATGTTATTTTGAGATAACCGAATTCTGAACTGATTGGTTACGTAAGACTGGTACATGAAACCGCTGAATATACTACGCAACAAAAAAAATTTTTTTTGTGTCCTTGCCGGACACCAGGGATGATAAAGTTGATACTTTAGTACTTTTTTTGGTACTTTTCAGACCCTCGAAGTACCGTGATACTCCCGCGACACATTTGATACTCTTTTTTATCAAACAGGTCTTTACACGAAAATAATATACACTTTTGCCAAAAGCTATGTCGGACCATGCTTTTTCGACATGGTCCGACATAACTTCGTAACGGCAAGAAATATGTTTGGCTCTTTGTATTACAACAAAATTCACTTTGTTTTTATTGTGTATGAAATAGCGCCTTTCCAGATTCAAAAGTGCAAAAATTTGCGATTTGGCACAAATAGGTGAATATCACCACTAACACTAAGAAATAAATTACTCTAATAATATTCTTCAACAAGAACGGTTGTTTTAGTTACAACAAATACATATATACAAGAAAAGATTAGAGGTACGAAGGTTGCAAACTGTGGCATCTACACCGCCAAAAACTCAAATTCATCTGGAGCATGGTTACCATACGTCCTCCTTTTGGAGGACATGTCCTCCTTTTTCACCGTTGTCCTCCCGTCCTCCCTCCTTTTTGAAAAATGTGGGATTTGTCCTCCTTTTTTTAATGCTTCAAATGTATTTTTATAGTTCCACCAATCGTTGTTTTTGGTGGACTTTTTCAACAATAATGAATCTCAAGCTGAAGTATATTTTCAACCACTGTATATTTTTCAGTTTTTTTGGCTATACCAGCACAAACAGCAGTGATTAACGCTCAATTGACATATGAAAGGAATTAATTCTACAATTAATTCTACAAAAACTATAATTTGCACTAAATGTCATTTCAGGGACTAGACTGCCCTTCCAAAAAAGAAAGTCACATCTCCATTTAGTAATTTTGAGATATTTAGCTTTTACGTTTTTTAACTTTCGCGCCTTCTGTTGTATGTTATGGTGGAAGCCGGTTTTACCAGCTCACATAGACCAATTTAGTTTCCTAACCTAAATCTTATAGTAAAAGGCTTGAAATTTAAAAAACCTAAAAGCTAAATATCTCAAAACTACTAAAATGGAGATGTGATTTTATTTCTTAGGAGGGCAGTACTCCTCTGTAGAATTGTATATATATTTGTCGGCGGCCGGAACTTGGACACCAAGGCAATGCACCCAACTTGAAAAAGAATTTTCGTTGCAAAAAGCGGTTGGCCTACTCCTTTTGTTACATTTGCATTTATTTATTGTTAAAATTCGCAATATACTCGTATACTATATGTAAAAATTTATGACTATGACCCTTTTTTAAAAAAATAATTGTTGATCAAAACAAAATGAGTACTTTTTCCAATTACTGCTATTTTTTAATTAAAAAAATGTCCTCCCAAGGTTCCATAGGCTCTTGTAAATATCAAAAATGTCCTCCTTTTCTGACACAAATGTCCTCCTATCTGAAAAATGTTTATGGTAACCCTGATCTGGAGCCATCATATGGGGTATAATCGTATATCAACACGTGAAGCAATCCTTTTGTATTAAAACTGGACGAATGCAATATGAAACATATTTCATCATAATCGGCTAAAAATTCGTTCTCTAGAGAGTCAAGAATTCTAATCGGAACGTACCTCTACATAGAGTGTAAATCAAAACATGGACCCGATATGCCCCATTTTCAATAGGGATCAAGAATGATTTTGTATGAATTTCCGTAACTGTCGGTTTATATTTGCGACCTGTACTTTGACCACAATTTAACGATTTAAAATGAAGCATTTTAGATATTTAATAATTATATGTGTGCTTATTTTGCTCCAACAATGTGGTATAGGGTAGTATAAAGCAAAGTTTTTATTGCTATAAGTTTTTAGTAGATTTTTATTAAGAAATTGTTAATGTATTACTGGATCTACTAATTTGTAGCCCACTATTTCAAAGAATTTTAACAAATTTTAAAATTGGTACTTTTTGGGTCGAAAAAGTACCCTTTTAGAACGATTTTTGTACCATTTGGTTACTCTCAATTATCATCCCTGCCGGACACCCGCTTTGATGGTTATGCTATCGCTCAGCAAGTTTCCGTGGAGTACGCGACACGTAGCGTTGGCGTATACTTGACTCATTATGAGGGATATTATTTTATCAGGTACTCCTTCACAGGACAGAACGCTCCATATGGCATTGTGGTTGAGGGTGTCGAATGCCTTCTCGAAATCGATAACTGTTGAATACAGTGGGGATCTCCATTCAACCGACTGTTCTACTATTACCCTTATGCTGTTGACATGGTCGAAACCGGCTTGTTCATTTCTGAATCCGGGTAAGATCACGTCCGATACTCTCTTATTTAATATGTGAGCAATCACATTGTTGACCATACTGAGTAACGTAATGCCCCTCCAATTTCTACGCTCTGTTAAGTCTCCTTTCTTAGGTAGATTGACAAAAATTCCTTCGGTTAGTTCCTGGGGAAGGGATTCATTTTGCCAAAAACTGTTGATGGTAGGTAAAAGGAGTTGAACGCTACATTCGGGATCTGCTCGTAATATCTCTGTAGATATGTTGTCCAGTCCTGGAGATTTATTGTTTTTTAAAATTTTTATGGCTTCGCATATTTCATCGGCACTGGGTGGGTTGGTAGATATATTGTTGTTTTCAGTGTGCGTATCACATACACATAATGTCAGTTCAGGTGTAACGGATAATGAGAGCATTGAATCGTAGAATTCGTACCATAGTTCGAGTTGTTGTTCTTTGGCTGTAACAAGTTCTCCTTGATTATTTCGCAGTGGTTTAGTAGCTGCGAATAAGTTGTTATTAGTGAGTTTCTTGGTTGCCTGGTAGAGGTCTCTGCTGCGGTGGGTCTCGACGGCTGTCTGAGCTTCCTGTGCGATGTTATTAATCCATTTCCGTTTGTCTCTTCGAGCACTTCTTTTAACCTTCCGGTTGATTTGATTATGCAGGCTTTGGCATATTTCCTTACTAGAGCGGGTTCTACAGGTGTTTAGGAAAACCAAAAATTTTTTATGGATACATATTTTTTAAAAAAAAATTTTATTAAACATTTTTTATTAAAAATACTATTTTGGTCGAAGGTACCCTTAGTATTTGCACTATAATTTTTGGAGTATATGCCCGATCAGATCGACGTATACGATACATTTGAGCTATTAATATGGGCTACCAATGTTGGAAATATCTCTTTCACTTAGAAACAGTGGTTTAGAAAACAGCCATTAAACAAATTGGAAAAAATAGATTAAAAAAAAATCCTGGGACAAAAAAAACATTAGAAAAAGAAAAAATCGAAAAAAATATTTTATTTTATTTTATTTTTAAAGGAAGAAAATAATGCCTATTTGAAAAAAATCTATGGATAAATGTAGAAATTATAGCCCTTTTGGTAGAGGTAAGAGAATTTCAAAAAATCTTTTTTTTAATTTCTGTTAAATAGCGATTTTATTTATTACTTTTATTTATATTATGTACATTTGAGTTTATTAACATGAACAAGTTTCCTTAGAAGTAATTGTGAGTTCTTTGTTGTCGTTTGCAGATTCCGGAATCGGTTTCTCAAATGAGGAACCAAATATAATCTCCCATTATTCTTTCATCCCAGTGCCCTTGGTAACGCCGCTCGATGGACTTCAATTCTTGGTGCAAACCTTTCGTCATGTTCGTCACTTACGTCGCCAAGATTTTCGGGGAAAAAGTTTAAATGGGAATGCAAGAAATTAATTTTGAGGGACATATTTACACCAGTTGGAATACATAAAGCGACAAATAAGTTGGAAGAATACATACATATGTGTTATATACATAAATATAATAACATAAATAAACAAGCAAAAGCGTTAAGTTCGGCCATGCCGAATCTTATATACCCTCCATATATATGGATAGCATGTGACCTCACAAAATAACTCAAATCTAAAGAAAATAACACCGATAAACACAAAAAAATATAGTAGATGAGAACAGAAGGAATCACAACAAGTTAAATGCTATATATGGGAGCTATATCTAAATATGGACTGATATGGGCCATTTACAATCCCAAACAACCTGCAACTATAAGAAGTATTTGTACCAAATTTGATCAACCTAGCTCTATTATTGCGGACTGTAGCGTGATTACCACAGACGGACGGACAGACGGACATGGCTAAATCGTCTTAGAATTTTACTACGATTAAGAATATATATACTTTATGGGGTCTCAGATCAATATTTAGAGGTGTTACAAACGGAGTGACAAAATGAATATACCCCCCATCCAATGTTGGAGGGTATAATAACATAAATATCGGCTATCGCAGAGGCATAAATACCAACTGCTTTTAAATCGCAACAAATTTTCCAGTCATGTTCATATTTTATGTATTTTATCAATTTAGCCATTGTTTCGTATGATTCCTTAGTGTTGACAGCATGAGCAATGGGAATCGACGGTTTCTGATTTCCGTTGTGTAAAAGTACTGCTTTCAAACTTTCTTTACTGCTGTCAACAAGTAACCGCCATTTCTTTGAACTGTATGTTTGATTAAGTTCCTCGAACAATCCGGGAATGTCCTTGCAAAAGCATCTGTTATCCACAGTTGTATAAAGTTGTTTGTAACGTATATCACGGACTCTATAATATGATATGTTAACATCCGGGCCCAAAATATTGTTCTGTTTCATTCGAGATGCAAGTAGTTCTGCCTTATCTTTGGTCAGTTCCAAATCTCTCACAAGAGCAATGAGTAGAAACTGAGTTAAAAGCGATGACTTCTGACTCAAACTTGAATCGCTCAGAGTTGAGTACTCAGTTGAACTTGATGATGTTTCCGTAATTAGGCTGTTAGCTACACTTGGACACTTGGGAATTGGTATTGTTTCCGAATGTGCAACTGGCACAGTGACAGTTTTTACTTCAGCGTAATTCCAGCGAATGCTCCTTCCTACTCCAATCGGTTTACTTAGACAAATGGTTGCCTCCAAATCATTGGCATTCCAAATTGCACGTGATGTCTAAAATTAAAACGTTTTATTCCACAAAACATTGTAATACATTAATTGTAAAGTACTTACCGCATGCTTCCAGTACTCCATCGAGTAAGATTTACATGGCACGAATTACACAAAATACTAGGTGTCCACGGTTCGTTCATATTTTTAACTCATATACCAAAGTATTACACACATATTTCTTCTATTATTTTACAAAACAACGTCGATTTTTTTAATTACATATTTTCCGCAGATGTAGCAGAAATTGTCGGGATCCTTTACACATTGAAAAATTCTTTGCTTTTTACTCATACTTCGAAATATAACTTTATACGAGTAATATTTTTCAGAAAATCGACATATCTCTTTAAGGCGCTGAATTACACTAATTTATTAATAAGAAATTTCATTCATAAATTCCGGGTTTAAGGTACATAAGTTGCAGTGCCAGTAGCTGAAATATAGTTTGCTTCGAACGTAGAAACCCAATATTTTCAAGACTGCCGCGTAATACTTTGTATTGCGACTGGGATGTCCATGCACCTAAAGGCGTAACTAAATGGAAACCTCATAAATAAAAAACCACAAATATTGCTGAATGACCCTCTAAATGAGCGGATTTCATCCAATATAGTTCTCACATTGCATATAATGTTTTATGGAGGGTTACGAACGGCCATACAACCTCGTTTTCTCTAGAATTTTATTTCATTTAATATCTGACAATGCAATATCTCTTATACACTGAGCCAAAAATTAACCTTATATAAGGTTAACTTAACCATAAATAAACATGATTTCGAGTCTACGTTATATAAGGTTAATTTGAACATTTTCTTGTTGACTGGTATTTAACAATAATAATATTTAATTTAACTATTCCATGGTTGAATTTTTTAACCATGAAGATTGTTAATATTATAATAATAATTTAACCATGAAAATTGTTAATATTAACATTTCATAGTTAATTTATTGAAACAATGCATGTTCAATTTAACAATGCAATTGTTAATATTATTAACTATGAAGATTGTTATTGAAACCTTTTTTATTGTTAATTTCACTATTTAGTGGTTACTTCATGTAACCAGAAACATAGTTGTTTCAATAATTTTTAATATTTATATCAAATAAAACAAGAAAAATTTAACTTTCGCATTTTTATTTTTTTTTATTTACAAAATATATGTTAATATATATATGTATAAGAAATACCTGAAAAGAAAAAAAACAAAAAGGTTAGAAAATATAAGTATAAATGTAAAAAAGGGTGCAATTCTAAGAAGATCTTTTGACTTTTTACCTAAATTCTGTAGTTCAAAGAGCATAAGCTTTTACCGATGGGCTGATCTGATGGCAAAACCCAGCAAAATCTTGGTAAGTAAATGTCATTACCACCTGCATTACCAGGTAATGATATCTCATTACAGCCAGAATTGCTTTCGGTAAATAAATAACGACTAACAAAATAATGACAATAAGTTATTGCTAGTAATCTAATTTAGAGAATCTTATTTTTATTTATAAACTTTTCGTTAAATGATTTTTACATAAATGATTTACGTATATACGTTGTAGTTGGTATTCAGTTAAATCATTTAAAGAAAAGTTTATAAGTTCAAATTAGATTCTCTATGTTAGATTACTAATAATAACTTATTTTTGTTTTAATTTAGTTAGTCGTTATTTATTTAACGAAAGTAATGCTGGCTATATTGAGATATCATTACCTGGTAACGCAAGTGGTAACGACGTTTACTTACCAAGATTTTGATGGGTTATATTTTTGTGCTTGATTATTAAGCGATTTGTCTACGAATCGCGAGGTAGGCCAGGGGTTGTGATGCTAAACTACGAAACCAGGAGGTCGCGAGTTCAATCCCACCTCCCGGCAAATGAAATTTTTCGTCATATGACGACAACAATCGATAACTACTCCCTCCCAGTTATACGCTCTACCCAATGTTGCGCTCATCCCAATGTTACGCTCTTCCCAATTTTACGCTCTTCTACTTTCTCACCGCAAGCCACCACTGATGGTGGTGAACAAGCAGTAGCAACTCAGAAATATCTACGACCCACAAACACACTCATAACAGTATTACTTACGTCCACGCTTACTTTTTAATAATTGTAAGCGTGGGGGTAAGTGGTTATTTTTCAGCTTCTGGTATGCGTGAGTGGAAGCACTTTCCTCCAATGACATGCATGTGTAAAAATAATTCGAAGGGAGGCCAAATTATAAGCAGTTACTAGATTTTAATTTAGCTTACCCGTCAGGTTATTTGGTAATGGGAAATTTTGCTGGGAATCTGCTCTGTGACTATAAGTTAAGTGCCTACGTTTCTGTGCTTGACCAACATGTGATCAGTCCCCGCTCAAAAGGTGCCGTCCACGTAAACTCCCTGAATCTTTCGATTATTAAGGGCCCAGGACGGTTAGGCACTTAGTTTGGGGTACTGAGCTTAGTCCGATCTTACGGCAAACTTATAGGAGAGAGGAGATTAATAACAAAGGCAATCTGATAGAAAGCCGATGTCCCACCAAAATAATCGGAATAGACATAAAAATCAAGGATTGGGTAAGTCAATGGATGATACTTCAAGGAAGTGCACTGAATTGTATATTAAAAACAAGTAAGAAAGTTTCAGTCGGGTAAACCGACCAAGGTATAGTTGTTATTAAAGAATCAATAGTTCACTAAATGTTAACCCTTTGTGTGGGAGGTACCAGAAGGAATGGACCAATATGGCCCATCTTTGAACTTAACCGGAGATAGAAAAAAATATTACCGTATACCAAATTTGAAGTGAATCGGTTACTCTTTTCGAGAGTTATCGTGCGCACTAGCCAGTAGACAGACGGACGGACATATCTCATTCGACTTAAAATGACCCAAAACTAATATGCGCTGAACATACTTATGGTCTTAGATCACTCCTTCAATGTGTTACACTTTTGGCCCGTTGCAAATGATATATACCCTCGTATTACTAAAGTGAGGGTATAAAAAAACAAATGTATGCATGCATACCACTTCCTGTAATTACTTCGCACACTACAACTAGTATTGATACAGCTTATCAACAGTTTCTAGTATTGGCACAACTTACCAACAGATTCAAGGCCGGACTCCCAGCACAAGCAGCCGCAAGCCACAGAAAAGGAAACAACTGAAAAGAAAAAAACAAAAACATCGTTTATATGTATGTATGTAGGTATTACGAAAGCACTTCTGACAACATATGTATGTATGTACATTTAAAGTATCAACATCGCACAACAAAAAAAACTAACGTATGTATGTACGGCGTAGCAGCCACAAGTGTTCAAACGAAAAGACAAGATGAACACATACCCACACGTACACATCACTTCTCCCCGTATATTTGCTTGCTGCTGCATATACTTACGTACATACATTGTTGTTTTTTCATGATCAGTTAATGCGACAGCGTGTACATATTTTGTCCACTCTTAACCACTGAATTTCACAATTGTAATAGCATAATCACAAAAAATAATATTAATATGTATTACATTCGCCTTTACTATAATTAAATAGGCACAAAACACTATTAACATTTTTAACACACATATTTTATTATTTCACTTTTTAAATACACATATGTACATACATACTTATGAATGTAGTTCTTTACAAAATGTTTTACTACTTACCTCTATACCAACAGCTTCCGACAACAGCACTAGTCCCCAGCGTTGCCGTTTTGGTCATTTCCGACCAAATTTGGTCGGATAGATTTAAAATTTTTCTTTCTGGTCAGATGGTCGGACCAACTCAATTTTGGTCGGTTTTATTCTCAAATATTTAAGATGTATTATAATACAGAATAATTTAAAGATTAATATGAATTTTTTCACCGTTGGAAATATCTTGAAATGTTGATTGTGAATCCCAATATTTTTCTTAATCGATACAAACAGTATCGACCTGTTATCGAAATTGTAGACAAATACGTTGTAATAACATTTTATTTGAAAATAATAATTTCGGATATTTCGATCACCGAAAATGTGGTTTGTAGTATAAATTATCGTTCATGGGGAAAAATTATTTCCTTCAGTCCTGTTCTGTATTCCAAGGGTAGATTAATGACGAAATTTTGGTTCATAGATCTCACCATAATTGCGGTATTTTGCCATTTGTGTTCAAAGAAACAAATTTAGAAACTGGAACACTAAAATACAAAACTGGAACATTTTCTTATATCGTCGGCTCAATGCTATTTTGTTCCATACGCCATTTTGTATGATCGGAGAAAAACGTAATTTATTCTTTGGTTAAAAACGGGACAGAAGAGTTATACACTTTTATTTCATAGGGCTCCCAGTGTTCGTATGATTCTCATGCATTTCTATGCCATTACATTCAAAAATAAGAAAGTTATGATAATTTTTGTACCTGGCATTTCGGTCCATATCCACTTTTATTTTAATATTTTTTCGTATTTGTATTACATGAACAACAAAAAGGATCGGTATGGAAGGACAGTAATTTACATATTGTGATCGAAAGAACGTAAAATACTGAGTCAAAAATATGGGGCGATAGAAAAATGGAGACATAGCACAAAAATATTAAAATTATTTCCCGTTATTCAGAGTTAAATACATTTACCGTACCAATATCTCGAAAACTAGGCGAGATAGGAAAATTTAAAAAAAATATTGCAGATTCTGAAGGAGCATGCTTGAAACTTATATTATCAACTTCTAACTCAAAAAACACAAAAATGGCGTATGGACCAAAATAGCATTAAGCCGACGATATGTACATATTTATACGTACATAAATTATTCAAGAAGATTTGACTTTTATGCATGACTTATGTCGTTACAGTTTGGTATACTTCTGGTATTTTGCTGAGATTTTGTAAATTTCCGAACATCATAGATTTTTAAAATCCTACAATTAACAAAAAATTTTACTATTGTGTTCATGAACTCACATGCTTTAGTCATAAATGATGAAAGTTAAAAATTATTTTTAACGTTGCATTCAGTTAAACAAAACTTAACACATTATTATTAAGAGTTTCTATGAATAATTGTCCATCCAGTTGTTATTTGTCACAAACTATGTCATATAACTTCATCGTATTCTTTATTTTTAGGCATCTAATATAAATTAAGAAAAGCTCAATAAAAATTCCCAAAGAAATCTACATTATCTTACACTCTGCATTAATAACAAAAATGTGGAAACAAACAGAAGAAAATTTATTTAAAATTATTTCTAAATGCAGAATTTCTTTTTATACCCTACACCACACTGTGGTACAGGGTATTATAACTTTGTGCATTTGTTTGTAACACCCAAAAGGAGAAGAAATAGACCCATCGACTTAGAATCACTTTCTGAGTCGATTTAGCTGTCTGTCTGTCCGTCTGTCTGTCTGTCTGTCCGTCTGTGCATGTATTCTTGTAATCAAAGTACAGGTCGCAATTATGGTCCGATCTCGACGAAACTTTACACATATCTTTTTTTTGGCCCAAGGACGATCCCTATTGAATTTGGTTAAAATCGGTTCAGATTTAGATATAGCCCCCATATATATGTTAGAACCGATTTGACATGTAAGCGCTGTGAAAACTTTATTTTATATCCGATCAGTATGAAATTCGGCAGGAAAAGGTTTCTTATTACATGAATGAATTCTGTTAAATTTGGAAGAAATCGGTTCAGATTTAGATATAGCCCCCATATATACATTACCCCCGATTTGACATATAAGCGCTGTAAAAATGTTATTTTATATCCGATCAGTGCGAAATTCGGCAAAGAGAGGTTTCTTATTACATGAAGGAATACTGCTAAATTCGGAGAAAATCGGTTCAGGTTCAGATATAGCCCCCATATATATGTTACCCCCGATTTGACATGTAAGCGCTGTAAAAACTGTATTTTATATCCGATTAGTGCAAAATTTGGCAGAAAGAGGTTTCTTATTACATGAAGGAATACTGCTAAATTCGGAGAAAATCGGTTCAGATTTAGATATAGCCCCCATATATACGTTACCCCCGATTTGACTTGTAAGCGCTGTAAAAATGTTATTTTATATCCGATCAGTATGAAATTCGGCAGAAAGAGGTTTCTTATTATATGAATGAACACTGTTACATTTGGAAGAAATCGGTTCAGATTTAGATATAGCCCCCATATATACGTTACCCCCGATTTGACATGTAGGCGCTGTAGAGACTGTATTTTATATGCGATCAGTACGAAATTCGACAGAAGCAGGTCTTTTTACATGAATGAGTATTCAGGGAAGATCGGTTCAGATTTATATTGATTGTTCCTCCTGATTTGGTATCAAACCGCTATAGAAGTTGTATTTTACTTCCGATCATTAAAATTTTCCAGAAAGATGTTTCTCAATTTAGGAACGAATATTGCTTAATTTTGCGATTATCGTTTCAGAATTAGATAATATGTTTCTACCCATTTACCAATTATTCCAAATTATTATGGCAATGACCCTTATCGCATTGTTAGGGAGGTGTAGGGTAATATATAGTCGGCCCCGCCCGACTTTCTGCCTTTCCTTACTGGTTTATTTTTACATATTACATTTTGCAATTTATAAATTGACTTTTAGCTATTAGGATATATCCATATTCCTCTGTCACGGATCAATCTACAATAATATAACCAGTAGCTGTTTGGAGTTGAAAATGGACAATATCGGTCCATGTTTCGATATAGTCCCCATAGAAGGATTGCAACCTTTACCTAACCTTTACACATACTTCAAGCAATTGACATGACATTTTGCGAAATTGGCTCTAAGTTTACGTAGAACTACTTACACTTACAAGGATCATTGCAGGACGATGATTTAAAGTCCCATCCAATTTGAATTCTTGCCGCCTTTGTAACAAATATTAATATTTTGGGCTGCAATTCGGCAATTATTATTTCCTTTAGTAATGGATCGCATTGGACCACATTTGTATATATCCCCCTTATTACGGTCAAAAAACGATTTGCTTTATTGACGCCGTAACAATCAATTATGCCAAGTTACTGAACTAAAATTTGGCGAATTTCACACAGAATCAATAAATCGGTCAATTGCAGATGTATTTCCTGTTATAGCATTGAATGAGATCGATGATGTAGAGTATATTCAATTCGGATGGACAACTTTTCTAAACATTTCAAGTTTCATTAAAATCGGAACATTTTGTCATTAAACTTTACAAAATATCGAAATCTTCATTTTATGAATTTTGTCGGCTACAACTAATTTTGGTCGGTTTTTGGGAAGATTTTGGTCGGAAAAAAATTTCTCCTGTGGCAACACTGCTAGTCCCATCGACTATTCAACACCAACTGAACTCCCGCACTCGATCAAGCACCGAAGCTGGCATTTGGTGGTGTTTTCAATGAGCGAGATAAATTCTCTTATGACGACAGTCGCATTCGTTTCAACTTCGTTTAACTTAAGCGTACCCTACACTGTGGATTTGTTGTACAACATCATGTTCTCTCAGATGTTGTGTTCGACGATTGTTTGCCCTTACATTACTCAAGCAATCTGACCAACATCATTTTATGAGAGGCAGCAACACGGACGGTTGTGCGTGTGCAGCGAAAAAAGAACAAAATGCCGTCGGCAAAAATGAAAAAATGCAACCAAAAAAATTAGGTTATTTTCAACTTTTTTTGAATGAATAATTAGGGAATTTTTGAACGAATTTGTTTATACCCTAATTTCATATGAATGTGCATCGTGCGTTATATTTTTTAATGTGATATACAAATGTACCTGATACAAATGTTACCTGACTTTCAGTATATTTGTTTCATATTTTCATACAAAGGAATATGTGCAGAAACAGAGGAGAAAAGTAAAAAAAATGCCTTGACAATTTCGTTATTTCTTAATTACTTTTACAAGTATTGCCTATCAAAAAGTATGTTTGGGAGAGACAGAAACAAATTCTGTATATTTTTGAAGGAAATGGCAGGAAAGTGTTCTTTAAATAAAAAAGCTTAAAAAATCTACGAAAAATATTTATGTACATATTTATCTTCCACAAGAAATGGCCTATTGTCTTTAAACCAACATAAAAAATAAATTTATTCAAGGAAAATTAAGCGAAATTTATTTTATTTATAATTCAGAAAATCCAACCAAAATTGCCGATCTCTTTCCATTTTACTTTTACGCGTCTTTACTTAATCAAATGTCTTTTTGCCGACGGCACTTTGTTCTCTTTTCGTATTTCCACCACAATGTTTCTTTTGAACTGACGAAATGTTGTCATACTTGCCATTACACTCTGGATTTGCATGAGCCAACATGAAAATATCAAAATCGTTTTGATTTTCGTCCAACATCCATGAACACTCATAATGCAGCTCTTTACACTGAGGATAAATCAATGGATCACACATGTTGTAGGACAAAACTGATGTGTGTAGGGCCGCCTTTAAAGGTCCTACAACATGTGTGATCCATTGATTTATCCTCAGTGTAAAGAGCTGCATGATGAGTGTTCATGGATGTTGGACGAAAATCAAAACGATTTTGATATTTTCATGTTGGCTCATGCAAATCCAGAGTGTAATGGCAAGTATGACAACATTTCGTCAGTTCAAAAGAAACATTGTGGTGGAAATACGAAAAGAGAACAAAGTGCCGTCGGCAAAAAGACATTTGATTAAGTAAAGACGCGTAAAAGTAAAATGGAAAGAGATCGGCAATTTTGGTTGGATTTTCTGAATTATAAATAAAATAAATTTCGCTTAATTTTTCTTGAATAAATTTATTTTTTATGTTGGGTTAAAGGCAATAGGTCATTTCTTGTGGAAGATAAATATGTACATACATATTTTTGTAGATTTTTTTATTTAAAGAAAACTTTCCTCCCATTTCCTTCAAAAATATACAGAATTTGTTTCTGTCTCTCCCAAACATACTTTTTGGTAGGCAAAAGTTTTGATCGCATATTTTCATTTTTGCCGACGGCATTTTGTTCTTTTTTCGCTGCACACGCACAACCATCCGTGTTGCTGCCTCTCATAAAATGATGTTGGTCAGATTGCTTGTGTAATGTAAGGGCAAACAATCGTCGAACACAACATCTGAGAGAACATGATGTTGTACAACAAATCCACAGTGTAGGGTACGCTTTATACTCAACTTCGTCTAACACAAAGCAGTTGAAAAACGTCGACCACAACAGAGCCGAATTGTTGTTTATCTCGCACATTTTTCTGCCTCTCTTTCAAAAAAACCAACCATATATAATGTTAACTTAA
This sequence comes from Eudasyphora cyanicolor, assembly GCA_963930755.1. Lineage (NCBI taxonomy): Eukaryota > Metazoa > Arthropoda > Insecta > Diptera > Muscidae > Eudasyphora > Eudasyphora cyanicolor. The sequence continues at coordinate 265,408,075 of OZ005735.1, read as the reverse complement.
CCATTTTTCATGTACATTTGAACTTATATAAGGTTATTTTTGTCTTCGTAATCAAACATTTACCATGAAAAATTTAACCAGACACATGGTTAAAAAAATCATTGTATTTTCGGCTCTGTGTATGTCAAAAACATCATTTAACCAGTAAGGAAAGGCTAAAGTCGGGCGGGGCCGACTATATAATACCCTACACCACTCTCGTAATATTGAATAACTCTGATATATAAATTCTGTAATTCATTTATAAATTGTTTACATAAATTTACCTTTGGGACATTTTATACTTAAATAATACCCTGTACCACAGTGTGGTGTAGGGTATAAAAACGATTGGATCTAAAGAGCCAAATCGGATGAAACATATATATGGGAGCTATAGCTAAATCTTTACCGATTTTCTTCAAATTCGGCAATGTTGGTTAATGGATCAAGAAACTCTACCATTCTAAATTTCAAAACGATTGGATGTAAAATACAGCTTCTATAGAACTAAAGGGCCAAATCGGGAGCTATAGCTAAATCTTAACCGATTTTTTTCAAATTCAGTAGTGTTGGCTCATGGATCAAGAAACTGTACCATTCTAAATTTCAAAACGATTGGATGTAAAATACAGCTTCTATAAATCTGAACCGATTTCATCCAAATTCAATAGCGATCTTAACATCTGCGAAATACTCTACTCTACTGCAAAATTTCAGAACGATCGGAGTGAAATTGCGACCTGTAGTCGACGAACAACTTCACATGGACAGACAGACCGACATGGTTAAATCGACTCAGCTAGTGATTCTGAGTCGATCGGTATACTTTAAGGTGGGTCTAGCTGTGTTATTTTCAGGTGTTACAAATATCTGCCGTGAAACAAACTTATAATACCCTGTACCACAGTGTGGTGTAGGGTATAAAAACGAAAAAATATGAAACAAGATTTTTTTGAATTTCCTTAACATTTACAAAATGGCTCATAACTTTTACATCTATCCATAGATTTTATCAAATAGACAGTGTTTTCTTCGTTACCATGCTGTTTTTTTCTATTTTTTATGGTTTTTTTTTTTTGTACCAGGAAAAGGTGTTTTTAAAAAAAAAAATCATTTTCTCTCATATTTTTGACGACTGTTACTAAACCAAAGATTCTACGTGAAAGCGCTTTTTGCAGCATATGTAGCCCTCATAATTCCCTTTAATGTGAGGCATAACACGGCTCAATCAGGCTTATATTTACTTTGGTGCATGTAAAGCTGGAATTAAAAAAACAAATTAAAAAAAAAAAATTTACCATACAAATTTTTTTTTAATATTTTATTCGTGTTTCTGACACCTTATTGCACCAGAAACTGTTAATCACATCCCTTTGACAAAAATTTTGTTGCATAGTGACATAAACCAAAAAAATTAAATAATTTTTTCAACGATAAAAATATATCGCTGGATGCATTAATCTGCATATGCACTGACGGTGAGCCAACAAACACTGGCCCAAAAGTGGAATTCTACGACGACTGGTTCGTTTGCCTTCTACACTTCAACGAACTTCCGTTTCGGCATTTGTTTGAAGCTTTGGATAAATCAACCAGCACTAGACCAAGATCGGCAACCAGAAAACTGAGGCGTCAAATCTAAACTTGTCAACCGTTTTTAATTATTATACCCTACACCACACTGTGGTACAGGGTATTATAAGTTTGTTTCACGGCAGATGTTTGTAACACCTGGAAATAACACAGCTAGACCCACCCACCTTAAAGTATACCGATCGACTCAGAATCACTAGATGAGTCGATTTAACGACTCCATGTAAAGTTGTTCGTCCATGTAAAGTTGTTCGTCGACTACAGGTCGCAATTTCACTCCGATCGTTCTGAAATTTCGCAGTTTAGAGTATTTCGCAGCTGTAAAGATACCTATTGAATTTGGTTGAAATCGGTTCAGATTTAGATATAGCTCCCATATATATCTTTCGTCCGATTTGGCCCTTTAATCCTGTAGAAGCTGTATTTTACATCCAATCGTTTTGAAATTTAGAATGGTAGAGTTTCTTGATCCATGAACCAACATTGCCGAATTTGAAGAAAATCGGTTAAGATTTAGCTATAGCTCCCATATATATGTTTCGTCCGATTTGGCCCTTTAGTCCTATAGAAGCTGTATTTTACAACCGATCGTTTTGAAATTTAGAATGGTAGAGTTTCTTGATCCATGAACCAACATTGCCGAATTTGAAGAAAATCGGTTAAGATTTAGCTATAGCTCCCATATATATGTTTCGTCCGATTTTGCTATTTAGTCCTGTAGAAGCTGTATTTTACATGCAATCATTTTGAAATTTAGAATGGTAGAGTTTCTTGATCCATGAACCAACACTACCGAATTTGAAGAAAATCGGTTAAGATTTAGCTATAGCTCCCATATATATGTTTCGTCCGATTTGGCCCTTTAGTTCTATAGAAGCTATATTTTACATCCAATCTTTTTTAAATTTAGAATGGTAGAGTTTCTTGATTCATGAACCAACATTGCCGAATTTGAAGAAAATCGGTAAAGATTTAGCTATAGCTCCCATATATATGTTTCGTCCGATTTGGTCATTTAGTCCTATAAAAGCTGTATTTTACATCCAATCGTTTTGAAATTTAGAATGGTAGAGTTTCTTGATCCATGAACCAACACTGCCGAATTTGAAGAAAATCGGTTAAGATTTAGCTATAGCTCCCATATATATGTTTCGTCCGATTTGGCCATTTAGTCCTATAAAAGCTGTATTTTACAATCAATCGTTTTGAAATTTAGAATGGTAGAGTTTCTTGATTCATGAACCAACACTGCCGAATTTGAAGAAAATCGGTTAAGATTTAGCTTTAGCTCCCATATATATGTTTCATCCGATTTGGCTCTTTAGATCCAATCGTTTTTATACCCTACACCACACTGTGGCACAGGGTATTATTTAAGTAAAAAATGTCCCAAAAGTAAATTTATGTAAACAATTTATACATGAATTACAAAATTTATATATCAGAGTTATTCAATATTACGAGAGTGGTGTAGGGTATTATATAGTCGGCACCGCCCGACTTTGGCCTTTCCTTATTGGTTTTATTATTATATATTTTCAGGTGGTGGACGGCTTTCAGAAAATTGAGTTGAAAAATATGCCCGGAAAAAATTTAATTTTCCACCGATTCGAAGTACTTATACGACACGGCCCATGCAATTTCTAGCGGCGTGGTTTCGGTGCTAATCTAGCTAACATCAAACCAGGGAAAATTTTACATTCTTGCTGGCTCACCAAGGCCGCTAGATTATTATGTGCCAATGTACTTCAATATCAAGTATTACAGCTCTGTCACGATTTCTAGAACCTCGTTTACGCACAATTGTCAATCAAGTAATTACAGATAATTCATATTATGCGTATTCGGAATATATCTTGTTATCAATGTTGTTTGATGATAGCATACAACACTCGAGTTTATACATAAGCAAAATTTCTAGCTTACTACCTCTTACCGCAACGGTCAAAAGTCGCTTGGTCTTAAATGGCATATGTTGGACATCAGTGTATACACACAAAACAGTAGAATCAGAGCTCATAAGGTACTTTTAAAGTACGGAAAGAGTGAACATTGATTTAGTCACTGCTACTTTGACCACAATCTGAGAATTGTCCGAATTAAGAATGTTAGATATATTACCACAGAATATCGCTCACCACTATATATTTTGAAAGGCTTTATAAATTTTAAGACGCGGTTTTATGTCCACTTTCACCTCAGACTGGATATCAAATTGTTGTTTTCGCATCTCCTTTGAGGTCTGTAGGTATATATAAATTTTTAGATTATTAGCTCTTAAGGAACTTTTAATAGCAGTTAGATAATGAAAATTGTTGTTGGACGCTGCTGCACTGACCACATTGTGAGAATTGAAAGTTATTTTTTCGCAAATATATGTGTCGTGTACGAGTATAGTAATTCATATTTATGAAGTTTAAAATGTTGTACCTTTTAAGAGGAAAGGACAAAAACAAAACTCAAATTTTTGATACCGCTAGAACTGACCACTGACAAAAAATGACTGCATGACTAGCCACTGTTTTATAAAACTCTCCTGTTTATGCATGTACAAAATTTTAGCTTTCTAGCTCTAACAGGAGCCTCAGCGGTCAAGTGGTCGAAAATCACTTGGTAGAAAACCAAAAATCGAACTAGCCTATTTTAACAACAGGATATTGGTATATCTTTTCACCAAGATTCAAGAAAACCTTAACCGCTGTACCGACAAACAAAGCGGCAACAGACAAACAAAAGAATTTAAAATATTTTTAGAATTTGTGTATGGCAAATATAATATACTAGCTGGAACCGGTCCACTTTGTTGGTCCACTATTTGCAATTTTTTTTTTTCCAAAACCATCGCAGACCATATAGCTTTCAAACAAAAGAAAAAATTGTAAAATCGGTGCAGTGGTTTAAGCTTCTATAAAACACATACATACATACATACAAACATTTTTCCATTTTTATATATATAGATAGATAGATAGATAGATTTCGAGTGTAACCTGAATATTAATATATTTCATGCAGAATATGTTTGGGACATGGATTTTTTTCAGCATGCAACCAATATAGGATATTAGACTGAAATGTGTGCGGTCATGCCAATTTATTCAAGAAATAGGATTGGTTCAATATTTTTATGTTTAGAAGATATTGGTTAAACAATGAGCAAATAAAAACTTGCAAAACATTCAACACAATTTGTCTGTTCAAATGCACCACTGTGCGGTTTGTGCAACGAACGCACCGCAATATTTACAGTGTAAATTTGCGGAAATGCTTCACGGCGCACATGTGCGTACATCGTACGGTCGTACTTTACAAAAATATCCAAATGGCAAATGTGTCGTCATGTGACGTCGTGTGCGTGCGTATGTGCATAAGCGTGGCAAAACTAAAAAAAAAAACAGAAATGTTCAAACATTTGTTAAATGTTTTCAACGGCAAATTTACGGGAATGAGCAAAATGTTATCGCACATTTCAAAACAAAGAGAGAGGGTACACATTTACATGGCGAAATGCATAATTAAAAATTATAGTTGTGTGGAATACTTCCGATATACTTTTTCCACTTCCGTCTAAACTAATATGGGAGGGAAACAGGATTAGATGAACGGTCGGAAAAAATTTTGTGTTTACGATATTAAAAACATAGAATGATGAGCCGAAATTTGATAAATTGTGTTAAATTATATTTAAAACCATTCACAGAAGCTTCCATGAAATTCCATGTTTTGATATAATCTTCATGGACGGGAGTCATTCGATTTGTATTTTCACCGAATAGAATGAGATTTGTTAGATTGTACTTATTTACCATCTCTACCAAAAATGGTCATCATTGATTTTCGTTTTGTTGTAGCCTCAATCCGATTTCCGATTATGCTGAAGTTGAGCTGCATTCGTTCAATACCTTTTCATGAAAATGTGTCCCTATTGTCCACGTTTTTATCTAGCTACTTACAAGTAGTGGTCTAGCTGAAGTTTTTGCGCTGCAGAAACAACAATTTTCTACCCATTGGGCTTGTCAATTTAGGTTTAGTTTTTCCTACTTCGACAAAAACCAATCAACTTTGAAAGTTCCTTAGAATTTTAAATATTTTTATATCCTCTCCTTTATACCGATTACGCTATGCAGCAAAATTTTTGTCGAAGGGCTGTGCATAACATTTTCTGGTGTAACATGATGTCCTAAACACAACAAGTAAAAGCGTTAAGTTCGGCCATGCCGAATCTTATATACCCTCCACCATGGGTTGCATTCAATTCTATTACTGCAAAAATCTTTGGATATGGAGCAAATCATGAAACGATCTATTTTGTTTAAGCAAACTTTTAAACCAGTAAGGAAAGGCTAAAGTCGGGCGGGGCCGACTATATAATACCCTACACCACTCTCGTAATATTGAATAACTCTGAAATATAAATTTTGTAATTCATGTATAAATTGTTTTACTTTTGGGACATTTTATACTTAAATAATACCCTGTACCACAGTGTGGTGTAGGGTATAAAAAAGATTGGATGTAAAATACAGCTTCTACAGGACTAAAGAGCCAAATCGGATGAAACATATATGTTGGATCTATAGCTAAATCTTAACCGATTTTCTTCAAATTCGGCAATGTTGGTTCATGGATCAACAAACTGTACCATTCTAAATTTCAAATCGATTGGATGTAAAATACAGCTTCTATAGAACAAAAGGGCCAAATCGGACGAAACATATATATGGGAGCGATAGCTTAATCTTAATCGATTTTCTTCAAATTCGGTAGTGTTGGTTCATGGATCAAGAAACTCTAACATTCTAAATTTCAAAATGATTGGATGTAAAATACAGCTTCTACAGGACTAAAGAGCAAAATCGGACGAAACATATATGTGGGAGCTATAGCAAAATCTTAACCGATTTTCTTCAAATTCGGCAATGTTGGTTCATGGATCAAGAAACTCTACCATTCTAAATTTCAAAACGATTGGATGTAAAATACAGCTTCTATAGGACTAAAGGGCCAAATCGGGCAAAAGATATATATGGGAGCAATATCTAAATCTGAACCGATTTCAACCAAATTCAATAGCTGCGAAATACTCTAAACTGCAAAATTTCAGAACGATCGGAGTGAAATTGCGACCTGTAGTCGACGAACAACTTTACATGTTCGGACGGACGGACGGACAGACATGGTTAAATCGACTCAGCTGGTGATTCTGAGTTGATCGGTATACTTTAAGGTGGGTCTAGCTGTGTTATTTTCAGGTGTTACAAACATCTGCCGTGAAAAAAACTTATAATACCCTGTACCACAGTGTGGTGTAGGGTATAAAAACCAGTAAGGAAAGACAGAAAGTCGGTCGGTGCAGACTATACATATAATACCCTACACCTCCCTAACAATGGAAAATGGGAATTGCGATAAGAATTTGGCAGTGTTTATACATGTACTAAGAAAACTCTCTCTGCCGAATTTCGTACTGATCGGATATAAAATACGGTTTCTATAGCGCTTACATGTCAAATCGGGTGAAACATATATATGGGGGATATATCTAAATCTGAACCGATTTTGACTGATTTCAATGGGGATCGTCCCTGGGCCAAAAATGAGCACTGTGCTTAATATCATCACAATCGGACCATAAATACGACCTGCACTTTGATAACAACGATACATCTACAGACGGACAGACGGATATGGTTAAATCGACTCAGGAAGTGATTCCAAGTCGATCGGTATAATAAACGATGGGTCTATCTCTTCTCCTTCTGGGTCTTACAAACAAGCTCAAACTCATAATACCCTTGACCACAGTGTGGTGTAGGGTTTAAAAACGAACACTGAAAAATGTGGTATTTATGGCTTACATTACCCATAAATACCATTATAACTAGACCTACATAGGGACCACAACAATATTAAAACTGATTTGTATAAATGTTATTAAGATGAATTCTTGCCAAATTAGCATACAAACTGCAAAGTTTCTGCTAAATTTCTTAGACAATGTGGTGTTTATGGCTTAAATAAGCATTTTTGTGAGCGACATCTATAGATGGACTCTAACAAAATATAAAATGATTTAAAAAAATTGTACTGCAATGAATTCTTGTCTTAATTAAATACAAACTGCAAAGATTCACTTAAAATGCTTAGAAAATATGGTATTTATGGCTTAAATACATATATTTTGGAGCGACCTCTATAGGATGACTATAACAAAATATGAACCGATTTGTAAAATTTTTGCTGTGATGAATTCTTGTCAAAATATAATACAAATTGCAATGTTTCTGCTAAATTGCTTTAAATATGTGGTATCTATGGCTCAAAACCCGTATTTTGGAGCGACCTCTATAGGGGAGCTATATCAAAACATTGACCGATATGGCCCATTTGCAATCCCAAACAACCTGCAACTATAGCAAATATTTCTACCAAATTTAATCAACCTAGCTCTATTATTACGGACTGTAGCGTGATTACAACAGACGGACATGGCTAAATCGTTTTAGAATTTTACGACTATTTAGAATATATGTATATACTTTATGGGGTCTCAGATCAATATTTAGAGGTGTTACAACGGAGTGACAAGATTAATATACCCCCCATCCTATGGTGGAGGGTATAAAAATGTGTATACTCTAATTTGTATACCCTCACTTTAGTGTGACGAGGGTATATATCATTAGCTACGGAAAAAAGTGTAACACATCGAAAGAGTGACCTAAGACCCCAAGTATGTTCGGCGGAAATCCGTTTTGGGTCATTTTAAGTCGAATGAGCAATGTCCGTCCGTCTGTCTGTCTGCGTGTCTGTCTGTGTGTTTGTCTGTCTGCTGGCTGGTGCGCACGATAACTCTCGAAAGGAGTAACCGATTGACTTCAAATTTCGTATGTGGTAATATTTTTTTCTATCTCCGGCTAAGTTCGAAGATGGGCCATATTGGTCCACTCCTTCTGGTACCTCCCCCACAAAGAATTAAAATATTGTGAAATATTGATTCTTTAATAACTGCTATTATACGTATTCGAATCTTCTGAAATTCCACACATAGTATTAGTTAGATAGTCGCTATCAACTCGAGGAAAATTGGCGAAATTGCCACGCCCGTTTTGGTATCTCCCACACAAATGCACCATTTTGCACTAAAAGTTAAAAGCTTATAACATTAATACCAGTGTTTAGAAATACTTGAAATTTTGTACAGTGTAATGCTTTTATAGTGCCTACAGTCCGGTGAAAAATGGGCGTTATTGTCACGCCCATTTTGTTACCTCTCCCACAAAGGCAGCATTTTGCACCAAAAGTTAACAGTCTATAACATTAATATCAGTGTATACAATTACTTGAAATTTTGTACAGTGTAATGCTTTTATAATGCCTATAGTCCAGTGAAAAATGAGCGGTATCACCACGCCCCTTTTTGTACCTCCCACACAAAATGGCCAAATTATACCACAATTTAATATCTCAACGTTAATATACCAGTCCATATAAACGGTTACAATTCGGCACAGTGCAATCTATTTAAAGTATCTACTGTTCAGCGAAATATAGGTGTATTTCTTAAACCCCTTCTGGTACCTCCCACAAAAATTGACAGAATAATTTGTGTAATATTCAATATTACATTACTCACAAAGTGAGGGTATACCTTAGTCGGTTTACCCGACTGAAACTTTCTTACTTGTTTTGTAAAATTTTTCTTTAAAATTCCAATTTGCTCGGTAGGTACCTTTAGTATTTGGCCCATAATTTTATACCCTCCACCATAGGATGGGGGGTATATTCATTTTGTCACTCCGTTTGTAACACCTCTAAATATTGATCTGAGACCCCATAAAGTATATATATTCTCAATCGTCGTAAAATTCTAAGACGATTTAGCCATGTCCGTCTGTCCATCCGTCCGTCTATTGTAATCACGCTACAATCTATAATACTTGAGCTAGGAGGCAGAAATTTGGTATAGATACTTCTTATAGCTGCAGGTAACTTGGGATTGAAAACGGGCGATATAGGTCCATATTTATATATAGCTCCCATGTGTTCTCATATACTATATTTTTCCTACTGTTCTCATCTACTATACTTTTTTGTGTGTTTTCGGTATTGTTTTCTTTAGGTTTGAGTTATTTTGTGAGGTCATATGCTATTCATGGTGAAGGGTATGTGAGATTCGACATGGCCGAACTTAACGCTTTTACTTGTTTGAAGAATATACTCGATAAAGTCGTGTATATTCGCCAAAAAAATGTTGGTCCCAATTGTTGAGAGCTAGCACCCTAACAATGATAACAATGTCTATTTGAAGAAAATCTATGGTTAAATGTAGAAATGAATGAACATTTAGTAGAAATAAGAAAATTTCAATGTAATCCGAAGTTTATACCCCCAAGGGTATATATCAGATGTTGGACCAAAAGTGTAACACCTAAGGAGGAGTGACCTAAGAGACTCCAAGAATATTTGGCGGAAATCCGTTTTGGGTCATATGAAGTCATTTAAGCAATGTCCGTTTGTCTGTCTGGTTTGTGCGCACGATAACTTTCGATAGGATTAACCGATTGACTTCAATTTGGTATGCGCCAATATTTTCTTTTTTTGGACCTCAAGCTAAGGTCAAATATGGACTATATTGGTCTACTCCTTCGAGAACCTCCCACACTAAGGGCCAAAATTTAGAAAAATATTGAGTATCTGATAACTTCTATACTACTAATCAGAATCTTTTACAATTTGACATATAGTATTAGTTTATTGGTCACTATCTCTTTGAGAATTTGGTTAAAATCGGTTCAGACTTATAGCTCCCATATATATGTACCTCCGATTTGGCATATATGCACTGTATAACCAACATTTTGGAACCGATTTGTACAAAATTTGGGGGAAATCGGTTCGGATTTAGATATAGCCCCCATATATATGTTACCCCCGATTTAACATGTAAGCGCTGCAGAAACGGTATTTTATATCAACAGAGAGTTTTCTTATTACATGTATGAACACTGCCAAATTCGGGGAAAATCGGTTCGGATTTAAACATAGTCCCAATATTTTTGTTACACCCATTTGACATGTAACCGCTGTAGAAACCTTATTTTGTATCCGATAAGTACGAAATTCGGCAAAGAGAGTTTCTTATTATATGAATAAACCAGTAAGGAAAGGCAGCAAGTCGGGCTGGGACGACTATATAATACCCTATACCTCCCTAACAATGCGATAAGGGTCATTGGGTAGAAACGTATTCTAATTCTGAAACGATAATCGCTAAATTAAGCAATATTCGTTCCTAAATTGAGAAACATCTTTCTGGAAAATTTTAATGAACGGAAGTAAAATACAACTTCCATAGCGGTTTGATACCAAATCAGGAGTAACATATATATGGAGCTTTAATATAAATCTGAACCGATCTTCCCTGAATACTCATTCATGTAAAAAGACCTCCTTCTGTCGAATTTCGTACTGATCGGATATAAAATACAGTCTCTACAGCGCTTACATGTCAAATCGGGGGTAACATATATATGGGAGCTACGTCTAAATCTGAACCCATTTTCTCCGAATTTGCAGTATTCCTTCATGTAATAAGAAACTTCTTTCTGCCGAATTTCGCACTGATCGGATATAAAATACAGTTTTTACTGCGCTTACATGTCAAATCTGGTGTAACATTTATATGGGAGTTATATCAAGATCTGAACCGATTTTCTCCGAATTTGGCACTATTCTTTCGAGTAATAAGAAACCTCTTTCTGCCGAATTTCGCACTGATCGGATATAAACTAAGGTTTTTACAGTGCTTACATGTCAAATCGGGGTAACATATATATGGGGGCTATATCCAAATCTGAACCGATTGTGACCAAAATAAATAGGGATCGTCCTTGGGCCAAAAAAAAGATATGTGTAAAGTTTCGTCGAGATCGGACCATAATTGCGACCTGTACTTTGATTACAAGAATACATGCACAGACAGACGGACAGACGGACATAGCTAAATCAACTCAGAAAGTGATTCTAAGTCGATTGGTACAGGGTATTATAACTTTGTGCATCGGACAAATGCACAAAGTTATAATACCCTGTACCACAGTGTGGTGTAGGGTATAATAATACAAAATTCGGGGAAATTCTGCTCAGATTTAGATATAGCCACCATACTTATATATATGTTTCACCAGATTTGACATTAAGCGCTGTAGAAACCGATCAGTAAGAAATTCAAAAGATAGAGTTTTCTTATTATATGAATGAATACAGCCAAATTCTTATCGCAATACCCATTTTCGCATTGTTAGGGAGGTGTAGGGTATTATATAGTCAGCCCCGCCCGACTTTCTGTCTTTCCTTACTGGTTCCTTTTTGTTTCTTTCGTGCCAGCAAAAAAAAATTTTTTTGCAAAAAATCAAATTGCTGCTAATTGTTTTAACGACAGTTACTAAACGTTCGCTTCTAGATTCCATGAAAATTGGAATTTAAGTACAAAAATTTGTAAAACAAACTTTACCATATTTTTGTTGTTGTTTTCATAAAATAACGGTGTTTCCAATAGTGATTATATGATTTTGAAGTTGACGTTGTGGCCATTTGTAATATGTCATGATCTGTCATTTGTTTTTCATTGTATTCAGTAGTGTTTACAATTTCATCATGGAGAGATATACGCAAGAACAACGTTTACAAATTATTCGGTTTTATTATCAAAATAATCGTTCTTTAGTTGCAACTTTTCGTGCGCGAAGTCCATTTTTTTAAAAAATCCAGTCGACCTACGACCTTGACCCTTAGGAGCAATATTTTAGCCCTCATTAAGAGCTTTATTTTTGCCATTGACCGATTTCCGATCCGACGAACCGTTAAGGAGCTAGAGCAACAAAAAATTCCGTTCACATTTGAAAATGATGTGATGTCCATTTTTGTTTTTAAATCAAAAAAAAAAAAAACACTTTCCAGTCGACCTGCAACCTTGACACCCCTGAGCAATAGTTTAGCTTTCGTTATGAGCTATATTTTTACAGCAAATGAAACAATTGAATTGTTGCGAGAAAAGTTTGGAGATTCGATTATTTCAAGAAATTGTGATATTGAATGGTCTCCAAGAAGTTGTAATTTAACACCATTAGACTATTTCTTGTGGGGTTATTTGCAGTCATTGGTCTTTCGAAATAAACCAGACTCTCTTCAAACCTTACAAGTCAATATTGAACGTGCCATTCAGGACATACGACTTGACTTAGTGGAAAAAGTGCTCGAAAATTGGATTCATCGAATTCGTTCATGCAGAAGAAGTCGTGGAGGCCATTTGAATGACGTTTTATTTAGAACATAATTTCAAAGATTGTACTTCACATTAAATAAAAAACTTTTCAATTTCCTTAACAATAAGTGTGTTTTTTTTTCAAAGAAATCATATCACTCTTATTGGAAAAAAAGTTTGGGTCTCGGACACCAAAAATGTTTTGTTGCATAGTGTTATCCCATGACTAAAGTATGACAAAGAATGAGCAAACTTAGTCCACCGCTCTGGCGTCTCCCATTATCACAAATTCCATATTACATTTCTGAAATGTTAGGGTACACTTTTTTCGGTTTAGTCGACAGAGTATGATGAGTTATTCATTACTTTATTGTTAATACAAATGGTTTAGCTTTAAATTCCCAAAAATATATATGTACTTGTAGTCTTTTAAGTGCTCTTCTAAACCCAACACATAGAATCAATGTTAGTTATCAGTATTTAATTTATTTAGAATATGAAATTACCATTCCAATATATAAAAACATTTTTTAAAAAATGTGACAAAATATGAAATATTGCAACACTTGAATTATTTCATTTCATTTATACAAGTCAAGTCTACTACAAATTAATAACAACAAATTCTATGTCACAATTTCAATGGCAACAAATTTAATTAAAAAACGACCGAAGGCAAAAATTGTCATATTTCCTTCCCACTTCAACACAGCTGCTAAAGTAAGAGGACCGACTAAAATGTTTTAATTAATTACGGATGGGGTGAAGTATTCCCCAAAATAAACTCTCCCCTCGCTATTTCCCTCATTCCCCCAATAATAATGTTCGTAGTGGTGTTATTGTTGGCACTCTTGTCGCATTTTATTTTGCAAAGTAAAGCTTCAAGGATGACAACTGTTGTTGGCATATTCACACTTGTTGTTGTCAGCATCTAGTCGTTGTCCTTGGCAGTTATTACATTTTATTAGATATCACCATTTAGAAAAATCTCTGTGTGAATACTGAGAACTATCAAAATTGCTGGCACCAAATTTCTAATATTAAATTCGAATAAAGCTATGCCAAAGCATTTTCAAATTATTTCATTTGAAATTTGGTATTAACAGGAAACAAGAAAATATCAAATCTAAAATAAATTATTATCAAATAGGACACATGTTAGGATATTAAAATATTTCTAGCAAAAAATGGGGAAAAACGAAAACATCAGAGTCAACGTAATTGACAAATTCGTGGAACGAACACAGCGTATGTTTTGTGAAGTTAAAAAATTATTTAAATTTTGACAGAAAAGGATATTGAAATATAATAAAATTGTATAACTTTAATTTAAATGTATTGGAGAAAAAGAATAAATTGTTCCAAATGAGTGATGATGTACCGTTCTGCAGAACTTCTGCATCACTTATTTAGTCAAGTTGGCTCAATTAATTATTTAATGGCCATATGATTTTTTTTTGCTCAAGGTGAATTTTTTGTACTTTTTCTATACTTTTTTATCGGTATACCGTACAGAATAGCTCTTTTGTGTCTGAAGCAAAGTTATAGATATTGAATAGGAACAAAACAAGTAAGAAAGTTTCAGTCGGGTAAACCGACTAAGGTATACTCTCACATTGTGACTAACGTAATATGGAATATCACACGAATTAATGTCTCAATTTGTGTGGGATGTACCAGAAGGGGTTTATCAAATACACTTATTTTTCGCTGAACAAAATTTTGTATTATTTTCGTGTATGTATTGGTACTCACGCTATAAGCTTTTAACTTTTTGTACAAAAGGGTAACTTTGTGTGGGAGGTAGGGCATGGCAGTAACGCCCATTTTTCTCTACACTGTAAGCGCTATAAAAGCATTACCCTTGCAAAATGTCAAGTATATTTATGCACTTAATAAGCTGTTAAGTTTGTGTACAAATTGGTCCGTTTGGGTGGGAGGTACCAAAAGAGGCGGGGCTACTTCACCCATTTTTCTGAAGTTGATAGCGACAGATAAACTATTAATATGTGTGGAATTACAGAGGATTTGTATAATCAGTATAGAAGTTATAAGAGAATAAATATTTCACTAAATGTTAACCCTTTGTGAGGGAGTTACTAGAAGGTGTGGACCAATATGGCCCATCTTCGAACTTAGCCTGAGATATACAAAAATTTTATACCATACCAAATTTGAAGTCAATCCATCACAGACAGACAGACAGACGGATGGACATTGCGCATTTGACTTAAAATGGCTCAAAACGGATTTTCGCCGATCATACCTAGGGTCTTATGTCACTCCATTGATGTGTTACACTTTTTGTCCGTAGCAAATGATATACAGGGTTGCCCATATTCGACGGACCCATGTTTTTTTCGATGACTCGTTGGGCCCATTCCAATCGACGAGGCTTGTCCACAGGCAACAATCTTTGCGTCAATTGAATTTTGTACGGGAACAAATGCAAATCAACGCGAATAATCCGTTGTAAAGTGGACCGAGCCATGCCCAACTGCTGAGAACGGCGTTTTTGGGATGTTCTTGGGGACCTCTCAACACTGGCTCGTACGGCAGCGATATTCTCGGCCGATCGCCTTGGTCGACTTTTATTTGGCCTCTTCGGATTAGAAAGAGCCTCACCAGTCGAAAATTTTTCGTATAAACGCTTAATGGTGTTATTAGAAGGCGCACTTCTCACATTTTTTAATATTTTAAAAGCACGTTGAGTTTTCACAATTGACTTCTTCTGTTGAATGTAAATTTCAACTATTTCAGGCGCTCGCGTGGCGTGTATTGTTCCATGGTAAAAATCTGCTTGGACTGACGCTTCAAACGCGGTATGTCATTAAGCGATCTGACATCTCTGTCAAAAGTTATGGCGTTGCCAGATGGGTCCGTCGAATATGGGGGACCCTGTATTACCTCGTCAAACTAAAGTGAGGGAATAAAAATGCGGAACAAACCTACCCGAAAAAAGTACATTCAAAGCCTTAAAAATCGCAAAACTGTACTGTTTTATATGTATGTATTAGGTATTACGTATACCTGTACGTATTTTTCAATATCTACTGACAGATATTGTATGACTTTGTGGGAAATTTTTTATTTTTTCCGCATTTTTTCTCCTACTCAATATCTACAACTTTGCTTCAGACACAAAAGAGATATTCCGTACGGTATACCGAGCAAAAAGTACAGAAAACGTGCTAAAAATCCACCATGAGCAAAAAAATCGTATGGCCATTAAATTATTAATTGAGATATCTTGACTAAACGAATGTTGAAGAAGTTCTTATTTTTAGAGCTACTTTCACGTCCAATTCTCAGAATTGAGTCCCAAATGAATGAGCTAAAACATGCTGAAAATTCCTTCCAAAGGTTCAAATATTCTGACATATACAACAAAGAAAAATATGAATAGGCTCAAAAATCAAAGTATACGATTAACAAATTATTTAGCAACACAAAGTCAAAACGAAACCAGTAAGGAAAGGCTAAAGTCGGGCGGTGCCGACTATATAATACCCTACACCACTCTCGTAATATTGAATAACTCTGATATATAAATTTTGTAATTCATGTCTAAATTGTTTACATAAATTTACTTTTGGGACATTTTATACTTAAATAATACCCTGTACCACAGTGTGGTGTAGGGTATAAAAACGATTGGATCTAAAGAGCCAAATCGGATGAAACATATATATGGGAGCTATAGCTAAATCTTAACCGATTTTCTTCAAATTCGGTAGTGTTGGTTCATGGATCAAGAAACTCTACCATTCTAAATTTCAACACGATTGGATGTAAAATACAGCTTTTATAGGACTAAAGGGCCAAATCGGACGAAACATATATATGGGAGATATAGCTAAATCTTAACCGATTTTCTTCAAATTCGGCAATGTTGGTTCATGGATCAAGAAACTCTACCATTCTAAATTTCAAAACGATCGGATGTAAAATACAGCTTTTATAGGACTAAAGGGCCAAATCGGACGAAACATATATATGGGAGTTATAGCTAAATCCTAACCGATTTTCTTCAAATTTGGCTATGTTGGTTCATGGATCAAGAAACTCTACCATTCTAAATTTCAAAACGATCGGATGTAAAATACAACTTCTATAGGACTAAAGGACCAAATCGGATGAAAGATATATATGGGAGCTATATCTAAATCTGCACCGATTTTCTTCAAATTCTGCAATGTTGGTTCATGGATCAAGAAACTCTACCATTCTAAATTTCAAAACGATCGGATGTAAAATACAGCTTCTATAGGACTAAAGGGCCAAATCGGACGAAACATATATATGGGAGCTATAGCTAAATCTTAACCGATTTTCTTCAAATTCGGCAATGTTGGTTCATGGATCAAGAAACTCTACCATTCTAAATTTCAAAACGATCGGATGTAAAATACAGCTTCTATAGGACTAAAGGACCAAATCGGACGAAAGATATATATGGGAGCTATATCTAAATCTGAACCGATTTTCTTCAAATTCAGCAATGTTGGTTCATGGATCAAGAAACTCTACCATTCTAAATTTCAAAACGATCGGATGTAAAATACAGCTTCTATAGGACTAAAGGGCCAAATCGGACGAAACATATATATGGGAGCTATAGCTAAATCTTAACCGATTTTCTTCAAATTCAGCAATGTTGGTTCATGGATCAAGAAACTCTACCATTCTAAATTTCAAAACGATCGGATGTAAAATACAGCTTCTATAGGACTAAAGGGCCAAATCGGACCAAATATATATATGGGAGCTATATCTAAATCTGAACCGATTTCAACCAAATTCAATAGCGATCTTAACAGACGCGAAATACTCTAAACTGCAAAATTTCAGAACGATCGGAGTGAAATTGCGACCTGTAGTCGACGAACAACTTTACATGGACGGACGGACGGACGGACATCGTTAAATCGACTCAGCTAGTGATTCTGAGTCGATCGGTATACTTTAAGGTGGGTCTAGCTGTGTTATTTTAAGGTGTTACAAACATCTGCCGTGAAACAAACTTATAATACCCTGTACCACAGTGTGGTGTAGGGTATAAAAAGGATGACAAATCTGACGTAATCTACAGGATCAAGTGCAATGGGGACAAGTCCAACTTATGCAATAAAGTATATGTTGGCACTACAGGAACAAAACTAAAGACAAGACTTTCGTCGCATAAATCAGACCAAAAAGCTATTGACAAACCATTGGAGCCAAAAACTGCACTAGCCGCCCACTGTGTTTTGACAGGACATCATGCAAACTTTGACGACGTCGACATACTAGCAGCAAAGAGACTGTATAATAGAAGATACACGATGGAAATGCTTTACATCACGGACGTCCCTACTGAGAGAAGATTAAATTATAAAACAGACACTGACAAGTGTGCTCACATATACGGAAATACAATACTCAAAAATAAAATTAGTTGACATTAACTTTCGAGAGAAGCAGGAGCGTTTACTTTGTTTTGTTTTTCCAATAAATGTAATTATTTTTTCACTTTGTTAATATTTATGTAAAACGATTGTAATTTATGTCTCTTTGTTCAGTGTAACCCTTGAAAATGATCGACGAAGTCGGTCGAAATATCGGGAAAATAACAATTTTTAAAAATATAACAATAAATTCATAATTAATTTGTTTTATTTATGACCTCAAGCCAACAAAAACAAAAATATATAATCAATTTTAAAGGTCAACTATACACAATAAGAATAGTATTCTAAATTTTTAAATTGGTTTGAAATTTCGAATGGCCTCTAATGTTTTGTGCCCACCTTTTGATTGACGTATAAACTAATTTTTACTGAATATGTACAATTTTACTACAAAATAAATAAGTTCCTTTACGCTTTAACGTAATATTAAATTTTCTTTAACTTCCGTTTATGTATTTTCTTTGCTTAAGTCAAATGAAATGTTGGAAGAGGCAAATGACAAAAGTAATGCATCAAAATCCATTTGCATAAAACATCTTTTGTCATCAGTAGTGCATAAAATTACACCGGACACTCTGTGGCGATGGTATTCTCCTCTGTTTTGTTCTGTTCCGTAAAAGATAAACAATGGGCGACGGCAAACAGTGAAGATGACCATAAATCCCACGGGGAGTTTCATCCATAACTAATGCAAGACAAACCTCGAGAGAAATGTGGTTGGGAAAAATTACATTTTCTGCACGCAATTCTGGCAGAGTCACAGCAAATAACCGAGGGGATAGCAGTCGCATTAAAATGAAGGGACATTTGTTCGCTCACAGCCGCAAAATAACTTAAATCCACCCATACTAGAGTTGAGAAAAAGTTGTGGCATAAATTAAATGCCACTTCAGAGTACGAGTGGCTGCGGAGATCAAGATTCGAGTAAAGCACCGGAAATCTGCGAAAGGCATGTGTAGTCATCGTTGCATGTATAATTTATTTGGGAAATAAATCTGAAGTAGAAATGTCTCAAATCTCAAAAAGCCTATTCTATGAATAGGAATACCAAAAAAAAATACGCCTATTTGGATTTGAAGCACAGTATTAGCACTGTTTACATATTTCCAATGTGACAATAAACACTTTTACCCATTTCGAATTTCAAATATGAATGAATATTAATGTGTGGACAAAATGCACAATGGGTTGAAACGATCGAAAAAGGGTACGCACGCAAGCAGCAGTAATAACTGAATTGACAAACATGTATGCTCATATTCAAAGAAATAGAATACAAAATTGGTATTTTGTTTTTTTTTATGAATTGGTCAACAGCTCAATAATTATACATTACTAACTGCGGTAACTGTCACAGGAGGCTCTCCACTGGTTTCTATCGGCAGATACTATTTCACGTTTACACAAGACTTGACGTTAACCATAAAGTCTATGAAACCCAATCTTAACAGCCTAATTCCTACACAACAATGAACACCCAATTGATTTTTCGATATGTTCCATACTGGAGGCCAAGCTAATGTTAGGTTAGATTGGAAGTGTAGGCCTAGTTGGTCGACTCTAGTATGGGGTGGTTAAATTGTAAGGGTCGATGTTGAATTTCTCATTGACATTTCTCAATTTCAGACTAACTCAATTTAAACCATGGAAAGATACACAATCGAGCGACGCGTTAAAGTTATTATAGTTATAGTTCAAATCAAAATGCATATCGTGCACTTCGTAATTTTTTCGGTCTATTTAATCGTCCAAATGTGCGTACAATCGGAAAAATCGTGGAAAAGTTTGAGCAAACCTGGTCTGTAGGAGATGTGAAAACACCAGTGCATGCTGGTACAGCTCGTACTGTAGAAAATATTGCTGCTGTTCGCGATAGTGTGGTTGAAGAGCCGTCCACCTCAACTCGTCGTCGTGCCCAACAATTGCACCTCTCACGCTCGTCGTTGATGAACATTATGCATAAAGACTTGCATTTACACGCTTACAAGGTGCAATTGACTCAAGAACTGAAGCCTCTTGACCATTCCAAACGTCGTCAATGGTCAGAATGGTGGCAAGAAATGGCAACAGTGGATGATCAATTTTCGAAAAAATCATCTTCAGTGATGAGGCACATTTTCACCTCAGTGGATTCATCAATAAGCAGGATTGCCGCACTTGGGCGAATGATAATCCAAGAGTGATTGTCCAAAATGAGGCCGGTCAGGCAGTTACTGTGAATGGTGTTTGCTATTGTGAGATGATAACGAACTTTTTATGGCCGGAATTGGAAGATATGGTTGTGGACAATATGTGGTTTCAACAGGACGGTGCCACTTGCCACACAGCTAGCAAAACAATGGGTCTTTTGCGCAGCAAATTCAATGGCCGTGTTATCTCACGTCGTGGCGATGTCAATTGGCTGCCAAGATCATGTGATTTGACACCGTTGGACTTCTTTCTTTGGGGTTATTTGAAAGAAAAGGTGTACGTCGATGAGCCAACAACAATTCAAGAGCTAAAAGATGAGATAATTCGGCACATTTACGGCATAGAACCTCAATTATGCCTCAGCGTCATCGAAAATTTGGGCCATCGGATGGTTGGGTGCGGCCGAGATAGCGGCGGCCATTTGGCCGATATTTTGTTCCATACATAATTGAACCATACCAATATTATCATAATAAAAATAAATGACAATAATTTCCTACATAATTTGTGTTTTATTCAAAATCAACATCGGCCCTTAAAATCAAACCACCCTTTATATAGAAAAATCTCGGAGGTCGACTCAAATATAAAGTTAGTAGTGTACTAAGTCTATTCTAGCATGTAGGAAAACATAAGTGGGCGACTCCAGTATCGAGAATGATCTCGGGGTCGACTCTACTGGAGAGGGAGATTTCAGAGGTCGGCTCTAATGTAGAGGAAGAACTCGGTGGTCGATTCAAGTGGAGAAAAAGACTATAGTATCGTATTTAGAAAAATTTCAGAGGTCACATCTAGTATAGAGGAAGATCTCAGAGGTCGACTATAATATAGAGTAAAACCTTAAAAGTCTATGAAGACCTTAGTGGTCGACTCTAGTATAGAGGAAGACCTATATGTTCGACTCTAACATAGAGAATGGCCGCTGTGGTCGACTCTAGTATAGAGAAAGTGCGCACTAGTCGACTCTAGTATAGAGAAAGTGCGCACTAGTCGACTCTAGTATAGAGGAAGTACGCACACGCTGAAAAAAAATCGCTTCTGTAGTATATTGTCCCAAACATATTCGGCTTGAAATAAACATATGTTTAGGGTACACTCCAAATATATAATATTTTACACACACAAATATTATATGTTTGTGAGGATATTGTTCTAAACAAAAATATGCTCCCATTCAAATATTTTTTATTTGGAACTAGTATTTCCGAAACAAGGATTCATTTGTAATTATTTATTTTGGTAATGTATTAAATGCCTTAACTTAAAGACAAGTTTTCTGTTTATCAGATTTTCAAAGAGCAATTTTTTTATAAATTTTATATGTTTGTAAAATTTAATCAAAACTTAAATCGAACAATCTTTCGTAAATATAAACGACATTGATGGATTGACAAAAGTGATGAATAGGAATATTTATAAATAAGGACATTTTTAGCTATAAAGTTTAACACGAAAACTAGGAAAAACTAACTAAAATTCGAATAAGTCAGTAATGTTTTAGAAATCTTTTTAAATAAAACATATTTGGAAATCTTCTTAAACAATAACTTTGTTTGTGTGTAAACACATATTTTATTTGTGAAATTCAGTTTGCAAATAAATTATGTTCTAATATATTAATATATGCGTTCCAAACTAAATTTATTGATTTTCAAATAAAATTTATTTGTTAACAAATATATAATATTTAAAAAAATCGTTTCCAAGTATATTTTCTTTCATTTCAAACATATCAAAAATGACGATTTTCCTCCGTGCACTAGTCGACTCTAGTATAGAGGAAGGCCTCTGTGGTCGTCTCTAGTATAGAGGAAGAGCTCACTAGTCGACTCTAGTATAGAGGAAGACATATAACCGACTCTATTATAGTGGAATAAGAAAGTGTATGACTACGAGTATAGTATACAGATAGACCTTAGTGGTTGACTTGGTATAGATGAAGACACCACTGGTTTAATGTACAGAGATCTCAGTGGTTGACTTTAGTAAAGATTAAGGCCTCACTAGTCGACCATAGCATAGAGAATAACCTCAGTGATCGAACATAGTACATATAAATACGTCAGCGGTTGGCCCTAGTATAGAGGAAGATCTCAGTGGTTCGTGGAGACATCAGTGGGCAGAATTAGTTTCGAACTGATACACAAATACAACTCTCTTACGTTTAATAGGGAATTTAGGTCCATAAATCTACTATAGGTCCATAGTTCTACTATATACTATATGCTCCTCATCGGAACCAACAAAGTTCTAGCTCTAACATGATTATATTCTCCGCTAGATTCCAAATTAGTGAAGATAGAATTCATCCTTGTAGGATCCCTGTCGTTAGAGTTATGACCCCGAGATTTTATACGTCTTCCGGTGAGCAAACGTTGCATTAGTCTAATCAAGCTATAGATCAATATTAAATGCGGTAGCGCCACAGTTACCGCATCTGTGATTCAATAGTGTCCACCAGGGCCGATTCAATAGACTTGCCCTTGCTGTAGGTTCCCCTACAGGAGTTTTGTATCCAGGTTTTCTCTAATGAAAGAGTCTTTCCAGAACGACGATATACGAATTGGCCTGAAGTCCTTTAGCCTGGTGCGTGAGGTCTTTTCCGTTTTGAGAATGATATCCTTCCACCTACTGGCGATATAGGAGAGCCCAATACACTCTTCATCGATTTTCGGCAACCAGAAGATTTGCAGTGAGTTGAAAAATCTATCTCTGTCAAAAATTAAAAAAAAAACTGCGTAGTCAACGTGTTTCGAAGCCCAAAGCAGCTATCCAGTACATTCCATCCAATAATTTGGTCTGTTTTTAATTGTAAAGGTCGGTTTGTTGCCTTTTTATACCCTACACCACACTGTGGTACAGGGTATTATAAGTTTGTTTCACGGCAGATGTTTGTAACACCTGAAAATAACACAGCTAGACCCACCTTAAAGTATACCGAGCGACTCAGAATCACTAGCTGAGTCGATTTGACCATGTACGTCCGTCCGTCTGTCCATGTAAAGTTGTTCGTCGACTACAGGTCGCAATTTCACTCCGATCGTTCTGAAATTTTGCAGTTTAGAGTATTCCGCAGCTGTTAAGATCGCTATTGAATTTGGTTGAAATCGGTTCAGATTTAGATATAGCTCCCATATATATCTCTCGTCCGATTTGGCCCTTTAGTCCTATAAAAGCTGTATTTGAAATTTAGAATGGTAGAGTTTCTTGATCCATGAACCAACACTACCGAATTTGAAGAAATCGGTTAAGATTTAGCTATAGCTCCCATATATATGTTTCGTCCGATTTTGCTATTTAGTCCTGTAGAAGCTGTATTTTACATCCAATCATTTTGAAATTTAGAATGGTACTGTTTCTTGATCCATGAACCAACACTACCGAATTTGAAGAAAATCGGTTAAGATTTAGCTATAGCTCCCATATATATGTTTCTCAGATTTGGCCCTTTAGTTCTTTAGAAGCTATATTTTACATCCAATCGTTTTGAAATTTAGAATGGTAAAGTTTCTTGATCCATGAACCAACATTTCCGAATTTGAAGAAAATCGGTTAAGATTTAGCTATAGCTCCCATATATATGTTTCGTCCGATTTTGCTATTTAGTCCTGAAGAAGCTGTATTTTACATCCAATCGTTTTGAAATCTAGAATGGTAGAGTTTCTTAATCCATGAACCAACATTGCCGAATTTGAAGAAAATCGGTTAAGATTTAGCTATAGCTCCCATATATATATTTCGTCCGATTTGGCCCTTTAGTCCTGTAGAAGCTGTATTTTACATCCAATCATTTTGAAATTTAGTATGGTAGAGTTTCTTGATCCATGAACCAACACTGCCGAATTTGAAGAAAATCGGTTAAGTTTTAGCTGTAGCTCCCATATATATGTTTCGTCCGATTTAGGCCTTTAGTCCTATAAAAGCTGTATTTTACATCCAATCGTTTTGAAATTTAGAATGGTAGAGTTTCTTGATCCATGAACCAACACTACCGAATTTGAAGAAAATCGGTTAAGATTTAGCTATAGCTCCCATATATATGTTTCGTCCGATTTAGCCCTTTAGTTCTATAGAAGCTATATTTTACATCCAATCGTTTTGAAATTTAGAATGGTAGAGTTTCTTGATTCATGAACCAACATTGCCGAATTTGAAGAAAATCGGTAAAGATTTAGCTATAGCTCCCATATATATGTTTCATCCGATTTGGCTCTTTAGGTCCAATCGTTTTTATACCCTACACCACACTGTGGTACAGGGTATTATTTAAGTATAAAATGTCCCAAAAGTAAATTGATGTAAACAATTTATACATGAATTACAAAATTTATATATCAGAGTTATTCAATATTACGAGAGTGGTGTAGGGTATTATATAGTCGGCACCGCCCGACTTTAGCCTTTCCTTACTGGTTTGTAAATGTCGTTTGACTTTGTAACAAATATTTAGGTTGGTACACACATACACATCTTACGTTGCTTCTTCTACAACTCTACTGAAGACAGCTGACGGTATCACCACTTCCTCAGATAACACAGTGCGACAGTCCAAAACAAAAACCGCTATACTATTTTTCGTGTAGGTCACGGCGAGTAAAACAACGTTTGTTCTGTGAAATTTGCCGGAAACCCCCAAAATTCGGATATACGGGTAAAAAAACGATTTCTTGTCTTTTTGCACTTAAACGCCTATAACATTCTCAATTTCAATCTCTAATTTGAAAAGAGATTTGAAAAGAAGAGACTTAGACTTTTCTAACGACATATATGTTGTTTATTTAAAAATTTAGGAATATATGTTTAATTGTCCTACAAACACATTTTCTCATTTTTATCTAAATTTTCTAGTTTAGGCAAAGGTTTTTACCAATTATTTTGCGTGAAAACCGCACTATTATTTGATTTACATATATAGTATATTTTGTGAGAAAAAATGCAACCAGACTCTCAAAAATCCGTTTGCAATTGATTTTATTTTTAAAGTTTCATTAAAACCAAATAATGAAACTGAAATAACTCCAGAAATTATTAACTTTAATAACTCCAGAAATTATTAGCTCTGCACCTTCAGATGGTCAACGTCGGTTGATACCTTGCCTTCTGTGGTGGGATTTACATCCTGCTTGTATACCTTAAGGACTTTAGTCTCAGGACTCGCAAGGAGGTACCGCAAGGTTCCATTTGCATTTACAAGGTCCTTATTTCTTAATTGCTGTACAATTAACCTAAAAGTCTCAATTCTCTTGTCTACATGTTCATTGTCAGAGAAATAAATTAAATGATATGGAATTAAATTTAGTTGTCTGAGAATAAGGATGATTTACTACTATCCAACCCAATGTGCACTGTTGTGATGAGGCTATTGTGTGCATGTGAAAGTGTTGTGTGTGTGAACCGGAGGTTTGAAATCATTTTTCCCTAAACACCTTTAAATCCTTTACTTACGTCTCATCAGGATTCCGGCAGAGCTTTGTTGGTATTGCTTCTGTTGCTGCGGTTGAGGGTTGTCAGTGAGCACCTCTGTGTGTGTGTGTCAATACTTTTTGTGCATTCACTTCACGTATAGCTATAAAATGCAAAGACCATTTAACGCCTTTTCTCTCCTTCGATTAGAGCCTAAAATACAATGCCGAGCTTTCGCAGTCTGCAGCCGGAATCTCCTGGTGTGCAGTACAATCACTACGTAAGTATATCGGAAAATTCCCACACTTCCTTCTTTGTTTCGTTGTTTTTTTTTCAAGTATTTGTAGTAGAGACGACGTGATATCGTAACCAGGTCCTTTGACACACTGCCGCAATTGTCGGCCCTATTGAGAAATCATTATTGCCATCATCAGCAGCTCCGACGTTGGCGTTGTCATTGGCATCGTCATTATCATCATCACCATTGCCATAATCATCAGATTGTCATATCGTCATGTCATAAGCGTTCTCGTAAAAGCATTTGAGAATTGTGAAACCATCACATGAAGCAAAGCCATTAAGTAGACATAACAAAAATCACCGGAAATCAAAGATACGAAACGTTTTCGCTTTTTTCTTTCATTCTTTTGATTTCTTTTATTCTCTGTGCCTTAATTTCTTACTCGTCTAAGCCATTTGTTTCCTACTTTTTTGTTAAATGCCGTTCGGATAAACATAAGATGAAGAAAAAATAAAATAAAACAACTATTGGTGAAAGTACAGTAATCTGGTTGCACAACGTAGGAATGACTGGTTGTCGGTCGAGATGGTAGAGCTCGAAGTCTGTTGTGCACTACATTTAACAAAATGTTAATTGTCTACTCGTCTAACTGTTATGTTTCTCACAAACAAACCAAACACAAACAATCTCAACTTAGAACATATGTTCGAGACAATTGTGTCAACATAAAAAACGCAAATCGAATGCACGTAGTCCGAGAAATTTCAAAATTCACCTCTTCTATTGAACGGACCTTGTATATGAGGGCTACATCTAAATCTGCACCGATTTTCCTGAAATATTTCATTGTCTCTAAGTGTTTTATATTGTCTCTCAATGTATCAAGAGACTTCTCACCGTCAATTTGTATACAGATCGGTTAAAAAATCTTGCTTATAAAGTGCATATGTGCCAAATCGGAGGTATATATCGTCATTTGAAATCCAAAATAACGTTACATCAAAAAAATCAAAATTGTATGATTGATTATAGTCTATTAAACTAAACTACGCATTCCTACAAAATTTTAGAGTTCAATATCTAAAATTGACCATTTTATGAGTGAAATTCAAAAAGACGTCACAGCAAACAAGGTCATTAAAAAGCTGGAAAAATTCATAAAATCTTATTTTTTTATTCAAAATGTACGCCACAACTAATTTCACAACATTTGTTATTTGATTTCGCCTTAATAGCTAGGAAATTCATAAATCTGGTCAAGAGATTAAAATTACTTTTATTTGTTTTTGGCTTCTCCAGAAAAAGCATGAACATGTGGGTTACGTTATTTTGGATTTCAGGTGACGATATATAAGTAGATGAGAGCTATATTTAAATCAAAACCGATTTTAACCATTTTCAATAGGGATCCTTGGGCCAGAAGCAACATATGTGCAAAGTTTCGTTGAGATCGGGCCATAATTGCGACCTGTGCTTTTATTACAAGAATACATGCACAGACGGACACAGCAAAATCAACTCAGAAAGTGATCCTATGTCGATCAGTATAATAAATGATGGGTCTATTTCTTCTCCTTTTGGGGGTTACAAACAAATACACACACTTATAATACCCTGTACCGGGTGTGGTATAAGAAAAAATTGTTACAACATTTTTTAATGATTTAAAAGACTTGGGTCTATTTAGACAAGTCGATGTGAATGAAATCGGTGCATATGCTGCTCCCATATTCACAAAAAACTAGGACAAGGTCGTAGATCCACCCTTATATACCATAGGGGGCCCAAATTCAAAACTTAACTTCTGTAATACCTATTCTATAAGCATGCCAAGTTTTGCTCCATTCGGTAGACTGGTTAAGAAGTGGCCGAATTATTTCCTTTTTAATTCCCACTGTACGAGACGTCTTTCAAACGAAACGTATAAACTTCGATGATATATCTCTCACAAACGTGGCTTATTTAAATGTAAACATAGGAAACGCTTAATGCAAGAACCCAATGGGGCCATTGACAAACCATGAATAACGATATGCGTTTTGTTTCGATTGGATACCAAATAATAGCGGTGCAAATATAACCTATTTGGGCCGTATGTAGAGTGCACGGATCAACAAATTGTATATTGTTCTGAAATTGTCGTTGGATAACACAATGCAACTAAATTTTTCTCGAAGGGCTGTGAATAAGATTTTCTGGTGTCCTAAACACAAAAAAAAATATTTAAAAAAATGTATGGTAATTTTTTCTTTAAACTTGTCTTTAAAATTCCCTTCCAAGTGCCTTTAGTATTTGGAACCTATTTTTTGAAGTATATATTTTATATATTTTATATATTTTCGTCGTTACAATAATTAGAAAAAAATAGTTTTTGCTGGCACGAAAAAAACATAAAAAATAGAAAAAAATTGCCAAAAATTCTTTGTTTCTGTTTTTGAAAGCATCCAAACGAAGAACACAATGCTCAGTTGAAGAAATTTTCTATGGATAAATGTAGAAATTACAGCACTTTTGGTAGAAATAAGAGAATTTCAAAGTAATCCGGTTTTTATAGCCCCATTATTGTATATATCAGATGCTCCGGGCCAAAAGTGTAACACATCCAAAGAGTGACCTAGGTTAGGTTAGGTTAGGTTGAAGAGAGGAGACGTTTAAATGTCTCATGTCCATGGATATACACTTAAGCCAGTGGTTCGGCCTGTTGTGCGCTCCTTATTTATGATCTTTTTATACCTCACGAGTTACAGAAAATCGGTACTACACACGAATTTTCTCAGTATCTTCCAGTCATATTCTCTGAGATGAGTCAAGTCTGGCAATATGTCGGACCCGAAATGTTGGGATCGTTTTGTGGCTCTTTTTATTTTGATCACCACCTTTGCTGGGAACTTCCTGCAAAAGTGGCGGTACTATTGGTGAACTGGTGGTGTTATTGACTACTTCCACATCAGTTTTTGGCAGTGTCTCACTTGTCTCCATCCGTTCAATACCAGTGCTTGCCTCTTCAGATAGTATATTTGGACTCGATTCATTTGTCCTGCCAATCGGGACCTTTCTAATTTTGAAAAAGACTGTCCAGATCAAGAAGTACGCCATGCCCTTCGCCATGACAAGATTGTTCTTGGATTCTGGGTCTATGCCTAACACGAGGAGAGTACCCTCGGTGTCATCCTTCCTATAGAAGACTTCCCACTTTCTCACGGGAAGTTTTGAATTCTGTTTGCCAATGATGTCGAGTATGTACTCTGATGAGAACTTACTGGGACATCCCTTAACATATAGGGTAGTTTTTATGAGTTCATGAATGTCGCTTTTCCTTACCAATTTTAGCTTTGCGCCGTCCCAAGGTGAGGGGAAGCTATCCACAATTTTTACGAGGACACCAGCGCAGCGTTGTGATGCCAGCCTTAGCATCAAAACACCCCTCTCAAACTTGCAACTCATTACTTCGATTGGTGGTTCATCCTTAGATTCGAGGACGTATTCCGCTACCCTCGTATAGACCAAATCTTCGAAGTTACTCTTTTGGTCTTCGGGGATTCTGCCAAAGAGTGACCTAACGGACCCCATGAAACATTTGGCGGAAATTCGTTTTGGGCCATTTTAAGTCATGTTAGCAATGTCCGTCAGCATGCCCGTCTGGTTGGTGCGCACGATAACTTCGACAGGATTGACTAGACTTAAAATTTGGTATGCATCAATATTTTTTTCTACCTTAGGCTAAGGTCAAAGATCGACTTTGTTGGTCTACTCCTTCGAGTACCTCCCCCACAAAGGGTAAAAATGTAGTGAAATATGAATTATCTCATAAATCTTTCACAATTCCACTCATAGTATTAGTTTCTTGGTCGGTATCACCTAGAGTGCCTTCAGTCTAGTAAAAAAAAATGGGCATTATCGCCACGCCCCTAACTCATTTAATTTGCTTAATATTGTAGGTCATTAATCCCACATACTAGCGCAACATTTCCTGAGAATTTAAGAAAGAAGAAGTGCCCATAGTTGCTTTTTGTTTAGTTTGGTTTGCCATTTCATCATGGATAGACTTGCACGAGAGCAGCGCTTGCAAATTGTCTTTCAAGAGAATGCTGCTGATCGCCAAACTTCAGCGATGAAGATCATTTTTGCTTGAATTGGTACGTTAATAAGTAAATCTTTCGCATTTGGATTGAAGTAATGGTAATAGTTTCTTGGGCGAAGTTGCAATGCCCCTTTTGGAACCTCCCATAAAAATGGACCATTTGCACAAAAAGTTAAGGGCTTGTAATTTGTATTCCCGTTCGTAAAAATACTTGGAATTTTGTGCAGTGTAATGATTTTATAGTACCTACGGTTCGGTACGCAGATATTTGCGTTATTGCCACGCCCCTTTTGGCACCTCCCATGCAAATAGAGCATTTGCACAAAAAGTTAACGGCTTATAACTTAGATTCCTGCACATACAAACACTTGCAATTTTGTACTGTCTACAAAAAAATGGGCGTTATTGCACGCACAGTGCTCTGTCATCATGTATCGATGTGACATGAATAGAAGGAGTAATTATAAAATTAAGAAATTTGGTACCAAGCTGTATTTGGTCATAGTAAAGAAAAATTTTAAATTTGGACGCAATCGGACCGCGGGTCTCGTAACCCCATGCAAATTATTCCGGGTCCTCAAAAATGCATCAGACTATAACACTGAATTCGGGCATTATATATTTATGAAATTTATCATGTCATAATGTTTCATATATATCAGTTGCGGTGCAAAATTTCGACAGGATATAGCGAGTCCTTTTGGGACCTCCCACACAAAGGGTTCAAAGGACTTAAAAAATAAATATAAAAAGAACGCTCAAGAGTGGCGCTGGATTTCAACCAAAGTTTGTAAAGCGTAATAGGCTTGCTGTGATTAAATGTGTACACAAATATGGGAGGAATTGTTTAAAGATTCCTCAACACAGCCCCCTAGAAGATCTTGAAAAATTGGGTTTTGGTCCATATATCGTGCGACCCTTCAAATTAAAGGAAATTTTGCGTAGATTACAAATATCGTGAGCAAAGTGATGCAAAGTTTAAGACTCAAAAGGGAACTTTTCTGTAGGTCAAACGTCGGGTACGTGGACCAAAGTCTTTTTGCGCAGTATTGTACTGTATTGTTTATTTTTAAAAGTTTAACAAGTTAGAAGTTTCAGTCGGGTAAACCGACTAAGGTATATCCTCACTTTGTGAGTACTGTAATATAAAATATTCACAAATTAATCTGTAAATTTGTATGGGAGGTACCAGAGGGGGTTTAACAAATACTCCTATTTTTCGCTTAACAGTAGATATTTCAAATATACTGCACTGTATCGAATTGTAAGCGTTTATATGCACTGGTATATTGAAGTTATTATCTATTCAATTTTGGTATGATTTGGCCATTTTGTGTGGGAGGTACCAAAAGGAGCGCGTTGATATATCATATTTCATTGGGCTATATGTACTTTAAAAATATTACACTGTTTAAAATGTTGTTGTATTTTCGTGCACTGGTACTCACGTTATAAGCTCCTACCTTTTGGTATACAATGGTAATTCGTGTGAGAGGTACTAAAAGGGGCGTAGCAATAACCCCCGTTTTTCACTGGACTGTAGGCACTATAAAAGCATTACACTGTACAAAATTTCAAGTATTGTTATGCACTGGTATTAATGTTATAAGCTGTTAAATTTTAGGTGGAAAATGGTCCATTTGTGTGGGAGGTACCAAAAGTGGCGTTGAAACTTCGCCTATTTTTCACTGGATTGTAGGTACTATGAAACCATTGCACTGTACAAAATTTCAAGTCTTTGTGTGCACAGGTATTCAAGTTATAAGCTGTTAACTTTTGGTGCAAAATAATACATCACATTAAAACTTTGTGGGGGAGGTACAAGAAGGAGTGGACCAATATGGCCCATCTTCGAACATAGCCGGAGATGGACAAAAATATTACCACGTACCAAATTTGAAGTCAATCGGTTACTCCTTTCGAGAGTTATCGTGCGCACAAGCCAACAGACAGACGGACGGACATTGCTCATTCGATTTAAAATGACCCAAAACGGATTTCCGCCGAACATACATGGGGTCTTAGGTCACTCCTTCGATGTGTTACACTTTTTTCCGTAGCAAATGATATATACCCTCGTCACACTAAAGTGAGGGTATAATGATGTACAGGGTCTCCCATATTCGACGGACCCATCTGTTAACGCCATAACTTTTGACAGAGATGTCAGATCGCTTAGTGACATACCGCGTTTGAAGCGTCAGTCCAAGCAGATTTTTACCATGGAACAATACACGCCACGCGAAATAGTTGAAATTTACATTCAACAGAAGAAGTCAATTGTGAAAACTCAACGTGCTTTTAATATATTAAAAAATGTGAGAAGTGCGCCTTCTAAGAACACCATTAAGCGTTTATACGAAAAATTTTCGACTGGTGAGGCTCTTTCTAATCCGAAGAGGCCAAATAAAAGTCGACCAAGGCGATCGGCCGAGAATATCGCTGCCGTACGAGCCAGTGTTGAGAGGTCCCCAAGAACATCCCAAAAACGCCGTTCTCAGCAGTTGGGCATGGCTCGGTCCACTTTACAACGGATTATTCGCGTTGATTTGCATTTGTTCCCGTACAAAATTCAATTGACGCAAAGATTGCTGCCTGCGGACAAGCCTCGTCGATTGGAATGGGCCCAAAAAAAACATGGGTCCGTCGAATATGGGCAACCCTGTATTTGTCAGAAGAGTTTTCTTCGTTGACTTCAACAATAATATTATCATCTTCGTCAACAATGTCATCGAAACTACCGGATAGTCGTGACTGGCTTCCTCAGACCTACAGCCTTAAATTAAATAAATGTTTCCGGAAATAAAATTGCCAATATTTATATACCTTCTCGCAATTTAATGTAACTACTAACATCGTAACCATGAATTAGTACTTTATGTACACTACTGGCATATAATATAATTGGAAGCGCATCAAATTATTATTTTTGTTGCTATTAGGAACTCCCTTAATGCATTACTGTTAATTTGTTGTCGCAAGAAAATTGTAGACCTAAAGCAAAAGTACTCTTTCGTAATTTTATGCACGAATAATTAGAACTTTTATATTTTATTTTTAAAGAGGATATGGCATTAATAATTTTTAGTGAACAAAAATTAGATCTCTACGATTTTTTCCGATGACTTAAAATATTTTTTTTTTGATTTTTCGATAAAAAAAAACACCATAGTAAAAGGAATTTTTTTAAACTTTTCTCAAAAGCATTTTACAAAAATGATTTTTTTTTTTTTAGAATTATGTCAACAATCGGGCGCTAATATAATTGGGGGTTTGTTCTACAAGTTAAAGGATATGGTTTTTGGAATAACACCAAAAAATATTTAGACCTAAAGCAAAATTCCTTTTTCGAAATTTTGTGCGCGAATAATTTGAGCTTTTATATTTTATGTTTAAAGAGCGCATATCATTTATAATATCTGGAGAAAAAAATTAGGGATTTATAAGAATTTTTTTGCCCATGCCATGCAATATTTAATATCTTTTGATTCTTCGGCATAAAGGCACCATGTTTAAAGCGATTTTATATATTTTTCTCAATAATAACACTGTGATACAAAATCGAACTTTTCGAATGGGAATGGTATGAGACCAATTCAATTCAGGGAATGGGATGAGACCAATTCAGTGCGAGATTTTTTTTACACGCATTTGAAGTTGGTGATTTTGGAACGCTGTCTAATAAGAAAAGATCATTGCAAATTGGATGAAATAATGTTTTTTTATTATTATGGAAAGTTGTGGTATATTACTGTTTTTGGGGTCGAGGAATTAATTTTTGATATATATTTTTACCTACAACTCACGCTAGATGGCACTGTCAACCAAATGGTGCTATTACTTGTCGATTTCATAGAAAAAATGGTTTATTTATTTTTTTAGGCTGAAAATTGTTGATGTTGGCATCATTGTATGAATTCCTCGACCCCAAAAACAGTAAGGTATCACAACTATCCATAATAATAAAAAATAAGCATTAATTTTAGCAAATTTGCAATGATCTTTTCTTGTTAGACATTTTTCCAAAATCAGCAACTTAAAATGCGTGTAAAAAAAAATCTCGCACTGAACTGAAAAAACTCTTGAAGGTTTTGTTATGGATAATGTTAACTTTCATTTGCAAATGGTTTCACCCCATTCCCATTTTGGTTGTTGCACTGTGTAATTTATTCGAATGCATTTTTGTATTTTTAAGAATTCCTTCAGCTATCTGGGGCAAAAAAAATTATTGGTTTGGTCAACACGTTAAGCGTTGGCGATTGTTTATGGAACACCCCTACAAATTATATTTGAAAATAACTTTTTAGACATAAATATATATATTTATACCCTACACCACACTGTGGTACAGGGTATTATAAGTTTGTTTCACGGCAGATGTTTGTAACACCTGAAAATAACACAGCTAGACCCACCTTAAAGTATACCGATCGACTCAGAATCACTAGCTGCGTCGATTTAAGCATGTCTGTCCGTCCGTCCGTCTGTCCATGTAAAGTTGTTCGTCGACTACAGGTCGCAATTTCACTCCGATCGTTCATTTTTGCAGTTTAGAGTATTTCGCGGCTGTTAAGATCGCTATTGAATTTGGTTGAAATCGGTTCTGATTTAGATATAGCTCCCATATACATCTTTCGTCCGATTTGGCCCTTTAGTCCTATAGAAGCTGTATTTTACATCCAATCGTTTTGAAATTTAGAATTGTAGAGTTTCTTGATCCATGAACCAACATTGCCGAATTTGAAGAAAATCGGTTAAGATTTAGCTATAGCTCCCATATATATGTTTCGTCCGATTTGGCCATTTAGTCCTATAAAAGCTGTATTTTACATCCAATCGTTTTGAAATTTAGAATGGTAGAGTTTCTTGATCCATGAACCAACATTGCCGAATTTAAAGAAAATCGGTTAAGATTTAGCTATAGCTTCCATATATATGTTTCGTCCGATTTTGCTCTTTAGTCCTGAAGAAGCTATATTTTACATCCAATCGTTTTGAAATTTAGAATGGTAGAGTTTCTTGATTCATGAACCAACATTGCCGAATTTGAAGAAAATCGGTAAAGATTTAGCTATAGCTCCCATATATATGTATCATCCGATTTGGCTCTTTATATCCAATCGTTTTTATACCCTACACCACACTGTGGTACAGGGTATTATTTAAGTATAAAATGTCCCAAAAGTAAATTTATACATGAATTACAAAATTTATATATCAGAGTTATTCAATATTACGAGAGTGGTGTAGGGTATTATATAGTCGGAACCGCCCGACTTTAGTCTTTCCTTACTGGTTTTTTTTTAAGTTTGTGCGCTCTTATTTTATGTTTTCATATTTTATTTAATTTTATTTTATTTAATAGTAACAGTACATATATTGTTTTTGAAGAATACAATTTTAGGGATCTGTTCCAACTTATTTTTCCCATTCCAATTAAACTTGAAATTTTTTTACTTTGACAAAAAATACGAATTTTCCAAAGCAATTTTGAATATTACGAATGCAATTTTCTGCTGACTTGGCATTTTTGTATTATTAGGAATATGATTAAATATTATATACAAAAAGTTTGGTTTAATTTCCCTAATAAACGAATTTTGTACAGCTATTTTACAACATACGAGTACATTTAAGGTAGCTTATTTTTTGGTCAATTTGCGTATACAAAAATTTACAGGGTATTATAAGTTTGTTTCGTGGCAGGTGTTTGTAACACCTAGAAATACTACTCGCACAGCTAGACCCACCCGTCCGTCTGTCCACCTAAAGTTGTCCGTCGAGTAGAGGTTACAATTCACTCCGATAATGCTGAAATTTTGCAGTTAAGAGTCTTTCGTACCTGGAAAGAAGCCTTTTGAATTTGAGGGAAATCGGTGCTGATATCGAAATAGCTCTCACATATAAAGGGTTTTCCAATAGGGATGATATGATTTTGAAGTGACGTTTCGGCCATCTGTAATATGTCATGATCTGTCATTTAAATTTAATTGTATTCAGTAGTGTTTCAAATTTCATCATGGAGAGATATACGCAAAAACAACGTTTACAAATTATTCAGTTTAAATATCAAAATAATCGTTCTCCAATTACAACTTTTCTTGCGCTAAGTCCATTTTTTTAAATCAAAACCAGTAAGTAAAGGCAGAAAGTCGGGCGGGGACGACTATATAATACCCTACACCTCCCTATCAATGCGATAAGGGTCATTGCGATAATAATTTGGAATAATTGGTAATTGATTAAGAACATATATATGTGGATATATCTAATTCAGAACCGATAATCGCTAAATTAAGCAGTATTCGTTCCTAAATTGAGAAACATCTTTCTGGAGAATTTTGTAATGATCGGAAGTAAAGTACAACTTCTATAGCGCTTTGTAACCAAATCAGGAGGAACATATATATGGAGGTTATATATTAATCTGAGTACTCATTCATGTAAAATAGAAACCTCTTTCTGTCGAATTTCGTACTGATCGAATATAAAATACCGTCTCTATAGCGCTTGGATGTCAAATCGGGACTAACATATATATGGGGGCTATATCTAAATCTGAACCGATTTCCCTCAAATTTGGCAATGTTAATTCACGTAATGAGAAACCTCATTCTGCCAATTTTTTTACTGATCGGATATAAAATACAGTTTCTACAGCGCTTACACGTTAAAATGGGGGGTTACATATATATGTGGGCTATATCTAAATCTCAACCGATTTCCCTCAAATTTGGCAGTATTAATTCATGTAATAAGAAACCTCTTTCTGCCGAATTTCGTACTGATCGGATTAAAAATACACTTTTTACAGCGCTTACATGTAAAATCGGGGGTAACATATATATGGGGGCTAAATCTGAATCGATTTTCTCCGAATTTGGCAGTATTCCTTCATGTAATAATAAACCTCTTTCTGCCGAATTTCACACTGATCGGTTATAAAATAAATTTTTTATGGCGCTTAGATGTGAAATCGGGGGTAACGTATATATGGGGGCTATAACTAAATCTGAACCGATTTCTTCCAAATTTAACTGTGTTCATTCATATAATAAGAGAACTCTTTCTGCTGAATTTCATACTGATCGGATATAAAATAAAGTTTTTACAGCGCTTACATGTCAACTCGGGGCTAACATATATATGGGGGCTATATCCAAATCTGAACCTATTTTAACCAAATTAAATAGGGATCGTCCTTGGGCCAAAAAAAAGATATGTGTAAAGTTTCGCCAAGATCGGGCCATATTTGCGACCTGTACTTTGATTACAAGAATACATCTACAGACAGACGGACAGACGGACAGAAGGACAGACGGACAGACAGACTGACATAGCTAAATCGACTCAGAAAGTGATTACAAGTCGATCAGTATAATAAACAATGGATCTATCTCTTCTCCTTTTGGGTATTACAAACAAATGCACAAAGTCATAATACCCTGTACCACAGTGTGGTGTAGGGTATAAAAAAACTTTTCAGTCGACCTACGACCTTGACACCCATGAGCAATATATCTCGTTAAGAGCTATCCTTTTGCCATTGACCGATTCCCGCTCCGACGTACCGTTAAGGAGCTAGAGGGAAAATGAACTTTCCGTTTACATCGGAAAATGATGCCAAGTCCATTTTTTGACATTTTCCAGTCTACCCACGACCGTGAACCCAGGAGCAATATTTTAGCTCTCGTTAAGAATTATATTTTAGCCATTGACCGAATGTGGCTACGTA
Organism: Eudasyphora cyanicolor; assembly: GCA_963930755.1. Taxonomy (NCBI): domain Eukaryota; kingdom Metazoa; phylum Arthropoda; class Insecta; order Diptera; family Muscidae; genus Eudasyphora; species Eudasyphora cyanicolor. The sequence goes on along the minus strand of OZ005735.1, from coordinate 265,370,134 downwards.
CCACACAGCAAATGAAATAATTGAATTGTTGCGAGAAAAGTTTGGAGATTCGATTATTTCAAGAAATTGTGATATTGAATGGCCTCCAAGAAATTGTGATTTAACACCATTAGACTATTTCTTGTGGGGTTAATTGAAGTCATTGGTCTTTCAAAATAAACCAGACTCTCTTCAAGCTTTACAAGTCAATAGTGAACGTACCGTTCATGACATACGATTTGATTTAGTGGAAAAAACGCTCGAAAATTGGGTTTATCGAATTCGTTCCTGCAGAAGAAGTCGTGGAGGCCATTTGAATGACGTTTTATTTAGAACTTAATTGTATCGATTGTACTTCACATTAAATAAAAAACTTTTGCATTTCTTTAACAATAAATGTGTTTTTTTTTTACGAAAATGTCAGAAAATGCTGACAAGGTCGGCCATTTTGAATGTTTAGTTCATTTTTGACAGCTGTTGTGCTTGGATGTGTTTTAACTTGTCTTCGATTTTTATCTATTTCAGAAAATTGATTAAAGAATCTGCATCAAATTTTGTGTGAAAAACAAAATAAAGTGCGCTGACGCATTCCGAATGTTGACTGTGGCATATGGTGAAGCTAGCTTGGACCAAAGCAACGTTTATCGGTGGTACAAAATGTTCTTAGAGGGCCGAGAAGATACGAAGATACGAACAGCGTGCCGGACGCCCAAGCACGTCAACAACTGTTGCAGTGCCCTTCCGAACAGTCAATACCTAGGGGGTGGGAGAATTTTTTTATATAAATTACAAGAAAATGTAATTGAAATATATTACCAGGCCACATCATATTTGTTTTGTTTTAATGTCCGTCCGCATCCTCATGAATAACCTGAAAATAAAAGAAAATTAGAACAAACAAATATGTACCTTCGGTGTCCATCGCTTTTATTGTAATTGTCAGAAGGTGGTTCCGGCTGTCAAGATTAGCGACATGAAAAAGCGTTGCCAACTACCGACACAACAGGGTTGCATTTAGTAAGGCAATTGGCAATTCGTGTTGCCAGACTGTTAGAGTTACCCCATCAACAGTATTGTCAACGTTTTCATTGAGGGAAATTTAAGCGCCAGAATTGTATGTAGGGAATTGTTGTTGCGAAATTGTGAAAGAGAAATTGGCGGAAAAGCTTAACAAGTGGCGCCTAAAAGAGTAGTTGCAAAGTTGTCAGAAGAGTATAAAAGGGGGTGGCTTTGAGAGTTTGACCACAGTGCGTGATTTACAGTGTTTAAAGTGGTAGTGAAGTAAAAGAGAAAAATAGTGAAAAGTAAGGAAGTGCAAGTTATTTTAAAAATAAGAAAGGTGCTAATTTTTTATTTCGTTCTACAGTAAGGAGAGAAAGTGCAGTTTAATCGAAGCTTAGCCAAGATAGAAATAAAAATACTTGTGAAATTGTTTGTCAAGTGAGTTATTATGTTTGTGTATTTCGGCATTAAGTTACAATAGAATATTTGTTATGTATTTTTCTGCCAGGACGGTTCTGCTTTACTGGCCAAGAGCTTCAAAGCAAGTATATCGGATATCATTTCCTCTGGTGGTGCCATAAAAATCTGAGAAAGACAAGTCATCTAATCAGTAGCGGTCAAGAAATAAAAAGAAAAATATACTCACCGGATAAAGAGGTATGTGATGGAAAAATCCATGTAAAAGAAGAACATATAGCACAGAAAAACCCTTATCAGTGAACTAAATCACTCCACGACCAAACCAATAAGTCCCTGATAGATAAAAAAACAGATATTGTGAGGGCAGGAACACAAAAATCATGCACTGATATATTGCGGCCAACAATCCCAACAAGAAAAGAGATAAATATCAAGCTATCGGGAAGAAACCGCAAAACAACTAAAACCTGAAAAGAGAACAAAATAAAAACCTGAAAAGAGAACAAAATAAAAACCTGAAAAGAGAACAAAATAAAAACCTGAAAAGAGAAGAAAATAAGACCCTGAAAAGAATAAAATAGATAATAGAAATAATTAGTTTAAGTTTATGGTAAATTGCTAGCGATAGGTTAAGTAAAGGAGTTTGTAAGAGCTAAAATACTAAAAAAATCTTACAAAAATCGGTCACTTTCCGTAGGATACAAATTGCTGGTCAGATTAGGAAGATAAATAAAAAGTGCTGTGAAGGAGCAGCCGAAATCTGGTTAAGTGAGCTCATTTAGTTAGATAGAAAAGAAGTTTTGTTGGCGCGAAAAGAAAAGCGTCCTTAGTCGTCACCTCCAATTTGTAGTCTGGTAGGAAGAACAATTTTTTTAGACCAAGAAAAAAAAAAGGAGATTAGTATTTTAGTTCAGATTATTTTTTTTTGTGTTTGTGTTAAATTAAGGAAATAATAAGGATACTTGTAATAACTTATAATAGATTTAAAAATTATAATAGAGTAAGGAGAATTATTACGAATGTTAGGATTAGTTTTGTTTAAATAAATAATGCAAAAATAAGTATTGTAAGAAAATGAAGAAGTGCTAAAGTTTTGTTTCAGGGGTGAAGTGACGGAAAGGTAAGTTGGGGTGAATTGTGTGTGTGGGTAATGGGATCCTCGCAATATGTTAGCGGAGGCCGAGGATCAAGGAAGGGTGGGCAGCGATGGGAAGTGTCACCAAAGCTTCCTGGTGTAAATATTGTCCGTCCGTTGAGTAAGTGGAACATCACCAAATTATTTTTGTGTGCGGCCACTGGGCTAGAGATGGCGGGATGGAACCTTCCCTGACGTGCATCTGAGCTACCGTGACGCCATCTCTAGTGCCCCAAGGTGGTCCGTAACACAACAGAAGAAAACATTGATAAAGTGAATAAAATAATATTGGCCAATCGACGAATTACTATTAGAGAAGATGCTGAGGATCTAAACATATCGATTGGCTCGTGCCATTCGATTTTAACCAATGATTTGGGCATGAGTCGGGTCGCTTTTGCACCATGATAACGCCCCTGCACACACATCGTATTCCTTTGACCCAGCCCCCTGTGACTATTTTTTGTTCCCAAAACTGAAAAGGCCCATGAAAGAACGACGCCACGCCACGATTGAGGAGATAAAGGCGGCATCGAAAAACGTTGGCAGAAGTGTATTATATCCGAGGGGAATTTCTTTGAAGGGGACAAAATAGATATTCATGAGTAACTAAATACTTTTTGAAAAAATACAAAATTCACGATATTTTTTGAACAGACCGAGTATATAGGCACCGCCCGACTTTAGCTTTTCCTTACTGGTTTTTTCTAAGCAGTATTTAAATTTAAAGTTCTCTGAACAAAATATCATAAGAGGAAATAATTCGTTTTGAATTTAACAAATACGCCATATAAAATTAAACTCCTATGTTCACCCAACAATTTGCCGAATTTTACTAAAATCAATCGAAATATCTTCAAATATTTCAGAAAACATATGCTAAGTCGACTTAGCATGTTTTAAGAGAAATTGCATTTTTAATTTCTAAATAATCCAAAATATATTCTGACAAAATTTGGTGTTTATCCGTCAACCCAATCAAATGTCATTTACAAACCAGTAAGGAAAGGCTAAAGTCGGGCGGGGCCGACTATATAATACCCTACATCACTCTCGAAATATTGAATAACTCTGATATATAAATTTTGTAATTCATGTATAAATTGTTTACATAAATTTACTTTTGGGACATTTTATACTTAAATAATACCCTGTACCACAGTGTGGTGTAGGGTATAAAAACGATTGGATCTAAAGAGCCAAATCGGGTGAAACATATATATGGGAGCTATAGCTAAATCTTTACCGATTTTCTTCAAATTCAACAATGTTGGTTCATGGATCAGGAAACTCTACCTTTCTAAATTTCAAAACGATTGGATGTAAAATACAGTTTCTATAGAACTAAAGGGCCAAATCGGACGAAACATATATATGGGAGCTATAGCTAAATCTTAACCGATTTTCTTCAAATTCGGTAGTGTCGGTTCATGGATCAATAAACTCTACCATTCTAAATTTCAAAACGATTGGATGTAAAATACAGCTTCTATAGAACTAAAGGGCCAAATCGGACGAAACATATATATGGGAGCTATAGCTAAACCTTAACCGATTTTCTTCAAATTCAGTAGTGTTGGTTCGTGGATCAAGAAACTCTACCATTCTAAATTTCAAAATGATTGGATGTAAAATACAGCTTCTTCAGGACTAAAGAGCAAAATCGGACGAAACATATATATGGGAGCTATAGCTAAATATTAACCGATTTTCTTAAAATTCGGCAATGTTGGTTCATGGATCAAGAAACTCTACCATTCTAAATTTCAAAACGATTGGATGTAAAATACAGCTTTTATAGGACTAAATGGCCAAATCGGACGAAACATATATATGGGAGCTATAGCTAAATCTTAACCGATTTTCTTTAAATTCGGTAGTGTTGGTTCATGGATCAAGAAACTCTACCATTCTAAATTTCAAAATCATTGGATGTAAAATACAGCTTCTACAGGACTAAAGAGCAAAATCGGACGAAACATATATATGGGAGCTATAGCTAAATCTTAACCGATTTTCTTCAAATTCGGCAATGTTGGTTCATGGATCAAGAAACTCTGCCATTCTAAATTTCAAAACGATTGGATGTAAAATACAGCTTCTACAGGACTAAAGAGCAAAATCGGACGAAACATATATATGGGAGCTATAGCTAAATCTTAACCGATTTTCTTCAAATTCGGTAGTGTTGGTTCATGGATCAAGAAACTCTACCATTCTAAATTTCAAAACGATTGGATGTAAAATACAGCTTCTATAGGACTAAAGGGCCAAATCGGACGAAAGATATATATGGGAGCTATATCTAAATCTGAACCGATTTCAACCAAATTCAATAGCGATCTTAACAGCCGCGAAATACTCTAAACTGCAAAATTTCAGAACGATCGGAGTGAAATTGCGACCTGTAGTCGACGAACAACTTTACATGGACAGACGGACGGACGGACGGACGGGCAGACATCGTTAAATCGACTTAGCTAGTGATTCTGAGTCGAACGGTATACTTTAAGGTGGGTCTAGCTGTGTTATTTTCAGGTGTTACAAACATCTGCCGTGAAACAAACTTATAATACCCTGTACCACAGTGTGGTGTAGGGTATAAAAAGTACAGGTCATTCGATTTCCATCATAAAGGAATTCCACATACATTTCAAAAAATTCTCGCCTCTCCTGAAAAACTACCTTTTTGCACTTAGCATAGTTAAGAATGCAGAATGGATCGAAATATATGTCTCACTTCCAAATATCAATATCTGCATTTTTTGCTTTGCTTTTGGCTCTAATGAACTTGTGTTTCCCCAATATTCTAGTCGAGATATGTAGGGTGCAATGTGCGAAATGGAAGAAATAAAACAAATCTTCACTGCTGCGGTTTGATTATGATGTTGTTAACGTTTTAGTGGCAATGGTGTCTGATAGTGGCGGTGGCTGCCGTGGCAGCGTCGTCGTCGTCGATGCTACTTCCAATAGTTGTGGCTATGGCGGTGCCATGTGAACTTGGTTAGTGGTTGGCATCCCGTGGTTAGCCTGCACTGGTATTGGTATGAATCTGGATGCGGATACGGCTGTTGATGGCTGCGTTAAGCTTAGAGTTGTGTTATCAATGTGCCTTTCAGTCTCTCTGTATGTGTATGAGTGTATGCGTGTGTGTCTAAGTAAATGTATATGCTGCAGTGGAGGAATGTTAATGCTTATTTATTTTCCATTTTATTGTATTTTACATAAACACAATCAGCATACGAATACTCGCATTACAACGTGTAGATGGTACTCCATTTACCCATACACGCACATACGCACACATCCCTATGTTCGTTCGATTTTACGATTTTCTACATTATTGTCGAGGTTATAAAATGGAATCACGCACTCACCAACACAATCACATTTACATTCGTATACTCTCGTATACTCTCGTACCTATGTCGAAGCAGGAATTTGAATGGAAAAACTTTTTTCGTTCTTTTCAACATCTACATATCGATACCTCCATTCGAAAACATGCTAAGTCGACTTAGCATGTTTGTAGGGAGATTTCATTTCTAATTTCTAAATATTTCAAATAATATCCAGTCAAAATTTGGTTTTTATCCATCAATCCAATCACAAGTTATTCACAACAGTACAGATCATTCGATTTACATTATAGAGGAATTCCAAACAAATTTAAAAATCATCAAACTTTATTCGTTTCTCCTGAAAAACTACCTTTTTGCACTTAGCATAGTTTAGAATGGAGGTATCGATATGTAGTCGTATTAATGTGAGTGTGTTGGTACCTATGTCTGTGTGTATTTATATTTATTGTATTGTGCGAGTTTATTCGTTTATGGCAAAAACCTTCTCAAGCTTTACCTCTGATTTATGAAGTGTTTTCACCCCTTTTTATTTTCACCTATAAAGGATTCCCATTGCATACCCCTCCCACCTGGATGGCACTTTACCAAATGTGCAATATTTTAATCGAATTGCTTTGAGCTCTAAGGTTCAAATATCACAAAATATTCAAAGCCTTTTAAGTATTATTTTGGGATTTTCTACAGAAGAACATAAATGTTAACTCTTTTGGGGGATTATACAGAAAATTATCATCCTTCATTTTCTTCTTATAGATTTTATGCAAGAGCATTTTGCAAAAAAAAAATTTTCTCCTATGGATTTTAAAGCTATTTGATGGCAGGTTGTACTAAAAACGAAATTGTATGCGAGGCTAGAGTAGGCGTGACAATATTTGCAAATATACATAATATCTCCGAAATTTGAAAGAATGAAAAGTGGTTTGTAAGCGGAGGAGTCAATACATGGCACACAGATCGAATTAACAATGAAAAAAAAACAAGAAAGAACGGTAGTAAGTTCGGCCGGTCCGAAATCCATGGGTTTCATTAAATTATATATCCGTAAATATCTTTGCAGTGGAAAAGAAGTAAACAGTGAAACCCAATGTTTTTTTGACTGTAGCTAATTATATTAAAAATAAAACGAAGGCTGCCAAGTTTCTTAGGAACTGTGGCATCTATGGTTCACCTAAAGATATTTCAGGGTGATCTCTACATGGTGACTATATCAAAACGAAAACAGATATAGTACATTTCCGTTGTGCATGATTGTTATATGTGACGAAAATCACGTTTTAAGTGATCAAGGAAATTTTCAGATTTTGATGGAACTTGATGGAAATGTGAAGTCTAGTGCTCTAAGAACGAGGATAACATTTAGTTGAAAAATCGTAAACACTATAAGAGATATGTACAGGATGTCCATCGGGAAGGTATACTACTTTGTTTGTTTCCATCCTGTATGCGATGTGGCACCGTCTTGATGATACCACATGTTAATCAAATTTCCATAATAAATTTGCCACGTCTCTACTTCACGACTGCCAAATATGAACTGTCTAGACTAATGTTTACCAAAATGGCGGCAAAACAAAATAGTATACCTTCCCGGCGGACACCCTTATATTCAAATTGGGCAAAATATATCGGAAAGTGCTTGCATTTGAATGCTCATAAATTTTGTTCGACGAGAAATATTTTAATACTTTGCTTTGACCTACATTTGTAAGGACTTCTGATTCAGTAATATCAAAGTGGGTCCTGTTTGGAAGGTGTACGACATATTTATATATTTATGTATCTAAAATAGTAATTGAAATCGTTGTTTTCCAAAAAATAATGTTTAATTATGAACTTAACAATTTGCAGCTTCAGGCATTTTCCATATTTTTTTGCCCAATCTCTAATGTTTAAATATGAATATCACCCACAGCTTTCAAGATTTTACAACAAAATTGTATTCCATTGTACTATTTGAAAAAAAGGTTTACAGCTTATTACTTTGATACTAGTGCCTGTAAATACTTAAAATCTTGTACAGTGTAATCTTTTCTAGTACCTGCAGCCTGTTGTAAAATGGGCGTTATTATCACTTCTCTTTTGGTACCTCCCACACAAACGTTTCTAAGCGAATTTTTGGGGTTTGTATTTTATTTAGAAATCAGTTCATATTTTGTTATAGTCTACCTATAGATGTCGCTCCCAAAAAGACTTGTTTTAGCTGCAAACACCACATTTTCTAAGCAATTTAGCTGAAACCAGGGCTGTGGAGTCGGAGTCTTGAGTCGGGGATATTTGCCAAAATGTACCATTTATGCAATAGAAAGTTTGCACTCAACAATTTTTGGGAAAAAAATGCTAGTACAAAATAAGGATAAAACATTTGAAGCTTTTAACCAAATTATCGACTCTTTATGTAAAGACAGTTTTAAGAAAGTTCTGTTTATATATGTGATCAATTTAGCAAGATGAATATGCTGCTAACAAAATAAGAATTGTGAAATACTATACGCCATTCCAGTATGAAAACACCAATGACTATATGATATCGTAAACCATTTTGTTAGAGCAGAATAAGCTCAGATATAGCAAACGTAAATATGAAATATAAATAATAATAATAATTATAGAATTAAATCTAAACTGAATTTGTTCAAATTCGACAATATGCGTTCCTGCATAAATAAACTCTACCCGGGCCCCCGGTGTTTTAAACATAGGCATAAACTGTTTACACTTTTCAAAATCATTCAAAAAAACACAAAAAATATGTGGAAGGCCGTTAAAAAAAACAATACAAAAGCGTAAAATATGGTAACAGTAATAGTAATAACAACTAAAAATAAGAAAAGTGCATGGTTTCCTTGCTAAAACTTTTTAAATTATGCATCGATTTTCTTTCGGAATGGTCTCAATTTATTCATAACCTTTCAGAGTTTACGATAAAATCACAAAAATATGACAATTATGCGTTTCTAGATGTATTTATGAGTTTTTTATTTAAAAATTATTAAAATTTTCTCAAAAAATATGATTTTTTGCAATACTTTGTAAGATATCGTCGAAACCGCTGAACGGATGGAAAATTGTATTGTGCGAAGTTGAAGGCTACTTAATTCTGAACTTTGTAAAGCTTACCTGAACCAATTGGGATGAATGGTTCTCTAGTTATGCCATAATATGTATGTGGTTCAATCTCTCTTTTTTCTTAGCCTAAAGGGTTGTCAATTTAAATTCTCGCGGAAAGAAATTAGTGTTAAACCACATATAGTGGCATAACTCGAGAACCATTTATCCGATTTGGTTGAGGAAAGTTTTAAAGAATTAAATATTAAGTAGCCTTCAACTTCATATAATTCCATTTTCCATCCGTTCAGCGGTTTCGACGATATACGAGTATTACAAAATATTGCAAAACAAGTAAGAAAGTTTCAGTCGGATAAACCGACTAAGGTATACCCTCACTTTGTGAGTAATGTAATATTGAATATTACACAAATTATTCTGTCAATTTTTGTGGGAGGTACCAGAAGGGGTTTAAGAAATACACCTATATTTCGCTGAACAGTAGATACTTTAAATACATTGCACTGTGCCGAATTGTAACCGTTTATATGGACTGGTATATTAACGTTGAGATATTAAATTATGGTATAATTTGGCCATTTTGTGTGAGGGGTACCAAAAGGGGCGTGGTGATAACGCTCATTTTTCACTGCACTATAGGCATTATAAAAGCATTAAACTGTACAAAATTTCAAGTAATTGTATACACTGATATTAATGTTATAAACTGTTAACTTTTGGTGCAAAATGGTACCTTTGTGGGAGAGGTACCAAAAGGGGGGTGACAATAACGCCCATTTTACAATGGACTGTAGGCACTATAAAAACATTACGCTGTACAAATTTTCAAGTATTTCTATACACTGGTATTAATGTTATTAGCTGTTAACTTTTGGTGCAAAATGGTGCATTTGTGTGGGAGGTACCAAAAGGGGCGCGGCAATAACGCCCATTTTTCACTGGACTGTAGGCACTATAAAAGCATTACACTGTACAAAATTTCAAGCAATTGTATACACTGATATTAATGTTATAAACTGTTAACTTTTGGTGCAAAATGATACCTTTGTGGGAGAGGTACCAAAAGGGGCGTGACAATAACGCCCATTTTACAATGGACTGTAGGCACTATAAAAACATTACGCTGTACAAAATTTCAAGTATTTTTATACACTGGTATTAATGTTATTAGCTGTTAACTTTTAGTGCAAAATGGTGCATTTGTGTGGGAGGTCCCAAAAGGGGCGTGGCGATTTCGCCCATTTTCCTCGAGTTGATAGCGACTAACAAAGTAATACTATGTGTGGAATTTCAGAAGATTCGAATACGTATAATAGCAGTTATTAAAGAACCAATATTTCACAACATGTTAACCCTTTGTGGGGGAGGTACCAGAAGGAGTGGACCAATATGGCCCATCTTCGAACTTAGCCGGAGATAGAAAAAAATATTATCACATACGAAATTTGAAGTCAATCGGTTACTCCTTTCGAGAGTTATCGTGCGCACCAGCCAGCAGACACACAGACAGACAGACAGACAGACAGACAGACGGACGGACATTGCTCATTCGACTTAAAATTACCCAAAACGGATTTCCGCCGAACATACTTGGGGTCTTAGGTCACTCCTTCGATGTGTTACACTTTTTATACCCTCACTTTAGTGTGACGAGGGTATATATCATTTGCTACGAAAAAAAGTGTAACACATCGAAGGAGTGATCTAAGACCCTAAGTATGTTCGGCGGATATTCGTTTTGGGTCATTTTAAGTCGAATGAGCAATGTCCGTCCGTCTGTCTGTCTGTCTGTGTGTCTGCTGGCTGGTGCGCACGATAACTCTCGAAAGGAGTAACCGATTGACTTCAAATTTGGTACGTGGTAATATTTTTTTCTATCTCCGGCTAAGTTCGAAGATGGGCCATATTGGTCCACTCCTTCTAGTACCTCCCCCACAAAGTGTAAAAATGTTGTGAAATATTGAATCTTTAATAACTGCTATCCTACTTATTGGAATCTTCTGAAATTCCACACATAGCATTAGTTTATTAGTCGCTATCAACTCGAAAAAAATGGGCCATGTTGCTACGCCCCTTTTGGTACCTCCCACACAAATGCACCATTTTGCACCAAAAGTTAACAGCTTATAACATTAATACCAGTGCATAAAAATACTTGAAATTTTTATACCCTCACTTTAGTGTGACGAGGGTATATATCATTTGCTACGGAAAAAAGTGTAACACATCGAAGGAGTGATCTAAGACCCTAAGTATGTTCGGAGGAAATCCGTTTTGGGTCATTTTAAGTCGAATGAGCAATGTCCGTCCGTCTGTCTGTCTGTCTGTCTGTCTGTCTGTCTGTCTGTCTGTCTGTCTGTCTGTCTGTCTGTCTGCCTGTCTGTCTGTCTGTCTGTGTGTCTGCTGGCTGGTGCGCACGATAACTCTCGAAAGGAGTAACCGATTGACTTCAAATTTGGTATGTGGTAATATTTTGATCTATCTCCGGATGAGTTCGAAGATGGGCCATATTGGTCTACTCCTTCTGGTACCTCCCACACAAAGGGTTAAAATTTAGTGAAATATTGATTCTTTAATAACTTCTATACTACTTATTCGAATCTTTTGAAATTCTGCACATAATATTAGTATATTAGTCGCTATTAACTCGAGAAAAATGGGTGAAGTTGGCATGCCCGTTTTGGTACCTCCCACACAAATGGACCATTTTGCATCAAAATTTAACTGCTTATAACTTTAATACAAGTGCATAAAAATGCTTGAAATTTTCTACAGTATAATGTTTTTGTAGCGCCTATAGTCCGGTAAAAAATTGGCATTATTGTACAGCCCCTTTTGGTACCTCCCACAAAAGGGCCGTTTCGTACCAAAAGTAAACGGCTTGTAACTTTAATACCAGTGCATACAAATACTTGTAATTTTGTACAGTGTAATGCTGTTATAGTGCCTATAGTCCTGTAAAAAGTGGGCGTTATCCCCCCGCCCCTTTTTGTACCTCCCACACAAAATGAACAAATCATACCAAAATTACATAGCTCGTAACTTTAATATACCAGTGCACATAAACGCTTATAGTTCAGCACAATGCAATGTATTTAAGAATGTACTGTTTACCGAAAAATATGTGTATTTGGAAAACCCCTTCTGGTACCTCCCACACAAATTGACAGATTTATTGGTGTAATGTTATATATTACATTACTCACAAAGTGAGGGTATACCTTAGTCGGTTTACCCGACTGAAACTTTCTTACTTGTTCTACAGTGTAATGCTTTCATAGTGCCTACAGTCCAGTGAAAAATGGGTGTCATATTCAAGCCCCTTTTGGTACCTCTTACACAAAGGTACCATTTTGCACCAAAAGATAACAGCTTATAACATTAATACCAGTGTATAAAAGCACTTGAAATTTTGTACAGTGTAATGCTTTTATAGTGTCTTTTGCACTGTGAAAAATGGGCGCTATTGCCACGCCCCTTTTTGTACCTCCCACACAAAGGTACCATTTTGCACAAAAAGTTAAGAGCTCACAGCATGAGTACCAATGCACGAAAATGCAACAACATTTTGCACAGTGTAACGCTTTTGAAGTCCCTATAGCCCTGTAAAAAATGGCCGTTATCACCACGCCCCTTTTTGTACCTCCCACACAAAATGGCCAAATCATACCAAATTTAATATCTCATAACGTTAATATACCAGTGCAAAAACGCTTATAATTTGGCGCAGTGCAATGTATTTAAAGAATCTACTATTCAGAGAAAAATAGGTGTATTTGTTAAAAACATTCTGGTACCTCCCATATAAATTGACAGTTCGTTTAATATTCCATATTACGTTACTCACAAAGTGAGGGTATACCTTAGTCGGTTTACCCGACTGAAACTTTCTTACTTGTTTCCGTAGCAAATGATATATACCATCGTCACACTAAAGTGAGGGTATAAAAATCGAAGATTACATTTTTAACTTACGTATTTTATTATAAAAAGTTTTACTGATGGAAAAAAAGGTCGCCTAAAGTCCTGAATAGTTAAGGGATTATTCGTATGACAACAGTTCTTCCGGTACACAACAATAAAATTTTGCGGCGTAAATCGCGGCTCCGAAATGCCAAAAATAAATAAACCACTAAGATGCACCAACTTTGATAAATTGATAAATTGATAATAATGATAAATAATGTTATATAAATTAAAATGAAAATTTAAATTTTTTCCTGTTCTAAATAATAATTGTAAATGTTATTTTTTTTTCTCAACTTAAACGTCTGCGCCTATATAGTATCTATATGTAGCATGTATAATTATCATTAAATTGAGACAAATTTCGATGGAATGTCTTTGATACTATAATTTGCGACATGTAAAAATTCGCACAATAAATAAATCTTTATCGTGCAAAATTTTTAATAATTATTCTTTTCCGAGATTAGAATACTTTATCTACATATCCTATATCCCCCACAATCCCTATTAAACTGGCGTTGGTACCATCTGTATGCCTGTCATATCCTCGTGCTGCAGGCGTAAGAGTGACTATCACATTTATTAGTTCTGTCATGGCCCCAGCTATGAATGAAATGATACCTGTGAAAATCTTCTTAGGAGTAGCTAAAAGCCGCACGCAAGTACTCTGCGGCAGATTCTGCAGATCTTTCGAAATAGAATTGATGTTAATTCATTGCAAAAAGCACATTTGTAATGCGAGATCATAAACAACAATCATAAATGTATACTTTTTTTATTGCCATTTTTCTTTGTCTATTTCAGTTTCATATTTCTTGTTGAAGACATTTGCTACTTTGTGGAAATACTCCTCGCTACACATGAACATTTACACAGCCACCAACACAAATTGAGTGGTGAATATTAGGGGAGTGAACCATATTACAGTTCAGACATAAATTATTTAAAATGATTACCTTGAATGTCGTACACAATAACAGATGAAAAAATGCACTCCCCTGAAAAAGAAAACAATATGTTATTAAATAGAATACTAAGATATGCGATTTGTTAATTATGACAAGAAAGGAAATATTAAAATATGAATATAATTTAAAAAAAAAATCGCTTCTGTAGTATATTGTCTCAAACATATTCGGCTTGAAATATACAAATGTTTAGGGTACACTACTTGGCACACACAAAAATTATAAATTTGTTAAGATGTTGTTCTAAACAAAAGTATGTTTTCATCCAAATATATTTTTTATACCCTACACCACACTGTGGTACAGGGCACTATGACTTTGTGCATTTGTTTGTAACACCTAAAAGGATAAGAGATAGATCCATTGTTTATTATACCGATCAACATAGAATCACTTTTTGAGTCGATTTAGCCATGTCCGTCTGTCTGTCCATGTATTCTTGTAATCAAAGTTTATGTCGTATTTATGGTCCGATAGTGATGAAATTTATCATAGTGCTCTTTTTTGGCCCAAGGGCGATCCCTATAGAAATTGGTCAAAATCGGTCAAGATTTGCATATAGCCCCCATATATATGTTACACCCGATTTGACATGTTAGCGCTGTAGAAACCGTATTTTATATCCGATCAGTACGAAATTCGGCAGAGATAGTTTTCTATTACATGTATTCTCGAAATGCACATTTTCGCATTGTTAGGGAGGTGTAGGGTATAATATAGTCGACCCCGCCCGACTTTTTGTCCTTCCTTACTGCTTTTATTTTATTTTTATTATATTTCCGAAACAAAGATTAATTTGTATTTAATTATATTGGAAATGTGTCTATACTTAATTTAAATTTTTCTGTTTTTCAGAAGTTTAAAGTGCAATTTTCAGAATTGATTTTTCACATTGATGAATTGGAATATTTATAAATTAAAAATTAGTGCTGCAAAACAAAATCTAATGCTCCTTATGACATTTTTACCTACACGAAATTTAGGAAGGAAGGAAAATTAAAATGCAAATATTGAAAAGTCAGTAAAGTTTTAAAAATCGTTTTTAAATTAAATATATTTGGAAAATTTCTTAAACAATAACTTTGTTTGTGTATAAACGCATATTTTATTTGTGAAAGTCAGTTCTCAAATATATTTTGTTCTAATAAATTAATATATGCGTTCCAAACAAAATATCATGATTTTCAAATACATTTTATTTGTTCGCAATTATACAACGTTTAAAAATTTTGCTTCCAAATATTTTTTCTTTCAATTCAAACATATCAAAAATGGCGATTTTCCTCCGTGTGGATATAACTAAATTCGAAATGTTTCTAAGTGCAAATCCACTACTTAATTAAACACTCAGAAAGAATTAAACGCAAGAACAAAAAGTTAATTGATTCAATTTACATTTTAGACAGAATAAAAATTGTATCCGTTTAAAAATGATTGAAAATTTTACACGCTGAAAAAAATGGTTTCTGCAGTATATTCTCCCAAACATATTCTGCTTGAAATATATAAATGTTTAGGGTACATTTGAAATATATTATATTTGGCGCACACTTATTTTATATATTTGTTGTTCTAAACAAATCTTTGTTTCCGGCCTAATATTTATACCCTACACCACACTGTGGTACAGGGTATTATAAGTTTGCTTCACGCAGGTGTTTGTTACACCTGAAAATAACACAGCCACATCCATCTTAAAGTATACCGATCGACTCAGAATCACCAGCTGAGTCGATTTAAGCATGTCTGTCCGTCCGTCTGTCCATGTAAAGTTGTTCGTCGACTACAGGTCGCAATTTCACTCCGATCGTTCTGAAATGTTGCAGTTTAGAGTATTTCGCAGCTGTTAAGATCGCTATTGAATTTGGTTGAAATCGGTTAAGATTTAGATATAGCTCCCGTATATATATTTCGTCCGATTTGGCCCTTTATTCCTATAGAAGCTGTATTTTACATCCAATCGTTTTGAAATTTAGAATGGTAGAGTTTCTTGATCCATGAACCAACATTGCCGAATTTGAAGAAAATCGGTTAAGATTTAGCTATAGCTCCCGTATATATGTTTCGTCCGATTTGGCCCTTTAGTCCTATAGAAGCTGTATTTTACCTCCGATCGTTTTGAAATTTAGAATGGTAGAGTTTCTTGATCCATGAACCAACATTGCCGAATTTGAAGAAAATCGGTTAAGATTTAGCTATAGCTCCCATATATATGTTTCGTCCGATTTGGCCCTTTAGTCCTATAGAAGCTGTATTTTACATCCAATCATTTTGAAATTTAGAATGGTAGAGTTTCTTGATCCATAAACCAACACTACCGAATTTGAAGAAAATCGGTTAAAAGTTAGCTATAGCTCCCATATATATGTTTCGTCCGATTTGGCCCTTTAGTTCTATAGAAGCTGTATTTTACATCCAATCGTTTTGAAATTTAGAATAAACAATTTATACATGAACTACAAAATTTATATTTCAGAGTTATTCAATATTACGAGAGTGGTGTAGGGTATTATATAGTCGGCCCGCCCGACTTTAGCCTTTCCATACTGGTTTTTATTTAGGGCTATCATTTACGAAACAATATATTTGTAGTTAGTATTCAGAAGATATCCGCCCTAATTTTTTTGTTTGGTACTATTATTTACGAAACAAATATTTATTTGCATTTAGTATTCAGAAGATATATCAATACCTTAATTTTAAAATATTTTTTTATTTTTCAACGTTAATTTTTTCAGAAATCTAAGTGTTAATGGGTGGACAACAAATGATGACTTGAAAAAAAATTAACAAGTCATTGCTACTTATGTCATTTCAAATTGTTAGGTATAACTCGAAATCAATGAAAAATTTAAATTAAATTCGAACCAGTAAGGAAAGGCAGAAAGTCGGGCGGGGCCGACTATATAATACCCTACACCTCCCTAACAATGCGATAAGGGTCATTGCTATAATAATTTGGAATAATTGGTAATTGATTAAGAACATATATATGTGGATATATCTAATTCAGAAACGATAATCGCTAAATTAAGCAGTATTCGTTCCTAAATTGAGAAACATCTTTCTGGAGAATTTTGTAATGATCGGAAGTAAAGTACAACTTCTATAGCGCTTTGTAACCAAATCAGGAGGAACATATATATGGAGGTTATATATTAATCTGAGTACTCATTCATGTAAAATACAAACCTCTTTCTGTCGAATTTCGTACTGATCGAATATAAAATACCGTCTCTATAGCGCTTAGATGTCAAATCGGGGCTAACATATATATGGGGGCTATATCTAAATCTGAATCGATTATCTCCGAATTTGGCAGTATTCCTTCGTGTAATAAGAAACCTCTTTCTGTCGAATTTCGCTGTGATCGGATATAAAATACAGTTTCTACAGCGCTTGAATTTCATATCGGGGGTAACATATATATGTGGGCTATATCTAAATCTCAACCGATTTCCCTCAAATTTGGCAGTATTAATTCATGTAATAAGAAACCTCTTTCTGCCGAACTTCGTACTGATCGGATTAAAAATACACTTTTAACAGCGCTTACATGTAAAATCGGGGGTTACATATATATGGGGGCTATATCTAAATCTGAATCGATTTTCTCCGAATTTGGCAGTATTCCTTCATGTAATAATAAACCTCTTTCTGCCGAATTTCACACTGATCGGTTATAAAAAAAATTTTTATGGCGCTTACATGTGAAATCGGGGGTAACGTATATATGGGGGCTATATCTAAATCTGAACAGATTTCTTCCAAATTTAACAGTGTTCATTCATATAATAAGAGACCTCTTTCTGCTGAATTTCATACTGATCTGATATAAAATAAAATTTTTACAGCGCTTACATGTCAAATCGGGTCTAACATCTATATGGGGGCTATATCCAAATCTTTATATATCAAATTAAATAGGGATCGTCCTTGGGCCAAAAAAAAGATATGTATAAAGTTTCGTCAAGATCGGGCCATATTTGCGACCTGTACTTTCATTACAAGAATACATCTACAGACAGACAGACGGACATAGCTAAATCGACTCAGAAGTGATTACAAGTCTATCGGTATAATAAACAATGGATCTATCTCTTCTCCTTTTGTGTGTTACAAACAAATGCACAAAGTCATAATACCCTGTACCACAGTGTGGTGTAGGGTATAAAAATCTTCAATGTTGTAAAAAGCTTTTTTTAAACAAATTATATTTGGAGAAAACATGTTTTATTTTGAGAAAATTAGTCTGCAAATATTTTTTGTTGTAATATATTGATATATGCGTTCCCAATAAATTTTTATTGATTTGCAAATAAAATGTATTTGCTCTGAAATATATAATATTTAAAAATTTGTGTTGCAAATATATTTTCTTCCGATACAAAGATATCAAATAGACCGATTTTGCCTCGTGTACCGATCTTAGTTTATTTAGGTTTTTTGCAAATTTTATAGCGCTTTTATATGCAAAATCTTTGGATCAAGAAAATTTATTCTGCGAAAGAGGCCAAATCGAAAAGAATTTAACATTTGGATGCAGTATCTAAATATGGACTGATTTTCTTTAAATTCGGAAGTGTTCCTTCTAGGTTCGATTACCTGTGCCAAATTTCGTAATGAGAATATTTAGAATACTATACGGAAACTTAAATGTTAATACTAATGGATCAAAAATGACAAATGGCACCGGGTGTGGTATCTTCTCCGAGGAACTAAAGCTTCGATAATCTTACAAGCTAATGGATGAATGCAGCATATTCCAGGCTGAAATATATGCAATTCTAAAAGCCGCTGAAATGCTATCGATGAGACCGCTATACACTAGTGATATCAGGATTTTCATTGATAGCCAAGCGGCAGTAAAGGGAAAGTATATTAGGTCCAACGCAGTCAGCCGCTGTCGCACAGAATTATGGATTCTCACTGAACAGCATAATATTACTCTGTGCTGGGTGCCAGCCCACAATGATATCCCGGGAAATTAAGTATCGGATGTTTTAGCTAAGAATGGAACACGCCTTACAGGGGGCGTTGTTCCGCACGTTTTTACCACCTTTGTCGTATTATTTTTTCAGAATCAAAGGCAAGAGTAAGGATAAATGGAACAGGCGGTAGGTGGCCTCCACAAGCTGTAAGCAGACCAAACTACTCTGGGACGAAAAGTCTACGAGAAAAGCAGAATACTTGCATTGATGTGTTTTAACTTGTCTTCGATTTTTATCTATTTCAGAATATGGATCAATTAATCTGAATCAAATTTTGTGTGAAAAACAAAATAAAGTGCGCTGACATATTCCGAATGTTGACTGTGGCATATGGTGAAGCTACCTTGGACCAAAGCAACGTTTATCGGTGGTACAAAATGTTCTTAGAGGGCCGAGAAGCTGCGAAGCACGAACAGCGTGCCGGACGCCCGAGCTCACAGTTTTCTTTGATTGCAGGGGCGTGGTGCATTATGAATTCTTGTCACAGGGTAGTACGGTCAATAAAGAATATTCCCTGCAAGTTATGCGCAAATTACGCGAAGCAATCCGCCAAAAACGCCCGGATTTGTGGAAGAACAAAAACTGGCTTTTGCACCATGATAACGCCCCTGCACACACATCGTTGCTTGTGCGCGAATATTTGGCCAAAAACAACACAGTAATGGTGCCGCAGCCACCGTATTCCCCTGTCCTAGCCCCCTGTGACTATTTTTTGTTCCCAAAACTGAAAGGCCCTTGAAAAGACGACGCTACGCCACGATTGAGGAGATAAAGACGGCATCGAAGGAGGAGCTGAACAAGATCACAAAAAATGACTATTTGAAGGGCTTCGATGATTGGAAAAAACTTTTGGCAGAAGTGTATTATATCCGAGGGGAATTACTTTGAAGGGGACAAAATAGATATTCATGAATAAATAAATACTTTTTTAAAAAATACAAAATTCGCAAATTTTTTTGAACTTACTATGTACACTGGGAAACTCAACAAACTGATGCCGACTCTTAATCGGCGGGGAGGCTGACTATTCGGAAGATAGTTATCATTTTCTTTGTCAGTGCCCGGCTTTAAGCAAAAGAAGAAACACGATACTCGGCTCATTCTTCTTTCAGACATTAACGGAAATTCAAGGTACAGAACCAGGCAAAATTTTGGCTTTCATAAAGGCATCAGGATGACATCCTTAATGACGCACACGGTCTCCAGACGTGATAGAGAAATCTGGAAAATGTTAACCTTTATATGGGAGCTTTATTCAAGCTTCGAACGATATGGTCCATTTTTCGATATCTCCCTAGCCTTTGTGCAAATTTTGTTGGTTCATATGTATTTGCGATCTGCACACCTTGTCCACAGAACTTCTGCAATTATGCGGTACAAGCAAATTCACTAAGTCGTTATACCCTGTACCACAGTATGGTGTCGGATACACAAACATAAAATTCCATATAATATGACAGCTATAATGGCTATCTACGCGGACGGTCCCTACCATAACATTTTATATTTCAAATAGTTGTCCTCGATCGCGTAATTAATTAAAGCAATTGAAAATTGGAAAATTCCAATAATTTATTTGATTAAAAACACAGCAATTGAAGGTCGGACCGCGCCGACTATTTGATACCCTACACCATATACCACTATTGTGATGCCTAACTTGTCTGGGAATGATATTTTCTGCTTAAGTTAGAAACTGAGTCTTACAGCTTCGCGAGTTCATATCTATTGCTAATTGACATCACTGACATTGCTCTTCGGTGACTATTTGTGTCAAGTGCCGAAGTGAGAGCGTCCGTTGT
The DNA here is from genome assembly GCA_963930755.1 of Eudasyphora cyanicolor. Taxonomy (NCBI): domain Eukaryota; kingdom Metazoa; phylum Arthropoda; class Insecta; order Diptera; family Muscidae; genus Eudasyphora; species Eudasyphora cyanicolor. The sequence continues at coordinate 265,349,440 of OZ005735.1, read as the reverse complement.
TGTAATTTAAGTATTACCTTGCCATGTGTTGCCTCGCTCTTCTCTTGTAGTACACTGAAAAACTGTTTGTCTAAATTAAATATTGCCACCAAAGACTTCCTTAATATTTAAATTAGGCACGTTTTGTACTTAAAATTACAAAGTACAACACATGATTTTGGTCATGACATCGGTCACCCCATGCCGAATACAACAAACACATAGATCTCTCCAAGCTATCGTTATTGCTATCATTCGCCTGAGGTTTGTTCATTTGACGGTCGTATCATATTAACCTTAGCAAAAGGATTGGACAAGTTCGACTTTCTGTACTTTTTTGTATAATCTCTCCCTTTAACAAACTTTTTCTTGCTCTGCGTTTATTTATTCAAAATAATACATTTAATATATAACGGGTTTTCCAATAGGGATGATATGATTTTGAAATGATGTTTCGGCCATTTGTAATATGTCATGATCTGTCATTTGTTTTTCATTGTATTCAGTAGAGTTTACAATTTCATCATGTAGAGATATATGCAAGAACAACGTTTACAAATTATTCAGTTTTATTATCAAAATAATCGTTCTCCAATTGCAACTTTTCGTGCGCTAAGTCCATTTTTTTTAAAATCCAAAAAAAGAACACTTTCCGGTCGACCTACGACCTTGACACCCATGAGCAATATTTTAGATCTCGTTAAGAGCTATCTTTTTGCCATTGACCCATTGTGGCTACGTGCCACACAGCAAATGAAACAATTGAATTGTTGCGCGAAAAGTTTGTAGATTCGATTATTTCAAGAAATTGTGTTATTGAATGGCCTCCAAGAAGATGTGATTTAACACCATTAGACTGTTTCTTGTGGGGTTATTTGAAGTCATTGGTCTTTCGAAATAAACCAGACTCTCTTCAAGCTTTACAAGTCAATATTGATTGTGCCATTCATGACATACGACTTGATTTAGTGGAAAAAGTGCTCTAATATTTTGGTTTCATCGAATTCGTTCCTGCAGAAGAAGTCGTGGAGGCCATTTGAATGACGTTTTATTTCTCATTTTCTTCTTTCAATCGATACAATTGATTGTACTTCACATTAAATAAAAAACTTTTGAATTTCCTTAATTGTCTTTTTCAAAGAAATCATATCACTTTTAATGGAAAACCCTGTATATACTAAAAATAAAATTCTCCAAATGTATATTTCAAGTTCCACCCTTTTAAACATGAACAAATAAATAGCTGTGGTTGGATAACAACGTAAGTTGTGTCTGTGTGTACGAGTATTCTCGTCTATCTCTACGAATGTGGGTTGTTAATGTCACACATGAAAAATATGTACTCAAGTATGCTTCTACAGTTACTGCTGCTGCTCCGGCTGCATCCTTATTTATGTACCAACTTCCAGTAATTTGCAACTGGTATTCGTTTCGTATTCGTACTCAGGCGAATAGGAATAAGTAATACAAGAAACCGAAAAGCCGAAAAGAAATACACCAAAAAGCGTAACGAAAAGCACTGTCAGCTGAAATTTCGAAGGAATTTGTTTTTTTTATTCTCTCTCTCGAAAAAGATGCTTTTGGTAAAACGATATTAAGGCATTGAATGGCTGTTTGAAAGGGACAAAGTAACAACTATATGGGTGGCAGTGAGTCTGATGTAACTCTCATTCCTCCCACCTCCACAACAACTTCCACTTCAAATAAATTTGTTTATATCATGTCGATTGTCATATTATTTTGCTGGTTTTGCTGTTCTGCAAAATGGTCTCATTTTCTTCTTTCTTTTTTAATGCCGAATTTAGGTTACCTTTTGTAACCGAATGCACATAAATTATAACATTTGCTATTCAGGTTGTTACCCCCAGTCCTATGCTATCTTTCCCACATCGTGAGGAAATGGTAGACACAAAGGGAACTGGAGTAGAAAACACATTTAAATTTAATTTCCCAACTTTTAGTAGAAATTTCCAAGTGAATATTAGAATAGAGCTCCACAAGCAATTCGTAACCATTTTAGATGATAATAATTTTTCATTATCCTCACAATATATGACAGTTCTAGGGGGTGGGATGGAGTGGGTGAAATGGAAAGCGAGAGCTGGCTGATATTGAAGTAAGTTATTGCCATGGATTACTGTATTAATAGGAAACTACTGGCCATTAGGTATGAAGCCAATCCAAACCCAACCGTAGAGCTATGAACATGTTTTCTTTGTTGGAGGGGTCTCCACTGCAATGTGAGTACTTCACGCAAATAAAGAGGCGGAGCAATATAGTATAAGAAGAGGGGTTTGGGAATAACGAAATTAAATCGTTATTATAATTTCAGAAGGAGGGCCCCAGTAGATGAGTTGGTACTGTGCTCGCCCTTGAGTTTGGGGCTCGTGGGTTGGATTCCCAACAGAGGCTCTTTCGCTATAAATATATATAGCAAGCAACAAGGTCGGGGTTTCTGACCAACGGGAAAAGTTATATCGATCAAAAAAAAGTTATACGTGTCCCGGCGTTCAAAAAATCAATAGGATTTATATGGAACACATATATTAATATATTACAGTAAAATATATTTGCAAACTAATTTTCTCAAATAAAATATAAAACTATTGTTTAGGAATTTCTCCAAATATATCTATATATATAAAAATGAAACGGTCCATCTGTGTAATGGCATCACGTCAGAACGGCTGGAGCGATTTGGATGATTTTTTTTTTATTCGATTCTAAATTTTCACTAGATGGTTTATATAGAAAAAAAAAATTAATTGGACAAAGGGGCGTGGTACCTCCCATACAAATCGCAGGTTAAAAATGCTGGAATTTTGTGTATATGTAAACGGTGGCAGTCTACGTGATTGGTCCAAAAATGGGCGGGATCGGACCAATGGGCGTGGCCCCGCCCACATAGACAAAATTTTGATATCTTGCACAATTTGCTAGCGGGAGTGCTGCAATGTTGCGTATATGTATCTGGTGGCATTCTACGTAATTGGTGAAAAAATGGGCGGGACCGGACCAATGGGCGTGGCCCCGCCCATATAAGCCAAATTTTGAAATTGAGATATTTTGCACAATTTGTTAGCGAGAGTGCTGGAATTTTGTTTTGTGTATATGTAAACGGTGGCAGTCTACGTGATTGATCCAAAAACGGGCGGGATCGAACCAATGGGCGTGGCACCGCCCATATAAGCCAAATTTAAAAAATGTGATATCTTGCACAATTTGTTAGCGAGAGACCTGGAATTTTGTGTATATATATCCGTTGGCGATCTACGTGATTGGTCCAAAAATGGGCGGGTTCGGACCAATAGGCGTGGCCCCGCCCACAATGACCAAATTTTGAAATTTTTATATCTTGCACAATTTGCTATCGGGAGTGCTGCAATGTTGTGTATATGTATCTGGTGGCATTCTACGTAATTGGTCAGAAAATGGGCGGGATCGGACCAATGGGCGTGGCCCAGCCCATATTTTGATATATCTTGCAAGTATTATATAGGAAATACATGAACAAAAATGCTCGGTATGCGATAATTACAGCTGCTCACTCCAATACAATAGCAATATGATAATGTGATGCAATATCAATGAAACAAGAATTTTGAAATTTTATAAGTATACATTTCTATTTTCTGGACTTTCCACTGAATTCGGTATTTTTTCATTCAGTGAATTTATTACTAATACCAGTAAGGAAAGGCAGAAAGTCGGGCGGGGCCGACTATATAATACCCTACACCTCCCTAACAATGCGATAAGGGTCATTGCGATAATAATTTGGAATAATTGGTAAATGTATTTTGAACCGATAATCGCAAAATTAAGCAATATTTGTTTCTAAATTGAGAAAAATCTTTCTGGAGAACTTTGTAATGATCGGAAGTAAAGTACAACTTCTATAGCGCTTTGTAACCAAATCTGGAGGAACATATATATGGAGGTTATATATAAATCTGAATCGATTTTCCAAGAATACTCATTCATGTAAAATAGAAACCTGTTTCTGTCGAATTTCGTACTGATCGGATATAAAACACAGTCTCTACAGCGCTTACATGTCAAATTGGGGACAACATATATATATGGGGGCTATATCTTAATCTGAACTGATTTTCTCCGAATTTTGCGGCATTCCTTCATGTTATAAGAAACCTCTTTCTGCCGAATTTCTTACTGATCGGATATAAAATACAGTTTCTACAGCGCTTGAATTTCAAATCGGGGGTAACATATATATGGGGACTATATCTAAATCTGAACCGATTTTCTCCGAGTTTGGCAGTATTCCTTCATGTAATAACAAACCTCTTTCTGCCGAATTTCGTACTGATCGGATATAAAATACAGTTTCTACAGCGCGAATTTTGACATGAGAAGCGAAGCGCACCGGGCTCAGCTAGTTTTGTATAAAAAAGGTTCTCAAAACCCTGCAGATTTTTCGAATTTATTTTTCATTGCTTTCGAGTTAGACCAATAGCAATAAATTTTGTTTTAAAGCACTAATTTTTAATTTATATTTATTTCAAGCCATCATTTGTCATGTTGTTTACTCACATTTAATTTTTTTTAAACACCGTTGAATTACTGAGAAACATAGAACTTGTCTTAAAACTAAGGGTATTCATATATTTTGATTACTAAAATGCAATTAAATATTTGTTTCGTAAATAATAGACCCAAATAAAAACCAGTAAGGAAAGGCTAAAGTCGGGCGGGGCCGACTATATAATACCCTACACCACTCTCGTAATATTAAATAACTCTGATATATAAATTTTGTAATTCATGTATAAATTGTTTACATAAATTTACTTTTTGGACATTTTATACTTAAATAATACCCTGTACCACAGTGTGGTGTAGGGTATAAAAACGATTGGATCTAAAGAGCCAAATCGGATGAAACATATATATGGGAGCTATAGCTAAATCTTTACCGATTTTCTTCAAATTCGGCAATGTTGGTTCATGGATCAAGAAACTCTACCATTCTAGATTTCAAAACGATTGGATGTAAAATATAGCTTCTATAGAACTAAAGGGCCAAATCGGACGAAACATATATATGGGAGCTATAGCTAAATCTAAACCGATTTTCTTCAAATTCGGTAGTGTTGGTTCATGGATCAAGAAACTCTACCATTCTAAATTTCAAAATGATTGGATGTAAAATACAGCTTCTACAGGACTAAAGAGCAAAATCGGATGAAACTTATATATGGGAGCTATAGCTAAATCTTAACCGATTTTCTCCAAATTCGGTAGTGTTGGTTCATGGATCAAGAAACTCTACCATTCTAAATTTCAAAACGATTGGATGTAAAATACAGCTTTTATAGGACTAAAGGGCCAAATCGGAAGAAACAAATATATGGGAGCTATAGCTAAATCTTTACCGATTTTCTTCAAATTCGGCAATGTTGGTTCATGGATCAAGAAACTCTACCATTCTAATTTCAAAACGATTGGATGTAAAATACAGCTTCTATAGAACTAAAGGGCCAAATCGGACGAAACATATATATGGGAGCTATAGCTAAATCTTAACCGATTTTCTTCAAATTCGGCAATGTTGGTTCATGGATCAAGAAACTCTACCATTCTAAATTTCAAAACGATTGGATGTAAAATACAGCTTCTATAGGACTAAAGGGCCAAATCGGACGAAAGATATATATGGGAGCTATATCTAAATCTGAACCGATTTCAACCAAATTCAATAGCGATCTTAACAGCTGCGAAATACTCTAAACTGCAAAATTTCAGAACGATCGGAGTGAAATTGCGACCTGTAGTCGACGAACAACTTTACACGGACAGACGGACAGACGGACGGACGGACGGACGGACGGACAGACATGGTTAAATCGACTCAGCTAGTGATTCTGAGTCGATCGGGTGTGTAAGGTGGGTCCATGCCCATTTGATGCCTATGGATAAATGTAGAAATTATAACACTTTTGGTAGAAATAGGAAAATTTCAATAATAATCGGTTTTTATACCCCCATTATTGCGAACAATGCTATATATATCAGATGTCAAGGGCCAAATGTGTAACACATCGACAGAGTAACCTAAGAGACCCCAAGAATATTTTGCGGAAATCCGTTTTGGGTCATTTTAAGTCATTTGATCAATGCCCGTCAGCCTGTCCGTCTGTATGTCTGGTGCGACCGATAAGTTTTGACAGGATTTACCGATTCACTTCAAATTTGGTATGTGTCAATATTTATCCCCCTACCTTAGAGAGGAGGTTATATACCATTTGCTACGAACCATAAGTGTTAGACACCAAAGGAGTGACCTAAGACCCTAAGTTTGTTCGGCGGATATCCGCGTTGGGTCATTTTAAGTCGAATGAGTAATGTCCGTCCGTCCGTCCGTCTGTCTGTCTGTCTGCTGGCTGGTGCGCACGATAACTCTCGAAAGGAGTAACTTATTGACTTCAAATTTGGTATGTGGTAATATTTTCTTCTATCTCCGGCTATGTTCGAAGATGGGCCATATTGGTCTACTCCTTCCAGTACCTCCAACACAAAGGGTTAACATTTTGTGAAATATTGATTATTAAATAACTTCTATACTACTTATTTGAATCCTCTGAAATTCTACACATAGTATTAGTTTATAAGTCACTTTTACCTCGAGAAAAATAGGCGAAGTTGTCACGCCCCGTTTGGTACCTCCTACACAAATGGACAATTTTGAACCAAAAGTTAATAGCTTATAACTTTATTACCAGTGCATGCAAAGTCCAAAAATGGGTGGAAGCGGACCAATGGGCGTGGCACCGCCCATATAATTAATATTTTGAAATTCAGATATTTTTTTTTATCGTTTATTTAGTAATCTATAAATAAACAAATAGATTGTGTTAACAATTCAATTATACATAGTCACGTAGGCAAGCTCTCAAGTACAATTTTTATAAATTATAATTTCTTTTCAAAAATAAATATGGTAAGAATACATATGCAAATGTTGTTTTATATTGAATGATAATGAAAAAAGTTAAGAAAAAACAATATCTTTAGTATTGGGTAGTATAAAATGATGTCTAAAGGTTAAAAAAAAATATTTGAAAAGTTAGAAATCAATCCACCAATATTTTTTGGAGTTTACTGCTCTCATTTCATATTCATCCCTAGATGATATACTTGTATCAAATCTAATTTCATTATTTAGATGGTAGAAGATAGGAATGCCAGTATGGTTTTGTAGAAAACCTTTGCTGTCGAGGTATATGAATGCCTCAGGTGGAACATAACCAGTTGATAAGGTTTTGCATATATATTCTTCGTTTACATAATAAGGTCCCATAATTAGATTATTTGTGCTACAGTTTACACATTTCAGTATATGATTTCTTATAATTTTTATTATAAAATTATCGATCCTATTTATTTGTGAGGAGTTATACAGCAATTTGTTTGAAACATATTTTGTATAGTTGCTACTTGGCGATCTGAATAGTTGGGTACATGCTCTTAAACACTTTCGTTCAAATTTTCTCATTTTCTCCATATAGGATGGAGATATATTAAACCATGTAGAACAACTATATGACATTATAGGGCGAACTAAGGATTGATACATAATTATTTTTACTTTTGGATCAATATATTTTGAATAGAAAAGAGATTTGTAACTGAAAAAAGCATTTCTGGCTTTCATTAACTGTGTATTTACGTGAACATTGAAGTATAAAAATTTATCTAAGTAGATTCCTAGATATTTGACAACATCTTTATTTGGTATGGTTTTGTTTTGTAATAACGACTTGATGCTAACATTTTTCCAATTTTTTTTTTATATTATAATTGCATTTATTAACAGGTGGTCTAAAAAGAATGGTTTCACACTTATCTATATTGATTTTCATATTCCAGTCTATAGCATAATTTTCGATGGCATCGAATTTATTTTTGTAATCTGGAGGTAGTCGACGTGATTGTTCCAAAAATGGCCGGGATCGGACTAAAGGGCGTTCCCGGCCCATATAAGCCAAATCATAAAATTCAGATATCTTGCACAATTTGTTAGCGAGGGTGCTGTGATTTTGTGCATATGTATCTGGTGGTAGTCTACGTGATTGGTTAAAAACTGGGAGGAATCGGATCAATGGGCGTGAAATTGAGATATCTTCAAAATTTTTTAGCGAGAATGCTCTTATTTTATGGAGATGTTTTTGGTGGAAGTAATCGTGATTGGTTCAAAAATGGACGGAATCGGAAATCTAAATCTGGGGCAACGAAGTGGACCGGGTCCAGCTATATATAAAGGGTGTCCCAAGAAGAGCGCAATTTTTTAATTTTAAATAAAACGCAGATATTTAAGAAAAAATCGTGAAACTTTATTATATCGTAAAGTAGACAGAATGAGGTTATGTATGGAACAATATATCGTGCAGATGGCCGCCGCGGCCTTGCTGGCATGCACGCGATCTTTTAATGAAATTTTCAATGACCGTTTTGCATGAATGCTGCGGTATTTCATTAATGCAGCGTCCAATTTCGTCTTTTAAGGCTTGAGTCGTCGTCGGCTTATTCGCGTAAACCATCGACTTCAAAAAACCCCAAAGAAAAAAATCTAATGGTGTTAAATCGCACGATCTAGGCGGCCAATTCTGATCTCCAAAACGCGAAATAAGACGACCGGGAAATGACTGATGCAGCAATTGAATTGTTTCTCTGGCTGTATGACATGTGGCGCCGTCTTGTTGGAACCACATGCCCTCCACATTCATTTCTTCAATTCTAGGCAAGAAAAAACACCATTGACTGTTTGCGCTTGACCTGCCTCATTTTCATAAAAAAAAAGGTCCAATGATTCCTCCAGCCCAAAAACCACACCACACAGTGACACGTTGAGGATGCATTTGCTTCTCGTGAATCACTCGAGGATTTTCTGCACCCCAAATGCGACAATTCTGCCTATTGACGAAGCATTTTGTGACCCCAAATTGATCGCAATTTGCGAACTGTAGCCGCAAAACTTTCACCATTTTGGTAAAACAATTTCACAATGAGAATGCGTTGTTCATTCGTGTAGCGCTCCATTTTTACTAACCTCGTACCTTCTACTAACAAACAATAACAATTATTCAAATGTCAAACAATGACACTTCGAATGTTGCGAGATTTAAAAATTGCGCTCTTCTTGGGACACTCTTTATATACATGGATGTGTGTATGTTACGTATGGACTCCAAAACGTCTGGATCGGTTTTCATGACATTTTCAGGGAATGTTCAGATAAGCCTAGAGGGTGACATAGGCTTTATAAGTTCTTGATTGAGGGGGCGTGGGTCCGCCGATATAAGCCAATGTTTTTAGAGATTCCTACTGTCCGTACCTACGAATAGATTAACGAGATTCCTACTGTCGCTATCTACATGAACCATGTTTTGATAAATGGACGGCATCGGAAATCTGAAGTCTGGGGCAACGAAGTGGACCGGGTCCAGCTAGTATATATATATAAGCCTTTTTGGCGGCGACATCAATAGATAGACTATAACAAAATATGAACTGATTTAAAATTTTTTTACTGCGATGAAGTCTTGCCTTAATTAAATACAAACTGCAAAGATTCAGTTAAAATGTGGTATTTATGGCTTAAATACGTATATTTCGAAGCGACCTCTATAGGGTGACTACAACAATATATGAAGCGATTTGTAAAATGTTTGCTGTAATAAGTGCTTTTCAAAAAAGAATACAAACTGCAAAGTTTATGCTAAATTGCTTTAAAAATGTGGTATCTATGGCTCAAAACCCGTATTATGGAGCGACCTCTATGGGGGAGCCATATCAAAACATGGCCCATTTGCGATCCCAAACAACCTGCAACTACCAAATTTGATCAACCTAGCTCTATAATTACGGACTGTAGTGTGATTACAACAGACGGACGGACGGACGGACATCTCTACATCGTCTTAGAATTTTAAGACGATTAAGAATATATACTTTATGGGGTATCAGATCAATATTTAGAGTTGTTACAAACGGAGTGACAAAATGAATATACCCCCCATACTATTGTGGAGGGCATCTATAAAAATATGGTAAATGTAGAGTAGATGAGAACAGTAGGAATCGCAATAAGTTATACATGGGGACTATATCAAAATATGTACCGATATAGCCCATTTTCAATCCCAAGTTATCTACAGCTATAAGAAGTATCTATACCAAATTTCAGCAACCTAGCTCAAGTATTATAGATTGTAGCGTGATTACAACAGACGAACGGACGGACATGGCTAAATCGTCTTAGAATTTTAAGACGATTAAGAATATATATACTTTATGGGGTCTCAGATCAATATTTAGAGGTCTTACAAACGGAGTGACAAAATGAATATACCCCCATCCTATGGTGGAGGATACAAAAACTTTGGAAAACTGCAATAACAAAAAATAGTTTTGGTTTTATTTTTGATTCATTCTATTCATTCTGCTTGTTTAAATTCAAACATTTTGGGGGACTCAATAAAGGAAAGGTATTTAGATTTTTGCATAAATCGATTTAATTAATCATTGCAATCCATCACAAATTTTTATAAAATTCGAATTAGCACTGGTTTTGAAAACCATGTGTTCGATCATAAAATTCCCACTCATGTTTACGAGTACTATTTTCGAACATAAAAAGGCAAGTCCAATATATTGGGAATTAAAAATTAGATTACCTTTCAGGAACATTTAGGTTTTTGAGGTAGAAGGTAACCTTTTCATATTATCATATGAAAAGAAACAAATTACTATTTAAAAAAAATGTAAAATAGGGAACTATTTTTCAAACCGTGTATTAAATTCATAAAAGCGACAAAGGAGATACTAGTTTCATACAGTTCCCTTCGAGATACCTCCAGTAGCTACGACTCTGTCGAGAAACACGTGTAAATCGTTAGATTATGGCAGTTTGTAGGTACATACTCGTACGTGTAAGACAAGCTCCCACCTAAAGCCAACAAAGAACGTTTTTGACCACAAGTACAGACAACAAAAGATACATATTGTGGCTTTTCCGGATACACCGCACAGTCCACAGCATTGTTAATGGGATATACCGCCTCAGCAATACGGTCATACACAGACGCAAAAACACTCACACACATGCACATCCACTTCCACCTTTGAAATATCCACAGTACGAAAATATTCCATGTTCACAATGAAGCCAGTTCAGGTGGTTGTTCCACATTCCAACCTGAGTACCTGAGATGCAACACAATGCGGAGCCGACAGCGGAGAAAGAGAGCGGAAGAAGTGCACCTCCCATGGCAACAAAGGAACAACGTGGCGTTGAGGTTTTGCTTTCATTGTTGGCCAAGAGTGGAGAGTTACCAGAGACCCATAGACCATAATTGTTCAGTGCAAAAGTAAATGCTTAAAATGGCATTATTAAATTGCTGAATTAAGCTTAAACAAGATTTATGCATTTTAAACGTTTTGTTTTGTGAGTACTGCCCCCATCACCCCCCTGCCACAGTTCCCCCCGAGCGCTAAAGACGAAAAATGAACGTTCGACTGCAGCTAAAGGCCAAAGACTTTCTCCATGTCCTTTTGGACATGGTATACAAAACACATGACTAGAGCGTTGTGAGGATAAGTTCTCAGAGTGTGTTCAATTGTAGTGGATAATGTTAAAAAAGACATTGCTGCTGCTGTGCTGTCGCCTGGGTCATGGAGTATCTTTGCAGCATATTGCTCTCTATGAATACTTCATGACTGAAGGCATAATTAGCTAAAGAGCAGAATAACTTAAGTGAAATCACAGCCATATATTGTTCAATTAATGTAACTTACATATTAAACAGATTTTAAACAAGGTTCAATGTATTTTAATCAGCAGTCATTGAACTTCAGCACGATGATAAGTTCTCAGAGTCTGTTCAATGGTAGTGGATAATGTTTAAAGCATGTAAGATAGCTCAGTCGGGTAAACCCACTTATGAATCCCCTCACCTTGAATCCCAAAAAAATATTAGTAAATATATTATTTTTTTGTTTTATTAAATTATTATCAATTTATATTGCATTGAATAACTTTAAAGTATGTATGGGCGGGTCGACTTAAAAATCGCCCATTGCTTAGTGAAAATCGTATTCTAGGGATCAAAATAAGAAACTTTGCCGAAGGAACCATACCTCTAAAACGAATTCTGATGTCCCGGAAAAAATCCCACTTTGACCCATTTAGAGTGCTCCAATCGAGTCCAAATGTATGACCGACCCCCACTCAGTGAAGTGCTCAGTGAAAATCGTATTCTAGGGATCAAAATAAGAAACTTTTCCGAAGGAACCATACCTCTAAAACGAATTCTGATGTCCCGGAAAAAATCCCACTTTGACCCATTTAGAGTGCTCCAATCGAGTCCAAATGTATGACCGACCCCCACTCAGTGAAGTGCTCAGTGAAAATCGTATTCTAGGGATCAAAATAAGAAACTTTGCAGAAGGAACCATACCTCTAAAACGAATTCTGATGTCCCGGAAAAAATCCCACTTTGACCCATTTAGAGTGCTCCAATCGAGTCCAAATGTATGGAACCCCAAACGGGGTTCCAGGGGGTGTGCCACTGGCATGGGTTGGTCGGGCCTCCAAAGTTAGTGGGGTTCGGTCATACATTTGGACTCGATTTGAGCACTCTAAATGGGTCAAAGTGGGATTTTTCAAAATTTGCCCCTACCCAAAAGTTCGACCCAAATTCCGGGACATCAGAATTCGTTTTAGAGGTATGGTTCCTTCGGCAAAGTTTCTTATTTTGATCCCTAGAATACGATTTTTACTGAGCAAAGGCGAATTTTTTTTCCTCCCCACAAATCGACCCGGCCTAATGTACTGGTATTAAAGTTAAAAGCTGTTTACATTTGGTACAAAATGGTCCATTTGTGTGGGAGATACCAAAAGGAGTGTGGCAATAATGCCCATTTTTCACTGTATTTTAGTTACTATAAAACCATTACACTGTACAACATTACTTTGTATGCGCAGGTAATAATGTTATAAGCTTTTAACTTTTGGTTGAAAATTGTGAATTTGTGTGCCCCAAAAAGGGGCGTGGCAACTTCGCCCATTTTTCTCGAGGTAATAGTGACTAGTAAACTAATACTATGTGTAGAATTTCAGAGGATTCAAATAAGTAGTATAGAAGTTATTAAATAATCAATATTTCACTAAATGTTAACCCTTTGTGGGGGAGGTACCAGAAGGAGTGCACCAATATCGCCCATCTTCGAACTTAGGCGGAGATAGAAGAAAATATTACCACATACTAAATATGAAGTCAATCGGTTACTCCTTTCGAGAGTTATCGTGCGCACCAGCCAGCAGAAAGACGATGGACGGACACTCGGACTGACGTATGGAACGACTTGGCGCATTTTTCGTCGAGATCTTAAATTGAAAGCATACAAAATACAGCTTGTGGAAGAACTGAAGCCGCCCGACCTTCCCAAGCGACATCGCTTCTCTGGCTCTGCGAAAAATAGCCCCAGGAAATATGGCTCCAATTCTCGTTGTGAAAATTTACCCCAATAATGGGGCCATTTTTCATTGCGTCATATGACCCCAATATAAAAATGAAATTTCACCCCATTATTATGAAAAATTGCCCCAAAACTAAAATGAAAAATGACCTCACTTTTTGGGCTTATTTTTCATAATGCACTTTAGCCCCAATACATTAAATGCAATTTCACCCCATTTTTTGCTACTAAATTAAAACATGAGTTTAATTGTAAATATTTTTATTTATATATGTATGTCTACAATAAGGGCAAAGAAATTAATAGGTCAGTAGCTTCTTGATTTCGGTTATCGCTTTCCACACAATCCTTCTTCCGATATTTTTTAAGCCAACCACCACTTTCGGAAATCATAGCGAAATTGCTACTCTTGAAGAATTCCTTTATTCTTATCGCCTTTATGAATTTAAAAAAAATCGCATTTTTTTAAATTGATCTGCCTAAAACGCCGTTGTATGCTACAACAGCTGATGTACTTCGTGTGCTTTGCTTATACACAGTGAAATTATCGCACCCAACCTAAAATGTACCACAAATTATAATAAATAATATGAATAGTACAAACCTTCCTCAACCACTGATTTTCAAAATACGTCAAAAAATTACCGAACGTATTCTCGCTGTCCATAAGGTATATTCCTGCTCGAATTTGTAGAAATGCCTCTTTAATCAACAATGGTGGAAGTAGTGGTAGAGCCATGATCTTGTGGTATGCTGTGGATGCAGGTTTTGATGACTTTAGAAATTGTAGGTGTACTTTTTTTTACTAATATGTCTGCGTATAGCCTGACAGTAATGAAACCTTTAACGAATTGATACACGTGATTAGTTTTATGTAATGAGAGATTTTAATAATATTTGTTGTGATTCTACGTATTAATGACATATTTTATTTGTTCACAAGGGAATTCAAATAAGTAGTTGAATTCCCTCATATATATATATATATATGAAAGAAAAGAAATCAGTTACAAGAAGAGTGATCGAAACATTATTTGAAAAATCGCGCGATTTTTAAAAACAAATTTTCGATTTCACCTATCGCTCACATTTTTCTTTAATTAAAACTTACTACTACACACAAGTGCAGAATATCGTTTAAAATTAAGAATAATTTATTATGAGAAAGTAGTACTTATCATATCTTGCGACAGTCCGCATGAATCCCACACAATTTTTAAATTGAAGGCTTAAAAGATTTCGTGTGCATTTTTGGGTGATGAGATGAAGTTCTTGGCTGCTATGTACGGCAAGCTTCTTCTAATTCTAATCGAATTCTAGATCTTTCGATTCGTCCTGTAATCAACTTGCAGAATATATTCGTTTTTATAGGTTGCATCTAATAATGATTATTAATATATACTTATTTTTCGCTTATATTCCTGAATGCAGTACTAATGCTACTAATTGTGTTATGTTCTGCCCCGAAAGTTCCTGATATGCTTGCACTTTGTCTTTTTATTTCATTTAGGGCACAGAGCTTTTATACTCATCTTCCTCCTCACCGTGGTTATGAGGTATGCTTTTTTTTGGATAAGAGCATTTGCCATGTGGCATTCATATTTCACTACATCTTCATAAACCGATTGTTTTTTATAAAACATTTTATCTTCTTGACAAAAAAGAATAAACTTTTTTCCCGGCAAACAATACGCACTCCATTCTATCTCCTCATTTTCAAATAAATTTTAGAACTTTTCACTTACAACTCTCAGCAAAGAATGAAGAATTCAGACCCTTTACCCTTAAAAAATATGAAAAAATAATGTTTTTAGAAAATTCAGAAAGGCCCCAAACTGTAAAATTAATTTTTTTTGGGGCAATTTGTCATTATTAACATTTGGGGCCATCTTACATTTGTTCGATTGTGACATTTTGCCCCAATTCCAAAATGAAAAAAAGTCCCAAAAAAACTACAAAATTCCCCAAATTTCGTGTTGTTGTAACCAATGTAAATATTTGGGGCCAAAATTCATTTTCGATTTGGGGTCATTTTTCATTGGGGTCGTATTTCGCAGAGCCCGCTTCGCTCTATGCGCTCTTGAAAAGTTCCAAGAAGAAACGACGAGCCAAATTTTGTTCAGCGATGATGACCATTTCTGGCTCAATGGGTATGTAAACAAGCCAAATTGCCGCATTTGGGACGAAGAGCAACCTGAAGAGATTCAAGAGCTGCCACTTCATCCAGAAAAAAAACGGTTTGGTGTGGTTTGTGGGCCGGTGGAATCATCGGTCCATATTTCTTCAAAAATGATGCCGGTAAGAACGTAACCAATCAATGGCGACCGTTATCGTGCCATGATAACCGACTATTTGATGCCTGAAATTGAAGCTCGTGATCTCGGCGACATTTGGTTTCAACAAGACGGCGCCACTTCCCACACATCGCATCAATCAATGGATTTATTGAGAGAACACTTCGGTGAGCAGATAATTTCACGTTTTGGGCCGGTCGATTGGCCACCATGATCGTGTGATATCACACCGTTAGACTTTTTCCTGTGGGGATATATAAAGTCTAAAGTTTATGCGGACAAACCCGCTTCGATTCAGGCCTTGGAGCAAAACATCACGCGTGTCATTCGCCAGTTACCAGTCGAAATGCTCGAACGAGTCATCGAAAATTGGACTCAACGGATGGGCCATCTGAGACGTAGCCGCGGCCAACATTTGATAGACATAATCTTCAAAAAATAAATGCCAATGAATGTTCTTTCAAGTGATATAAAACATTCCCCATTGAATTTGAATTTTCTGTTTTTTTCCTTAAAAAGTAAGGAACCTCGAAATGGATCACGCTCTACATAAAAAATCCTCACTCTTTGAGAGTATTATCAAATGAATATGTACTTATATTAAATTGCATTCTATCCAAACATACTGACAGACTGATGCCACTTCTTCACAATTGAATTGTTCATTTCAAACATTTAAGAATGTTGAAGGATTAATGACTTTTTTCGGAAAGTCTCATTAAAAGCATTCAGTATTCAAGTTGAACGAAAAGATATTTCAATTTGAAGTTTTAAAATGAAATGGAGAAGTAAGCAAAGAAAAATAATGAGATAAACTTTGGCCATGAAAGTTTTGAAATTTTCTTCAATAGCTCCCATTATATGAGTAATCTTATTTCATTTCAATTTTACCTGACTGGCTTCCTTTCTTCCGGCATGGCCAAAGATATATTTTGTGCTCTTTCTTACTCCCATTGCATTTCAATTTGGCCCGACTGACTTCCTTTCTTCTGGTCTGGCAAAAGGGGCTTTTTTGTTGTCTTTTTGTGTGTTTATTCTCTCGTTTACACTTCTCAGGCCAACAGCACTTGAAGGCAAGTGTCTCATTGTCTTTTGCTTTAATTTCTGATGTTGTTGTGCTTTTTAATTCCTTCAAATTTTTCCACTTATTCACTTTTTTACTAACATAAGCTATATAAGATGATTTATTTTTCCACTCCTTCGGGGGCGCAGTGTATGAAAAGTCAATAGGCAAACAAATGAAAACATGTATCCCAAGCAAATTGTAATTTTTGACAATTTTGTATTGAAAGAAAATACATTTGGAAACAACATTTTTAAATATTTTATATTTGTGAACAAATAAATTTTTTTTTAAAATCAAGAAATTCTGTTTAGAACGAATATATATTAATATATTTGCGGAATGACTTTCACAAATAAAATAGGTGTTTGCACACAAATTTGTTGTTTAAGAAGTTTTTTATTTAAAAAATAGTTTTAAAAACTTGCTGCATTCGAATGTTAGTTAGGTTTTGTTATGTATGTTTTGTAATTGATAAATATTCCAATTCATCACATCTGTCAATCCATCATTGCAATTTATAGTTACAAAATATTATACGATTTCAATTTTAATTGAATTTTACAAATACATATATAAAATTTCTAAAAAATAGCACTATAGATAGATATAAAAGACTTCTGAAAAACAGATAACTTTCCTTTAAATTAGGGCATTGATACATCCCCAAAATACCTATAAATATGTTTGAGACAATATACTACAGAAGCGATTTTTTCAGCGTGTAAGAACACCGCACCTTCTTTCCGAGTGTGGCAAGGTCTTGAAAAATATCAGCCCATTTTTCAGTGATGGTGCGTTGTTGTCCATTTAGTGGAAGAGAGCGAAGCCCATATCGTCATCGGATTCCTCAGGTTCGGATTCCTTCTTCCTTTCTTCCTTCTTGGTCTCAGCGGCGGGAGCAGCACCAGCAGCAGGAGCAGCGCCACCGGCAGCGAGGTTTTCAGTAAAAAACTTAAAATGACAATAATTAAGCATAGAAGAACTTATTTTTTTGTAAAAATTCGAATTTTTGTAGCAAAACTTAAAATGGAAATATCTCGTTAACTAAGCGTCGTACAGCTAAAATAACGAAATTTTGTTATCAGTTATTTTCGGGCCAAAACATTGAATATAATTGGCAAAATTAAAAATGGAAATATCTCTTTAATTAAGCGTCGTAGAGCTAAAATAACGACATTTTGTAATCATATATTTTTTGGCCAAAATATTGAATTTCTTTGACAAAACTTAAAATGGAAATATCTTGTTAATTAAGCGCCGTAGGTCTAAAATAACGAAATTTTATTGTAATTTTTTTGTTCAAAATTTTAATAAATTTCAATAGCAAAACTAAAAATGGAATTATCTCGTTAATTAAACGTCGTAGAGCTAAAATAACGAAATTTTGTTATCACTTATTTTTTGGCCAAAATATTGAATTTCCTTGGCAAAACTTAAAATGGAAATATCTCGTTAATTAAGCGTCGTAGATATAAAAGAACGAAATTTTGTTATCACTTATTTTTATCAAAATTTTAATTCGTTTTCAATTTCCTTAGCAAAAGTTAAAATGGCAATATCTGGTTAATTAGGCGTCGTAGAGGTAAAAGAACGAAATTTAGTTATATAGGTCAAAATTTTGAATTTTCTTATCAAAGCTTAAAATGGCAATATCTCGTTAATTAATTACTTATTTCTTGATCGAAGTTTTGAATTTCCTTAGCAAAACTTAAAATGGCAATATCTCGTTAATTAAAGTTCGTAGAGCTAAAACACACAAAATTTTGTTATCACTTATTTTTTGGCCAAAGTTTTTAATTAACCAACTCGTTAATTAAGTGTCGTAGGACTATAAGATCGAAATTTTGTTGTCACTTATTTTTTGGTCAAAATTGTAATTCGTTTTGAATTTCCTTAGCAAAACTTAATATGACAATATATCGCTAATAAAGCTTCGTAGAGCTAAAAGAAGTATATTATGTTATCACTTAGTTTTTTATCAAAATTTTGAATTTCCTTAGCAAAACTTCAAAATGACAATGTCTCGTTAATTAGGCATCGTAGAGGTAAAAGAACGAAATTTAGCTATCACCTATTTTTAGGTCAACATTTTGGATTTTCTTATCAAAGCTTATCGCGATAATTAAGCGTTGTAGGGCTAAAAGAAAGAAATTCTTTTATCACTTATTATTTTATCGTTATTTTGAAATGTCTTTGCAAAACTTTAAACGATTAATTTTCTTTTCAAAATTTTAATTTTCTTTTTCGTTAAGTAGGTGTCGTAGATCTAAATGGGCGAAATTTTGGTTTCGTGGTTTTGTAACGTGGGACTCCAATTTTTGTAACGTAGGACTCCATAAGGGCCACAAACCTTACGAAATAAGAACAAAAGTTGTTCTCTTTTTTGGGGCCAATAATACAATTCAGGTGTTTATTTATACCCTACACCACACTGTGGTACAGGGTATTATAAGTTTGTTTCACGGCAGATGTTTGTCACACCTGAAAATAACACAGCTAGATCCACCTTAAAGTATACCGATCGACTCAGAATCACTAGCTGAGTCGATTTAACGATGTCCGTCCGTCCGTCCGTCTGTCCATGTAAAGTTGTTCGTCGACTACAGTCGCAATTTCACTCCGATCGTTCTGCAATTTTGCAGTTTAGAGTATTTCGCGGCTGTTCAGATCGCTATTGAATTTGGTTGAAATCGGTTCAGATTTAGATATAGCTCCCATATATATCTTTCGTCCGATTTGGCCCTTTAGTCCTATAGAAGCTGTATTTTACATCCGATCGTTTTGAAATTTAGAATGGTAGAGTTTCTTGATCCATGAACCAACACTACCGAATTTGAAGAAAATCGGTTAAGATTTAGCTATAGCTCCCATATATATGTTTCGTCCGATTTGGCCCTTTAGTTATATAGAAGCTGTATTTTACATCCAATCGTTTTGAAATTTAGAATGGTAGAGTTTCTTAATCCATGAACCAACACTGCCGAATTTGAAGAAAATCGGTTAAGATTTAGCTATAGCTCCCATATATATGTTTCATCCGATTTGGCCCTTTAGATCCAATCGTTTTTATACCCTACACCACACTGTGTTACAGGGTATTATTTAAGTATAAAATGTCCCAAAAGTAAATTTATGTAAACAATTTATACATGAATTACAAAATTTATATATCAGAGTTATTCAATATTACGACAGTGGTGTAGGGTATTATATAGTCGGCACCGCCCGACTTTAGCCTTTCCTTACTGGTTTTGTAATCTAATGGCGATTTCTTTTCTTCAAATAAGTTCAGTGGAGTTTTATACCATATTTTAGAATTTTAAAATAGAAGCTTAGTTTATTTCGAGGGACTGCATATGTTCCACCCAAATATTTTTCACAATTTCGAGTTGACGGGGTAACATTTTTTTCAGAATCGATATCACCATAAGTTACAAACTACTAGGGTAAATGCGACAAGTTCCTTTCAATATTTAACCTCGAGTTAGATATATTTGGCCAAATGACTTTAGTTGATCGGGAACTGCACTTATTAATGATTTCAAGTTAATCGAGAATTATTCGCTTCGACTCCTGCTATTCGGATTCCACCGACTAAGGAGACATTTTGGATCGACAAAGCTCTATGAGAAGTCCTGCAGCAACCGTCTCAGCGTTGGTACTCCGGATGATCGGCAAACACATCGGTTCGGGATTTAGTTAAGACGTCGGCTGTTATGTTATGCAAACGATTAGCGTCGGCATTCGGTGTGCTCGGCAAGCGGAATGATTCGGAATTCGATTAGGTCCTCTAATTGGAGTATGCGCAGCAAACGGTTCAGCGTCGGGACTTAGTAAGTAAGTTCGACAATCGGTCGGTTCAGGGTTAAGTTAAGCACTCGACTTCATGTGTCAGCAGCAAACGATCCAGCGTCGGTATTCAGTGTGCTCGGCAAGCAGGTCAGTTCAGGATTTGTTGCGACATTCGGCTTTCTCGGGATCGTTGACGTTTTCGGGATACTCTTCTTCTTAAAAAATATTTTTATAATTACTTGCCACTGGACTAACTACGGGTTGAAAAGCAGACCGATGTTTATGTGGTTTGAACAGTACACCGACGCCTATATGGTCTGGACAGTAGACCGAAGTCTCTGTGGGTTTAACAGAAGACCGAAGTATCTGTGGTTTGAACAGTAGACCGAAATATCTGTGGGTTAAACAGTAGACCGAAGTCTCTGTGGTTTGAACAGTAAGCCAAAGTCTCTGTGGTTTCAACAGTAGACCGATACTCTCTGTTGTTTTAAACAGTGGACCGATTTGTGAACAGTAGACCGATGTTTTGCCCGAAAGCGTTAACAATTTCCTGCTACGTATTACTTCGTATTGTAATTTGCTCGCGATCGTTGCCGAATGATTGCAAAAGGTGGAACACTTATATGGGCCACTACATGAAGTGCATGAGAATTATATCCGATATGACAGAAATAAATATGCACTGTACTGAAAGTCGTACTGCCTTGCAAATATATGCATATATGTTACCTTGTTGGCTGTTATAGACATGGAGTATGTATGTATGTTCATCTGCGACGGTGTAATAGCGTGGCACTTAAGAGTGTGATAAATTACGTATATTGTGGTGGCCCGTAAATAATAATAAAGAATAAAATCAAGATATTATGTGCGAAGATTTTTACGAATAATTTTGTTATCACTTATTTTTTGTTTCAAAATGTTCTTAGGTAAACTTAACAAGTAAAGGCGTTAAGTTCGGCCTTGCCGAATCTTATATACCATCCACCATGAGTCACACGTGAATAAGAATTCGTTGAAGTTTGAGGTTTTTGTAGAGTTAAGAAGTCAAATACAGAGGGACCTTTGTATGGGGGCTATATCAAAACATGGAACTATGAATACCGTTGCTCGTGTGAAGGATACCGGGTATAAATAAACCCCAGTTACCAAACTTTCAGCCCGATCAGTTGACATTTGTGGCCTCTATGACGTTGAGAATTCACATCGGGGAGATGCCTTAAATGGGGGCATTATCCAAAGTTGTACCGATATTGCCCATTTTCAATCCCAACATACCTGCAGATGTAAGAAGTCTGTGTACCAAATTTCAGCCACCTAGCTCAAGTATTATATGTAGATTGTAGCGTGATTACAACAGACGGACCGACAGACGGACATGGTTAAATCGTCTTAGAATTTTACGACTGTTGGCTGTTATTCGTTAAATAAGTCTTCTAGAGCGAAAAGGGCAAAATTTTTCGTTTCCTTTTTCATTTTCCGAACGAAAATTTGTGATCACTTTATTTTTGGTCAATCAAAAATCACATATGATCGTTTAATGCATTGGAAAATAATTCAAGTTTTTTAATAAAAAATTTTAATCTGCATTGTTCTGCTTCCACTCCTGTATAACTTTTGAAGACTTGAAAATGTATTTTCTCAAAATAAATAAAAATAATCCTTTCTTAAGGAGTTATAACGGTTTAAACATGATGCCTTCTAAATGATTTTTTTACTAAATGTCTGCTTAAAAGCAAAATGAATCCAGTGATATTTAAATACCAACTTTTGAAACGGAATGAAAAAGTAAGAAAAAAATATAAACTCTGCGAATGAAAGTCTTGAAATTTCCCTTAAGAACTCCTCTGTAGGCGAGTAATCTTATTTCATTTCAATTTGACCCGACTGGCTTCCTTTCTTCTGGTCTGGCCCGAGGGGCATTTTGGCTCTCGCTTACACTTCCTTGGCCAAAAGTACGTCCGCAGGTTAAGCACTTGAAGGCAAGTGTCTCATTGTCATTTGCTTTAATTTCTGATGTTGTCTTGTTTTTTTTGTGTCCTTTCAGATTTTTGCATTTATTCCCTTTAGTACCAATTCGGGCGATTTTTTCTTAAAAAGATTTAAGTTGATTTCTTTTTCTGCTCCTCCTCATTGTCGCTGTCATGTTGATGCGGAGCACAGTGGGCAGGAATAACAAAATAGTGAAAAATTACAAAATATTGAATTGTTCCTGTGGCAGTACCAATGTTAATATATGTTTTTGTTTTGTTGAAAATAATATGGGTCCGAAGATTTATTGTCCAGCTGCAGAAAAGTGGACCTCATTGGAGCAACGCAGAGTTGTATCTTCTGAAGTTTCGCATCTGTGTTAATTACCTTACCTAAGATTTTTCTATTTTCTATAAGATTAAGATATTTCTTGGTGATTATAAAAGCCAAAAAGCCCAAATTTTTCTCACTTCTCGTAAGAAAAAGTTTAAATTATATACCCTTTGTTTTTGTCAAATTTCAAGCCACTGTGCCAGCAGGGTGTTGTTGTCACAACATGAGCATTTTAATTTTTTTTTGCACAATGGCCACCCCACAGCGGAAGAAATAGTTTGCATTCACTTCTGCAATTGCTTTCACATTTTCGATCACATTCTGTTAACAGATGTCGGCGATACGACGACGACGTCAACGACGAAATCCGACAAACAGCTGAAAGTGCTCCTCCAGTGTCAGGATAAATGGTTCTTCGTCCGTTCGTTCGCTTTGTACTTTTCCATTAATTCCTGTTTTTGTGTTCGTTGTTTTTTTCTCTCTCTCTCTGTCTCTTCTGTACTCAGTCTCAGTCTTCCATTTCAACAGTCCAACAGTCACTCCAGTGTCCACAGTTTGCGTACAAAATAATGGGATATTTATTTGCAAACAAAATCATTTACATAATGCCAAAATGAGTAGACAGACAGACGGATGGACGGACGGACAGATGGACAGACAACACCAGCAGCAGCAAATAAACGAAATGAACAAATCAACAAAGGAATAAATGAAACGCTGTCGAGGGAAAACATTTGGTGAATATTTAAAACGGAACTCAGGGGGAGAACCTCTTTAATGTCACTGCTCGGAAATCGCTTTGCATTTGCTGGCGACTTGACGTTGGGTGACATCCCTCTAAATGTCCTCTGAAGATAATGTTGCACATGAAACAGCTGTCAGACAATATGAATGGTTTGCAAATGAACGTTAATTAAACATGTGTCACAAACTTGGAAGATGTCTTAATTTTTGTTATTTCCTTCAAGCCGAGATTTGAAGAGGGGAGTGGGGAGGGCCGGTTATCTGTAAATTTTAAACTTAATGTGTAGGGCTATTGTGATATTTTTCTCTATAACAAAAAATCCAACTAACCCCAGTTTTCATCCAACTATGTATAGGTAGAGCTAACCAATTTTTAATCTGTTAAGTTTAATATAATAAAAACGAAGGACATATGTAGCACTTTTTTATTGGCTTACTGGAAATGTCCTATTCAATTTCAATATGATTTGATTGGGATGAGTATATTACCGTGTTCGAGTGTTAGTACAGGAGATAGACGTGAGTGCTCGGATTGAGTACAAAACGACAAGAAGTTAATACGAACGCCGAGATGAAACAAGGTGTCGTCCGCAACAACCTCTGCTTGTGTCTCTCTCTACATCCGTACTAGGCGAATATCGTCCCGGGAGAGTCGGAGAGAGATACAGCGCTGTAAGTCTCTCCTTGCAATCCGTAACATGCTAATATCGTCTTGGGAGAGTTGTAGAGCGATTTATCAAGTCTCTCTCTACATCCGTACTAGGCGAATATCGTCCCGGGAGAGTCGGAGAGAGATACAGCGCTGTAAGCCTCTCCTTGCAATCCGTAACATGCTAATATCGTCTTGGGAGAGTTGTAGAGCGATTTATCAATCCCTCTACGATCCGTACTGAGCGAAAATCGTCCCAAGAGAGTCTAAGGAGAGCACCAGACGCTAAACGCCCTGCCAAAATCCGTACAATGCGAATATCGTCCCGGGAGAGTCGTAGCAGACGTCTTCTCATTCAACCTGCCAGGGTTGCTAATCAACGAAGGAAATGCACAAGCTCGGTAAGTTGTGCGACAATGTTACGAACTTAAACAAGGGATATAGTAGTTAACTAATTTTTCCATAAATCTATAGGCAATGAAAACTCCAGTATCCAAACTGGAACTTTTTAGTGATAGCTTAGCTACAAATACAAAGAAAGATGTAGGGCTTAGCCGTTGTCTTTTTGGTGTAAATAAAAATACAGCTTTTTCTCTTCAAATCGGAGTATGGTTTATTTGGATCGGATTTTTATAACCTTTTCTTTTGAGATGAAACTTATACTTAGTTGGAGCGGTCCTCATGACCAACTGCTTTAAAGAAATAAACTTCACCTAATTGGGGTTTGGACCAAATGACCAACTCTAAAAGGTATTACACTGTATTGTATTTGCATGAAGCGATATTAAAGCTATCTAAAGGGTCCGCCATCTAACGTTTTTTTCAACTACTGCTTATTTCGTGAATGGTAACACTTAGCTCATGTTTCATTTGACAGATAATTAGTTTTATCCTTCCGCTGAACGAATATGAACAACGCGAGGAAATATGCCGAAGAAGAAGATGTCGATTTTGCCAAAAAAAATCATCTTTTCAGATGAAGCTCATTTTGATCTTGGCGGGTATGTAAACAAGCAAAATTGTCGCATTTGGGGCACAGAAAACCCGCACACATACATTGAAAAGCCGATACACCCAAAACGAGTCACTGTTTGGTGCGGATTTTGGTCCAGAGGCGTAATTGAGCCAGTTTTCTTCGAAAGTGAGCAAGGAGTGGCCGTTACAGTCAATCAATCGTTATCGGGCCATGTTGAACGAATTTTTGTTCGCAAAAATTCAAGAGGAGAATATTGCCATACAGCCGAAGCTACACTCGATGTTTTGCGCCCTGTTTTTGAAGATCGCATTATCAGCCGCAGAGCTGATGTCGTTTGGCCACCTCGGAGCTGCGATTTGACACCGTTGGACTATTATTTGTGGGGTGCCCTCAAAGATAAGTGTTACGCCGACAAGCCAGAGACACTTGTCGCTTTAAAGGACAATATTCGTGAAGCCATTGGTGAAATACAGCTGCACACAATCGATAATGTGCTTAAAAATTGGACCGATCGTGTAGGCTACTGCATGGCCAGCCGAGGCAGCCATTTGAATGAAATTATTTTCCATTATTAACCGGAAGGATTGTACTTTCAAATAAAAAAAGAAATTTGAGAAAATATTCAGTAGTTTTTTTATAGCATTTTCAAAAACAAATTATTTGACGGACCCTTTATAAGAGGTTAACTTTTGGTGTAAAATGTTCTATTTGTGTGTGAGGTACCTAAGGGGCGTGCAATTTCGCCCATTTTTCTTGACGTGAAAGTGACTAACAAACTAAAACTATATGTAGAATTTCAGAAGATTCAAATAAGTAGTATGGAAGTTATTAAATAATCAATAATTCACTAAATTTGTATCCTTTGTGGGGGAGGTACTAGAAGAAGTTGACCAATGCGGCCTATTTTCGAACATAGCCGGAGATAGAATAAATATTACCACACACAAAATTTGAAGTCAATCGGTTACTTCTTTCGAGAGTTATCGTGCGCACCAGCCAGCAGACAGACAGACCGCCAGAAAGACGGACGGACATGGCCCAATCGACTTAAAATGACCCAAAATGGATAACCGCAGAACATACTTAGGGTCTTAGGTCACTCCTTCGATGTGTTACACTTTTTGCACGTAGCAAATGATATATGTATACCTTGGTATCACTAAAGTGAGGGTATAAAAAGTGTAACATATTTATATTCATCTTAAAGGAAACTTTCTAGAGAATGATCTCCAAGATATAACGGGTCAATAATATTCACTGGCATTGTTGTCAAGCTTCTCCAATTTACGCCATTTTTGGAAAGTAAAAAGTAATTCACATTTTCTCTAATCGCAAAGCTAAAATGTTAAAACTTTTATATGTGGTAAGGTATTGTACGTTGAACTGCAAAGAAAATCTGAAACGAACGGCTTTTAGTATAGTAGATATAGGGCAAAAATCAAAAATCCCATTTTTGGGATTTTCGAAATTATTTTGGAAGTTTTGGGATTGAGTATAAAGATCCGCGAATTACTTTCCATTTGTTATGTCAAGACCTATAAACTACAACATATTTCATTGAAATATATTTATTTTAAATTATTTTATGGCGTTTTTACTTTTCTCTCTGCATTTGAAAACAGATTTTTGAATTTTGTACCGACCCTGTCCAAGCATTTTGTTAATATCAGTGCAGAATACAAAAAATCAGATTTCTCTCATATCAACTTTTCTGAATTGAAAAAATAAATTTGCAATATGATGTAATATATGTATTTCGGTCAGATGTGCCCACTGAAAAAAAAATTATGGCCATATCGATTTATATTTTCAAAAAATAGGTAATTTTTGTATTTTACTGCGTATTTTTGGAGATATAGGAGAAATTAAAAAAGTATAACATATTTATATTCCCCTTAGAGGAAACTTCCTTGAGAATGTTTTCGTGAATCGGTATTTATAACAAACGGATATATATACCGATTCCTTTCTATTGTGTATAGATAACAAAATTAGCAAAGAAAGAACGGTGTCAAATCACATGATTGTGGCGGCCAATTAACATCGCCATGACGCACAGTGTCGTGAGCGTGGGAAAAAATACCGACAGTCGATGTTGAAATTTTTATACCCTACACCACTCTGTGGTATAGGGTATTATAAGTTTGTTCCACGGCAGATGTTTGTCACACCTGAAAATAACACAGCTAGACCCACCTTAAAGTATACCGATCGACTCAGAATCACTAGCTGAGTCGATTTAACGATGTCTGTCCGTCCGTCCGTCTGTCCGTCCGTCCGTCCGTCTGTCCATGTAAAGTTGTTCGTCGACTACAGGTCGCAATTTCACTCCGATCGTTCTGAACTTTTGCAGTTTAGAGTATTTCGCTGCTGTTAAGATCGCTATTGAATTTGCTTGAAATCGGTTCAGATTTAGATATAGATCCCATATATATCTTTCGTCCGATTTGGCCCTTTAGTCCTATAGAAGCTGTATTTTACATCCGATCGTTTTGAAATTTAGAATGGTAGAGTTTCTTAATCCATGAACCAACATTGCCGAATTCGAAGAAAATCGGTTCAGATTTAGATATAGCTCCCATATATATCTTTCGTCCGATTTGGTCCTTTAGTCCTATAGAAGCTGTATTTTACATCCGATCGTTTTGAAATTTAGAATGGAAGAGTTTCTTGATCCATGAACCAACATTGCCGAATTTGAAGAAAATCGGTTAAGATTTAACTATAGCTCCCATATATATGTTTCGTCCGATTTGGCCCTTTAGTCCTATGGAAGCTGTATTTTACATCCGATCGTTTTGAAATTTAGAATGGTAGAGTTTTTTGATCCATGAACCAACATTGCCGAGTTTGAAGAAAATCGGTTCAGATTTAGATATAGCTCCCATATATATCTTTCGTCCGATTTGGTCCTTTACTCCTATAGAAGCTGTATTTTACATCCGATCGTTTTGAAATTTAGAACTGTAGAGTTTCTTGATCCATGAACCAACATTGCCGAATTTGAAGAAAATCGGTTAAGATTTAGCTATAGCTCCCATATATATGTTTCGTCCGATTTGGCCCTTTAGTCCTATAGAAGCTGTATTTTACATCCGATCGTTTTGAAATTTAGAATGATAGAGTTTCTTGGTCCATGAACCAACATTGCCGAATTTGAAGAAAATCGGTTACGATTTAGCTATAGCTCCCATATATATGTTTCGTCCGATTTTGCTCTTTAGTCCTGTAGAAGCTGTATTTTACATCCAATCATTTTGAAATTTAGAATGGTAGAGTTTCTTGAACCATGAACCAACACTACCGAATTTGAAGAAAATTGGTTAAGATTTAGCTATAGCTCCCATATATATGTTTCGTCCGATTTGGCCATTTAGTCCTATAAAAGCTGTATTTACATCCAATCGTTTTGAAATTTAGAATGGTAGAGTTTCTTGATCCATGAACCAACACTGCCGAATTTGAAGAAAATCGGTTAAGATTTAGCTATAGCTCCCATATATATGTTTCGTCCGATTTTGCTCTTTAGTCCTGAAGAAGCTGTATTTTACATCCAATCATTTTGAAATTTAGAATGGTAAAGTTTCTTGATCGATGAATCAACACTACCGAATTTGAAAAAAATCGGTTAAGATTTAGCTATAGCTCCCATATATATTTTTCGTCCGATTTGGCCCTTAGTTCTATAGAAGCTGTATTTTACATCCAATCGTTTTGAAATTTAGAACGGTAGAGTTAATTGATCCATGAACCAACACTACCGAATTTGAAGAAAATCGGTGAAGATTTAGCTATAGCTCCCATATATATGTTTCATCCGATTTGGCCCTTTAGTCCTGTAGAAGCTGTATAATCGTGAAATTTAGAATGGTAGAGTTTCTTGATCCACGATTTGGCTCTTTAGATCCAATCGTTTTTATACCCTACACCACACTGTGGTACAGGGTATTATTTAACTATAAAATGTACCAAAAGTAAATTTATGTAAACAATTTATACATAAATTACAAAATTTATATATCAGAGTTATTCAATATTACGAGAGTGGTGTAGGGTATTATATAGTCGGCACCGCCCGACTTTAGCCTTTCCTTACTGGTTAAATTTGTTTGCACGAAGCGATGAAAAACAGTTAGATTAGAAAGCACATAAAATATTTTTTAGATACATTGAGCCGATTCAGAGATTGATAACTCAGTCAATTGCAAACGGATTTTTAAGAGACTGGTTGCATTTTTTTCCTTACAAAATGAACTATATGTATATGTAAAATAATTAATCGTACGGTTATCTCACAATATAATTGGTAATAACATTGCCTATAGGAGCTATATCTAAATCTGAACCGATTTTCTCCGAATTTGGCAGTATTCCTTCATGTAATAAGAAACCTCTTTCTGCCGAATTTCGCACTGATCGGATATAAAATACAGTTTTTACAGCGCTTACAGGTCAAATCGGGGGTAACATATATACGGGTGTTATATCTAAATCTAAACCGAGTTTCTCCGAATTTGGCAGTATTCCTTCATGTAGAAAGAAACCTCTTTTTGCCGACATTTGCACTGATCGGATATAAAATAACATTTTTACAGCACTCACATGTCAAATCAGGGGTAACGTGTATATGGGGGCTATATCTAAATCTAAACCGATTTCTTCCAAATTTAAAAGTGTTCATTCATATAATAGGAAACCTCTTTCTGCCGAATTTCGCACTGATCGGATATAAAATACAATTTTTACAGCGCTTACATGTCAAATCGGGGGTAACATATATATGGGGGCTATATCTAAATCTGAACCGATTTTCTCCGAATTTAGCAGTATTCCTTCATGTAATAAGAAACCTATCTTTGCCGAATTTCGCACTGATCGGATATAAAATAACATTTTTACCGCGCTTACATGTCAAATCGGGGGTAACGTGTATATGGGGGCTATATCTAAATCTGAACCGATTTCTTCCAAATTTAACAGTGTTCATCCATATAATAAGAAACCTCTTTCTGCCCAATTTCATACTGATCGGATATAAAATAAAGTTTTTAAAGCGCTTACATGTCAAATCGGGGCTAACATATATATAGGGGCTATATCTAAATCTGAACCGATTTTAACCAAATTCAATAGGGATCGTCCTTGGGCCAAAAAAAGATATGTGTAAAGTTTCGTCATGATCGGGCCATAATTGCGACCTGTACTTTGATTACAAGGATACATCTACAGACAGACAGACGGACAGACAGACGGACATAGCTAAATCGACTCAGAAAGTGATTACAAGTCGATCGGTATAATAAACAAAGGATCTATCTCTTCTCCTTTTGGGTGTTACAAACAAATGCACAAAGTCATAATACGCTGTACCACAGTGTGGTGTAGGGTATAAAAAGAAGAAAAATCAGTGGACATTTTTTGCAGTGGCTAGAAATTGACATTGTACGTTGTTTTCTGGCAATAAAGCTAAATTTATAAATTTTGAGTTGTTACCCTTCTGTGGAACAGGTGCGATATATACATTATGGGGTCTCAGATCTATATTTCGAGGTGTTGCAAACGGAGTGACAAAATGAATATACTTCCCATCCTATGGTGGAGGGTATAATAAGTAAGATGCTATGTATGGGGGCTATATCGAAATATGGACCGATATTGCCCATATTTATTTCCAAGTTAGCTGCGGCTATAAGAGGTTAGGTTAGGTTAGGTTGAATAGAGGAGACGTTTAAAACGTCTCATGTCCATGGACATACACTTAAGCCAGTGGTTCGGCCTGTTGTGCGCTCCTGCGGCTATAAGAAGCATCTATACGAAATTTCAGCAACCTAGCTCAAGTATTATAGATTGTAGTGTGATTACAACGGACAGACGGACGGACATGGCTAAATCGTCTCAGATCAATATTTAGAGGTGTTACTAACGGAGTGACAAAATGAATATACCCCCATCCTACGGTGGAAGGTATAAAAAGCAATTTTTCGACAATCACTTTTCAAAAATTTAATGATGTAGTTCTATAGAGAAAGGTTTCAATAAGAAAAATCCATAATTTGTTTTATTAAAAAATAATACTTTGTCATAGAAAAATTGTAGTGAAGACTCCCATATATTGTAAAGCGAAAACTAATTAAAGTTTTCTGATAGTTCTTCAGTACCGTAAGCATGTAAAATATTTTCACTGCTTAAATTTAAATGTAGAAATTAGTGAAATATAGAACCTTCTTCTTAATTAATAAATATAAGAGTTGTGTGGATTGCATAAATAGTTTAGTAGATATAAAAGAATTAAATATTTTATGGCGTTATGACTTTTCTGACTGCAGTTGAAAAAAAAGTTTTAATTTTTTTTTTTGCATAGTATAACTTCAAATGGCCATAACTCTCAGCGGGTATATCGAATGGCAATTTTTTTTTATCAAATAGCTAATTTTGTTCCCTATCAACAAAAAAATGAGAACGAAATCAATATACATATATCCGGCTATAATATATACCAATTCGTAGGAAAGGATCGGGAAAAAATATAAAAGAAAATGTTTCCACACACAGACGGAAGATTTACAAATCCATAAAATCTGTAAAAATTAATATACCTTCCTATTAATTAAGTTATTAAGATTGCATATATAGTTTAGTAGATATGAACGAATTAAAATGGCTTGATTAAATTCATCGTTTGCAATTTTCCTTCGAATAAAAAGAAGTTGGCTCTGTCGAGCTTGGTCTTCCGACTGCAACGAAATAAAGGACGGGATACTATTCTTTAAATTTGCATGCATATTTCGTTCATTCTATGTACCCACTTTTGAAGACTTTTGCTTGTATAGGAAAATGTTTGAGCGAAAAAATCTTGTATGGGCGGTGCGCGGATGCGCGATTTTAATGAAATGCCATTTTTATACCCTCACTTTAGTGTGACGAGGGTATATATCATTTGCTACGGAAAAAAGTGTAACACGTCGAAGGAGTGACCTAAGACCCCAAGTATGTTCGGAGGAAATCCGTTTTGGGTCATTTTAAGTCGAATGAGCAATGTCCGTCCGTCTGTCTGTCTGTCTGTCTGTCTGTCTGTCTGTCTGTCTGCTGGCTGGTGCGCACGATAACTCTCGAAAGGAGTAACCGATTGACCTTAAATTTGGTATGTGGTAATATTTTTTTCTATCTCCGGCTAAGTTCGAAGATGGGCTATATTGGTCCACTCCTTCTAGTACCTCCCCCACAAAGGGTTAAAATGTTGTGAAATATTGATTCTTTAATAACTGCTATACTACTTATTCGAATCTTTTGAAATTCCACACATAGTATTAGCTTATTCGTCGTTATCAACTCGAGAAAAATGGGCGAAGTCGCCACGTCCCTTTTGGTACTTCCCACACAAATGCACCATTTTGCACCAAAAGTTAACAGCTTATAACATTAATAACAGTGTATAAAAATACTTGAAATTTTGTACAGTATTATGCTTTTATATTGCCTACAGTCCAGGGAAAAATGGGTGTTGTTGTCACGCCCCTTTTGGTACCTCCCACACAAAGGTACCTTTTTGCACCAAAAGTTAACAGCTTATAACATTAAAACCAGTGTATAAAAATAATTGAAATTTTGTACAGTGTAATGTTTTTATAGTGTATATAGCCCTGTGAAAAATGGGCGTTATTGCCACGCCCCTCTTTGTACCTCCCACACAAAATGCCCAAATCATACCACAATTAATTGTCTCATAACGTTTATACCAGTGCACATAAATGCTTATAAGTCGGCACAGTGCAATGAATTTAAAGTATCTAATGTTCAGCAAAAAAAGGTGTATTTGATAAACCCCTTCTGGTACCTCCCACACAAATTGACAGAATAATTCGAGTAATATTCAATATTACATTACTCACAAAGTGAGGGTATACCTTAGTCGGTTTACCCGAATGAAACTCTCTTACTTGTTTCTTAAATCATTCAATATATTACTCTGTGCCAACTTTCAAAACTCTAGGACCACTCCTTGTACTTTTTGCACAAAAATGTATAATGTATACCATCCCACTGTGCGACGTACCGATTACAAGTTCTCATAAAATTTCGGTAATGGGTTATCTCGGTAGTGATAAGTCAGTCAAGAATTTTTTTTAACACTTCATTATCAATTAAATTTACCCATTTCTGAAGAAGACAATATTTCCCAGTTCCTCAAAAATTATTATATATTTAAGTAAATACGAGTATACAAAATATTTATGTATATTGTCCAAATAACATTTTCATAGCAAATGACATTTCAATTTGTAACATTTAAAAAATTCTCGGTCTTTGTTCATATTTGACATCTACCCGTGGATGCGTATACGTAATTTTAATTTAAGATAGAACAATGTTACGTATACTCAACCTTAATTTAATTCCATACGACTGAAAAATCTCTGTCACTCGCAAGATGAGTGGAGCTGTTGTTGCTGCTGTCCAGTTTTGTTTTAAACATCCGACCGATAAACGAATAACTTCCCAAAAATGAATTACTCTACTTCACATCGTCATCGCTGTTGGCGATTTGAACAATATACAAACAAACAACAAATTGCAAAAATGAAGACAAACAATGAAACTGATTACGCTCTTCCTTTGTACCATGTCCCCTCCAACATACGATATCCTGGAAATAAGCACATCCCCGGCCACATCCACATCTGCAGTCACACTCACACAATTCGAAAACAAAGACATGAATGGCATAACGTGAATCTCGGCATCTCTAAAGATGGCCAGGATATTTATCATTGTTTCGTTTTATTTTAAAATGACAAAATGAATATGCATGAACATTATTACATAACAAATTCAGCGACATTTTCAACATTAACAGGGGAAAAAACCAAAACACATGGACGTACAATAGGGTGGAATGAAAGGTTTGTTAAGGGAAAATAATTAAATTTTTTTGGAAAGCTCGCAGTTGTCAAATAGTTTTGATATAAACATTAATGGAATAAGTTAACAATTATTTACCTTTTTTAGTTTTTATCAACATACATCAATTCGTAATTTCAGTAAATTTTACTACGACCGAAAACGTATTTTGCTTCCTCGGAAAACTTTCTTTTAAAACGTGTTTTTTTACGAATTTGTAACTATTTTTTCGTTTGCAACGTAATTTGCGGCTATGCTTCAATTGCATAATGTCCCACCTTTATATACAATGTTTCCTCTGAAAGTCTTACGTCCCACCTTAATGTATCTAGTAAAACACAACAAATCTGAAGCCACAAATAAATCCACCAAAGCGGACAGCGCAAACAACAGTGGCAACGACAACAACAACAAAAAAATGAGCAACGAGAAAGAACAATAACAATTTACGCTTAAGGGCCACTACGGCTGCGACTTAATATGGCCCTCTCCGCTCAGTCCGAAATGTGAAATGACACAGGAGACATCGGGACAAACGAAAAAACAAACAGAAATCAACAAAAAGTAACGGAGAACGGCGAAGTGAACAAACAGTGATAACAACAGAAAAAGTCGTTGACGTCGACAACAGGAGAAGAATGGTGTGAAAGGCGGCGGCGCGGTGAATGGCTAAATAGGGAAAGGCAAAAGGCGGCATAATGTGAATATTTAAAATTCAAGCATTTCAAATCTCCGCAAACAGAAACAGAGCAGTACACAGTGGGGGAATTGCGAAACAAAAATGGAAATAACTCTGCGGCTTCTTTCACTGATAACACAGGTCGACACAATTTGTGGCTCTGACTTTTAAGTGTCCAACTTTAGTTTCTTTCTTGTTACTGATAAAGGGAAACCTTTTTTTTTTTTTTAAAAAATTTTGTTTTGTGAGAGAAAATATTCGAATTTCAAGAAAATTCATGGTTTTCCTGGCTATAACCTTTTAAATTATGGATCGATTTTCTTCAGAATAGACTCATTTTATTCTTGACCGATCAGACTTTAAAATAAAACCAGTAAGGAAAGGCTAAAGTCGGGCGGGGCCGACTATATAATACCCTACACCACTATCGTAATACTGAATAACTCTGATATATAAATTTTGTAATTCATGTATAAATTGTTTACATAAATTTACTTTTGGGACATTTTATACTTAAATAATACCCTGTACCACAGTGTGGTGAAGGGTATAAAAACGATTGGATCTAAAGAGCCAAGTCGGATGAAACATATATATGGAAGCTATATCTAAATCTGAACCGGTTTCAACCAAATTCAATAGCGATCTTAACAGCTGCGAAATACTCTAAACTGCAAAAATTCAGAACGATCGGAGTGAAATTGCGACCTGTAGTCGACGAACAACTTTACATGGACAGACGGACGGACAGACATGGTTAAATCGACTCAGCTAGTGATTCTGAGTCGATCGGTATACTTCAAGGTGGGTCTAGCTGTGTTATTTTCATGTGTTACAAACATCTGCCGTGAAACAAACTTATAATACCCTGTACCACAGTGTGGTGTAGGGTATAAAAAGTCTGATCGGTATTTACAAAAATATAACAATTGTGCATTTTTAGAATTTTTATAAGGCTTTTATTTAAAAATTAATAAAATTTGCTATTATTTATTTCATATCCATCCCCAGGAATATGAAAATTATCACAAATTTAAAAGCTCGACTGTCTGCTTCGTCAATTTAATAACTCCGCCAGTTGATGAATAACTTTCTAGAAGACAGTCGAGCTTTTTAATTTGTGATAATTTTTATATCCCTGAAGACTACTAATGATTTTAGTCGAAATATTAGATAAAAATAAATAAATTAAAAATCGAAATTTAACGAGTTTTAATTTCCAGCAAAGGACTTCAGGCCAAACTTTTATCAACAAAAAGAATTTGTTTGCAATATTTTGTAAGATATCGTCGAAATCGCTGAACGGATGGGAAAACGGTATTGTAAGAAGTTGAAGGCTACTTACTTTTGAATTCTTTAAAACAAAATTCGTATAAATTGTTCTCGAGTTATGCCAAAATATGTGGTACAGTGCAATGATTTTATAGTACCTTCATTAAAAAATGGGCGTTTTCACGCCCCTTTTTGTACCTCCCATACAAATGGAACATTTGGCACAAAAAGTTAACGGCTTATAACTTTGATTACAGTCCGTACAAATGCTTAAAATTTTGTGGAGTGTAAAGCCTTTACATCACCTAAAGTGTTATTTTGGTATTATTTCATAATAAGGAAGAAGGTATGCCGTTAATAATGAAAAACAACATCAGCCCAATGGCCACCACAACCACGCTTACAGGACCATATCCTTTTCATGAAATTTTCCATAACCAAATCGCAAAGTGGCTGCCCTATGTCCTCGATAGCCTCACGAATTCTATCTTTGAGGTCTTGAATCGACGCTGGGCTGTTGACGTAGACCTTATCTTTCACGTGGCCCCAAAGGAAGAAGTCGCAAGGCGTTAAATCACAAGATATCGGTGGCCAATTGTGATCACCTCTTCGAGAGATAACACGGTCCGGAAACTTTTCCCGTAACAGAGCACTGGTTTCGTTGCTTGTGTGGCACGTACCGCCGTCTTGTTGAAAGTAAACGTTGTCCAGATCAATACCATCTAACTCCGACCATAAAAAATCATTAATCATCTCTCGATAGCGCAATCCATTCACCGTAACTGTTGATCCAACCTCATTTTCGAAAAAGTAAGGTCCAATGACCTCGACGGACCATAAACTATTCATAATGAATAGACGTACTCCGGAACAACTTTTGCAATTCGTCTTAAAATGAGGTGGCCACCGATCCCGATTTTCACAAGAAAATTTTGTTCACCGATGAAGCTGAGTTTGGATGAACGTTAATAAACAAAATTATCCCATTTGGAGTAATGATAACCCACAAGCCATTGTTCACACGCCGTTACATCCACAAAAGTCACTGTTTGGTGTGCTCTATGGGTAGAGGGAATCATTGGTCCATATTTCTTAAAAAATGAAGCCCATTGACTAATGGGGAACGCTATGAGCCATGATTGATTACTTTTTCGTGCCTGAATTGGAGCATGTTGATGTGGACGAACTTTGGTACCAACCAGACGGCGCACAGTGCTCTGTCTTCATGTATCGCTGTGACAAAAATAGAAGGAGTAATTGCAGAACTTTGAAATTTGGTACCAAGCTGTATTTGGTTATAGTTAAGAAAAATTTTAATTTGGACCCAATCGGACCGCGGGTCTCATAATCTTTTGCAAATTATTCCCGGTCCTTAAAAATGCACCTGACTATATCACTAAATTGGAGCATCCTATATAATATTTCATATATATCAGTTGCGGTGCAAAATTTCAACAGGATATAGCGAGTCCTTTTGGTACCTACCACACAAAGGATTCAAAGGACTTAAAAATAAATATATAAAGAACGCTCAAGAGTGGCGCAGAATTTCGACCAAAGTTTGTAAAGCGTAATAGGCTTTGCTGTGAGTAAATGTGTCCACAAATTTTGGGAGGGATTGTTTCAAGTTCCTTCAACATAGCCACCTAGAAGATCTAGAAAAATGGGTTTTTGGTCCAAATATCGTGCGACCCATCAGATTTTGCGTAGATTACATATATGGGAGAACAACTAGAAGACTCAATAGGGAAAATTTCTGTATGTCATACGTCGGTTACGTGGACCATAGTGTTTTTGTGTAGTATTGTACTGTATTGTTTCGTATTAAAAAAAAAATTTTTAATTGTCAGACGAATTTCCTTCGTTGACTTCTAAAATAATATTATCATCTTCGTCAAAAATTTCATCAAAAATACCGCCTAGATATATTTTCGTTTAAACTATACTTGATATATTACTCTGAAAAATATTACCAATGTTAAGATTTTTAAACCGTATTGAACTTATAATAGGATCAGAATTTATTGTAAGGTACGTCATTAAACCTTTGTTTGTGTTTTTTTTGACAATTTTTTCCTGCTATGAAACACGCGAGCTTCGCGAATAATTTTGTGACTGACTTCTTCAGATAAACAACCTTAAATTAAATAAATGTTTCCGGAAACAGAATTGTCAATATTTATATACCTACTGGCAAATTAAATTAACTAATAACATCGTAACCATGAATTAGTACTTTTGATACACTACTGACATATAATATCATCGGAAGCGCGCCAAATTATTATCCTTGTTGCTATTAGGAACTCCTTAAATGCATTACAGTTAATTTTTTGTCACAAGACAATTTTAGACCTAAAGCAAAAGTACTTTTTCGTAATTTTTGTGCGCGAATAATTGGAACTTTTTTATTTTATTTTTAACGAGGATATGCCATTAATAATTTTTGCGAAAAAAATTCAGATCTTTACAATTTTTTTCTCATGACATAATTTTTTTTTTTATTTTTCGACATAAAAACACCATATTAAATGGATTTTTTTAAAAAATTTCTCAAATATAATTTAAAAATATGATTTTTTTGTATTTTTAAGAATTAGGTCAACTATTAGGCTCCAAAAAAGTTGTTCTACAAGTTAAAGGAGATTGTTTTTGAAAAACTACCTAAAAACATCTTTAGACCTAAAGCAAAATTACTTTTTCAAAATTTTGTGCGCGAATAATTTGAACTTCTATATTTTATGTTTAAAGAGGGCACATAATTAATAGTATCTAGAGAGAAAAAAAATTAGGGATCTTTACAATTTTTTTTTTCAATGCCATACAATATTCAATATTTTTTGATTTTTCGGCATAAAAGCTCCATATTAAAAGCGATTTTTTTATGTTTTTCTCAACAATAATTTATAAGTATGAATTTTTATATTTTTAAGAACGCTGTCAGCTTTCATGCGCAAAAAAATTATGGGGTTGGTCAACACGTTAAGCGTTGGCGTCTGTTTTTGGAACACCCCTAAAAATTATATTCGAAAATAACCTTTTTAGACATAAAAATATATATATTTTTTTTTAAGTTTGTGCACTTTTATTTTTCGTTTTTATATTTTTTATTTGATAGTAACAATACATACATTGTTTTTGAAGAATACAATTTTACGGATCTGTTCCAACTTATTTTTCTCATTCCAATTAAAATTGTAATTTTTTTCATTTTAACAAAAAATACGAATTTTCCAAAGCAATTTTGAATAGCACTATTACAATTTTCTGCCGATTTGGCATTTTTGTATTATTAGGAATTCGATTTACTATCATATACAAAAAGTTTGGCTTAATTTCCCTAATAAACGAATTTTATACAGCTATTTTACAACATACATTTATGGTAGTTTGTTTTTTGGTTGCGTATACAACAATTGACTTTGGAGCCCTCTCGCGGTGTCAAAAAGAGGTAAAAATAAAAAATATTGTTATTATTTATCTTAATTGGTTTGTTAAGATATGATGAGTACCAATTTTACCATTATTTGAGCCAGTACATTATTATCGATTTTTGTCAATGGGACAGAGCACTGTGCGGCGCTACATGCCATAAAGCCAATGAAATAATCAATTTATTGAAGGAAACTTTTGGTCTCGCGTCGTGGGCCTGTGGCGTGGTCTCCAAGATCGTGCGTTTTAACACCACTGGCCTATTTTTTCTGGGGTTATGTGAAGTCACTTGTCTAAGCAGATAAGCCCGACACGATTGTCGTCTTGGAAGAGAATATTCGGTGCGTTATTGCTGGCATACTCGTACAGCCCCAAATGCTGCAAAAAGTGGTAGAAAATTTGAGCACTCGGCTGGAATTTATTCGAAGAAGTCATTTTTAAAACATAATGGCACACCCTTATCTTTATAATAAGGCAATATTATGGTCATAACATCTATATACATATATATATAATTATTGCGTGACTGGCTGACTGACTGATCATGGCCCAGACTAGCTGAAGCTAGAGTCATGAAATTTGGTGGGAGGGTAGCCCTTATGAGGTCGACCCAGAAATTTACTGAATTTTTTAATATCCGAACATTTACCTGCACAATGGGACAAAAAGGGATAAATGTGGTACAGCAGCCAAATCCAAATGGCAAGAGCTAGAATCGTGAAATTTTCTGTTAGAGTAGTTTTTTGGAAGTACACTAGAACAAAGAGCGATTTAAAAAAAAATTAAGGGTACAGTGGGACAGAAAGGTATAAATATGGTACCACCGCCAACTTTAACTTCTAGAAAATTGAAAATTGAGAGTGGGATGTCCTTAGGACAACGGATCGGGGTAGTCAGCTTTTTTCTTTTTTGTAATTGTACTTTTCGGGGCACAGTGGGGCAAAAAGTGTAAAATAGGGTACAATGGTTTAAAAATGATAGATATGGTCCCATGGTTCTAGGGTAGCTTTTGTAACATAAACTAGAGATCGGAAGTGGTTTTTGGAAATTCTAACTTTAAGAGGCACAGTGGCGCAAAACGGGTTAATTATGATGCAATGGGGCAAAACCGAATCAATCTGGCAAAATTGGAACTAAAACTTGAGATGTGAAGAGCATAGTGGGTCAAAAACATAAAATACTGTATACTGGGCAAAAATGGTACAGTGGATAAAATGTGATTAAATATGGTACAGTTTAGGGTTAAGTATGGTAGAGTGGAAACAAATTTTAAATATGGTACAGTGAGACAAAAAGGGTTAGATACGGTAGAGTTGGGCAAAAATGTATTAACTATACAGTGGCAAAAGGATCAACCGGCACGGGTGAGCATCTTATCCTCTCTTCTCAACATCCTA
The DNA here is from genome assembly GCA_963930755.1 of Eudasyphora cyanicolor. Taxonomy (NCBI): domain Eukaryota; kingdom Metazoa; phylum Arthropoda; class Insecta; order Diptera; family Muscidae; genus Eudasyphora; species Eudasyphora cyanicolor. Next base: position 265,308,458 of record OZ005735.1, on the reverse strand, counting down.
ACCTCTATTCTCTATAAAATGTATAACGTTTCTGAAATCCGGCTGATTTCTTTTTATTTCGTTTTTATTTTTTCCTCTCATCCCTTTGCGAATCATTCCTCATCACGTGAGGAATAATTCGCTAACAACACCTGCTAATACAGTCCACTCCTCCAATCTCAGCTTTCGTGGAAATCTACAACAATTCCTCTCTATACTGGTTTCGAGCGGAAAATTATCACAAACCCCCCTCGAACTTGTTCAATAGGTTAATATTAAAATTTCTGACACTCATGCAATTAAAAATTTATAATTTCTTATTATGTACCTACAAATAATTGCATTATTTTCTTATGTGGTTTTATGGAAAAAATTTTAATAAAGTGTCATCCTTTTTTATTCAATTACTACTTTTTTGTGCGACTTTATTTTTAACAAGTAAGAAAGTTTCAGTCGGGTAAACCGACTAAGGTATACCCTCACTTTGTGAGTAATGTAATATTGAAAATTACTCGAATTATTCTGTCAATTTGTGTGGGAGGTACCAGAAGGGGTTTATCAAATACACCTTTTTTTCGCTGAACATTAGATACTTTAAATTCATTGCACTGTGCCGACTTATAAGCATTTATGTGCACTGGTATAAACGTTATGAGACATTAAATTGTGGTATGATTTGTGCATTTTGTGGGGGGGGGTACAAAAAGGGGCGTGGCAATAACGCCCATTTTTCACAGGTCTATTGACACTATAAAAACATTACACTGTACAAAATTTCAAGTATTTTTATACACTGTTTTTAATGTTATAAGCTGTTAACTTTTGGTGCAAAAAGTTACCTTTGTGTGGGAGGTACCAAAAGGGGCGTGGCAACAACACCCATTTTTCCCTGGACTGTAGGCAATATAAAAGCATAATACTGTACAAAATTTCAAGTATTTTTATACACTGTTATTAATGTTAACTGTTAACTTTTGGTGCAAAATGGTGCATTTGTGTGGGAGGTACCAAAAGCGACGTGGCGACTTCGCCCATTTTTCTCGAGTTGATAGCGACTAATAAGCTAATACTATGTGTGGAATTTCAAAAGATTCGAATAAGTAGTATAGCAGTTATTAAAGAATCAGTATTTCACAACATTTTAACCCTTTGTGGGGGATGTACTAGAAGGAGTGGACCAATATGGCCCATCTTCGAACTTATCCGGAGATTGATCAAAATATTACCACATACCAAATTTGAGGTCAATCGGTTACTCCTTTCGAGAGTTATCGTGCGCACCAGCCAGCAGACGGACATTGCTCATTCGACTTAAAATGACCCAAAACGGATTTCCTCCGAACATACTTGGGGTCTTAGGTCACTCCTTCGACGTGTTACACTTTTTTCCGTAGCAAATGATATATACCCTCGTCACACTAAAGTGGGGGTATAAAAAACGACTTTTTGTGCAACTTTTTCAAAATTCTCAACGGTAAACCTGTCTCTGAACATCAGGGTTTTTTGTTAACACTTGAGTCCAGGGATGCCAACTTAGTGCTTTTCGCACCAGATTTAGTGCTTTTCAGACTATCCAATACGCGAAAGTGTTCAGTTAGTGCCAAAAGAAAAAAGCACTAACTGTACGCTTTTCAATATTTTTGTACATTTGTCCGATCACATCTGGCAACATAAAGAAATTAGGCTATTTCACTACATCATATTTGTGTACTTCCCGATTTGGCTTCAATGCGGCATAGACGGCAAAATTTGTATCAAATCTTTACGAAATTTGGCATAGGAAAGTTGTTTGAGCATAAAATAAACTCTAGCACGTTTTATGCAGGATTAGATCTTAGGAGTCTAAGCGCCATAGAATACCCGTTTCTCATCAGATCTACATACAATTTTAAGTTTAAAATCGACACACAGTTTAAACCGACATTGTCAACAGATCTTTATAATTTTTAACAGATAACAGATTCTTGTAATAAAAACGAACGTTGTCAAATTTGACGATAATAGGTTCAGCTTCAGATACCAGTACGTATTTCCTCTGTATGTATCTATACCTATCCTGATTTTGAATCTAAGCGCCATAAAACATGGACGTATAATTTTCATTTGGAAAACAACATTGATAAACATTTTCAAAACATGTTTCTTTTAATTCTGCTCTAATGGGGTCGTGTAGGGTATAATGCAGTCATCTCCGCTCGACAAAAGCAATGTTATAGTTTAGCGTTTTTTACGCCGTATCGTTTGGAATTTACGACCATTTTACGCTTTTTCAATTTTTTATTACGCTTTTGCTTTGGAAAAAGTTGGCATCACTGCTTGAGTCTATAAAAGAACGATTGTGTTTCAAACAATAGATAATGCTATAAGGTGAAGGTTGTGGTTTTTACGACGTGCACTGTGATTGTGTTAAAATTAACGTGTGGTAATGGTGTAATAAATACTTTAATACAAATTTAAACATAATTTTTTCATAATAACAACAATGAAAAACTTTATGATTTTTGTTTGATTTGTTTTTATGTAATGTAGAAGAAAGAGTAATATTCATGCCAACAGAGAGGAGACGAACCATCCAATATGGCGGCTATAGCTCAAGATTTCATGCATTCGTGTGTGTGTGTGTATGTGTTATTCTGTGGTCGATGTCGTCTACATTTATTAGATAAACTTCTGTTTCGTACATTTTATGAGGAGAATGATCTTGTTTATATGTCCGGTGAAGAGTGATTTATGCAAGCACTTTAAAAGGAAATGAACGAAAACAAATAAAAGCGTTAAGTTCGGCCATGCCGAATATTATATACCCTCCTCTATCGATTGCATTTAATTTTGATTACTGGAAAAAATCTTTGGATATTGAGCAAATCATGAAACGATCATTCTTGTTTAAGTAAATTATTCTTTACGAACGCTGCAATTTTTAGGCCGCAAATTCTTCTTCCTCTTCACATGAAAAATGTGGTATTTATGGCTTAAAATAGCTTTTTTGAGAGCTACATCTACACGGGGACTACAACTAAATAAAAATTTGTTTGTATAAATTTTATGGAGATGAATTCTTGCTCAAATAGAATATAAATTGCAAAGTTTTAGCTAAATTTCTTAAAAAATGTGTTGTTTATGGCTTAAACAAGCTTTTTTGGGAGCGACATCTATAGATGGCCCCTAACAATATATAAAATATTTAAAAAAAAATTTTTTTTGATGAATTCTTGTCTTACTTAAATTCAAACTGCAAAGATTCAGTTAAAATGTTTAGAAAATATGGTATTTATGGCTTAAATACATATGTATATGTTGGAGCGACCTCTATAGGGTGACTATAACAAATATGAACCGATTTGTAATATATTTGCTGTGATGAATTCTTGTCAAAATTGAATACCAGCTGCAAAGTTTCTGCTAAATTGCTTTAAAAATGTGGTAGTTATGCCTTAATAGCCGTATTTTGGAGCGAACTCTATAGGGGAGCTATATCAAAACATTGACCGTTTGCAATCTTAAACATCCTGCAACTATAAGAAATATTTCTTCCAAATTTGATCAACCTAGCTTTATTATTACGGACTGTAGCGTGATTACAACAGAGAGACGGACAGACGGCCATGGTTAAATTGTCTGAGAATTTTACGACGATTAAGAATATATATACTTCATGAGGTCTCAGATCAATATTAAGAGGTGTTACAAACGGAGTGACAAAATGAAAAACCCCCCAACCTATGGTGGAGGGTATAAAAACAGAATATCGACTTTATTTGTATACCCTCCACCATAGAATGGGGATATGTTCATTTTGTCACTCCGTTTTAACACCTCTAAATAGTGATCTGAGACCCCATAAAGTATATATATTCTAAATCGTCTTAAAATTCTAAGACGATTTAGCGATGTCTGTCTGTCCATCCGTCCGTCTTTTGTAATCACGTTACAATAATAATCACGCTAAAATGCTTGAGCTAGGTGCCTGAAATTTGGTACAGATACTTCCTATAGCTTAGGAAGTATCCGTTTTAACACCTCTAAATAGTGATCTGAGACCCCATAAAGTATATATATTCTAAATCGTCTTAAAATTCTAAGACGATTTAGCGATGTCTGTCTGTCCATCCGTCCGTCTTTTGTAATCACGTTACAATAATAATCACGCTAAAATGCTTGAGCTAGGTGCCTGAAATTTGGTACAGATACTTCCTATAGCTTAGGATTGAAAATGGGCAATATTGGTTTGATATAGAACCCATATATTATTTATTTTAAGGCTAAGCATAATTATTTTTGTACGTAATGTACTTGGTTCTATGGTAGGCATCCTCAAATCAAGAACATTTCATGGTATTAAACACATTTTTCTTAAAATTTGCAAAATTTTAACGATATACTGAAGTTTGTAAATAAAAATTGAGAAAATTACAGAATTTCTAATTGATAACAAACCCTGCGAGCACCGACCAAAGTATATTTTCATCGCTTCGTTCGACTGAAAGTTTAATTCCTCTTTCGGAACAGTCCCCCACTGTTCACCAGCAGTTACCGTAACGATTGAGATTTTTTCTCAATTCGTTTTCCCTTGAAGAGGTTCTCATGATGTAAATCTGTGTCCTTTTGCCTGTTCTTTTTTGTATTTGTTGCAGCGGCTGCTCCTGTTGTTGTCATTGTTGTTTCTGTGGTGGTACCAACAGCCAACAGCTTAAATGTCAACTTGCCATGGCAATTTGTAACAATTGAACTTTTACTCTTCCTCCTAACCCCTACCTCCCCCACTTCTGGCTTTCTCCCCGACAATGCTCACTTGCTTCATTTTTGGCTGAGATTTTGGGAGAGTCAAAGAGTACAATTGCCTTATAGATGAATGCAAGCACATGGATCTCATTGTGTGTGTGTAATGTGTGTCTACACTGAAAAAAAAAATGGTAATAAAACTAATGATGACACATTCTTATATTAAGTATGCTACCTCGGCATCAATTCAATGAAAATTTTCATTAAAACAATGAAAATTTACACGTTTTTTACGAAATTTTCCTTAATATAAAGTTTTTTGAATTTGAATTAATGACTATCTAATCATTAGTTTTGTGTACGCGCTTCTTTAAATGTACGCATTTAAATTAAAGAAAAAAATCACTATTTTTGTGCCAATCCGCATTATTTTAAGTAATATGTCAATACTTTTAAGGATTTTTTACATTAACACTATGACGTAGACATGTCATAGTTTTAATGCCGAATCGGACTTAATTAACAGTATGAGATATTTGAGTAATAAATTTAAGGCTATGTTCCCCTTAAAGGAAAGGCTGTCTTGGTAATAAATTTTATGACTATTGTCATTATTTTTAAGAATACATACGAGAGAATTATACAATTTCTCCCTCCCTCTCTCGCTCGGAGAATCAGTTTTGTTTGGTAATGTGTGAATCAATAATTGTTATGGAATGCTAGAAGAGAAAATAGAGAACAGTTCTGTTCGTTTTCTTTTAAATCGTCAGTTATTTACAAGCGATGGAAGGAAACGGTTGTCTGTTTTCGGGACGCGGATTGTGAAAAAATTTGGTTGCTGTGAATATGTAAGTATACGTGCATACATACGTGCATATTGCACCTAAAATAATTTTAATATGGGCTGTTAACAGTTATTTTTGCTAAAGCATAGCAACAACAACAAATGAAACCGCCGTGTACATGTGTGTATGCATGTGGTTATGCCGTCGGCGTCACCATCGATCTCTGTGATAAGGGAGTGCGTGTGTCATAGTTATTTTTGCTGTATTTTATTTATGGCGATGTACATGCGTTTTTGAAGGAGATCTTTTTTGTAAGTCCTGTGAAGAGATTTGTGCCAAATGGATGATAAAAATGTGAGTAATAGATTTTGTAATACTGAAAGAGACAATGGGAAAATGTTTACGTACGTGAAAAATAATATTATTATTCTGAAATAAACATCTTATTGGCAATTACAAAATTAACAAAACACATTTTAATTGAAAGTATTTATTTATTAAAAATACCAGCGCATAATGCAGAAATGTAAAATTATTTGTGGCAATATAGAAATTTATTATTAATAATATGTTATACATATAACTATCTTTTTTATTTTTTTTAGTAAAATAATTTTAGAATGGGTCTTTTGTGAGAAGAATGGCAAATTTTACAAAATATTTCAACTTAAGTATTATATTATATATTATATTTCTCTTAGTTTTCAGCGTTTTCCAATTGTGATATGATAAAATTTATTTGCATTTTTTTTAGTTTATAGATAATTTTATTTGATTTATTTTCAGAAAAAATTTAATTATTTTAATTTTAGATCACGCAATATTTGAAGATAAATGTGATGGATATATGAAAAATGCAGTGCTGAATGCCATTTATAAATTACAACAAATAAGTGAGATTTGGAAACAATAGATTTGGAAACAATATTTGTAAGTACATATTATGTATTTCTGAACAAATATATTTTATTTGAAAATCAAGAAATTTAATTTGGAACGCATATACATATTAATGTATTAGAACAAAATATATTTGCGAACTGATGTTCACATATAAAATACGTGTTTTCACACAAACAAAGTTATTGTTAAAAAGTTTTCCAAATATAATTTATTTAAAAAGATGTTTTCCTTTTTTGAATTTTAGTTTAAATTTTTCCTTGATTTCGTGTTCATAATTGCTTCATAAGTACTTCATAATTAAATCTGCTGTTAGATTACGCCCGTTTGGTCTAATTTTTGTATCGTTTCCTTTATAAACGGTAATATATGTATGTATAAATATTGCCTTATAACTTGGTCCAAGGGATATTTTTGTTTTACTAAAATCAAAATAATGAGCGTTTTTGCTCAAAAATAATTGTAAATAAGCTGCTTTCTTTTCACGAAGTATTGAATAAAAATAAATATAAAATATTGTCTTCCATATTCATTTTATATGAAAAATGTAATGTTGACCAAATGGACTTAATCTAGGATTCGTACAGATTTGCTAATCTAACACCAGGGTTAAGAATGCCATAAGCAGCATTAGCTTTTGTTTTACAGAAGTAATTTTTAATAAGTTTTTGTAGTTTTGTTTGCTAACAAAACTTAAGGTTTTAAAATCTAAGTCACGATTGATTTTTTTGAGAAAATTATTGTTGATAACTTAATTTATATGAAAAATGTCACTTTCGCCACTTTCAAAACAATCAGTTTCTATTATTAATAATATCTTACATAAATATTTTTTTTTAACTTTTAGTACAGCAAATTTTGTATGGATCTATTATGAGAATTTGTGTCGTAGAAGAGTGACTAAATATTTCAGTGTAAGTAAGTATATTCCAAAGATTTTAATATATCTCTTATTTTTCAACATTTTGTGACAGTTTTATGATAAAATTTATTTTAATACTTTATCGTATATAAATCATTCTGTTTGACTTATATTCAAATTATTTTCATTTCAGTTCGCGCAATTAAACTTTATTTGGATATATGAAAAATGCGGTGGGGAATTAAAAATTTACAAATTGCAGGAAATGAGTGAGCATACAAACTATGTATATGATATAATAATATAATATTTGTTTTATATAATTTTTATTTAAATTCTAGCCAAATTCTAGGTTAAAAATCATTAAGGTCGGTTCCGATAAAAATTGTTCATGGACAACAAATAGAGAAACGAATCCCGTTATAGAATCGATACATAACAATACAATATTCGAATAAAAGTCAAACTTCATAGTGTGTTGGCCGATTTGTCTTTATACAATTACATTTTGTTTTAAATTATAAAATGTTCAAGGTTATCCGTAATATGTATTATATTTTTTTGTATAAAAATATAATACAATATAAAATATAACAAATAAAATATATATTTAGAAAGATAAAGTGTTGTGTTATTGAATTTTCTATGAATATTAAATGATTTCAAAGAAAATGATTCATTTAAAAGAGTAACATTATAATCAATATAATGTAACGAATTTTCCATACATATTTAAAAAAACTGTATTTAAATTCATGTATGCCTTAAATTAATTACCAGTATATTCTTATATCAAGGACAAACATTTTAAATTTTATTACGATAATGTTTTAAATTATATGATATTTTACTAAAAATAAGCACGCGACATACTTAAATTTACGCAAAAATGTGCTTATTTTAAGACCAAACATAATTATTTTTATTACCCAAAATTCTTAATTCTATGAAATGCATCCTCAAAACAAGTACTATTCACGTCTTTAAATTAACTATAAAACCTTCTTATTTTTATAGCGATTGTCTTTGGCTCGAAATCATTGCCGAAAACTTAAACTTTACGAAAAATTCATTGATTTTCAGTACGCTTTTTTTTTAGTGTAAGTGTGTGGAGGTGGTGTGCGTGTGAATGAAAGCATATTTGCACTTGAGTTACAATTTAGTAACCGTTGAAATTCAAATGTCTCCGAATGGATTCGGTGGTGAACAGTTCCGCATCTATGCGAAACGTACGAGTGTGTATGCATGCGAACGGCGATATACTCGTACATATGCATATTTTAAGTTTTATGGAAATGCATAGAGATAGATATGTATGCATGTATGTATGTGTGTGTGTGTGTGTGTGTGGATATGCGGATGACTTGCAGTGACAAGTGCCATACAAGGCTCATTGTCTTGGTAATGGTTGGATTGCCAGAGACATTCATATTCAAAATATATGCACCCACTCATACACACACAAACATACCGATAGAAAAGAAAGCATTCAGACATTGTATCTTTAAACATTAAATTTGCACGTATACTGCGGTTTACGGGCGTTGTGTCTGTGAAAAGTTATGGTAACCAAAGGAATGTCTTTCGAAATTCGAAATTGTCATTATATAGTTTCAGAGTAATGGTCTGTCCAATATTCAACTATAGCTGCACCATTTTCCCTTTGACACTCTATCGTCGCACCATTTTTATCCCCTCACCTTAGAGAGGAGGGTATGTAATTTGCTACGAGCCAAAAGTGTAACACATAGAAGGAGTGACCTATGACCCTATGTATGTTCGGCGGATATTCGTTTTGGGTAATTTTAAGTCGAATGAGCAATGTCCGTCCGTCCGTCTGTCTGTCTGCTGGCTGGTGCGCACGATAACTCTCGAAAGGAGCAACCGATTGACTTCAAATTTGGTATGTGGTAATATTTTATTCTATCTCCGGCTAAGTTCGAAGATGGGCCATATTGGTCCACTCCTTCTAGTACCTCACCCACAAAGGGTTAAAATGTTGTGAAATATTGATTCTTTAATAACTGCTATACTACTTATTCGAATCTTTTGAAATTCCACACATAGTATTAGCTTATTAGTCGTTATCAACTCGAGAAAAATGGGCGAAGTCGCCACGTCCCTTTTGGTACCTCCCACACAAATGCACCATTTTGCACCAAAAGTTAACAGCTTATAACATGAATAACAGTGTATAAAAATACTTGAAATTTTGTACAGTATTATGCTTTTATATTGCCTACAGTCCAGGGAAAAATGGGTGTTGTTGTCACGCCCCTTTTGGTACCTCCCACACAAAGGTACCTTTTTGCACCAAAAGTTAACAGCTTATAACATTAAAACCAGTGTATAAAAATACTTGAAATTTTGTACACTGTAATGTTTTTATAGTGTCTATAGCCCTGTGAAAAATGGGCGTTATTGCCAGGCCCCTCTTTGTACCTCCCACACAAAATGCCCAAATCATACCACAATTTAATGTCTCATAACGTTTATACCAGTGCACATAAATGCTTATAAGTCGGCACAGTGCAATGAATTTAAAGTATCTAATGTTCAGTAAAAAAAGGTGTATTTGATAAACCCCTTCTGGTACCTCCCACACAAATTGACAGAATAATTCGAGAAATATTCAATATTACATTACTCACAAAGTGAGGGTATACCTTAGTCGGTTTACCCGACAGAAACTTTCTTACTTGTTTTTATAGTCACCCTATAGAGGTCGCTTCATACGTATTTATATACGTATTTAAGCCATAAATACTACACATTCTAAGCCTTTTAACTGAATCTTTGCAGTTTGTATTTAATAATAACAAGAATTCATCGCAGTAAAAAGTTGTAACGGGTTTTCCAATAGGGATGATATGATTTGTGACGTTTCGGCCATTTGTAAAATGTCATGATCTGTCATTTGCTTTTCATTGTATTCAGTAGTGTTTACAATTTCATCATGAAGAGATATACGCAAGAACAACGTTTACAAATTATTCAGTTTTATTATCAAAATAATCGTTCTCCAATTGCAACTCTTCGTGCGCTAAGTCCATGTTTTTTTTAAATCCAAAAAACACTCTCCAGTCGACCTACGACCTTCGCACCCATGAGCAATATTTTAGCTCTCATTAAGAGCTATCTTTTTGCCATAGATTGTGGCTACGTGCCACACAGCAAATGAAACAATTGAATTGTAGCCAAAAAAGTTTGGAGATTCGATTATTTCAAGACATTGTGATATTAAATGGCCTCCAAGAAGTTGCGATTTAACACCATTAGACTATTTTTGTAGAGTTATTTAAAGTCATTGGTCTTTCGAAATAAACCAGACGCTCTTCAAGCTTTACAAGTCAATATTGAACGTGCCATTCATGACATGCGACTTGATTTAGTGGAAAAAGTGCTGTAAAATTGGGTTCATCGAATTCGTTACTGCAAAGAAGTCGAACTTAATTGTATCGATTGCACTGTTTTTTTTTCAATGAAATCATATCACTCTTATTGGAAAACCCTGTATTATTGCAATAACCCTTTTCGCATTGTTAGGCCGGTGTAGGATATTATACAGACGGCCCCGCCCGACTTTTAGTCTTTCCTTACTGGTTATTAATATTAATATCCAAATTACACCATTTTTTAAAACTTAGCCACATTTCCGGCCATCGCAAAGCTGGAAGTTAAAAAAACTTCTATATGTAGTAATGTTTAGCACGCTAAACTAAAAACAGAATTTTTAGCCCGGCGTTTAGTATAGAAGACTTAGGAAAAAACTGAAAAAAATCCGTTTTTGGAGATTTTCGAATTTATTTTGGGAATTATGGGATTTACCTTAACAAATATAATTATGTTGTCAATTCCTACAAATAACAAAAAAAAATAATTGAAATATAAATATTATTTTTTAAATATCTTAATTATTTATTAATTTCCAGTCTTTTTAAATAACACCGTGCAACACAATTTTTCACCCATGAACGAAACTAAAGGGTCCGCCAAATAACTTTTTTCACATCAAACATCGCGCCAAGCATCGAGTGTAGCTACGGCTGTGTGGCACGTAGTGCCGTCCTGTTGGAACCAAATGTTGCCAATATCCTCCTTTTCAATTTTTGTGAACAAAAATTCGTTCAACATGGCCCGATAACGATCGCCATTGACTGTAACGGCCACTCCTTGCTTGTTTACATACCTGCCAAGATCAAAATGAGCTTCATCTGAAAAGGTGATTTTTTTTTGGCAAAATCGGCAATAGTAAGGTCGCAATATTTCCCAGCGTTGTTCAAGCGTATACACAACCATATTCGTTCAGCGGAAGGATAAAACTAATTATCTGTCAAATCAGACATGAGCTAAATGTTGCCATTCACGAAATAAGCACTAGTTGAAAAAAAACGTTAGATGGCGGACCCTTTATTTACAAGTGTAACTAGAGACCATAGGTAGCAATACTGCATACTCAGTTTTTTATTTCGTGATCGTTTGTCCTTTTTACAGGACTTTTGAAATTTCAAGGATATAATTTTTTAAATATTTTTCCTTGCACTTTTACAATGTGAGTTGATAAATATGCATATCAAATGAAAGGGAAGTATTCCCGCTATTTAATAAAACTTTAAACCAGTAAGGAAAGGCAGAAAGTCGGGCGGGGCCGACTACATAATACCCTACACCTCCCTAACAATGCGATAAGGGTCATTGCCATAATAATTTGGAATAATTGGTAAATGGGTAGAAACATATTATCTAATTCTGAAACGATAATCGCTAAATTAAGCAATATTCGTTCCTAAAGTGAGAAACATCTTTCTGGAAAATTTAGTTTGATACCAAATCAGGATGAACATACATATGGAGCTTTAATATAAATCTGAACCGATCTTCCCTGAATACTTATTCATGTAAAAAGACCTCCTTCTGTCGAATTTCGTACTGATCGGATGTAAAATACAGTCTCTACAGCGCTTACATGTCAAATCGGGGGTAACATATATATGGGAGCTATATCTAAATCTGAACCGCTTTTCTCCGAATTTGGCAGTATTCGTTCATGTAATAAGAAACCTCTTTCTGCCGAATTTCGCACTGATCGGATATAAAATACAGTTTTTACAGCGCTTACAGGTCAAATCGGGGGTAACATATATATGGGTGTTATACCTAAATCTAAACCGAGTTTCTCCGAATTTGGCAGCATTCCTTCATGCAATAAGAAACCTCTCTTTGCCGAATTTCGCACTGATCGGATATAAAATATCATTTTTACAGCGCTTACATGTAAAATCGGGGGTAACGTATATATGGGGGCTATATCTAAATCTGAACCGATTTCTTCCAAATTTAATAGTGTTCATCCATATAATAAGAAACCTCTTTCTGCCGAATTTCATACTGATCGGATATAAAATAAAGTTTTTACAGCGCTTAAATGTCAAATCGGGGGTAACGTATATATGGGGGCTATATCTAAATCTGAACCGATTTCTTCCAAATTTAATAGTGTTCATCCATATAATAAGAAACCTCTTTCTGCCAAATTTCATACTGATCGGATATAAAATAAAGTTTTTACAGCGCTTATATGTCAAATCGGGGCTAACATATATATGGGGGCTATATCTAAATCTGAAACGATTTTAACCAAATTCAATAGGGATCGTCCTTGGGCCAAAAAAAAAGATATGTGTAAAGTTTCGTCGAGATCGGACCATATTTGCGACCTGTACTTTGATTACAAGAATACATGCACAGACGTACAGACAGACGGACAGACAGACAGACAGACAGACAGACAGACGGACAGACAGACAGACGGACAGACGGACATAGCTAAATCAACTCAGAAAGTGATTCTAAGTCGATCGGTATAATAAACGATGGGTCTATTTCTTCTCCTTTTGGGTGTTACAAACAAATGCACAAAGTTATAATACCCTGTACCACAGTGTGATGTAGGGTATAAAAACAATTTCCAAGGACGAATGCTATAAAAAATTGTCCTTGTAAACTTTTATCCTTGAATATCATTCAAAGTTGTGGGTTTAAAAATCTGAAAAAAATACATGTTGCAGAACTCAAACTGACATAACATATATTAACATTTTAGCCTTCTATCATTAACAATATATTAAGGACACTGAGACAAAAACAACATGTTATTCCCACCCACGAAAGGGACTATATACAATCTCAGATGGTCCATCCGTTGAGTCCAATTTTCGATGACTCGTTCGAGCATTTCGACTGGTAACTGGCGAATGACACGCGTGATGTTTTGCTCTAAGGCCTAAATCGAAACGGGGTTGTCCGCATAAACTTTAGACTTTACATATCCCCACAGGAAAAAGTCTAACGGTGTGATATCACACGATCTTGGTGGCCAATCGACCGACCCAAAACGTGAAATTATCGGCTCACCGAAGTGTTCTCTTAACAAATCCATTGATTGATGCGATGTGTGGGAAGTGGCACCGTCTTGTTGAAACCAAATGTCGCCGAGATCACGAGCTTCAATTTCAGGCATCAAATAGTCGGTTATCATGGCACGATAACGGTTGCCATTGACGGTTACGTTCTCACCGGCATTATTTTTGAAGAAATATGGTCCCATGATTCCACACACAAACCACACCAAACCGTTGTTTTTTCTGGATGAAGTTGCAGCTCTTGAATCTCTTCAGGTTGCTCTTCGTCCCAAATGCGGCAATTTTGCTTGTTTACATACTCACTGAGCCAGAAATGGGCCTCATCGCTGAACAAAATTTGGCTCGAAAACGTCGGATCTTCTTGGAACTGTCGCTTGGGAAGGTTGGGCGGCTTCAGTTCTTGCACAAGCTGCATTTTGTATGCTTTCAATTTAAGATCTCGACGTAAAATGTGCCAAGTCGTTCCACACGTCAGTCTGAGTTGCTGCGAACGGCGCCGAATCTACTCTCCACGGCCTTCGTGTACCCTCTTAGCTACCGCCGCTAAATTGTCTTCACTGCGTGCTGGACGTGGTCTATTCGGTCCAATATTATCCAATAATGAATGCTGGGTCTCAAGATAGGTGATGGTGTTGCGAACAGTACGCTCAGTAGACCGATTATGTTGACCATAAGTTGAGCGAAGTGCACGAAACACATTCCTCACAAAACGTGAATTTTCGTAATAAAATTGAACGATTTGTAAACGTTGTTCAGGCGTAAGACTTTCCATGATGAAATGCCAAACAATACCTAACAAAAATAAAATGACAGCATGACACGACTCACACGTGATCTGTCAAAAAGATTTCATTTATGGGTGACAAAAAAAGTAGACATTTGTCGCACGGTGTAATTTTTGACAAAAATTCGATATATATTTTTTTCGCCAAAAAAAATATACCATTTCAATTTTTCAGCTCATTTTCAACACCAAAAGATCTTGTTTCCGTTTTAAATTTAAGTATTTAGAAATACATCGATTATTCTAATTGTACGCATTTCAGTAATCCAAAATAATTTTTTAGAAATTTTAAATGTTTGTAAACTTCCTCCATAATTGAAATCGTACGAGTATAATCTTGGATAACAATATATTGTTTGACAACAAATGATGACTTGAAATATCTAAAAATTAAAAATTAAAGCTTTGAAGCAGAATTTAATACTAGATATTCCATTTTCAACTGAAAGGTATAATTAAGCAAGGAAAAATTAAAACTAATGTTTGAAAAAGACGCCAATATTTTGAAGATCTTTTTCAAATGAAATATATTTCGAGAAATTCTTAAAAAATAATAATATAATAAAAACAAATATATTTTGTTGTAATATATTAACATATGCGCAGCAAATAATTTTTTTGATTTTCAAAGAAACTGCGTTTTTTCACAAATATTTAATATTTAAGAATTTAATTTCCAAATAAATTTTCTTTGAATTTAAATGTATTTTTTTCCTGTGTACAATTATCAAGAATTAATATATTGTTTATAGATTTTCAGATCAATATTGCAAAGTCTTTCAAATGGAATGACAATATTACTATAACCCCAACCATTTTCCATCCTGTGTAAAAAAATATGATTACTATTCCATGAAATTTGTATATTAAAATAAATAAAATAAAATTCTAAGACCAGACCAGTACTTCGTGTTTCCATATTAAAATCGTAATAAAATTGCAAAATTCTATGCGATTTGGCACCCACCTTTTCAGATGATATGAAAAAATATATTATCTCTCAGAAAATAAAATACATAGTTTTTTTCGGTCGGAAGTAAGGCAGGAAACAACAAACTACAAATGTATGCAAAAAAAAAACTTTTTTAGTAAAAAAAAGCAATTGAAGGCATTTGGCCAATTCAAGCTAAATGTTGATTTCAGTTCGGCCTCTCTGCTTTCCGTGGAAACGTTTTAATAAAACCATTCCAAAGAAGACGATAAGTGTTTGGCTTGTCCCCCCTCCAAATGCTATACAGATGTCTGCTCTGGAGAGCAAATATCATCTGACAATTCTGGCAATTTGTCAAATCAAATAGAAAGGTGCCTTTACAATACGTGAGATGTGTCGCCCCAAAAAAGAGGCGTTGCCTACAAATATTTTTTTCGTTCCTTCGTCCGTTCGCTCGTTCACAAACAGGAAATAATAACTTTGGCAATGTTTTCATATGACTTCACTTTCCCAGGCAATATTCCATTTCGTCAATGAGGCAAATACTTCTCGCCACTCTTGCCATAACTTCGTAGTTATCTGTCTATTTTGTGGCTTCTTTTTTTCTCCTCTCTTTCTCTCTCTCTCATTTGAAATTTATTTCATTTCTAAAAGGATATTAAATGTAGACTTTGTTTAAACTAAGCATTGATAAATGTTGACATTTTTGGCAAGTATTTTGTTGGCTAAAATATATTTGAAATTTATGGGGCTGAGCAAAAAAAAAAACAAAAAAGTTTATTGGGCCAAAATGCAATTGCTCTGCACCCATAGAGAGCGAAGAGGGGCAATGAAGGGACCAAGACGAGTCAATAGAATGGCTCTGAATTAAATTCAACTTGTGGAATCTTGGAATACGCACCCAGTCGATGGACCAAACTATCGCAGTGTGCCAAGACTATAGCGTAGAATGCGACTTAACTTGGTTTCGGAGAATGTAGAGATATGTCATAAAAAATGTTTATGTCTTTTCGCCATGACCTTTAAACCCGTTACGCCTGGTATGTTCGGGGCACATGTGTCTAAGTATGTTTTGGGAAAATGTTTGTGAAAGCATTTTTAGTTTTTTCTTCTTGTTCTTTGGAGAACATCAGTTGTTTCATGTGTGATTAAATTAACGAGGGGAGCATAAAAATTGAGGAAACCCCAATTGCAATTAGTATAGCTTTTCAAACATTTAAATTAATTGCCAAATATTAAAATTAAGAAATTTATATGTATACGAGTATATTATAACTGTTTCTAAAGAAAATATATTTTGGCTAAATATACACATCCATACAATAGCACAGTACAGCATTTGTCAGCTCATTGAGTTGGAAGTCAATTCTGAGAATTGGACGTGAAAGTAGCCCCAAAAATAAGAACTTCTGCATCATTCGTTTAGTCAAGTTGGCTTAATTAATAATCTAATGGCAATACGATTTTTTGCTCAAGGTGGATTTTTACACTTTTTCTATCAGTATACCGCCATATCAGTATACCGTACGGATAATCTCTTTTGTGCCTTAAGCAATGTTGTAGATATTGAATAGGAGAAAAAATGCTGAAGAAACCTTTCCCGAAAAAGCGCATCCAGTGCCTTAAAAATCGCAAAAATGCTCATTTTTTACTATTGTGGAAAACTACTACTATTAATGGCAAAGTTTTTAATTTTTTTTCTAAAATTCCAATTTTAAAAAATTTTGCTATATTTTGTTAAGCATAAGCCCGATAAAGCCGGGATACCGTTTAAATTAATGGATATTATGAGGGCTGGAAGCATCACTTTTACTTAGCAATGAAAGTTTAGTAAATATCGTTAAAATAATTCGAAGAAAAAACTGATTTTTTTCAAATAACGTTTTTTTCTGTCACGAAAAAACCATAGAAAATAGAAATAAATTCGTAAAAAAAATTGTTTGTTCCATTTGAAGAAATGTATGGATAAATTTATAAATGATGACTCATTTTGTAAAAGTAAGGCAAACTCAAAAAAAACATTTTTCATATTATACCAAAACTGGCGTGGCATTAACGGCCACATTTCAATAAACTACGGGTATAAAAAAAATTTAAGTATTAGCGCAGGAATCGACGTTATAAGCCATTAACTTTTTGTGCGAAACGGTTGATTTGTATGGGAGGTACGAAAAGGGGGCGTGACAATAACGCAGATTTTTCACAAGTTTTTGAGTACACCTATCCCTCGATTTACATGATAGATACATTCCAAATTGTTGAATGAAAAATCGTTTAAGTTCAAAATAAAGGTAGATCAGCATAAATAACGGATTCAATTTACAAAATATATATCGTCATTAGAAACGAGAAAGGGCCTATCATCATATTTGCAAATTTTACATGAGAAGCAAAAAACTAAATAAAACCAGTAAGGAAAGACAGAAAGTTAGGCGGGACCGACTATATAATACCCTACACTTCCCTAACAATGCGAAAATGGGCATTGTAATAAGAATTTGGCAGTGCTCATACATGTTATAAGAAAACTCTCTTTGCCGAATTTGGTATTGATCGAATATAAAACACGGTTTCTACAGCGCTTACATGTCAAATCGGGTGAAACATATAAAGGGTGTCCCAAGAAGAGCGCAATTTTTAAATCTCGCAACATTCGAAGTGTCATTGTTTGACATTTGAATAATTGTTATTGTTTGTTAGTAGAAGGTACGAGGTTAGTAAAAATGGAGCGCTACACGAATGAACAACGCATTCTCATTGTGAAATTGTTTTACCAAAATGGTGAAAGTTTTGCGGCTACAGTTCGCAAATTGCGATCAATTTGGGGTCACAATAATGCTCCAAAAGAGTCAACTGTAAAGAGATTAATGGATAAATTTGCCGAAACTGGGTCTGTTAGTGATGTAAAGACAACAACGCGCCATCGACCAGGTCGATCGACCGAAAATGTCGCAGCTGTACGTGATGATGTCGCTCAAACTCCATCCACCTCAATTCGACACCGAGCTCAGCAAATTGGTGTCTCCAAATCCACTTTGCAGCGAATTTTGACGAAAGATTTGCATCTTCATGCATACAAAGTTCAATTGACTCAGGAACTGAAGCCAACTGACCATGGACAGCGAAGGGAGTTCGTTAATTGGGTATTGGAGAGACAACATGAAAATGCTGATTTTGCCGATAAAATCATCAGATCAGAATTGGCCGCCTAGATCGTGCGATTTAACACCATTAGATTTTTTTCTTTGGGGTTTTTTGAAGTCGATGGTTTACGCGAATAAGCCGACGACGACTCAAGCCTTAAAAGACGAAATTGGACGCTGCATTAATGAAATACCGCAGCATTCATGCAAAACGGTCATTGAAAATTTCATTAAAAGATCGCGTGCATGCCAGCAAAGCCGCGGCGGCCATCTGCACGATATATTGTTCCATACATAACCTCATTCTGTCTACTTTACGATATAATAAAGTTTCACGATTTTTTCTTAAATATCTGTGTTTTATTTAAAATTAAAAAATTGCGCTCTTCTTGGGACACCCTTTATATGGGCCTATACACTGATAGAAAAAGCTTCGTCATGACGACGAATTTGTACATCATCATGATTATTTTTTCCTCAAAAATCAGCTAACGTACGGAATAATCCCCTTGATATATTTGTTCGTCACCATGACGAATCTCTCTCCCCAAAAAGTTTCGTCCTCAGGATGATCACATTTCATCCCTACGATGAATCGAGTTCATTACCAAGACGAATCCCATTCATCACCACGATGAACACCATTCTTCCCCACGACGAATCCCATTCATCACCACGACAAATCACAATCATCAGCACGACTAATTCCATTCATCGCCACGACGAATTCATGCCCCCTACTATTGAAATTTTAAAAATTTTAATAAATATTCTTCTGATTTTAGACCATTAAAAACGGTATGGAAAATAAAATTACTTGACTGCTTTGCCAGGCTCAGTTGTGATTATTCAGTTCGAAACGCAGTTCTTATCAGGAAAGTCTTAAAGTAAACGAACGAGATGTATTCATTACCTCTGATATTTTTAATCAAAAATAATCTCATCAAGTAATGTATTTGCCAACAGACGAATCCCATTCATCACCACGACGAATACCATTCAACACCACGACGAATATCATTCAACACCACGCGAATCCCATTCATCACCATGACGAATCCCATTCATCACCACGACGAACTCCATTCATCATCATTATTAGATTTTTTAAAATTAAACTTTTACAACAAACTATTTAACTAAGGTAATCACAACGCATATAGATAGAGCAGAACTACAGTAAATTGATTGCTTCGTTTTATCATATTTTCAGCAAAATGGTCAAATAAATCTTTTCGTCATGGGAATGAAACCCTATCGTTCCCTCGACGAATTTCGAAATCACTAAAAACATGGGTTGATGATCGTATTCGTTCTATTGACGTACAAAAACATCACATGTACGAAACTTTTTGTCACCAGTACGAAGGTATATTGATCGTCATGGTGACGAACGGTTTTTCTATCAGTGTATCTAAATCTGAACGCATTTTCTCCGAATTTGGCAGTGTTCATATATGTAATAAGAAAACTCTCTCTGCCGAATTTAGTATAGATCTTATATAAAATACAGTTTCTACAGCGCTTACATGTCAAATCAGGGGGTAACATATAACGGGTTTTCGAATAGGAATGATATGATTTTGAAGTGACGTTTCGGCCATTTGTAATATGTCATGATCTGTCATTTGTTTTTCTATGTATTCAGTAGTGTTTACAATTTCATCTTGGAGAGATACACGCAAGAAGAACGTTTACAAATTATTCAGTTTTATTATCAAAATAATCGTTCTCCAATTACAACTTTTCGTGCGCTAAGTCCATTTTTTTTAAATAAAAAAAAACTTGCCAGAAAAGTTTGGAGATTCGATAATTTCAAGAAATTGTGATATTGAATGACCTCCAAGAAGTTTCGATTTAACACCATTAGACTATATCTTGTGGGGTTATTTGAAGTCATTGGTCCTTCGAAATAAACCAGACTCTCTTCAAGCTTTACAAGTCAATATTGAACGTGCCATTCATGACATACGACTTGATTTAGTGGAAAAAGTGGTCGAAAATTGGGTTCATGGCAGCAGAAGAATTCGTGGAGGCCATTTGAATGACGTTTTATTTAGAACTTAATTGTATCGATTGTACTTCACATTTAATAAAAAACTTTTGAATTTCCTTAACAATAAGTTTGTTTTTTCCAAGAAATCTTATCACTCTCATAGGGAAACCCTGTATAATATATATGTATGTATATGTATACGTTTTTTTCAATATTTTACTGCCAGATATTTTATGACTATGTGGGCACTTTTGCGATTTTTAAGGCACTAGTTTTGTTCCGCATTTTTTCTCCTATTCAATATCTACAACTTTGCTTTAGACACAGAAGAGATGATATTCCTTACGATATTCCAAGAAAAAATTTGGAAAAAGTGCAAAAAAATCCACTTTGAACAAAAAAAATAGTATGGCCCTTAAATTATTAATTGAGTCAACTTGACTAAACGAATGATGCAGAAGTTCTTATTTTTGGGGCTACTTTCACGTTCAATTCTCAGAATTGAGTCCCACAATCATGTGTTGTACGAGGGTTGCTATATATATTTCTGGCCTATGCAACACTAAGTGTTGCCTGGCGCAATCTGACATTTCCATTGGCAAGTTTGACATTTTTTAGCATAACATCACTCAGACCGTTTTGTCATTTGAGCGCCAATTGTTTTGGTTACAGTGTGTGGCAACCCTATTAATACAAATTTTTGTTCGTTCTTTTCTGGAAAATATTCTCCAGGAAGTTTCCTTTAAGACAAATATAAATATGTTATACTTTCTTTTTATAAATTCCTCTGTATCTCCAAAATACTACCTTTTCGCAATAAAATACAAAAATTGTCTATATTTTGAAAGTGTAAATTGATGTGGCCATAACTTTTGTATAGGTGGGCACATTTTACCGAAATTTTTTACATTACACCGACAATTTTGTTGTCAATTTAGAGAAGTCGATGTGAGAGAAATGGGTTCATATTCTGCACTGATATTAGGCAAATGCTAAAGTGAAAAAATCACTTTTCAAATGCAGACAGAATTAGTAAAAACGACATAAAATTTTTAAAAATGAAAATTGTTCAATGAAATATTTTGTAGTTTGTAGGTTCTGACATAACAAATCGAATGTAATTCGCGAATCATTATATTTCCAAAAGTCGATCCCACAATTCCCAAAAAAATATTGAAAATCCCAAAAATGGGATTTTTTGGATTTCCCCCTATATCTACTATACTAAAAGCGATGTTTCAGATTCCTTTTGCAGTTCAACTTACAACATCTTACCACACATAAATATGCCAAAAGTTTTAACATTTTAACTTTGCGGTTGGAGAAAATGTGGCTTACTTTTGAAATTTGTCTAAAAAATTGTGTAAATTGGAGAAGCTTGGTAACAATACCAGTAAACATTTTTGACCCGTTCTTTCTTTGAGAGCATACTTTGGAAAGTTTCCTTTAAGCTGATATTGAATGCGTTATACATTTTTTAACTAACTTCTTCTAAAACTCAAAAATACGACATAAACTTTTTTCCTAAAAAAAATGACAAAAAATCGATTTTTTTAAATAAGGCTTCAAGGGGCCATAACTTTTGTCCTGTTGGTTATATCGAACCAAAAGAACGAGACAAAAAATTGTATTAATAGTGTTGCCACGCTTCTCCATATTACATCATTTTTTACGAAAATTTCAAAACTAGGCCACATTTTCGGCAATCGCAAAGCTTGGATATGAAAACCTTTACCATTTTTATATGTAGTAATCTGTTATACGATAAACTGCAAAAGGATTTTTGAGCCCGGCTTTTAGGATAACAGATTTTGGAAAAAAAAAACAAAAAATTCCCTTTTGTGGGGATTTTCGAATTTATTTTGGGAATTGTGGGACAGGGTTGCCAGAACTGGGGTTTTGACCCCAATACTGGGGTTCAGTCAATGCAAATTGGGATAAAAAAATATAATTTGGGGATGGGGTTTTTGTTAGGGGTTTTTTGTAAATTTTGTTGGGGTTTCTTGGGGTTTATTTGATGCAATATAAAGATTTTCTTAATCTTGTATGATATTTATCCAAGAATGAGCTCGAGGTCTATCTATTATGGGTTTTTATGTGTTTCTTTTTATATTCATTCAATATTTCGTCTTTCGTCGATCGAAAGACATCATCAGGATCAGAAAATATAACTACGAAAAACCTTAAAATTATCCGTAGAAAATTAGTATGTCCTCTGTTCGTTGTTGTCTGTTGTCTTGCATGACAACACAAAACACTTTCATTTTTTAAGTCATTTTTTAACGAGTATTTTCTAAAATGATTTTACCAAATCTAAACTTCGTATTTAAAAATAGTACGAGACTTTGCACTATTAGGTATAAATTGCCATCAAATGAAAATCGGAAAAATTAATTATAATTTGTATATTCTGACCTCCTGTCACCACAAAAAAGATATATGAAGTGGTTAAGAAGATATGACAATTTTGACATAAAAACTACAACAAATTTCTAAAAGCTAAAAAACGCAAAAAATCGTCCATAGTAGAGGAATGTTTAAAGTTTATTAAAATCAAAAGAGTAATTTTTAAAATGTTTGTTTTTGAATTAATTTAGAGTCTGCAGTTTTTTATATGTTTATACACTGGGAAAAATCAGCATTTTTGATATGTTTGAATTGAAAGAAAATATATTTGGAAACGATTTTTTTAAATATTTTATATTTGTTAACAAATAAATTTTATTTAAAAATCAAGAAATATTGTTTGGAACGAATATATTAATATATTAGAACATAATGTATTTGCAAACTGACTTTCACAAATAAAATATGTGTTTACACACAAACAAAGTTATTGCTTAAGAAGTTTTCCAAATATATTTTATTTAAAAAAAGATTTTTTAGACTTTGCTATGTTTTTCGAATTTTAGTTAGTTTTTCCTAGATTTCGTGTTAAACTTTATAGCTAAAAATGTCTTTACCAGCATTAGCTTTTGTTTTACATCAATAATTTTTAATTTATAAATATTTCAATACATCATTTTTTGTCAATCCATCAATTCAATTTATAGTTACGATTTAAGTTTTAATTGCATTTTACACACATACGAAGTTTATAAAGAACCAGTAAGGAAAGGCTAAAGTCGGGCGGGCCGACTATATAATACCCTACACCACTCTCGTAATATTGAATAACTCTGAAATATCAATTTTGTAGTTCATGTATAAATTGTTTATTCTAAATTTCAAAACGATTGGATGTTAAATACAGCTTCTATAGAACTAAAGGGCCAAATCGGACGAAACATATATATGGGAGCTATAGCTAAATCTTAACCGATTTTCTTCAAATTCGGCAATGTTGGTTCATGATCAAGAAACTCTACCATTCTAAATATCAAAACGATTGGATGTAAAATACAGCTTCTATAGGACTAAAGGTCCAAATCGGAAGAAACTCTACCATTCTAAATTTCAAAATGATTGGATGTAAAATACAGCTTCTTCAGGACTAAAGAGCAAAATCGGACGAAACATATATATGGGAGCTATAGCTAAATCTTAACCGATTTTCTTAAAATTCGGCAATGTTGGTTCATGGATCAAGAAACTCTACCATTCTAAATTTCAAAACGATTGGATGTAAAATACAGCTTCTATAGGACTAAAGGTCCAAATCGGACGAAGCATATATATGGGAGCTATAGCTAAATCTTAATCGATTTTCTTCAAATTAGGCAATGTTGGTTCATGGATCAAGAAACTCTACCATTCTAAATTTCAAAATGATTGGATGTAAAATACAGCTTCTTTAGGACTAAAGAGCAAAATCGGACGAAACATATATATGGGAGCTATAGCTAAATCTTAACCGATTTTCTTCAAATTCGGCAATGTTGGTTCATGATCAAGAAACTCTACCATTCTAAATATCAAAACGATTGGATGTAAAATACAGCTTCTATAGGACTAAAGGTCCAAATCGGAAGAAACTCTACCATTCTAAATTTCAAAATGATTGGATGTAAAATACAGCTTCTTCAGGACTAAAGAGCAAAATCGGACGAAACATATATATGGGAGCTATAGCTAAATCTTAACCGATTTTCTTCAAATTCGGCAATGTTGGTTCATGGATCAAGAAACTCTACCATTCTAAATTTCAAAACGATTGGATGTAAAATACAGCTTCTATAGGACTAAAGGTCCAAATCGGACGAAGCATATATATGGGAGCTATAGCTAAATCTTAATCGATTTTCTTCAAATTAGGCAATGTTGGTTCATGGATCAAGAAACTCTACCATTCTAAATTTCAAAATGATTGGATGTAAAATACAGCTTCTACAGGACTAAAGAGCAAAATCGGACGAAACATATATATGGAAGCTATAGCTAAATCAACCGATTTTCTTCAAATTCGGCAATGTTGGTTCATGGATCAAGAAACTCTACCATTCTAAATTTCAAAACGATTGGATGTAAAATACAGCTTCTATAGGACTAAAGGGCCAAATCGGACGAAAGATGTATATGGGAGCTATATCTAAATCTGAACCGATTTCAACCAAATTCAATAGCGATCTTAACAGCTGCGAAATACTCTAAACTGCAAAATTTCAGAACGATCGGAGTGAAATTGCGACCTGTAGTCGACGAACAACTTTACATGGACAGACGGACGGACGGACAGACATGGCTAAATCGACTCAGCTAGTGATTCTGAGTCGATCGGTATACTTTAAGGTGGGTCTAGCTGTGTTATTTTCAGGTGTTACAAACATCTGCCGTGAAACAAACTTATAATACCCTGTACCACAGTGTGGTGTAGGGTATAAAAATGCACTTTGGTCTTCCGAAAAACAGAAAACTTGTCTTAAAATTAAGACATTGATTCGTTGCCAAAATAAATAAATACAAATTAATCTTTGTTTCGGAAATATTAGTTTCAAATAAAAAAATACTAGAACGGGAACATATTTTTGTTTAGAGCAATATCCTCCCAAACATATAGTATTTGTGTGTGTCAAATATTATACATTTGGAGTGTACACTAAACATTTGTATATTTCAAGCAGAATATGTTTGGGACAATATACTACAGAAGCGATTTTTTTTCAGCGTGTATGTGTTTTCAACGAAAATAGTTTTATGTGGGGTTAAGTTGGGGATTTTCTTGTGATTATTTGGGGACAACAGCAGTTTTTTTCTGACATCCCTGTTGTGGGATTTACGTCCACAAATATAATAATGTTAGAATTAGCCTCGATTTCTGGTGTCAAAGCGTACAAATTACAAAAAAAATAATTGAGATATATTAATTTTTAAAGATTCTATGGAAATATAAAATTTCCTTTGTTGTTTATTTTTTCCCGATCCTTTCCTACGAATAGGTATATATTAGAGCCAAATTTTTCATCATATAGGAAATTTTATTGCTAATCCAGACATGCCTAAGTGGATAAAATTAGTGCATATTCTGCTTCGATATTTACAAAATACTACCACAAGGTAGGGGGAAAATTAAAAATTCAATTTTCAAATGCAGATATCTCGGTTAGTATACAAGATAACTGTTAGGTTTAGACCTCGGTAATTAGAATACACACACAAAACGATTTTATGAATCGGCCGGAAAATACGAAAGTTACACGCGCTTAAACATTTTGTTCAACCGAGGTGGCCAACTTTGAGGACCTGCAGCCCCGCCACTGTACACCACAGGGGACCCAAACTCAAAACATAACTTCTCTAATACTTCTTCTACAAACATGCCAAGTTTGGTCGCAATCGGTTGTCTGGTTAAGAAACGGCAGAATTATTTCCACTTTTTTTTTTTGGAATTCCACCCACTGTGCGACGAACAGAAATTGGACCAAACTTTTTTCATAGCTAAGATGATGTGAAATATTTTAATAAAGTTGGTATTTTTTAACAAAAGTTAATTTACGTTTAAGCTGTTTGTATCCTTGTATTTGTATTCCATTTCTAAATATCACTTTATTAAGAATGAAAAATCCCGATTTATCCTGAAAACCACGAATTTTCGGGATTTGCAATTTAAAAATCCCGAATCCCGGGATTTGTGAAAACCAGTCCCGTTTGACATTTCTAGCAAAGCTTCTCCAAAGACAACTTAGGTTATATGTATACATCCCAGAGTATTTTCACATTTTTCCCACAAGCTGGGGGAAGATTTTTAGATAACCATCTATAGTTTGCAGATACTGATGTGAGAGAAATCGGTGCATATTTTGCTAGGGAAAAAATTAAAAAATGGCAACTATACGAGATAATTTAATAAAAAAAATTATGAAGCAGACGAAAAAGTCAAAATTTGTACTCGTTTAAACATTTTGTTCACCCTAGGTGACCAACTTTGAGGCCTTGTAGCTCCCTTTTATTTGCCTTTTTTAATTTTTTTTTTAAATTGTGCTTACCCTAGGCGACCCACTTTAATGATCTGTAGCTCCGGCACTGTATTGTACAGACGGCCCCAATTAAAAACATAAATCATACAATACTTCTTCTACAAGTATTGTATGTTTTCTCGCAATCTGTTGTCTGGTTAAAAAACTCCAGAATTATTTCCTTTTTTCTGAATTCCTCCCACTGTTCGCCGAACGGTTGTATGACAAATTCGTTGTTACTTTTGAATTAGCCCTATCTCTCTCCCATGAGAAAACTCCACGGTATTATATCCAATGCTTTTGATCATAATTATTCAGCTTTAATTTCCCCCACAATTTCCATATGACCTTCGTTATTCTGTTTCTAGCCTCCAGCTATAAACTGACTAAGTTGTGTTTGTTGCTATATCTGTTATTTTTTACTGATGTTGTTGTTGTTTATTGTTTGTTGTTTTGTGCCGAAAGTAATATTGTCAAAAAGCGTTGTTCGACACGAGCGATGTGTGTACGAACAACACCATTTGTATGGCGGAGGACAACTGTATAGAAATCCTGTCAAAAACATAGACCAATAAATGATTTATACGCACAAATGTTACTCATCTGCCATTTCCCCGCGCCCCGCCCCCTCCACTGCCCCTGTTGCAGACTCTTTATCTGCCCCACTCTCACTCACTCGCTCTGTCTCTCTATCGTTGCTATTTCTCTGGGTGGTCGTTTGCAGTGGTAACATTCGCAGCATGTGCTACTTCAGCAATTGTACTCGAATCTCGTCCTTTTTTATGCGATATCCTTTTTACGCTTAGATTTCTATCGCAGCAACAACAACAGCAGCAAGAACGTCGATGGAACAGAAATAAAAAACAAAACATCCAAACAACATTTTTATATCGAGAGACACTGTGATTTATGGCCACACCAGAGTGTTGTTATTTTGGATGAGAGTGTGCGATGGATACTTGTATGTGTGTGTGGGGGAAAGAGTTTGTGTGAAATTATTGGTGGAATTTGTTGTTGTTGTCATTGTTTTCAAGGATATTGACGTGGTTGGTTGGTTGTTGCTTCATTTTCTTTCCTTTTTTTTGGGGGGGGGGGGGAGGAAAGCGAATTGCCATCTAGTAGAGTTCGTTTAAAATTAATTATTTCCATTATTTGTTTGCTTTGTCATGCAATCGTGCTGTGTTGTGTTCCTTCCATCCGAACGCAATCGTCCATCACTCATGTGTCGTACGCCATGATGTATGAGTAATATTTGAAGAATAGAATGAACACATCACTCATACGCTCCATTGGGTAAATAATGGCAAAAATTACCAAAGGTAAATAAATTATTGATTGTGACACATGTTTGTTGGTTGTTCAGTGGTGCAGTCAGTGTTGGGAGGGGTGCCTTGGACAAATATAAATCTTCTAAAGCAATCACACAATAGAACGACATTATAATCTGGAAAAAAAAACATAAATCTCTGACCCGATGGCAGAAGCGAGTTTAATGAACTTTAATATAAACCACCATTATATATGACTATAAATGTATTTTTAAATGAGACAAATATGTAGATAATTCTGTCACATCACAATAATATTGTCTCAAATTTGTCAATAAATTTGAATTACGCATTATAAATTTGCATAAAATACAATATCTTTTGGTCATATATTTTATGCAAATAGAAAATCATTTATTTTTTTCTATCATTTGTGACTTTTCATAGTTTTGTTTTTAACTGTCGAGTTCCCGATCCTTTTCTTCTTTGTAGAACAGAAAACTCTTATTTTGTACCAATTATTGTATGTGTAGTTGCCACAAATGGGGTCGATAGAACACATGATAGCTTTTGAAACGATATCGT
This sequence comes from Eudasyphora cyanicolor, assembly GCA_963930755.1. Lineage (NCBI taxonomy): Eukaryota > Metazoa > Arthropoda > Insecta > Diptera > Muscidae > Eudasyphora > Eudasyphora cyanicolor. The sequence continues at coordinate 265,279,689 of OZ005735.1, read as the reverse complement.
CCAACAAAACAGTGGCCATCCTTAAAACATTTCACAGACATCTTAATCTCTATTTTCAACTAAGATTATTTTGTTTTACAGAAAACAAAAGCAAACGATCTCGATAACTAAAAACATCGTTTACAGGCTTGATTTCTGGTTTGATCAAATTGCAATAACCCAGTTAATCCATATTTTTTTGATTGTATTCATTTGGGAAAATTTTCAAAATTAATAATAGTTAGTAACAATAACGACATTGTTATAGAAAAAAATTGTTTTGTAGCATATTTTTTAAAAAATTTGTTTTAACAACGATTTCTGAGACTTTTTAATTATAGAAAATTTATTGGAAATTCTTTATTTATATAAAATTTGTAAACCAGTTTTATTTATAGCAAATTTCAAACATAATTTGTATTTATAGAAAATTTATTGGAAACTCATTATTTATAGAAAAATTTAAAACCATTTTTATTTATAGAAAATTGTTTTAAAAATATTTTATTTATAGAAAATTTCAATCAAAATTTGTATTTATAGAAAATTGTTTAAAACTATTTTTTTCAGATTTTTTATTTGGAAGGAACTTAATAGAATTTTCCTGTTAATTTTCATTTGGGATAATTTTTAAGATTAATAATAATAGCTTCCAAAAGCATCGAAATTGTATAGAACAATTATTGTATTTATAGAAAAAAATTTATTGTAGCAAATTTTTTAAAAATTTTGTTTTAATAAAAGATTTCTGAGACTTTTTAATGAAGAAAATATATTGGAAATTCTTTATTTATATAAAATTTGTAAACCATTTAATTTATAGAAAATTGTTTTAAAAATATTTTATTTATAGAAAATTCCAAACATAATTTGTATTTATAGAAAATTATAGAAAATTGATTGGAAATTCTTTATTTATAGAAAACTTTGAAACCAATTTTATTTATAGAAAATTGTTTTAAAAATAGTTTATTTATAGAAAATTTCAAACAACATTGTGTATTTATAGAAATTTTTTTTATTTGTAAGGAACTTAATAGAATTTTACTGTTAATTGAAGATTTTTGAGAATTTTCTTATTTATAGAAAATGTTTTAGAATTTTTTAAAATTTTCTATAAATAAGAATTGGCTACAATATTTGTTACATCTAAAAAATAAAGTTTTCCCACATATTTGAGCATAAATCGAAAACCATTTATCCTAAAAAAAATCTTAGAATTTTTTATTTATGGGAAACCTCTTTAAAATATTTTACTTATAGAAAAATTAATAACATTTTTTTTTATAGAACATTTCTCAGAATTTTTGTATTTAAAGAAAGTTTCTTAGAAATATTTTAGTTATAGAAAATTGTATTTTTGTTTTATTTACAGAAAACATTTTAGACAATAATTTATAACAAGTAAAAGCGTTAAGTTCGGCCATGCCGAATCTTTTATACCCTCAACCATGGATAGATAGCATGTGACCTCACAAAATAACTCGAAACTAAAGAAAATAACACCGAAAAACACAAAAAAATATAGAAAAGTAGGAACAAGTTAGATGGACCGATATCGCCCATTTTCAGTCCCTGGTTACCTGAATCTATAAGAAGTATCTATACCAAATACCAAGCCACCTATCTCAAGTATTATAGATTGTAGCGTGATTACAACAAATGGACAGACGGACATAGCTAAATCGTCTTAGAATTTTAGACGATTAAGAATATATATACTTTATGGGGTCTCAGATCAATATTTAGAGGTGTTACAAACGGAGTGACAAAATGAATATACCCCCCATCCCATGGCGGAGAATATAAAAATATGCTTAGAAATTGTTTATGTATTCAATTAAATTTTTGTTCAATGATTTACTCATAGAAAAATTTTTGGCAATTTTTTATTTATAGAAAATTTTTCATTTATGGAAAATTCCTTAGAAATTTTGTATTAGAAAATTTCTTAGAAATTTTGTATTTATAGAAAATTTCTTAGAAATTTTTTAGTTATAGGAAATTTCTTAGAAATTTTTTATTTATAGAAAATTTCTTAGAAATATTTTATTTATAGAAAATTTCTTAGAAATTTTTTATTTATAGAAAATTTCTTAGAAATTTTTTATTTATAGAAAATTTCTTAAAAATTTTTTATTTATAGAAAATTTCTTAGAAATTTTTTATTTATAGAAAATTTCTTAGAAATTTTTTATTTATAGAAAATTTCTTAGAAATTTTTTATTTATAGAAAATTTCTTAGAAATTTTTTATTTATAGAAAATTTCTTAGAAATTTTTTATTTATAGAAAATTTCTTAGAAATTTTTTATTTATAGAAAATTTCTTAGAAATTTTTTATTTATAGAAAATTTCTTAGAAATTTTTTATTTATAGAAAATTTCTTAGAAATTTTTTATTTATAGAAAATTTCTTAGAAATTTTTTATTTATAGAAAATTTCTTTGAAATTTTTTATTTATAGAAAATTTCCTAGACATTTTTTATTTATAGAAAATTTCCTAGAAATTTTTTATTTATAGAAAATTTCTTAGAATTTTTTTATTTATAGACAAATTTTTTAGAAATTGTTTATTTATAGAAAATTTTTGTTTTATTTTGTAGAAAATTCCTAAGACATTTTTTATTTATAGAAAATTTCTTAGACATTTTTTATTTATAGAAAATTTCTTAGATATTTTTTATTTACAAAAAAATTTTTTAGAAATTGTTTATTTTATTTATAGAAAATTTCTTAGACATTTTTTATTTAGAGAAAATTTCTTTGACATTTTTTTTATAGAAAATTTCTTGGACATTTTTTATTTATAGAAAATTTCTTAGACATTTTTTATTTATAGAAAATTTCTTGGACATTTTTTATTTATAGAAAATTTTTTGGACATTTTTCATTTATAGAAAATTTCTTAGACATTTTTATACCCTACACCACACTGTGGTACAGGGTATTATAACTTTGTGCATTTGTTTGTAACACCCAAAAGGAGAAGAAATAGACCCATCGTTTATTATACCGATCGACTTAGAATTACTTTCTGAGTTGATTTATCTATGTCCGTCTGTCCGTCTGTCTGTCTGTCCGTCTGTCCGTCTGTCTGTCTGTGCATGTATTCTTGTAATCAAAGTACAGGTCGCAATTATGGTCCGATCTCGACGAAACTTTACACATATGTTTTATTTGGCCCAAGGACGATCCCTATTGAATTTGGATGAAATCGGTTCAGATTTAGATATAGCCCCCATATATATGTTACCCCAGATTTGACATGTAAGCGCTTTAAAAACTTTATTTTATATCCGATCAGTCTGAAATTCGGCAGAAAGAGGTTTCTTATCATATGAATGAACACTGTTAAATTTGGAATAAATCGGTTCAGATTTAGATATAGCCCCCATATATACGTTACCCCCGATTTGAAGTGTAAGCACTGTAAAAATGTTATTTTATATCTGATCAGTATGAAATTCGGCAGAAAGAGGTTTCTTATTATATGAATGAACACTGTTAAATTTGGAAGAAATCGGTTCAGATTTAGATATAGCCCCCATATATACGTTACCCCGATTTGAAGTGTTAGCGCTGTAAAAATGTTATTTTATATCCGATCAGTATGAAATTCGGCAGAAAGAGGTTTCCTATTATTTGAATGTGCACCCGACTAAATGTGGAATAAATCGGTTCAGATTTAGATATAGCCCCCATATATACGTTACCCCCGATTTGAAGTGTAAGCACTGTAAAAATGTTATTTTACATCCGATCAGTATGAAATTCGGCAGAAAGAGGTTTCCTATTATTTGAATGAACACTGTTAAATTTGGAAGAAATCGGTTCAGATTTAGATATAGCCCCGTATAAACGTTACCCCCGATTTCACATGTAAGCGCTGTAAAAATGTTATTTTATATCCGATCAGTGCGAATTTCGGCAAAAAGAGGTTTCCTTCTACATGAAGAAATACTGCCAAATTCGGAGAAAATCGGTTCAGATTTAGATATAGCCCCATATATATGCTACCCCCGATTCGACATGTAAGCGCTGTAGAGATTGTATTTTATATCCGATCAGTACGAAATTCGACAGAAAGATGTCTTTTTACATGAATGAGTATTCAGGGAAAATCGGTTCAGATTTATATATAACATCCGTACATATGTTCCTCCTGATTTGGTATCAAAGCGCTATAGAAGTTGTAATATGTTTCTCAATTTAGGAACGAATATTACTTAATTTAGCGTTTATCGGTTCAGAATTAGATAATATGTTCCTACCCATTTACCAATTATTCCAAATTATTATCGCAATGACCCTTATCGCATTATTAGGGAGGTGTAGGGTATTATATAGTCGGCCCCGCCCGACTTTCTGCCTTTCCTTACTGGTATTTTCTTCTATCTCCGGCCAAGTCCGAAGATGGGCCATATTGGTCCACTCTTTCTAGTACCTTCCCCAAAAAGGGTTAACATTTACTCAAATATTGATTACTAGCCGATACCCTGTGCACTTTGTAGCCCCCAAAATTTCATTTAGTGATATAGAGACATGTGATGTGTTTCGTATTATAAACTCGACAAACAAACAAACAGACCAACAAACGATTTGTAACGCCCACATTTGCGCCGCCCACTTTTTGCAAAATTTTTTTTCCAAAACCAGACAAAATAGCTTTCAAACCACTTATAATCTACACATAGTGTTAGTTTATTAGTCACTATTACCTCGAGAAAAATGGGCGAAGTTGCCACGCCCCTTTTGGCAGGGACGTATACAGAGGACGTATCCGAAATGTTTTAAACATATGCACAAACTATTTACAGTTTTCAAAATCACTCAAAAAAACACGAAAAATATTTGGAAGGCCGTTAAAAAAAACAATACAAAAGCGTAAAAAATGGTAACAGTAAAAGTAATAACAACTAAAAATAAGAAAAGTGCATGGTTTCCACGCTAAAACTTTTTAAATTATGCATCGAATTTATTCATAACCTTTCAGAGTTTACGATAAAATCGCAAAAATATGGCATGTTTTTATGATGCTTTTATTTAAAAATTATTAAAATTTTCTCAAAAATTATGATTTTTTGCAATACTTTGTAAGATATTGTCGAAACCGCTGAAAGGATGGAAAATTGTATTGTGCGAAGTTGAAGGCTACTTAATTCTGAAGTTTGTAAAGCTTACCTGAACCAATTCGGATGAATGGTTCTCTAGTTATGCCATAATATGTGGTTAAACCTCTCTTTTTTCTTAGCCTAAAGGGTTGTCTCTTTAAATTCTCGCGATAAGCTGTGATATGGAAAGAAATTAGTGGTTAAACTACATATAGTGGTATAACTCGAGAACCATTTATCCGATTTGGTTGAGGAACGTTTTAAAGAATTAAATATTAGTAGCCAACTTCATATAATACCATTTTCCATCCGTTCAGCGGTTTCGACGATATACGAGTATTACAAAATATTGCAAAAAAATTTGATTTTTTGATAAAATTTTAATATTTTTAAAATAAAACTCCCATAAAACAATCTAAAAATTAACAAGTTTTATATTTTTATGATTTTATCGTAAAGTCTGTTCGGTCATGAATTAAACGAGCCCATTCCGAAGAAAATCGATGAATAATTTAAAAAGTTATAGCGTTTTGTTTAGTCTAGAATCAGAATCTATGCATTAAAACAGAAACCCAAGAAAAAATGCTGTTGTCGACCGGTGTAATTATTGCCTGGCTTTAAATTTATGATAACCAGATATGGCGAAAATTAAGTTAAAATCACATGTATGATTTCTTATCTATCTACCTTTTTAACATGTAGGTTGCAGTGATGGAATGAGTTTGCACAACCGTGTATGTAAATTTGACTTTATATTGGGTGTGGTAATAAGTAGTACGGTTTTGGCCATTACACACGGTATTTGCAAACAATTAACCTAGATATAATAAAGGCTTACGAAATCATAAAATTGGCAACGACTACATTATGAGACATGAAATAGAAATTCAGATGCGGAGTTTGATAAACTGTTTGAAGAATCCACACAATTTGCAAGACGTTTTGGAATAGAAGCTGCACTACCTAGAAGAGTAGGTACTCAAAAGTATAGGGCAAATATTCCTGGTTCAGTTGCCAAGGCGTATTTTAGGACAACATTGTTCATACCATATCTGGACGAAGTAATATCACATTTAAATAATAGATTTTCCGAACATGAAGCTATAATTACAAGTCTGTTTAATATCGTTCCGATACGAGTTGTAAATCTAATAAAGGAAGATTTCGAAGAAGTCACACTTTTTTACAAAAAAGATTTAAAAAATTCATCAAAATCTGTTTTAGCTGAAAAAAGTATATGGATTGATTATTGGAAGCAGAAGAATGATAAGCCATCAAATGCATTAGATGCTATTTCAGTTTGTGATGAGGACATGTTCCCAAGCGTTTTTACCCTTTTGAAGATACTGGCCACAATACCTGTGACAACGGCATCTGCTGAGCGAAGTTTCTCGAGGTTAAGAAGAATAAAAACTTATCTCCGGAACGGAATGGAAGGAGAAAGGATATCTTATCTGGATTTGATGTCTATAAACAAATAGCTGACCCGGTGCGCTTCGCTGCCCTCAAAGTGCGTTTCAGTAAAATAGAACCTTACGATATGTTGACACTCTTGATACAGTCATACCAATTAGTGAAATAAGTCTATCAGTATTTATTTTTTCTATAACGATGCCGCATTCGCGTAGTCACGCCCTCTAATCCGATATCTCCCAATTTTGTTGAATCACGTGCTAACTTTAAAGGCACTTGAATACTAAACACACTTGGTCAAGCGTCAATCTAGATATAATGGTCTCCAGTTATTTCGTTTTCAGCAAGCGTGTCGTATGCACAGATACTTCCACTGTTCAGCTTTTTAATCGGATTCCGTAGAGTGATATCAACAGCATCCACTATAAACTTCAAGACGATGAGTGCAACGCCTCTCTATATTTCGTTTTGGGTACATTGTCCATCGACACTATCTTCATGCAAATTTTCAAAACTGTCCTGCAATGACATTGGAAATTTTTCAAATTCACATCTCGGGTTGTGCGGGCGGTGCCACGCCCACTGTTACTATCACACCAGTTTCTTGCTCCAGCACTCGATCTGGTTCCACATACCAAATTTCGAGAATTTTGGTCCAATAGCAATCAAAATATTGCACTTCTGAATTTCTGGTAGTGTGGTATAGAGTATTTGTAAATTTCAAAATAGAGTATTTATAAATTTCAGGTTGTGTGGGCGGTGCCTGGTACCAGTGTCACATTTAAAAAATTTGGAAATTATAAAATTTCGTAATATAGCATTTTTAAATTTCAGGTTGGGTGGGCTATGTCACGCCAACTAACACTATCACCCTATTTGTCAGCTACATAACGCGTGCTGGCACCAAGGTCACACATATCCAATTTTGAGAAATTTGCTACGTTAGTATTCGAAATATTTCATATCTGTATTTTAGGTTATGTGGGCGGTGCCACGCCCACTTCCATTGTTTCTCCGTTTTTAGTTCTGTAACGCGTACTGGTACCAAAGTCACAATTTCGAGAATTTTACTGCAATACTACTCGAAATATTTCACATTTGAATTTTAGGTTGTGTGGGCGGTACCACGCCCACTGTCACTATCACCCCAATTTTCAGCTACATGACTCCTAATGGCACCAAGGTCACACATACCCAATTTCGAGAATTTTGCTCCAATAGTATTCGAAATATTTCATATTTGAATTTTAGGTTGTATGGGCGGTGCCACGCCCACTGTCACTATCACGCCGGTTTTTGGCTCCATGATGTGTACTGGTACCAAGGTCACACATATCGAATTTCGAGTATTTTGAACCAATAGTACCCAAGATATTCCACTTTTAAATTTCACTTAGTATGGGCGGTGCCACGCCCCTTTGTCCAATCAAAACCGAATATAGCTACGAACCTTCCACACACCAAAAGATATTCTCATGCAAAAATTCAGCAAAATCTGTTCAGCCGTTTTCGAGTCCATCGCTTACCAACGAACACCATTTCATTTTTATACCCTACACCACACTGTGGTACAGGGTATTATAAGTTTGTTTCACGGCAGATGTTTGTAACACCTGAAAATAACACAGCTAGACCCACCTTAAAGTATACCGATCGACTCAGAATCACTAGCTGAGTCGATTTAACGATGTCTGATCCGTGAACCAACATTGCCGAATTTGAAGAAAATCGGTTAAGATTTAGCTATAGCTCCCATATATATGTTTCGTCCGATTTTGCTCTTTAGTCCTGTAGAAGCTGTATTTTACATCCAATCGTTTTGAAATTTAGAATGGTAGAGTTTCTTGATACACGAACCAACACTACCGAATTTGAAGAAAATCGGTTAAGTTTTAGCTATAGCTCCCATATATATGTTTCGTCCGATTTGGCCATTTAGTCCTATAAAAGCTGTATTTTACATCCAATCGTTTTGAAATTTAGAATGGTAGAGTTTCTTGATCCATGAACCAACATTGCCGAATTTGAAGAAAATCGGTTAAGATTTAGCTATAGCTCCCATATATATGTTTCGTCCGATTTTGCTCTTTAGTCCTGAAGAAGCTGTATTTTACATCCAATCATTTTGAAATTTAGAATGGTAGAGTTTCTTGATCCATGAACCAACACTACCGAGTTTGAAGAAAATCGGTTAAGATTTAGCTATAGCTCCCATATATATGTTTCGTCCGATTTGGCCCTTTAGTTCTATAGAAGCTATATTTTACATCCAATCGTTTTGAAATTTAGAATGGTAGAGTTTCTTGATTCATGAACCAACATTGCCGAATTTGAAGAAAATCGGTAAAGATTTAGCTATAGCTCCCATATATATGTTTCATCCGATTTGGCTCTTTAGATCCAATCGTTTTTATACCCTACACCACACTGTGGTACAGGGTATTATTTAAGTATAAAATGTCCCAAAAGTAAATTTATGTAAACTATTTTTACATGAATTATAAAATTTATATATCAGAGTTATTCAATATTACGAGAGTGGTGTAGGGTATTATATAGTCGGCACCGCCCGACTTTAGCCTTTCCTTACTGGTTTATTTATAGAAAATTTCTTAGATATTTTTTATTTATAGAAAATTTTTTCGAAATTGTTTATTTATAGAAAATTTTTTAGAAATTTTTTATTTAAGGTGGGTACTATGTTTTTTCAGCTTGAAAAAATTCCACAAAATGTTATTTCAAGTTGAAAAATGGAACGTTTTTTTACTAAGGTCGCAATGCATTTTTGAAGTGTATGTGTCGAAATGTCACTTTTATATGTATGTGTGTGTGTATAAGCATGTGCATTTTTTCCTTTTTGCTTTTCTTGAAAACAAACACGAGTTTAAATTAGAATCAATAAGCAATTAAATGGAATAATGCCGACATAGAAAATAGTTAATTTAAATTGCAGAATGGAAATATGATTGAAGATCATTGTGCTAATGTTATAACTAAATAAATTATTTATTTTGTGTTGATACGATGGCGATGCTTGTGAGTTATCAGAAGCCAGGGTAATACAATGTTACAAATAACAAAATAATTTCCTACTGTTGTACGAATATAAATAAATAAAATTATGTTTTGATGAACCGAAAAATATGTTTTATTATTATTTTTAAGGAGTTACATTATATTTGTGGACATATATAGATTATACTTCCATCCATAAACGGATTTTCTTCTTCCAACTCCTATGGCTAGCAAGAATTCACTATGTTCTTTATAACCATTTAAAAACGAGATCACAGGCACTGCCCAATACCATTGTTCTACTGCTTCGGTAGCGTTTGCCGTCCACAAAGTTTTTCCAGGCTTTTCGTCACGATTGTTCTAAACATACAAACGTAAATGTACATAAGTAATTATAAGACAAATTATACATTATTACATATAGTTACATGCCCTTCCAGTGTTTTGCACTTTTTTGCTTTGCTATCCAATCGGAATTCAATATATCTCGTTTATTCAATATACATAATTATTTTCTGTTCCAAAGCTTTGCATTAGTTTTCTTTCAGATAATTTAATTTTGTATTCTTTGTTAGGAAAATTTCTCGCTAGGATTGACAACAATTGAATTTCTCGCGGACAAACATGAATATAAATAAATAGGAGTGCAATGCTGGCGGCATTCAATTTGTTGCGGCGTTCAATTAATTTGTAGCGGCGCAAAATGTCAATTTCTCACTTTGAAAAAACATAGTACCACAAATGAAAAAACTTCACTCATTTTTTCACAACTTTGATTTTTGTATGGGATTTCAGCGTGAAACCGGAACATAGTACCGTGCTTTATAGAAAATTTCTTACATTTTTATTTATAGAAAGATTCCTAAACCTTTTTTTATTTATAGAAAATGTCTTAGACATTTAGAAATTTTATATTTATAGAAAATTTTTTAGAAATTTTTTATTTATACATTTTTTATTTATTGAAAATTTCTTAGAATTTTTTATTTATAGAAAATTTCTTTTTTATTTACAGAAAATTTTTTAGAAATTTTTTATTTTGAAGAAAATTTCTAAGACATTTTTTATTTATAGAAAAATTCTTAGAAATTTTTTATTTATAGAAAAATTCATAGACATTTTTTTATTTATAGAAAATTTTTTAGAAATTTTTTATTTTGTAGAAAATTTCTAAGACATTTTTTATTTATAGAAAATTTCTTAGACATTTTTTATTTATAGAAAATTTTTAAAACACTTTTTATTTATAGAAAATTTCTTAGATATTTTTTATTTATAGAAAATTTCTTAGAAATTTTTTATTTATAGAAATTTTTATTTATTTATTATTTATATATAAAATTTCTTAGAAATTTTGTATTTATAATAGTTTTTTTTTTTGAGAATTTTCTATAAATAAGAATTGGCTACAATATGTTTATCACTTTTTTATTTATAGAAAATTTAGAATTTTTCATTAATTTAAGATTTGTTAGAATTTTCTTATTTATTAAAGATTTTTGAGTTACTTATTAATAGAAAATTTCTAAAAAAATGTATATTATTTACAGACAATTTCTTAGAATTTTTTATTTATAGAAAATTGAGTTTTTGGTATTGTTCGACTTGAAGTCCTTTTTGTAATTAAACAACGATCGCTTTCCATATGTTATTAATATTTTCCAATATTTCCAACATAGTAAGTCATCATCTTAAATAAAGGAATTTTAAATTTCGGTTATAAACAATTTTTTATGCAAAATGTAATTCGAATGTACGCATACCGTTCTAAGAGACTAACATAGATAACCCTTTGCAAAACGATACTATTCCATCCTTTAAAGTTGTCATTTAAAAAATAAAAACCTATTTGGCAAATTTATGAGAAAGCAACTTTCTTCAAATTTTGTTTTTCTTCTTCCTTCCTCAGCAGCTACTAACTTCGTAACACCCCCGTTTGGTTGATTTATGTTTCCATGCAAACTCCAGTGCTTTAAGACATCAAAAATAAAAATGTAACTCAGCACAAATCAAATCCAACATTCCTAAGTGAATGAAGAATACTCAGGAGTATTTTCATGTAATGCGGTAATCCCTCTCCTTAAATCCTTAAAGTACCCACCGTTACTCCTTGCTTTAATGCCGAAAGCTAAGATATTTGAATGTGCTTCCGGTGATGTCCTATTTGTTTCCGGTGAAAAGAGAGAAAAAAACGTTACTACGATTTCCAAATGGTGGGTGACATAAATTTCAATTTTTACAACATAAACTCATATAATTTATTATTATACTCATACGGGAATTATATATGTATGTATATGGATGGTATATAAAGCGCTATAAGACTATATATAATCCAATATCCAAAACATTTATTGTGTGTGTTTATAGTCATATATACTCGTATATAGATACTTAATCGTACGAGTATATGAAGCTGTCAAAATAGCGGTTTAACTGCTAAATCATTTCAGGCGTTAGGCTCACAGTGCCGACGCAAAACTTTTATTAGTATTCGATCTTTTAAATATCCCCTGTAGATATTTAGCAAAGGTGGCGACAATGCGTTTTGAGTAATATATACCACAGGAGGAAAAGCAGTTGGGAAATTTGATTTTTAAATATTCTATGAAATGAATGTCAAATGTATATGTACTTCCCTATGATGCAAAGTGTATAAATGCTTTTCTGAAAACTCTTTTCGCTGAAAATAAAGTAAAGGAAAGCATCATTATTTTAAAATGTTTGAGAAAAGTTTTTTAACCATAACTTTTTTCATTTCATTTCATTACATTTATTTCATACAAACTTGTAATTCAAAGCCGTCTGGCCAATTAAACATAAATTAAAATATGCATATAACTAAGCTTTTTAAACAAGGGTAAAAAACTACTCATTGGTAAATAATGATATGTTGATTTGTTTAAACCTAATTAATATATAAGGAATAAATAATATAAATACAGATTGGGTATACAGAAAAGTATTTAGGATAACTAAATAGCTACTCAGTTTTTGTTAAATGAAAACAGTATCTTACTATTTTTATACCCTGCACCACACTGTGGTACAGGGTATTATGACTTTGTGCATTTGTTTGTAACACCCAAAAGGAGAAGAGATAGATCCATTGTTTATTACACCGATCGACTTGTAATCACTTTCTGAGTCGATTTAGCTATGTCCGTCTGTCTGTCCGTCTGTAGATGTATTCTTGTAATCAAAGTACAGGTCGCAATTATGGCCCGATCTCGACGAAACTTTACACATATCTTTTTTTTTTTGGCCCAAGGACGATCCCTATTTAATTTGGTTAAAATCGGTTCAGATTTGGATATAGCCCCCATATATATGTTAGCCCCGATTTGACATGTAGGCGCTGTAAAAACTTTATTTTATATCCTATCAGTATTAAATTCAGCAGAAAGAGGTCTCTTATTATATTATTGAACACTGTTAAATTTGGAAGAAATCGGTTCAGATTTAGATATAGCCCCCATATACAGGGTGGCTGATATGTATTGCAACAAACTTCAGGTTGCTATCATTTCTAAACCACTGGTCTGATAGCTGACACATTTATTTCAGTGACAGTTCATTTTATTGTTTACAAATTTACAAAAGCATTTTGATCTATTGCATTAAAAAAAAAAGTTATTCGTGATGAAATTCAAGCGTGATAGTGTGATTGCTTTATATTTGGGTGGAAAAACAATTGGCTATCGTTAGAGCCCTCCAGCATTTAAATGTGAATAAATCTTTTGTTTCTCGTACCATTGCTCGTTACCGTGATACTGGCAGTGTTACATCGCGTCCAAAAAGTGGACAAAAAAAAACGGTAACAACACCAGAAATCATCCGAAAAGTGAAGGCCAGATTTGATCGAAATCCACGCCGCAGTGGTAGAAAAATTGCTCGTGAGCTGAACATATGGTGAGAACGGATACAACACATATTAAAAAATGAGCTTGGACTAAAGCCATTCAAGTTCCAAAAAGTCAAAGAGCTCACCGATGCACAAAAAAAAGTTAGACTGGAAAGAGCCAAGGAGTTGCTTCGCTTGCACGAAAGTGGCCAGTTACCGAATTTGGTTTTCTCCGATGAGAAGCCATTCCAAATTGAGCAGTTTGTGAACAAACAAAATGATCGTGTTTACTTGCCAAAGAGGTCAGCTGAAAATTTACACCTTCGATTGGCCACCAGAACTCAAGCGCCGCCGATGGTAATGGTGTGGGTCGCCGTAACGGCCGATGGCCGCTTCCCGCTCGTATTCATCGACCATGGGGTCAAAATAAATGCCGAATATTATCGGGAAAATGTCCTAAAGACAGTATTGAAGCCCTGGGCAGACAAACATTTCGGCCGCAGACCATGGACATTCCAACAGGACTCAGCACCATCGCATTCAGCACGCGTCAACCAAGAATGGCTTAAAAGGGAGGTTCCTCGCTTCATTTCTACCGCACAATGGCCACCAAGATCTCCGCATCTCAATCCGTTGGACTTTTGCGCCTGGGGCATTTTAGAGAGTAAGGTTCGGACTAAAAAATACCAAAGTATCGATCATCTCAAGACAGCGCTTCGCCGGGACTGGGCCAAAATACCGCAGAGCCACTTTCGTGCAGCGTGTGATGGCTTTGTCGGCCGTTTGAAGGCCATAATTCGTGCCAAAGGTGGCCAATTCGAACAAATCTAAACTGTTTCTAAAATTTTATGTTATTTCCGACATTTTTTGCTTTTGAACAATACAATTTAAAAAAAGAATTAAAAAAATATAGCGCTTTACTTTGTTGTATTACATATCAGCCACCCTGTATACGTTACCCCCGATTTCACATGTAAGCGCCGTAAAAAATTTATTTTATAACCGATCAGTGTGAAATTCGGCAGAGAGAGGTTTCTTATTACATGAAGGAATAGTGCCAAATTCGGAGAAAATCGGTTCAGATTTAGATATAGCCCACATATATATGTTACCCCCGATTTGACATGTAAGCGCTGTAGAAACTGTATTTTATATCCGATCAGTAAAAAATTGGCAGAAAGAGGTTTCTCATTACGTGAATTAACACTGCCAAATTTGAGGGAAATCGGTTCAGATTTAGATATAGCCCCCATATATATGTTACCCCCGATTTGACATGTAAATGCTGTAGAAACTGTATTTTATATCCGATCAGTCCGAAATTCGGCAGAAAGATGTTTCTTATTACTCAAAGGAATACTGCCAAATTCGGAGAAAATCGGTTCAGATTTAGATATAGCCCCCAGATATATGTTCCCACCGATTTGACATGTAAGCGCTGTAGAGACTGTATTTTATATCCGATCAGTACGAAATTCTACAGAAAGAGGTATTTTTACATGAATGAGTATTCAGGGAAAATCGGTTCAGATTTATATATAACCTCCATATATATGTTCCTCCTGATTTGGTATCAAAGCGCTATATAAATTGTACTTTACTTCCGATCATTTACATTTTCCAGAAAGATGTTTCTCAATTTAGGAACGAATATTGCTAAATTTAGCGATTATCGGTTTAGAATTAGATAATATGTTCCTACCCATTTACCAATTATTCCACATTATTATGGCAATGACCCTTATCGCATTGTTAGGGAGGTGTAAGGTATTATATAGTCGGCCCCGCCCGACTTTCTGCCTTTCCTTACTGGTTTATAGTTCGAGATATTGAAGAGTTTGTGTTTGGGTAAATCTAAAGATATTAACTGACTTTGACAAATCGCTGAAAATATATTCAATTTTATTATACAAAATCATTTTTATTAAAAAAGAAGTCAAATCGCACGATATCGGTGGCCACTTAACATCACCTCCACCTGAGATGATCATACTGTCAAAGCCCTAATGCAAAATGCCCAATGTGGTATGAGTTTTGTGGCACGTATCGCCGTCCTGTTGAAACCACATGTCGATGCTGTCCATATCATCCAATTCAGGCCCAAAAAAAGGTGGTAATCATCGACCTACAGTGCTCATCGTTGACGAAGATGGCCTGGCCAACGTCGTTCTCCAAGAAATAGGGACCGATGATGCCGCCAGTCTAAATGTATACCAAACAGTGACTTTTTCGGAAAGCATTGGACGTTCTTAGATCTCATGTGGATTGGTATCATCCAAAATTCGATAACATTGTTTGTCGGCGTACCCATTCATCAACAGCCAACCATTCATCGAAAGATGTATCTTCACAACGTGGCCGCTTTCAACTGTCAATGTTCGGAATTTTCTTTCGGCAGATCACGTGTGAGTCGTGTCATGCTGTCATATTATTTTTGTTAAGTATTGTTTGGCATTTCATCATGGAAAGACTTACGTCTGCACAACGTTTACAAATTATTCAGTTTTATTATCAAAATAATCGTTCGCCAATTGCGCTGTCCATTTTTTTTAAATCAAAAAACACTTTCCAGTCGACCCACGACCTTGGCGCCCATGAGCAATATTTTAGCTCTCGTTAAGAGCTATCTTTTTGCCATTGACCGATTTCCGATCCGACGTACCGGAATGATCGGTGAATATTTCTTCAAAAATTATGCTGATGAGAACGTAACCGTCAATGGCGACCGTTATCGTGCCATGATATCGACTATTTGATGCCTGAAATTGAAGCTCGTGATCTCGGCGACATTTGGATTCAACAAGACGGCGCCACTTCCCACACATCCCATCAATCAATGGATTTATTGAGAGAACACTTCGATGAGCAGATAATTTCACGTTTGGGGCCGGTCGATTGGCCACCAAGATCGTGTGATATCACACCGTTAGACTTTTTCCTGTGGGGATATGTAAAGTCTAAACTTTATGCGGGCAAACCCGCCACAATTCAGGCCTGGAGCAAAACATCACGCGTGTCATTCGCCAGTTACCAGTCGAAATGCTCGAACGAGTCATCGAAAATTAGACTCAACGGATGGACCATTTGAGACGTAGCCGCGGCCAACATTTGATAGACATAATCTTCAAAAAATTACTGCCAAAGAAGGTTCTTTCAAATGAACCTTCAATTTGAATTTTCTGTGTTTTTTCTTTAAACAGTAGGGAACCTCGAAAAGGATCACCCCTTCAAAACTAGCTAGAACCAGGTACACTTCGCTGCGCACTTAATTTATAATTATTTATACTCGTACAAAACGACAGAACGGATCCGACGCTAGCTTAAACGTAACGCTAGCTTTTTTATACCGCCCACCATTTTGTGACTCCGTTTGTAACAACCACTAAATATTGATTTGAGACCCCATAAAGTATATATATTCTTAATCGTCGTGCAATTCTAAGACGATTTTGCCATGCATGTCCGTCCGTCCATCTGTTGTAATCACGCTACCGTCCGTAATATTACAGCTTGGTTGATCAAATTTGGTAAAAATATGTCTTAAAGTTGCAGGTTGTTTGGTTTTACAAATGGGCCATATCGGTTCATATTTTGTTATAGTCCACCTATAGATGTCGCTCCCAAAAAGGGTTATTTAGGACATAAACAACACATTTTCTAAGTTTATATTCTATTTTGGCAAGAATTTATCTCAATAAAATTTATACAAATCAGTTTTTATACTCTCCACCATAGGATGGGGGTTATATTCATTTTGTCACTCAGTTTGTAACAACCACTAAATATTGATTTGAGACCCCAAAAAGTAAATATATTCTTAATGGTCGTAAAATTCTAAGACGATTTAGCCACGTCCGTCCGTCCATCCTGTATGTTGTAATCACGCTACAGTCCGTTATAATAGAGCTAGGTTGATAAAATTTAGTAGAAATATTTCTTATAGATGCAGGTTGTTTGGGATTGCAAAAGGGCCATATCGGTCAATGTTTTGATATATCTCCCCTATAGAGGTCGCTCCAAAATACGATTTTTGAGCTATAGATACTAAATTTTTAAAGCAGAAACTTTGCAGTTTGTATTCTATTTTGACAAGAATTCATCACAGCAAAAATTTTACAAATCAGTTCATATTTTGTTATAGTCACCCTACAGAGGTCGCTCCAAAATCTTCGTATGTAAGCCAACCAACAAATACCATATTTTCTAAGCATTTTTACAGAATCTTTGCAGTTTCTATTTAATTAAGACAAGAATTCATCGCAGAAAAATTTTTTAAGTCAGTTCACAGTTTGTTATAGTCCACCTATAGATGCCGCTCCCAAAAAGGCTTATTGAATCGAAAAACACCACATTTTCTAAGAAATTTAACTGAAACTTTGCAGTCTCTATTCTCTTTTGGCAAGAATTTATCTCAATCAAATTTATACAAATAGTATTTTACTTTGTTGTATTTCCAGTAGCTTTCAAAAAAGCTATTTTAAACCATAAATACCACATTTTCAGGTGAAGAGTTTGGCTAAAGAATTTGCGGCCTATTGCAGCGTTCGTTTTATTTATAATTTCCTTCGACAAAAAGGATCGTTTCATGATTTGCTCCATATCCAAAGATTTTTCCAGTAATAAAAATTTATTGAAATCCGAGAGTATATAAGATTCGGCATGGCCGAACTTGTTTTTATGTACAATATTTGATATAAAAACATTAAATTTAGTTCTACGAGTATGTAAAAAATTTTCTAGCTTAAAATATAATAATGTTTAACATTGAAGCCAAAATTTTCCTTTTTCACATAGAATATTGTATTGCACAATTTTATTTTTTCCACTGAAAACAAATCACTGTGGCTCCCAATGTTTAACACACAAAATATGTATATTTTTATTCAATCGATGCCCTGCCATTCTTTGCCCTGCATTTTGTGTGACTCGATTTGATTTTCTTTCATTTTCCATAAAAACTTGAGAATACTCTTGTATGTACTCTGAAGAAAGAATATAAGCTTTCACATTTCATTTCAGAAGGGGATTATCAGTGAAAACTTTCAATGCATTTCATATGTTCGCTTCAAAGATTACGCCCAAAAACCCATATTCTGTCACTATGACTGAGAAGTAGGAGGAGGTGAAGGCGGTGGATGAGGTCTTTCGAGCAGTCGCTGAGAATGCTGGTGTATGATTTGTATTCATATTTCTGCATTTTCCACTTCTTTCAATGTATACGCGTATATTCTTCATAAGTATGGTTGCAATTTTCCACAACGAACTCCGATGCAAATATTCTCGGTGTCATTGAATAAGGATTTCACTTGGATTTCACATGGCAACGACACAAATCTCATGAATATATGGATGTGCTTTCTTCGACAGAGCATAAGTTTTGAACTTTGGTTTTCTTCATTCATCCATCCATCCCATTCCTTGCCATACATTGCACAGTTAAACCATAGCAGTTGTGAGGGGATTACATTCAAGAAAATCAATCAATTCAAAAGAATGATAAGAGACTTAATCAAATAAAAGTGCACAAAGGGGGGGATGAGGGGGAGGTAAGGAAGGCTTACATACAAGTACATATTTAATTATTTATTATAAACGACATACGATTTAAATCGGATTAACAATTTATACATTGTTGAGAGGATGACAGAAGAAACTTAAAAGTTGCACAAAATCGCTGATTAAAGTCAACATTTCGCCCATCATTCTTAACAACATTAAGAATAAGTACAATATTCAACAACATTGAGAAAATATATCACCGGAACAGTTGTCACTTTACTTTCAATATTTTCTTTGATTACGCAATTTTGATTTCAGAAATTCCGTTTTTACTTCAGTTCCAGAAAGTTCTTACCGAAAGAACAAAATGGGATTCGATCGATGGGGTTTTTCTTTTGGATCCAGTTTAGATTTAATTGTATGGTGAATATTTTTGCAGAAACTTGATTTTGAGGATTTTTTTCTGAAAACATTTAAATTTTCCAACGGTTATATCTAGATGAGAATTTTGTTTTACAGCCGCAGGTATAAACTAGGAGAAACAAATAAAAGCGTTAAGTTCGGCCTGGGTGAATCTTATATACCCTCCGCCATAGATAGCAATGGAATGGTTTGGGGCACAAATAGTCATATTACAAAATTTTAGCCCGATTCGTTGAAATTTGTGGTTTTTGTTGCGTTAAGAAGTAAAATCTAGAGAGACCTTTGTATGGGGGCTATATTAAAACATGGACCTATTGCTACCGTTGTTCGTGTGAGGGTGCGGGTATAAATTAACCCCAGTTACCAATTTTTAGCCCGATCAGTTTACATTTGTGGTCTCTATGGCGTTAAGAAGTCAAATCGGACAGATGGGGAGGCTATAGCGAGATATGGACCGATATAGGCCATTCTCAATCCCAAGTTACCTGCAGCTATAAGAAGTATCTATACCAAATTTCAGCAACCTATCTCAAGTATTATAGATTGTAGCGTGATTACAACAGACGGACGGAAATTTCTAAGAAATTTTCTACAAATATGAAATTTCGATGAAATTTTCTATAAATAAGAAATTTTCTACTAATAAGAAATTAAATAAAAAATTTCGATTAAATTTTTAATAAATACAATTTTTTTAAACACAAAATTTCGATGAACGTTTTTACAAATACAAAATTTCAAATTTCGATGAAATTTTCAATAATTACAAAATTTCGATGAAATTTTTTATAAATACAAATTTTCGATGAAATTTTCTATAAATACAAATTTTCGATGAAATTTTCTATAAATACAAAATTTCGATGAAATTTTCTATAAACACAAAATTTCGATGAAATTTTCTATAAACACAAAATATCGATAAAATTTTCTACAAATACAAAATTTCGATGAACTTTTCTATAAATACAAAATTTCGATGAAATTTTCTATAAATTTCGATGAAATTTTCTATAAATACAACATTTCGATGAAATTTTCTATAAATACAACATTTCGATGAAATTTTCTATAAATACAAAATTTTTATGAAATTTTCTATAAATACAAAATTTCGATGAAATTTTCTATAAATACAAAATTTCGATGAAATTTTCTATAAATTTCGATGAAATTTTCTATAAATACAAAATTTCGATAAAATTTTCTATAAATACAAAATTTCGATGAAATTTTCTATAAATACAAAATTTCGATGAAATTTTCTATAAATACAAAATTTCGATGACATTTTCTATAAATACAAAATTTCGCTGAAATTTTCTATAAATACAAAATTTTGATGAAATTTTCTATAAATACAAAATTTTGATGAAATTTTCTATAAATACAAAATTTCGATGAAATGTTCTATAAATACAAAATTTTGATGAAATTTTCTATAAATACAAAATTTCGATGAAATTTTCTATAAATACAAAATTTCGATGAAATTTTCTATAAATACAAAATTTCGATGAAATTTTCTATAAATACAAAATTTCGATGAAATTTTCTATAAATACAAAATTTCGATGAAATTTTCTATAAATACAAGATTTCGATGAAATTTTCTATAAATACAAGATTTCGATGAAATTTTCTATAAATACAAGATTTCGATGAAATTTTCTATAAATACAAGATTTCGATGAAATTTTCTATAAATACAAGATTTCGATGAAATTTTCTATAAATACAAGATTTCGATGAAATTTTCTATAAATACAAGATTTCGATGAAATTTTCTATAAATACAAAATTTCGATGAAATTTTCGATAAATACAAAATTTCGATGAAATTTTCGATAAATACAAAATTTCGATGAACTTTTCTATAAATACAAAATTTCGATGAAATTTTCTATAAATACAAAATTTCGATGAAATTTTCTATAAATACAAAATTTCGATGAAATTTTCTATAAATACAAAATTTCGATGAAATTTTCTATAAATACAAAATTTCGATGAAATTTTCTATAAGTACAAAATTTCGATGAAATTTTCTATAAGTACAAAATTTCGATGAAATTTTCTATAAATACAAAATTTCGATGAAATTTTCGATAAATACAAAATTTCGATGAAATTTTCTATAAATACAAAGTTTCGATGAAATTTTCTATAAATACAAAATTTCGATGAAATTTTCTATAAATACAAAATTTCGATGAAATTTTCTATAAATACAAAATTTCGATGAAATTTTCTATAAATACAAAATTTCGATGAAATTTTCTATAAATACAAAATTTCGATGAAATTTTCTATAAATACAAAATTTCGATGAAATTTTCTATAAATACAAAATTTCGATGAAATTTTCTATAAATACAAAATTTCGATGAAATTTTCGATAAATACAAAATTTCGATGAAATTTTCTATAAATACAAAGTTTCGATGAAATTTTCTATAAATACAAAATTTCGATGAAATTTTCTATAAATACAAAATTTCGATGAAATTTTCTATAAATACAAAATTTCGATGAAATTTTCTATAAGTACAAAATTTCGATGAAATTTTCTATAAATACAAAATTTCGATGAAATTTTCTATAAATACAAAATTTCGATGAAATTTTCGATAAATACAAAATTTCGATGAAATTTTCTATAAATACAAAGTTTCGATGAAATTTTCTATAAATACAAAATTTCGATGAAATTTTCTATAAATACAAAATTTCGATGAAATTTTCTATAAATACAAAATTTCGATGAAATTTTCTATAAATACAAAATTTCGATGAAATTTTCTATAAATACAAAATTTCGATGAAATTTTCTATAAATACAAAATTTCGATGAAATTTTCTATAAATACAAAATTTCGATGAAATTTTCTATAAATACAAAATTTCGATGAAATTTTCTATAAATACAAAATTTCGATGAAATTTTCTATAAATACAAAATTTCGATGAAATTTTCTATAAATACAAAATTTCGATGAAATTTTCTATAAATACAAAATTTCAATGAGATTTTCTATAAATACAAAATTTCGATAAAATTTTCTATAAATACAAAATTTCGATGAAATTTTCCATAAATACAAAATTTCGATGAAATTTTCCATAAATACAAAATTTCGATGAAATTTTCCATAAATACAAAATTTCGATGAAATTTTCCATAAATACAAAATTTCGATGAAATTTTCCATAAATACAAAATTTCGATGAAATTTTCCATAAATACAAAATTTCGATGAAATTTTCTATAAATACAAAATTTCGATGAAATTTTCTATAAATACAAAATTTCGATGAAATTTTCTATAAATACAAAATTTCGATGAAATTTTCTATAAATACAAAATTTCGATGAAATTTTCTATAAATACAAAATTTCAATGAAATTTTCTATAAATACAAAATTTCAATGAAATTTTCTATAAATACAAAATTTCAATGAAATTTTCTATAAATACAAAATTTCAATGAAATTTTCTATAAATACAAAATTTCGATGAAATTTTCTATAAATACAAAATTTCGATGAAATTTTCTATAAATACAAAATTTCGATGAAATTTTCTATAAATACAAAATTTCGATGAAATTTTCTATGATGAGATTTTCTATAAATACAAATTTCGATGAAATTTTCGATAAATACAAAATTTCGATGAAATTTTCTGTAAATACAAGATTTCGATGAAATTTTCTATAAATACAAAATTTCGATGAAATTTTCTATAAATACAAAATTTCGATGAAATTTTCTATAAATACAAAATTTCGATGAAATTTTCTATAAATACAAAATTTCGATGAAATTTTCTATAAATACAAAATTTCGATGAAATTTTCTATAAATACAAAATTTCGATGAAATTTTCTATAAATACAAAATTTCGATGAAATTTTCTATAAATACAAAATTTCGATGAAATTTTCTATAAATACAAAATTTCGATGAAATTTTCTATAAATACAAAATTTCGATGAAATTTTCTATAAATACAAAATTTCAATGAGATTTTCTATAAATACAAAATTTCAATGAGATTTTCTATAAATACAAAATTTCGATGAAATTTTCTATAAATACAAAATTTCGATAAAATTTTCTATAAATACAAAATTTCGATGAAATTTTCCATAAATACAAAATTTCGATGAAATTTTCCATAAATACAAAATTTCGATGAAATTTTCCATAAATACAAAATTTCGATGAAATTTTCCATAAATACAAAATTTCGATGAAATTTTCCATAAATACAAAATTTCGATGAAATTTTCCATAAATACAAAATTTCGATGAAATTTTCGATGAAATTTTCTATAAATAAAAAATTTCGATGAAATTTTCTATAAATACAAAATTTCGATGAAATTTTCTATAAATACAAAATTTCGATGAAATTTTCTATAAATACAAAATTTCGATGAAATTTTCTATAAATACAAAATTTCGATGAAATTTTCTATAAATACAAAATTTCGATGAAATTTTCTATAAATACAAAATTTCGATGAAATTTTCTATAAATACAAAATTTCGATGAAATTTTCTATAAATACAAAATTTCGATGAAATTTACTATAAATACAAAATTTCGATGAAATTTTCTATAAATACTAAATTTCGATGAAATTTTCTATAAATACTAAATTTCGATAAAATTTTCTATAAATACAAAATTTCGATGAAATTTTCTATAAATACAAAATTTCGATGAAATTTTCTATAAATACAAAATTTCGATAAAATTTTCTATAAATACAAAATTTCGATGAAATTTTCTATAAATACAAAATTTTGATGAAATTTTCTATAAATACAAAATTTCAATGAAATTTTCTTCAAATAGGAAATTTCTATGAAATTTTCTATAAATAAGAAATTTCTATGAAATTTTCTATAAATAAAAAATGTTTATAAATTATTTTTTAATTTTTAATTTGAAAACTTTAAAAATCTTTATAAATTAAGAGTTCTACTTCTATGAATCAAAAATTTATGTGAAAAAATATCTACGGATTTTTTTATAAAAAAAAATTAAAAAAATATTTTTTTTTGTAAAAACTCGTATAAGTATAATTATTTTTTAAAATTCCCTTAAATACAAAATTTGTATAAAACACACACATACACATTCATATGTACGTGTACACACACATTTTTTTCGAAATTCTCAAACAGATTAAAAAATTTCCAAAAAAATCTGGACCTTCCAAACATTTTTGACGCACTTGTTTTATTTTAACCCAAATATGAAATGATTACCTTATAAATGTAAATATAACGAAATTTCTTCAAATTCTGCAATATAAATTCTTGGTTATATAAAGTCTACAGTCCTAAATTTCGAAATGTGAACTTTTCTTATAAGAAACAATTTTTTTTGGTCCAATATTACAGTTTTCACTAATTATGCTACGGTTATAACGAACTCCTTAACAAACTATTGCAAACTCATAAAAATCATTATAAGTAAATGACTTACATTTTTAATAGATGTTGACAATTAATACAATATTTTTTTTTTTAAGTAATAATTCTATATCTGTTTTCTGACTCAGTCCAGCACATTATAATGATATTTATTTAAATTCTTCTTGAAAATCTAATAAAATTATATGAGCCAAATTCGAGCTAAAAATGTGTTCGATTGAGAAGCAATAATTGCTTCTTCACTAAAAAATTTACTCAAGTGTTTATAAGGTACAGTATTAATTAATGATATTAACTCATATTTTCTTTCTGATCACTTCTTGTTTTCGAGGGCGACTTTCTTTAGATTACACAGTACAACAAATGATTTTGGAACTTAATTCTGAGAATTGGACGTGAAAGTAGCCCCAAAATAAGAACATCTGCATCCTTAGTTTAGTCGAGATGGCTCAATTAATAATTTAATGACGATACTATTTTTTTTTTTTTGCTCAAGGTGGATTTTTTTACCTTTTTCTATATTTTGTTCTCGGTATACCGTACGGAATATCTCTTTTGTGTCTGAAGCAAAGTTGTAGATATTGAATAGAAGAAAAAAATGGGGAACAACCCCACCCGAAAAGAGGGCATCCAGTGCCTTAAAAATCTCAAAAATGCCCACAAACTCATAAAATATCTGTCAGCAAAATATTGAAAATACGTATACGTATAAAACAGAACCTTAAAACAGAACAGCACATGTTTGCGTTATAACCGTACTCGACTGTATATACAATGATAGATTTCTCTGAATATAATAAAATACTTCAGTCTGCTTACTCGACTGACATTTTCTATTTTTTGTTTTACACTACTGATATTATTTAAGACTCATATTCATATTCCATCAACTGGAAAGTACATATATAAAAATAAATCAGCTTAATTTCATTTTTTACCACTTATATTCGCACCGTTTGCAAAGGGATCCGGTTTAAATTCAATGTTCATCAAAATTTTGCGGAGAAAAAGTAAACATACTCGAGCGCAAAAATATCGCAAAAATGTTATTACTGCGCTTTTGTGTAATTTGTTCTTGTTCGCTGCTCTCTGTTCCTTGTTCGTTTATTTTTCAATTTAAACGTACAATTTGCGAAAAGATTTCTGTCGTTTTTTTCGTTTTATTCCTCCATTTTTCCCATTCATACATCTTCGTATGAAAGATTTTTTTTTCGGAGGAAAAAAAAAGGATTTTCCATTTTTTCCAGTTTATGAGTATGTGAGAGAAGAGTTGTGTGTGGATCTGTATGTGTAAATGTGTGCGGGTGTGAAAATTAATTTCTATGAAAAATTGCAATCTCAAGTGTTGCACACACACACAGACACATTCACATACGTAACAACTCTCACTCTAAACCCACTCTTATAGACATTGTGTTGGGTTCTTGTTGTGGGATGCCCGCCTTCCTGGGTGATTGGTCTGCTGCATAGTGGGGGAATTTCAAGAATAAAATGGAATCAGCAATTTCTTGAGAAGTCAGGCAATTGAAATGAAACTTCGCAAACACCGATAGAAAAGGTATTGTGGAGCATTTGAGCTTGATTAAAATCTACTAGTCGAGGTAAAAAAAAACTCGTTTACATCCAAGGATTAACTTGTTTGGTTTCCGGGATAACTGTCACGACTCATTTTATTCAACAGGTTGTAAAGCTTTATCAACAAATCTACAGCGAAAAACGCTGGATACGTAAAAAATTCAGCAGAAGAATTTGATGTTTTGTCAAAACGCGAAACACTTGAAACATTCCATTTTAAAAATGTACCACTTACATACCACTTTCAGAGTTATGAGCAATTTAAAGTTGACGAAATTACGTTTTTTTCTAAAAGGTGTGTATCCTTTGGCTTGTATCTCTAAAAAATACTAATTTATAATGTTTTTGCCCTTTTATACTTTCTATTGCGATCTTCAAAATGATTACACCCTTCGATTTTTTTGAAATTTTAATGTCGTGTTCTGAGATATCTTTGTTAGCTACTGTATGAATTTGGAAGTGGTGAATTGATGGGAACTATTTTTTACGATTTTTTATAAAAAAAAAAACATTTGCATAATTTCTGTGAATGTGCTTTAAATAATTAACACAATGATAATTTTTAGCCGTTAGTTTATTAATATAACAATAACAAAAATAAAGATTATTAATTTTGCAAAATTATTTGCAAAAACGCAAAAATCAGCGATGACTTGATATTTAAACCAGTAAGGAAAGGCTAAAGTCGGGCGGTGCCGACTATATAATACCCTACACCACTCTCGTAATATTGAATAACTCTGATATATAAATTTTATAATTCATGTAAAAATAGTTTACATAAATTTACTTTTGGGACATTTTATACTTAAATAATACCCTGTACCACAGTGTGGTGTAGGGTATAAAAACGATTGGATCTAAAGAGCCAAATCGGATGAAACATATATATGGGAGCTATAGCTAAATCTTTACCGATTTTCTTCAAATTCGGCAATGTTGGTTCATGAATCAAGAAACTCTACCATTCTAAATTTCAAAACGATTGGATGTAAAATATAGCTTCTATAGAACTAAAGGGCCAAATCGGACGAAACATATATATGGGAGCTATAGCTAAATCTTAACCGATTTTCTTCAAACTCGGTAGTGTTGGTTCATGGATCAAGAAACTCTACCATTCTAAATTTCAAAATGATTGGATGTAAAATACAGCTTCTTCAGGACTAAAGAGCAAAATCGGACGAAACATATATATGGGAGCTATAGCTAAATCTTAACCGATTTTCTTCAAATTCGGCAATGTTGGTTCATGGATCAAGAAACTCTACCATTCTAAATTTCAAAACGATTGGATGTAAAATACAGCTTTTATAGGACTAAATGGCCAAATCGGACGAAACATATATATGGGAGCTATAGCTAAAACTTAACCGATTTTCTTCAAATTCGGTAGTGTTGGTTCGTGTATCAAGAAACTCTACCATTCTAAATTTCAAAACGATTGGATGTAAAATACAGCTTCTACAGGACTAAAGAGCAAAATCGGACGAAACATATATATGGGAGCTATAGCTAAATCTTAACCGATTTTCTTCAAATTCGGCAATGTTGGTTCACGGATCAGACATCGTTAAATCGACTCAGCTAGTGATTCTGAGTCGATCGGTATACTTTAAGGTGGGTCTAGCTGTGTTATTTTCAGGTGTTACAAACATCTGCCGTGAAACAAACTTATAATACCCTGTACCACAGTGTGGTGTAGGGTATAAAAATGAAATGGTGTTCGTTGGTAAGCGATGGACTCGAAAACGGCTGAACAGATTTTGCTGAATTTTTGCATGAGAATATCTTTTGGTGTGTGGAAGGTTCGTAGCTATATTCGGTTTTGATTGGACAAAGGGGCGTGGCACCGCCCATACTAAGTGAAATTTAAAAGTGGAATATCTTGGGTACTATTGGTTCAAAATACTCGAAATTCGATATGTGTGACCTTGGTACCAGTACACATCATGGAGCCAAAAACCGGCGTGATAGTGACAGTGGGCGTGGCACCGCCCATACAACCTAAAATTCAAATATGAAATATTTCGAATACTATTGGAGCAAAATTCTCGAAATTGGGTATGTGTGACCTTGGTGCCATTAGGAGTCATGTAGCTGAAAATTGGGGTGATAGTGACAGTGGGCGTGGTACCGCCCACACAACCTAAAATTCAAATGTGAAATATTTCGAGTAGTATTGCAGTAAAATTCTCGAAATTGTGACTTTGGTACCAGTACGCGTTACAGAACTAAAAACGGAGAAACAATGGAAGTGGGCGTGGCACCGCCCACATAACCTAAAATACAGATATGAAATATTTCGAATACTAACGTAGCAAATTTCTCAAAATTGGATATGTGTGACCTTGGTGCCAGCACGCGTTATGTAGCTGACAAATAGGGTGATAGTGTTAGTTGGCGTGACATAGCCCACCCAACCTGAAATTTAAAAATGCTATATTACGAAATTTTATAATTTCCAAATTTTTTAAATGTGACACTGGTACCAGGCACCGCCCACACAACCTGAAATTTATAAATACTCTATTTTGAAATTTACAAATACTCTATACCACACTACCAGAAATTCAGAAGTGCAATATTTTGATTGCTATTGGACCAAAATTCTCGAAATTTGGTATGTGGAACCAGATCGAGTGCTGGAGCAAGAAACTGGTGTGATAGTAACAGTGGGCGTGGCACCGCCCGCACAACCCGAGATGTGAATTTGAAAAATTTCCAATGTCATTGCAGGACAGTTTTGAAAATTTGCATGAAGATAGTGTCGATGGACAATGTACCCAAAACGAAATATAGAGAGGCGTTGCACTCATCGTCTTGAAGTTTATAGTGGATGCTGTTGATATCACTCTACGGAATCCGATTAAAAAGCTGAACAGTGGAAGTATCTGTGCATACGACACGCTTGCTGAAAACGAAATAACTGGAGACCATTATATCTAGATTGACGCTTGACCAAGTGTGTTTAGTATTCAAGTGCCTTTAAAGTTAGCACGTGATTCAACAAAATTGGGAGATATCGGATTAGAGGGCGTGACTACGCGAATGCGGCATCGTTATAGAAAAAATAAATACTGATAGACTTATTTCACTAATTGGTATGACTGTATCAAGAGTGTCAACATATCGTAAGGTTCTATTTTACTGAAACGCACTTTGAGGGCAGCGAAGCGCACCGGGTCAGCTATTTGTTTATAGACATCAAATCCAGATAAGATATCCTTTCTCCTTCCATTCCGTTCCGGAGATAAGTTTTTATTCTTCTTAACCTCGAGAAACTTCGCTCAGCAGATGCCGTTGTCACAGGTATTGTGGCCAGTATCTTCAAAAGGGTAAAAACGCTTGGGAACATGTCCTCATCACAAACTGAAATAGCATCTAATGCATTTGATGGCTTATCATTCTTCTGCTTCCAATAATCAATCCATATACTTTTTTCAGCTAAAACAGATTTTGATGAATTTTTTAAATCTTTTTTGTAAAAAAGTGTGACTTCTTCGAAATCTTCCTTTATTAGATTTACAACTCGTATCGGAACGATATTAAACAGACTTGTAATTATAGCTTCATGTTCGGAAAATCTATTATTTAAATGTGATATTACTTCGTCCAGATATGGTATGAACAATGTTGTCCTAAAATACGCCTTGGCAACTGAACCAGGAATATTTGCCCTATACTTTTGAGTACCTACTCTTCTAGGTAGTGCAGCTTCTATTCCAAAACGTCTTGCAAATTGTGTGGATTCTTCAAACAGTTTATCAAACTCCGCATCTGAATTTCTATTTCATGTCTCATAATGTAGTCGTTGCCAATTTTATGATTTCGTAAGCCTTTATTATATCTAGGTTAATTGTTTGCAAATACCGTGTGTAATGGCCAAAACCGTACTACTTATTACCACACCCAATATAAAGTCAAATTTACATACACGGTTGTGCAAACTCATTCCATCACTGCAACCTACATGTTAAAAAGGTAGATAGATAAGAAATCATACATGTGATTTTAACTTAATTTTCGCCATATCTGGTTATCATAAATTTAAAGCCAGGCAATAATTACACCGGTCGACAACAGCATTTTTTCTTGGGTTTCTGTTTTAATGCATAGATTCTGATTCTAGACTAAACAAAACGCTATAACTTTTTAAATTATTCATCGATTTTCTTCGGAATGGGCTCGTTTAATTCATGACCGAACAGACTTTACGATAAAATCATAAAAATATAAAACTTGTTAATTTTTAGATTGTTTTATGGGAGTTTTATTTTAAAAATATTAAAATTTTATCAAAAAATCAAATTTTTTTGCAATATTTTGTAATACTCGTATATCGTCGAAACCGCTGAACGGATGGAAAATGGTATTATATGAAGTTGGCTACTAATATTTAATTCTTTAAAACGTTCCTCAACCAAATCGGATAAATGGTTCTCGAGTTATACCACTATATGTAGTTTAACCACTAATTTCTTTCCATATCACAGCTTATCGCGAGAATTTAAAGAGACAACCCTTTAGGCTAAGAAAAAAGAGAGGTTTAACCACATATTATGGCATAACTAGAGAACCATTCATCCGAATTGGTTCAGGTAAGCTTTACAAACTTCAGAATTAAGTAGCCTTCAACTTCGCACAATACAATTTTCCATCCTTTCAGCGGTTTCGACAATATCTTACAAAGTATTGCAAAAAATCATAATTTTTGAGAAAATTTTAATAATTTTTAAATAAAAGCATCATAAAAACATGCCATATTTTTGCGATTTTATCGTAAACTCTGAAAGGTTATGAATAAATTCGATGCATAATTTAAAAAGTTTTAGCGTGGAAACCATGCACTTTTCTTATTTTTAGTTGTTATTACTTTTACTGTTACCATTTTTTACGCTTTTGTATTGTTTTTTTTAACGGCCTTCCAAATATTTTTCGTGTTTTTTTGAGTGATTTTGAAAACTGTAAATAGTTTGTGCATATGTTTAAAACATTTCGGATACGTCCTCTGTATACGTCCCTGCCAAAAGGGGCGTGGCAACTTCGCCCATTTTTCTCGAGGTAATAGTGACTAATAAACTAACACTATGTGTAGATTATAAGTGGTTTGAAAGCTATTTTGTCTGGTTTTGGAAAAAAAATTTTGCAAAAAGTGGGCGGCGCAAATGTGGGCGTTACAAATCGTTTGTTGGTCTGTTTGTTTGTTTGTCGAGTTTATAATACGAAACACATCACATGTCTCTATATCACTAAATGAAATTTTGGGGGCTACAAAGTGCACAGGGTATCGGCTAGTAATCAATATTTGAGTAAATGTTAACCCTTTTTGGGGAAGGTACTAGAAAGAGTGGACCAATATGGCCCATCTTCGGACTTGGCCGGAGATAGAAGAAAATACCAGTAAGGAAAGGCAGAAAGTCGGGCGGGGCCGACTATATAATACCCTACACCTCCCTAATAATGCGATAAGGGTCATTGCGATAATAATTTGGAATAATTGGTAAATGGGTAGGAACATATTATCTAATTCTGAACCGATAAACGCTAAATTAAGTAATATTCGTTCCTAAATTGAGAAACATATTACAACTTCTATAGCGCTTTGATACCAAATCAGGAGGAACATATGTACGGATGTTATATATAAATCTGAACCGATTTTCCCTGAATACTCATTCATGTAAAAAGACATCTTTCTGTCGAATTTCGTACTGATCGGATATAAAATACAATCTCTACAGCGCTTACATGTCGAATCGGGGGTAGCATATATATGGGGCTATATCTAAATCTGAACCGATTTTCTCCGAATTTGGCAGTATTTCTTCATGTAGAAGGAAACCTCTTTTTGCCGAAATTCGCACTGATCGGATATAAAATAACATTTTTACAGCGCTTACATGTGAAATCGGGGGTAACGTTTATACGGGGCTATATCTAAATCTGAACCGATTTCTTCCAAATTTAACAGTGTTCATTCAAATAATAGGAAACCTCTTTCTGCCGAATTTCATACTGATCGGATGTAAAATAACATTTTTACAGTGCTTACACTTCAAATCGGGGGTAACGTATATATGGGGGCTATATCTAAATCTGAACCGATTTATTCCACATTTAGTCGGGTGCACATTCAAATAATAGGAAACCTCTTTCTGCCGAATTTCATACTGATCGGATATAAAATAACATTTTTACAGCGCTAACACTTCAAATCGGGGTAACGTATATATGGGGGCTATATCTAAATCTGAACCGATTTCTTCCAAATTTAACAGTGTTCATTCATATAATAAGAAACCTCTTTCTGCCGAATTTCATACTGATCAGATATAAAATAACATTTTTACAGTGCTTACACTTCAAATCGGGGGTAACGTATATATGGGGGCTATATCTAAATCTGAACCGATTTATTCCAAATTTAACAGTGTTCATTCATATGATAAGAAACCTCTTTCTGCCGAATTTCAGACTGATCGGATATAAAATAAAGTTTTTAAAGCGCTTACATGTCAAATCTGGGGTAACATATATATGGGGGCTATATCTAAATCTGAACCGATTTCATCCAAATTCAATAGGGATCGTCCTTGGGCCAAATAAAACATATGTGTAAAGTTTCGTCGAGATCGGACCATAATTGCGACCTGTACTTTGATTACAAGAATACATGCACAGACAGACAGACGGACAGACGGACAGACAGACAGACGGACAGACGGACATAGATAAATCAACTCAGAAAGTAATTCTAAGTCGATCGGTATAATAAACGATGGGTCTATTTCTTCTCCTTTTGGGTGTTACAAACAAATGCACAAAGTTATAATACCCTGTACCACAGTGTGGTGTAGGGTATAAAAACAAAACTCATTAAACAATAGCAAGAGTCAAAAGATTAGAAAGTACTTGTTAAACTATACTCTGAGATGAATTTTTTTTTGAAATCACAGCAACCTGGATTTAATTTTTTGATGTAGAAAAAAAATACAATAATTTGCTAGTCCGTTTTTCACATTCAATTCGACAATTCAAAGAAAAAAGAATGCAATAATAAAGCAAAAGTAATTTATTGAACTAAAAACTACCACGTCCGATTAAAAAATTAGAGTTCAGACATCATCAACTTCCGAAAAGTACTGCGTTAAGACGGTGTACAATGATTAATATTTTCTTCTTTTTACTGTTAATAGTATACTTGATTCGAATCTTTCTAATACATTTTTTATTGTTCTTATTTTTACATTAGTATACTGATTATTAACAATTGTCATTCTTTACTTAAATGTTTTATTGTTCTTACTGCTTTAATAAACTAATGACTAAAAATTATCATTCTGTTAATTATTTAAAGCACATTCATAGAAATTATGCAAATGGTTTTTTTATAAAACATCGTAAAAAATAGTTCCCATCAATTCACCACTTCCAAATTCATACAGTAGCTAATAAAGACATCTAAGAACACGACATTAAAATTTCAAAAAAATCGAAGGGTGTAATCATTTTGAAAATCGCAATAGAAAGTATAAAAGGGCAAAAACATCAAAAATTAGTATATTTGTTGCAGTGCTTAATCCAGTTAGTTGTAGTAGTTGAAATTACCTTCAAAACAAGGTATAGCACATTAAAATCGGTCACGTATTTCAGGAGATACAAGCAAAATAATGAACACACCTTTTAGAAAAAAACCTAATTTCGTCAACTTTAAATTGCTCATAACTCTTAAAGACATTTTTTATACCCTACACCACACTGTGGTACAGGGTATTATAAGTTTGTTTCACGGCAGATGTTTGTAACACCTGAAAATAACAGAGCTAGACCCACCTTAAAGTATACCGATCGACTCAGAATCACTAGCTGAGTCGATTTAACGATGTCTGTCCATGTAAAGTTGTTCGTCGACTACAGGTCGCAATTTCTCTCCGATCGTTCTGAAATTTTGCAGTTTAGAGTATTTCGCGGCTGTTAAGATCGCTATTGAATTTGGTTGAAATCGGTTCAGATTTAGATATAGCTCCCATATATATCTTTCGTCCGATTTGGCCCTTTAGTCCTATAGAAACTGTATTTTACATCCGATCGTTTTGAAATTTAGAATGGTAGAGTTTCTTGATCCGTGAACCAACATTGCAGAATTTGAAGAAAATCGGTTAAGATTTAGCTATAGCTCCCATATATATGTTTCGTCCGATTTTGCTCTTTAGTCCAGTAGAAGCTGTATTTTACATCCGATCGTTTTGAAATTTAGAATGGTAGAGTTTCTTGATCCATGAACCAACACTACCGAATTTGAAGAAAATCGGTTAAGATTTAGCTATAGCTCCCATATATATGTTTCGTCCGATTTGGCCATTTAGTCCTATAAAAGCTGTATTTTACATCCAATCGTTTTGAAATTTAGAATGGTAGAGTTTCGTGATCCATGAACCAACATTGCCGAATTTGAAGAAAATCGGTTAAGATTTAGCTATAGCTCCCATATATATGTTTCGTCCGATTTTGCTCTTTAGTCCTGTAGAAGCTGTTTTTTACATCCAATCGTTTTGAAATTTAGAACGGTAGAGTTAATTGATCCATGAACCAACACTACCGAATTTGAAGAAAATCGGTTAAGATTTAGCTATAGCTCCCATATATATGTTCGGATGAAATATATGTTATCCCATATATATGTTCTTTAGATCCAATCGTTTTTATACCCTACACCACACTGTGGTACTGGGTATTATTTAAGTATAAAATGTCCCAAAAGTAAATTTATGTAAACAATTTATACATGAATTACAAAATTTATATATCAGAGTTATTCAATATTACGAGTGTGGTGTAGGGTATTATATAGTCGGCCCCGCCCGACTTTAGCCTTTCCTTACTGGTTATTTATGCGATTGTTATAATTTTAATACAGTATATTATTGGGGACTTTTTTGCATTTATCTTTGAAAAATCATATCCTGTAAGTGATGTAAATTTTCTGCTTCGCACATATGTATGTACGTGCTGTTTTTAGCATATTTTCCATAACTAACGCAAAATTTCGGAAAAATTCAATTATTTTTGTACATTGTTCGATTCATAATTAATTTCCCAAGTCTCCTTCACAAAATGCTTAAAAAAAACAAAGAAAGAATCTTAACTACAAATGTTCTAAAGAATTCAAGGCATATAGCTCATTCTGCGCCACCCTGCAGTACCGGTACTTTAACTATAGAAATGACCGGTGATTTTATGTTGATGTCCTATGGAAGGGGTCTATTGTTGTAATTATAAACAAGTAAAGGCGTTAAGTTCGGCCATGCCGCATCTTATATACCCACCACCATGGATCGCATGTGAATGGTTACGGATACTAATAAACTCAGAATACCAAATTTCAGCCAAATTTTGAAATTTTAGGATATCGGGTTATAAATAAAACACAGATTCAATTTTTAGACCGATCAGTTGACAGTTGTGGTCTTTATGACATGAAGAAGTCAAATCGGGCAGATGCTAAATACGGGGGCTATATCCAAAAAATGGACCGATAATTCTCATTTTCAATCCCAACATACCTGCAGATATGAGAAGTACAGGGTGGCTGATATTTAATGCAACAAAGTAAAGCGCTATATTTTTTTAATTTTTTTTAAATTTTATTGTTCAAAAGCAAAAAATGTCGGAAATAACATACAATTTTAGAAACAGTTTAGATTTGTTCGAATTGGCCACCATTGGCACAAATTATGGCCTTCAAACGGCCGACAAAGCCATCACACGCTGCACGAAAGTGGCTCTGCGGTATTTTGGCCCATTCCCGGCGAAGCGCCGTCTTGAGATGATCGATACTTTGGTATTTTTTAGTGCGAACCTTACTCTCTAAAATGCCCCAGGCGCAAAAGTCCAACGGATTGAGATCCGGAGATCTTGGTGGCCATTGTGCGGTAGAAATGAAGCGAGGAACCTCCTTTTTAAGCCATACTTGGTTTACGCGTGCTGAGTGCGATGGTGCTGAGTCCTGTTGGAATGTCCATGGTCTGCGGCCGAAATGTTTGCTGCCCAGGGCTTCAATACTGTCTTTAGGACATTTTCCCCCATTTATTTTGACCCCATGGTCGATGAATACGAGCGGGGAGCGACCATCGGCCGTTACGGCGGCCCACACCATTACCATCGGCGGCGCTTGAGTTCTGGTGGCCAATCGAAGGTGTACATTTTCAGCTGACCTCTTTGGAAAGTAAGCCCGATCATTTTTTTTGTTCACAAACTGCTCAATTTGAATGGCTTCTCATCGGAGAAAACCAAATTCGTTAACTGGCCACTTTCGTGCAAGCGAAGCAACTCCTTGGCTCTTTCCAGTCTAACTTTTTTTGTGCATCGGTGAGCTCTTGCACTTTTTGGAACTTCAATGGCTTTAGTCCAAACTCATTTTTATACCCTACACCACACTGTGGTACAGGGTATTATAACTTTGTGCATTTGTTTGTAACACCCAAAAGGAGAAGAAATAGACCCATCGTTTATTATACCGATCGACTTAGAATCACTTTCTGAGTTGATTTAGCTATGGCCGTCTGTCCGTCTGTCTGTCCGTCTGTGCATGTATTCTTGTAATCAAAGTACAGGTCGCAATTATGGTCCGATCTCGACGAAACTTTACACATATCTTTTTTTTGGCCCAATGACGATCCCTATTGAATTTGGTTAAAATCGGTTCAGATTTATATATAGCCCCATATATATTTTACCCCCGATTTGACAT
Organism: Eudasyphora cyanicolor; assembly: GCA_963930755.1. Taxonomy (NCBI): domain Eukaryota; kingdom Metazoa; phylum Arthropoda; class Insecta; order Diptera; family Muscidae; genus Eudasyphora; species Eudasyphora cyanicolor. The sequence goes on along the minus strand of OZ005735.1, from coordinate 265,242,623 downwards.
GTAAGCGCTGTAAAAACTTCATTTTATATCCGATCAGTATGAAATTCGGCAGAAAGAGGTTTCTTATTATATGGATGAACACTGTTAAATTTGGAAGAAATCGGTTCAGATTTAGATATAGCCCCCATATATACGTTACCCCCGATTTGACATGTAACCGCTGTAAAAATGTTATTTTATATCCGATCAGTGCGAAATTCGGCAAAGAGAGGTTTCTTATTACATGAAGGAATACTGCTAAATTCGGAGAAAATCGGTTCAGATTTAGATATAGCCGCCATATATATGTTACCCCCGATTTGACATGTAAGCGCTGTAAAAACTGTATTTTATATCCGATCAGTGCGAAATTCGGCAGAAAGAGGTTTCTTATTACATGAAGGAATACTGCCAAATTCGGAGAAAATCGGTTCAGATTTAGATATAGCTCCCATATATATGTTACCCCCGATTTGACATGTAAGCGCTGTAGAGACTGTATTTTATATCCGATCAGTACGAAATTCGACAGAAGGAGGTCTTTTTACATGAATAAGTATTCAGGGAAGATGGGTTCAGATTTATATTAAAGCTCCATATATATGTTCCTCCTGATTTTGTATCAAACTTTAGGAACGAACATTGCTTAATTTAGCGATTATCGTTTCAGAATTAGATAATATGTTTCTACCCATTTACCAATTATTCCAAATTATTATGGCAATGACCCTTATAGCATTGTTAGGAAGGTGTAGGGTATTATATAGTCGGCCCCGCTCGACTTTCTGCCTTTCCTTACTGGTTTAATATGTGTTGTATCCGTTCTCGCCATATGTTCAGCTCACGAGCAATTTTTCTACCACTGCGGCGTGGAATTCGATCAAATCTGGCCTTCACTTTTCGGATCATTTCTGGTGTTGTTACCGTTGTTTTTCGTCCACTTTTTGGACGCGATGCAACACTGCCAGTATCACGGTAACGAGCAATGGTACGAGAAACAAAAGATTTATTCACATTTAAATGCTGGAGGGCTCTAACGATAGACACTTGTGTTTTTCCACCCAAATATAAAGCAATCTTTTGTAAGCTTGTAAACAATAAAATGAACTGTCACTGAAATAAATCTGTCAGCTATCAGACTAGCGGTTTAGAAATGATAGCAACCTGAAGTTGGTTGCAATACATATCAGCCACTCTGTATATGTACCAAATTTCAGCCACCTAGCTCAAGTATTATAGATTGTAGCGTGATTACAACAGATGGACGGACGGACAGGCGGTCATGGACAAATCGTCCAGAATTATAATTTTACGACAATTAAGAATATATATACATACTTTATGGGGTAACCATAGGATGGGGGTACATTCATTTTTTCACTCCGTTTGTGACACCCCTAAATATTTATCGGAGACCCCATAAAGCATATATATTCTTAATCGTCTTAAAATTCTAAGACGATTTAGCAATGTCCGTCCTTGTGTTGTAATCATGCTACAATCTATAATACAGGGTGGTTTTTTAGACGTGTGGTTTTCAATTTGGCAATACTTTTATCGGAGATGGTCTTTTTTGACAACTGTCACATGATTTATGCTCAGGTTTGCCATTTAATGAATAAACCTGGTTTGCCATTTAATGAATAGACTTACTCCGGAACAACGTTTGCAAATCGTGCAAATTTATTGTCAAAATAATGATTCGGTTCGCGCCACGCAACGCGCAGGAAAACAAGAAAATTTTGTTCAGCGATGAAGCTCACTTTTGGATGAATGAGGACGTAAATAAACAAAATTTTCGCATTTGGAGTAATAATAAACCACAAGCCATTGTTCAGACGCCGTTACATCCACAAAAAGTCACTGTTTGGTGTGCTCCGTGGGCAGAGGAAATCATTGGTCCATATTTCTTCAAAAATGAAGCCGACGATAATGTTACAGTCAATGGGGAACGCTATAGAGCCATGATTAATGACTTTGTCGTGCCTGAATTGGAGGATGTTGATGTGGAGGACCTTTGGTTCCAACAAGACGGCGCTTCATGCCATACAGCCAACGAAACAATCGATTTATTGAAGAAGACTTTTGGTGAATGCATTATCTTCAGTCGTGGGCCTGTGGCGTGGCCTTCAAGATCGGGCGATTTACCACCGCTGCACTATTTTTTGGGGGTTATAAAAATATATAAATGTGTGTGTGTGCGAGATTTATGGTACGATTTTAAAAACTTCGGCTTCACGGAGTGCCATTTGTATTCTCTTTATGCACTTATTAACCGCTTCCCATTTACCTTGGGAGCTCAGCAATACAAGTATTATATGTATTTTACGCTTTTATACGTTCGCTTATGTAGATGCGACTCAAGAATAACTCGGTCTCTGACAAAGCGTGAGCAGTGAAACACCACATGGTCTATACTTTCGTATTCAGTCTGGCATTGCGGACATTTCGGGGTGTTGTCGTGCCCAAAGCGGTACAAATATTTACTGTAGACTCCGTGTCTGATAAGGAATTGTGCTAGACTATAGTTTATTTCGCCATGTCTGTGTTGTAGCCACACTTCGATTTGTGGTATCAGCCACAATCGCCCATCGCCCTTTTGGAGAATTCTCCCATCTCGTTTGCCAGCCGTGTAGTGCGTTATCTTTTTCTGAGATTCTTATGGTATTTTTGGCTGCTTAAGGGTATTCTATTGTCTATTTAAAAATGTTTGAGTACTCTCTAACGTTAATATCGATTGGCATGATTCCCGCTACAACGCTTGCTGCTTCACAGGATATTGTACGATGTCCGCTGCAGACTCTCAGGAAGCTTCGCCTAGAAATGGACGTCATTTCCTTCTTTGATATATTACTTAATTATCTCTCCCACACAGGAGCTGCGTACGACATGTTATTGATTTAGATACATGTGAGATCATAGCTCTGCGGTTTTGTCGTGGTCCACCAACGTGTGGCATCATTCAGAACAGTGCATGTGTAACAACAGCTGCTTTCTTACATACGTTTTTAAAGCTTGGAAGGTCGTCGTAATATATGCCTAGATATTTTATGCCATCCGATGATTATACCCTCACTTTAGTGTGACGAGTGTATATATCATTTGCTACGGAAAAAAGTGTAACACGTCGAAGGAGTGACCTAAGACCCCAAGTATGTTCGGAGATAAATCCGTTTTGGGTCATTTTAAGTCGAATGAGCAATGTCCGTCCGTCTGTCTGTCTGTCTGTCTGTCTGCCTGCTGGCTGGTGCGCACGATAACTCTCGAAAGGAGTAACCGATTGACCTCAAATTTGGTACGTGGTAATATTTTTTTCTATCTCCGGCTATGTTCGAAGATGGACCATATTGGTCCACTCCTTCTAGTACCTCCATCACAAAGGGTTAAAATGTTGTGAAATATTGATTCTTTAATAACTGTTTTACTACTTATTCGAATCTTTTGAAATTCCACACATAGTATTAGCTTATTAGTCGCTATCAACTCGAGAAAAATGGGCGAAGTCGCCACGTCCCTTTTGGTACCTCCCACACAAAAGCACCATTTTGCACCAAAAGTTAACAGCTTATAACATTAATAACAGTGTATAAAAATACTTGAAATTTTGTACAGTATTATGCTTTTATATTGCCTACAGTCCAGGGAAAAATGGGTGTTGTTGCCACGCCCCTTTTGGTACCTCCCACACAAAGGTACCTTTTTGCACCAAAAGTTAACAGCTTATAACATTAAAACCAGTGTATAAAAATACTTGAAATTTTGTACAGTGTAATGTTTTTATAGTGTCTATAGCCCTGTGAAAAATGGGCGTTATTGCCACGCCCCTTTTTGTACCTCCCACACAAAATGTCCAAATCATACCACAATTTAATGTCTCACAACGTTTATACCAGTGCACATAAATGCTTATAAGTCGTCACAGTGCAATGAATTTAAAGTATCTAATGTTCAGCGAAAAATAGGTGTATTTGATAAATCCCTTCTGGTACCTCCCACACAAATTGACAGAATAATTCGAGTAATATTCAATATTACATTACTCACAAAGTGAGGGTACATATACCTTAGTCGGTTTACCCGATTTCGACAACTTTCATTTCCAGGCTTTCCCTCTTTCTCCTTCCGCTAATGAGTACAAGTTCCGTCTTTCGCTCAGCTAGCTGCAGACTAATTGACTTAAACCAAATCTTTATATCTCTAATTGCTTCGTTTGCACATATCTCCACTCATCCAAGTGTCTGGCTTGAACTATTATTGCCATATCGTCAGCGAAGCCAACAATGGAATTTTCAGTTCTGGAATTTTCAGTTCGGAAATGTCGCTATACATTATATTCCACAACACTGGGCCAAGTACTGAACCTTGGGGAACGCCCGACGTGGCCCCATGTATTTGTATGCCACTATCTGTTTCTATATTATACTTGTGAAATAGTCTTTGATGATGTTGATCAGGTAATCTGGTACCATAGATTTCCTAAAGGATAGGACAATATGTTTCCATCCAGCAGAGTTGTAAGCGTTTTTTATATCGAGGGTTATAACGGTACAGTATTTTATATCTTTGCCCTTCCTGGCTGTGCCTTTCTGGCTGTGCTTGTAACAAGGCTGATAGCGTCGATAGTTGACTTTGCTTTCCGAAAGCCGAATTGTCTGTCGGAAATACCATTGTTACTATAAATGACTTCTAGCAGTCTATTATATATGATGCGCTCTAAACATTTGCCAATTGTATCTAATAGACAGATTGGTCTGTACGGTCGAGGATCTCCCAGTACTTTAACAGGTTTAGGTATCAGAATCAGTTTTTGCATTTTCCACTTATCTTAACTCCTTCAGTTCCGGGTTTGTACGGATATTTCGTAGAATATTGGCGCATGAGACTTGACCTTTAGATGTTACTAGAATTTTATCCGACTTTAGTTTAGGATGTCTTCTCTTCTTTTTGTTACTCTTTGTGACCCATTCAGACTGTGGTGCCGTGTTGGATCCGTTACCTTTTTCCTCATGTGTGTTTTCTCCGTGAGGTGGTATGACAGTTGGTTTATCGCCTGCAGGGTTGTTTCTACCCCTCTTTGGGGTAGGCATAATTACCACTACATCGTTCTTCTCTTATTGGGCCAAACTTTTCTGAATATTTGAGTTGCCCTTTCGGATATTTCACAGTTTTCGTGGGGTGTCTTCCCTTGCGTTTCTTCACTTGCTCTGTCATAAACAGCGCTTATAGTTTGCATCTGATCCTTGATGGCGTGATGGGCATTGTTCTTGTTCTTGAAGAAGTTCATGGGGCGACAATTATTTTCCCCAGATATGAAAAGGAGTCTCTCTCTTCGACGGGGCGCTGGCAGAAAGCTTTAAGCCTGCCTCGTCGCCCGATTGACGAGTGATAATGTTCCTTTGAAAGGGGTTTCTCTCCGTTATGTTTTCAGTACATGTAGCATTAGGTGTTTGACCGGCCGAGCTGAAACCGGCGTACCATAGATCTCTTTTCGTTCCCTCTCAGAGTGTTTCCTTCATAATTTTTATTCTCCTTTTTTTGGAATTTTTCGTTTTTTTTTATTTTTTCACTGGTCCCAACTCAAAGCCGCTGTCTCCATTCTCTGCGAAGCTAGGTTTGTATGATCACATTATTATCACGAGAATCTATGTTCAGAGCCAGATCCGTATTTGGACAAATGTGAATTGTCCAATTATTATTATTGAATTCTCCAATCATTTTGTATTTTATATTATTAATAATTACGAATTAAATAAATGAATTTCTAGTTTTTAAGTGTATAGATACCATAGCTAAATATTGTATTAGATTAAGATCTTGAATTATTGTAATAGATTAAGGAATTGGATTATATTTATTTTCGTTAAGTAAGTTAGTTGTCCAGTAACAATTGGTTTGCTCGTCCACTTCACTCTGGACCGGGCAAAGGTGAGCATCTACTCTTCTCTTCTCTTCTCTAATCTTAAATAAAATGCATTTATAACGTTTGAAACCTAAACCTCTTTTATTAATCACTTGTGCATTCTTCTCTTCTCGTTCTGGGTTGATATTGTTGTCGAGTTAATTTTGTACGAAGAAATAACTCATCAACAATATTAACGTCAATCATCTTATACAGTCCACTCGTCTACCAAGAGACATTATCTACACTTGTGCTTGCGAGGAATAAACATACTCACCTCCACCCGCACTTGTACAGTATTAATCAGGACAATATCAACTGAAACACTACACCACACCAACTTAATGGTGTCAAATTTCGAGCGCTATTTGAGGCTTGCTAGGTTTTAGCGGGATATTGTATTAGCCTGGAAGCAATTTCAATAGACTTTCACGGCCACGTACTCAGGTTCTATAATACAATATTCGTCAGCCAATTTGGGGGTTCCACAGAGGCATCACTCTCCTAATTGCTAATATCAAGATAGCTTAGTTAATGGCGGTATCTGGTCGTTACAACGCAGAGACTTCATCGGACAATTGTACCTTTTTATAGTACGTCCGGATGCTGCCGCTCTTGGTCGGGGACTGCTTATTCTTCGCAGCTGCTCTCATATCTGTAGGTCGTTCAGCTATCCGCCACCTGCTGACCACGATAGCTTAGCCTTATCTGTGTGTGTGTGTGTAACTGTGTTTGTTTGTATTTGCGTGTGTGTGTGTATGTGTGCCCCAAACTTCACATGTTATACAATAAAGAAGACAATATATTTAATTTGTGGATATTAAGTTTTGTAGAGAAAGACAATATTTTTGAGTTCCACACCGGGCGTAGTTGAGCAAAAAACCCGTTTACTTTTCCAATTCTCATTTGAATGTCTCTTTGTGCGCGGTACGATACTGCCGATATACGTTAAGTCACTTACAAGTTCGATTTCAGTGGATACAATGTGAAACGAGTTTCGGTTATTATATCTTAATAATATTGACTTTGTCTTGTTCGCGTTGATTGGTAGAACAACTAGTGCTAATTGGAATACAAGATCATCCAATTTTTGCTTCAGAGAAAGCTGATGTCATCAGCGCCATCTATATCTTCCAGTTGTTTGGAGAGATTACACCTGATACCACGATTTTTTCAATCTAATGTCCTGCGCAAATTACCAAAAACTAAAAACGAGAAAAAAATCCCGGAGACTAGTAGAATTATTGTGCTAAATTTTGCGAAAACTGAAAGGTGTAATTTTTTAAGTTGGTCGAACTGTACAAATTCGGACAATCTATGAAGGAAACAAGTAAGAAAGTTTCAGTCGGGTAAACCGACTAAGGTATACCCCTCACTTTGTGAGTAATGTAATATATAACATTACACCAATAAATCTGTCAATTTGTGTGGGAGGTACCAGAAGGGGTTTTCCAAATACACATATTTTTCGGTAAACAGTACATTCTTAAATACATTGCATTGTGCCGAACTATAAGCGTTTATGTGCACTGGTATATTAAAGTTACGAGCTATGTAATTTTGGTATGATTAGTTCATTTTGTGTGGGAGGTACAAAAAGGGGCGGGGTGATAACGCCCCTAACTATAGGCACTATAACAGCATTACACTGTACACAATTTCAAGTATTTGTATGCACTGGTATTTAAGTTACAAGCCGTTTACTTTTGGTACGAAACGGTCCATTTGTGTGGGAGGTGTGGCTGTACAATAATGCCAATTTTTTACCGGACTATAGGCGATACAAAAACATTATACTGTAGAAAATTTCAAGCATTTTTATGCACTTGTATTAAAGTTATAAGCAGTTTAATTTTGATGCAAAATGGTCCATTTGTGTGGGAGGTACCAAAAGGGGCATGCCAACTTCACCCATTTTTCTCGAGTTAATAGCGACTAATATACTAATATTATGTGCAGAATTTCAAAAGATTCGAATAAGTAGAATAAAGAATCAATATTTCACTAAATTTTAACCCTTTGTGTGGGAGGTACCAGAAGGAGTAGACCAATATGGCCCATCTTCGAACTCATCCGGAGATAGATCAAAATATTACCACATACCAAATTTGAAGTCAATCGGTTACTCCTTTCGAGAGTTATCGTGCGCACCAGCCAGCAGACAGACAGACACACAGACAGACAGACAGACAGGCGGACGGACATTGCTCATTCGACTTAAAATGACCCAAAACGGATTTCCTCCGAACTTACTTAGGGTCTTAGCCCTCCGAACATACTTAGGGTCTTAGATCACTCCTTCGATGTGTTACACTTTTTTCCGTAGCAAATGATATATACCCTCGTCACACTAAAGTGAGGGTATAAAAAGTGTTTCACTTCAGAACTTCGCGTAAAATGGATTATATTATAATTTTCGTAGAACAAAAATTAGCTGAAGCTCAAATAATGTGATAATAAAACAGCTTGTTTGCTCTTCTGAAAAATTGGAGTTCTGCAGCTTCGATAGTATAAGCCCAAAGCTCAAAAATAGGATTTATTTATTCCCATTTTTCAAAATTCCACCCACTGTTTCTGGGTTGGTTTGTTAGCTGGTCCTTTGGTCGCAGCTTACAATTGGTTATAGTCGCTTTTCACAATTTTCATTTTCCTACAAATTCACAAGTGTTTTTTCTCTGCTGCTGCTGCTGATGCTGTCGCTGCTGCAGAAAACTGAAATTGAAGATAAGACATCGTTTGTTATAGTCCTTTGCCAGGAACTCTCATATATGAAAACGTTTCACTTATCACACTCTGAATGGCTACTAAACTCTTGAATGTAATCGGTTTTTCCTGTCCTGTCGTGGTCCTTCTGTCCCACTACCGCTCATGTATAGTCCAAGAAGAAGAAGGATGAGCTTGAGGTGGGGTGAGAAAAACGACGAAGGACTACTGCTAAGTTTAAATTAAAAACAATAAAGCTGCCACTATTAAGAGGTACCAAGAAAATAAAACCGAAAGGAAACATTGAAAAAAAAACAATAGAATTGAACAAATACTCACAATGTCCAGGACAAATGCGTTCACATTTTAAATTCCATTTTATTTATGTTAAAAAAAGGTAAGTAATATTTTGCTCGTTTTATTGTAAATTGTACGTATACAAACTGGCCAGGTATTATATCCAGAAGGAATTCGCAAGTGGTCACCACAACGATGACCAATTAAATATGCATTCTGAGAAAAGATGGACAGACGGAGTTTACTTAATGAGATCCTCTTCCTGGGGGGTAGCCACAATTATTCCGCATTGTTTCATTGTTTGAATAAAGTTTGTATTCTTGGAAATTCTTGACAATTCCCATGGAGTTAAATAATTCGTTTGTTAATCAAATACGACTGATATTAAATGTTCAGATGTACTTGAATAAACGGAAATACCTCTGGATGGGAGAATAATAGACTAAAGGAAATATGCAAATTACTTATTATAAACTTTGTCCGATAGATATGATAACACACAACATTTTCTGGGGTCTGGATAGTTGAACCCAATGTTTGTATAAATGTTCCCAATAAGTCTGCAAGTTGTTGATGTGAATGAAATCGGTACATATTCAGCTCCGATATTCACAAAATACTAGGACAGGGTCGGAAGTATATTAAGAATTAAATTTTCAACTGCAGATATCGCGGGAGCTGTATGTGATAATTTGTATGTGTAATAAGTCAAAAAATTCTCACATTTTTCTCAACATAATATTGGCTTATAAACTAATACTATGTGTAAAATTTCAGAGGATTCAAATAAGTAGCATAGAAGTTATTAAATAATCAATATTTCACTAAATCTTAACCCTTTGTGGGGGAGGTACTAGAAGGAGTGGACCAATATGGCCCATCTTCGAACTTAGCCGGAGATAGAAGAAAATATTACCGCATACCAAATTTGAAGACAATCGGATACTCCTTTCGAGAGTTATCGTGCGCACCAGCCAGAAGACAGACAGACAGACGGACGGACATTGCTCAAATGACATAAAATGGCCCAAAACGGATGTCCGCCAAACATACTTAGGGTCTTAGGTCACTCCTTCCATGTGTAACACTTTTGGTTCGTAGCAAATGGTATATGCCCTCCTATCCAAGGTGAGGGGGTAAAAATGGACGCTATTGCAACGACCCTTTTGGTGTCCCTAAAAAAATGTCTAAAATTAAAAATATAAAAAGTAATTTTTTTAATTTCCCTTATTTTGACATTATGGGTCTTCATTTGTCCATAGATTTTTTCAAATAGACATTGTTTTTTTCGGTAGGTGATAGCTTTCAAAAAATGGAACAAAACAAATTTTTGCGATTTTTTTTTATATGGTGTTATTCTTTCGTTCCAGCAAAAAAAAAAGCTTTTTTTGGAAAAAACAATTTCTTATAATTTTTTGACGACAGTTACTAAACTACGTGAAAGCGATATTCGAAAAATGTTTAGCCCTCATAATTTTCTTTAATTTAGAGGGTGTCGTGACTCTATTTTAATTAAAACCAGTAAGGAAAGGCTAAAGTCGGGCGGTGTCGACTATATAATACCCTACACCACTCTCGTAATATTTAATAACTCTGATATATAAATTTTGTAATTCATGTATAAATTGTTTTTGGGACATTTTATACTTAAATAATACCCTGTACCACAGTGTGGTGTAGGGTATAAAAACGATTGGATCTAAAGAGCCAAATCGGATGAAACATATATATGGGAGCTATAGCCAAATCTTTACCGATTTTCTTCAAATTCGGCAATGTTGGTTCATGAATCAAGAAACTCTACCATTCTAAATTTCAAAACGATTGGATGTAATATATAGCTTCTATAGAACTAAAGGGCCAAATCGGACGAAACATATATATGGGAGCTATAGCTAAATCTTAACCGATTTTCTTCAAATTCGGCAATGTTGGTTCATGGATCAAGAAACCATTCTTAATTTCAAAATGATTGGATGTAAAATACAGCTTCTATAGGACTAAAGGGTCAAATCGGACGAAACATGTATATGGGAGCTATAGCTAAATCTTAACCGATTTTCTTCAATTTCGGTAGTGTTGGTTCATGGAACAATAAACTCTACCATTCTAAATTTCAAAACGATTGGATGTAAAATACAGCTTCTATAGAACTAAAGGGCCAAATCGGACGAAACATATATATGGGAGCTATAGCTAAATCTTAACCGATTTTCTTCAAATTCGGTAGTGTTGGTTCATGGATCAAGAAACTTTACCATTCTAAATTTCAAAATGATTGGATGTAAAATACAGCTTCTTCAGGAATAAAGAGCAAAATCGGACGAAACATATATATGGGAGCTATAGCTAAATCTTAACAGATTTTCTTCAAATTCGGCAATGTTGGTTCATGGATCAAGAAACTGTACGATTCTAAATTTCAAAACGATTGGATGTAAAATACAGCTTTTATAGGACTAAATGGCCAAATCGGACGAAACATGTATATGGGAGCTATAGCTAAATCTTAACCGATTTTCTTCAAATTCGGTAGTGTTGGTTCATGAAACAATAAACTCTACCATTCTAAATTTCAAAACGATTGGATGTAAAATACAACTTCTATAGAACTAAAGGGCCAAATCGGACGAAACATATATATGGGAGCTATAGCTAAATCTTAACCGATTTTCTTCAAATTCGGTAGTGTTGGTTCATGGATCAAGAAACTTTACCATTCTAAATTTCAAAATGATTGGATGTAAAATACAGCTTCTTCAGGAATAAAGAGCAAAATCGGACGAAACATATATATGGGAGCTATAGCTAAATCTTAACCGATTTTCTTCAAATTTTCAAGTGTTGGTTCATGGATCAAGAAACTTTACCATACTAAATTTCAAAATGATTGGATGTAAAATACAGCTTCTTCAGGACTAAAGAGCAAAATCGGACGAAACATATATATGGGAGCTATAGCTAAATCTTAACCGATTTCAACCAAATTCAATGGCGATCTTGACAGCCGCGAAATACTCTAAACTGCAAAATTTCAGAACGATCGGAGTGAAATTGCGACCTGTAGTCGACGAACAACTTTACATGGACAGACGGACGGACGGACATCGTTAAATCGACTCAGCTAGTGATTCTGAGTCGATCGGTATACTTTATGGTGGGTCGTGTTATGTTATGTTATTTTCAGGTGTTACAAACATCTGCCGTGAAACAAACTTATAATACCCTGTACCACAGTGTAGTGTAGGGTATAAAAATAAAAAATACTTGATAATAAAAACATTTTTATACCCTACACCACACTGTGGTACAGGATATTATGACTTTGTGCATTTGTTTGTAACACCTAAAAGGAGAAGAGATAGACCCATTGTCTATTATACCGATCGACTCAGAATCACTTTCTGAGTCGATTTAGCCATGTCCGTCTGTCTGTCCATGTATTCTTGTAATCAAAGTGCAGGTCGTAGTTATGGTCCGATTGTGATGAAATTTAGCATAGTGCTCTTTTTTGGCCCAAGGACGATCCCTATTGAAATTGGTTAAAATCGGTTCAGATTTGGATATAGTCCCCATATATATGTTTCACCAGATTTGACATGAAAGCGCTGTAGAAACCGTATTTTACATCCGACCTGTACGAAATTCGGCAGAGAAAGTTCTCTTATTACATGAAAAAACACTGCGCAATTCGGGGAAAATCGGTTCAGATTTAGATATAGCCCCCATATATATGTTCCACCCGATTTAACATTTAAGCGCTGTAGAAATCGTGTTTTATATCCGATCAGAACGAAATTTAACAGAGAGAGTTTTCTTATTACATGTATGAACACTGCCAAATTCGGGGAAAATCGGTTCAGATTTAAACATAGTCCCAATATATATGTTACACCCGATTTGACATGTAAGCACTGTAGAAAACGTGTTTTATATCCGATCAGTACGAAAATCGGCAGAGAGAGTTTGCTTATTACATGTATGAACACTGCCAAATTCTTATCGCAATGCCCATTTTCGCATTGGTAGGTAGGTGTAGGGTATTATATAGTCGGCCTCGCCCGACTTTCTGTCTTTCGTTACTGGTTTTATTTTGGTTTCCGTCTTTCCGTTTCTCTGTACGGTTGGCCAAAAATGGGAGGAGTATATGTAGGTAATCGAAATTTTGCATAAGTAGTTTTTATACGCCAAATCCGGCAAAGGACTCGATCGCCTCCACCTATCCTGAAATGCTAAATTACAATATTTTCTAAAACTACCCACTGAATTCAACCAAATTTTGCTCAACATATTTCTAAGGTGTTTTTAATTAATGCATGTAATCGCTGAAATTGCGGCAAGGATTAAATTCTTCTCTTTTTTGAGTAGTTGCTAGTAAAATATGCAAAAAATACTTAAAATATAGTATGCGGCATATTTTATTGTCAGAAATACAATTTCTTTCGATTTTCCTTCAATTCGAAAAGATTTTTTTCACAATTTTGATTTTTACAATATTTTGTTCAGATATAACCAAAATTTAAATATTTATTGTATCCAAATTCACAAATATTCGCAGCTAGAATTTATTTACTTTAAAACTACTACATTATAGCTAAAAATCAAAAAAATATCGTTGGTGAACTGTCGTTATAAATTGCTTTTTCGGTCCACTCAAAAAGGGTCCACTTAAAAAACACGCGTGTTATCCTAACACAAATTATCCTAACGGTACTATATATATATGAGTTATATTTGAACCAAAAAATATTTTTGTCGTATTGCAGAAACAGTGTTGTACAACAACTAGTTACAGGTCTTGCAATTATTTATGAATTAATATAAATTTTAACCCTTAAAGGATGACACAAAATTTTTAATTATTTGATGCGAAAAATATACGTAGGTACACAACTTCAACTTTGAAGCTCCATATTTCCGAAACTGCTCAATGCATCTAAAAAATATTTTATGTGCTTTTTAATCTAAGTGTTTTTCGACTGTAGGTATTTTTGGCCACGCTCACGACTCTGTGCGACAATATCTGTATTATATTTCCAGTTTGCTTTTCATATTGTGTACTCCTCCCTTTTCTCAATATTCCTAACAAAAAAATAATTTAATTAAATGTTAATACATGTTTTCAAATACAATGCAGAAATGTCACTTTGTGGGAAAACAATTTCTATTTAATTTCAGATACGACTGATCGCCGCCCAGCCCAAACGGCTGAAGCTAGAGTCATTGAATTTTGTAGATGCCCGGCTATTTGTAGATGAGGGGGTATTTTTCCACAATTTTACTTTCGGGCGCACAATAGGTCAAAACAAATATGGTACCACAGCCAAATTCAAACGACTGGATCTAGAATCGCAAAAGTCGTGTGAGGGTAGCCCTTAGGGCGAAGATTATTAAAGTTATGATCTATTCAATGTTGGTATGATTTCGCCATTTTGTGTGGTACCAAAAGGGGCGCGGCAATTTTCTCGAGGTGATAGTGACTAATAAACTAATATTATGTGTACAATTTCAGAGGATTCAAATAATAAGTATAGAAGTTGTTAAATAACACTGTGCAACAGTGAACAAAATATTACGAGTCCCTGAAAGTTATGCTGAAAAAAGTGAAAAAAAAATATTTTTTTCCTTAACTTTTTCAAAAAAATTAACGGAAATTTTTTTTTTCGCAAAAAATTTTAAGAAACTTTGTTCAGCATATTCTTAGCTACATTATTGCCAAATATAGTGAAGCGGTATCACCAAGTCTGAAAAGCTGATGACACCTTTTTCGAGGGGGCCACTGATTTTCAGAAACTTTGGAGGCCCATAAAAAGAAATTGGTCACCAATTTCGCCAAACCGAGTATAGGGTTATACTAACCTTTGATAGTAGAATCGAACCTATACTATCAAGTCCAGCAGACACACGGACGGACATTTCTCATTCGACTTAAAATGACCCAAAACGAATATCCGCCGAACATACATAGGGTCTTAGTTGACTCCTTCGATGTGTTACACTTTTGGCCCGTAGCAAATGATATATAACCTGGTATTAATTGAATTATTAATTTCGAATTTATAATCTAGACATAGAGTGTTTCAGTGTCATGTACCTATACTTTGTGATGGTTCACTTTTGTATACCCTATATCGTCGGCTCAATGCTATGTTGTTCCATACGCCATTTTGTATGATCGGAGAAAAACGCAATTTATTGTTTGAGTAAAACGGGACTGAAGAGTTACACACTTTTTATTTCATAGGGTTCCCAACAGTGTTTGTATGATTCTCATGCATTTCTATGCCATTACATCCAAAAATAAGCAAGTTATAAACATTTTTGTACTAGGCATTTTGGTCCATATCCACTTTTATTTTAATATTTTTTCGTATTTGTATTACATGGACCACAAAAAGGGTCGGTATGGAAGGACACTAATTTACATATTGTGATCGAAAGAACGTAAAATACTGAGTGAAAACAAGTAAGAAAGTTTCAGTCGGGTAAACCGACTAAGGTATACCCTCACTTTGTGAGTAATGTAATATATAACATTACACCAATAAATCTGTCAATTTGTGTGGGAGGTACCAGAAGGGGTTTTCCAAATACACATATTTTTCGGTAAACAGTACATTCTTAAATACATTGCATTGTGCTGAACTATAAGCGTTTATGTGCACTGCTATATTAAAGTTACGAGCTATGTAATTTTGGTATGATTTGGTCATTTTGTGTGGGAGGTACAAAAAGGGGCGGGGTGATAGCGCCCACTTTTTACAGGACTATATGCACTATAACAGCATTACACTGTACAAAATTTCAAGTATTTGTATGCACTGGTATTTAAGTTACAAGCCGTTTACTATTGGTACGAAACGGTCCATTTGTGTGGGAGGTACCAAAAGGGGCTGTACGATAATGCCCATTTTTTACCGGACTATAAGCGCTACAAAAACATTATACTGTAGAAAATTTCAAGCATTTTTATGCACTTGTATTAAAGTTATAAGCAGTTAAATTTTGATGCAAAATGGTCCATTTGTGTGGGAGGTACCAAAAGGGGCATGCCAACTTCACCCATTTTTCTCGAGTTAATAGCGACTTATATACTAATATTATGTGCAGAATTTCAAAAGATTCGATTAAGTAGTATAGAAGTTATTAAAGAATCAATATTTCACTAAATTTTAACCCTTTGTGTGGGAGGTACCAGAAGGAGTAGACCAATATGGCCCATCTTCGAACTCATCCGGAGATAGATCAAAATATTACCACATACCAAATTTGAAGTCAATCGGCTACTCCTTTCGAGAGTTATCGTGCGCACCAGCCAGCAGACACACAGACAGACAGACAGACAGACAGACAGACGGACGGACATTGCTCATTCGACTTAAAATGACCTAAAACGGATTTCCTCCGAACATACTTAGGGTCTTAGATCACTCCTTCGATGTGTTACACTTTTTTCCGTAGCAAATGATATATACCCTCGTCACACTAAAGTGAGGGTATAAATATAGGGCGATAGATAAATTGAGACATAGAACAAAAATATCGAAATTATTTCCCGTTATTCAGAGTAAAACAAATTTACCCTACCAATATCTCGAAAACTAGGCGAGATAGGAAAAAAATGATTGCATATTCTGAAAGAGCATGCTTGGAACCCATATTATCAACTCCTAACTCAAAAAAACACAAAAATTACGTATGGACCAAAATAGCATTAAGCCGACGATATTCCACCATACCGGTTTATAGGCTTCAAATATATGGACAATTTGTTAAAATTTAAAAAAATCGATGTATTCTAATAAGACTGCTTCATAAGGCTTCAATCGGAATATTGAATTCGGTTGGCTGGGAACGTGAACATCACCACTTGTCTTTATTGTTTGTTTGCGTTTGCGCTATGCGCGGAATCTCCTTCGTTAGCTCAATGACAATACACCAATATTAGTAGTTATATTTCTTTGTTTTGAGGGAAATAGATAAAAAAGGCCAACAATTCCTGGATTAATTTCAATTAGTCTGTGAATATAACATGGAGACTGACATTTGCATGGGCACCGATGTGGTAAGGTAGACCTAATACCTAATAATAATATTTTTTTGGCATTGTGTCAGTTACGTCGAAAATAATTTCCCGTTTACACACTAAATTTCTGAAAAATTTTCAGTTCCGTCAGTTGATGATACGAGTACACATATGTCATTAAAAAGTTTTCAAAAAAAACCCCTAACAATCTGTTCTAATATCAGCCTACAATAAAAAGCGAGTTCAATGCATTCCTTAACAATTTACATGATTCGTATCAATTGCAAAGCATTTCCCACAGTGATTGCATAAATATTCATAATTCCTCCCCCACTCCCCCGCAACAAAATCGCTGCACGAATAATAATGAAATAATACAAGATAAAGTGATAGTTAGCAATTTGCATATTTGATTTGTAAATGAAATTAAAACTGAATCTACATTTCAAACTAATTTGAGACGTCAAAAGAAGAAGCACACACAAACATACACACATACACCAAAGCGAAAAGTTGGAAATATGGAAAGTTACTGCGGTTAACCAATGTGTAAGAGGAGGAGAAGGAGTTCGCGGATAAATTCTTACAAATGCAATATACTCGCACATATATACAGATGCATTGTATTCCTCTGGCACAACGTCATATTCATAAAGCTTCTCTATTGTCATTCTCTCTCTCTCTCTCTCTGTCGCTCATAACTTGTGTGAATGTATGGAGATGTGTATTTTTAATTTAAAACTTTTTCCTATTATTTAATAAAATCATTGAGGCTTCATAAATTGTTATAAACAAGAACAGAAAAAAGAGCTGAACGAAGCAACTATAGTAGAGGCAACAGCAATTAGTGTAGGATACCGCCACAGCAACATCTGGGCAAAAACGCATCGAATGTGCCCTCCCTCCATACACACATGTGTAGACAAAGTGTTCATACGAGTATACACTCAGAGAGATGAATAGTTATATAGAATTTAAGGAGAATTATAGCTTTGCTATTAATTTCTAGAGAAAATGTATTTCTTCCACTCAAAAGTGAATACAATAAAATGCTGCGAATATTGCGATGAATCGACTACACCAGCTGATTGCAGAGATGGTTCATACCAAACGATGACAGTGATGACAGCAGCGAAAGAGAAATATAGTAATGCCAACATTGTGGGAGGATATAAAGTGCAAAAGAGATGAGCAACTCTTAAAAAAGTTGCATATAATTTCATCAGCAACTTTCAGAAGAAGACATTATGAATGTCTTCGCTATGCGTAAATATGTGTGTGTGTTTGTTCGTATGATGGTTAGTAAATGTATGTAAACACTATACACTAGAGTAGACCTTGAACGTGAATTATTAGGTTGGTATAGGAGTATTACATGTAACATCTTACAAGGGAAGGGATAGCCTCAGCTTCGACTAAGAAGCACTTTTTCCCACCGATTGACTGAGAAGCACTTTTTTAGTCGAGCAAATATAAACCGAATTTTAAGAAATTTTGTAGAGGAATTCATTTGGAGGTAAGGAGGGGCCTTTTGAAAATAGTTCATTATTTTTCGGAGGGAACCATTATTACGGTATGTTCCGATTTGGGTTCTCCGAGTTCTAGAAGTCATAATGTATAGGATGATCTAAGTAGAGATACTTTTTTCAATAGCATTTTTTTGACAGTTCACGTGTGTGTCGTGTCATGCTGTCATCTTATTTTTGTTAAGTATTGTTTGGCATTTCATCATGGAAAGACTTACGACTGAACAACGTTTACAAATTAGTCAGTTTTATTATAAAAATAATCATTCGCCAATTGCGCTAAGTCCATTTTTTTAAATCCAAAAAAAAATACTTTCCAGTTGACCCACGACCTTGACACCCATGAGCAATATTTTAGCTCGTTAAGAACTATATTTTTGCCATTGACCGATACCCGATCCGTAGTACCGGAATCATCGGTCCATATTTCTTCAAAAATGATGCCTGTGAGAACGTAACCGTCAGTGGCGACCGTTATCGTGCCATGATAACCAACTATTTGATGCCTGAAATTGAAGCTCGCGATCTCGGCGACATTTGGTTTCAACAAAAAGGCGCCACTTCCCACACATCGCATCAATCAATGGAATTATTGAGAGAACACTTCGATGAGCAGATAATTTCACGTTTTGGGCCGGCCGATTGACCACCAAGATCGTGTGATATCACACCGTTAGACTTTTTCCTGTGGGGATATGTAAAGTCTAAAGTTTATGCGGACAAACCCGCTTCGATTCAAGCCTTGGTGCAAAACTTCACGCGTGTCATTCGCCAGTTACCATTCGAAATGCTCGATCGAGTCATCGCAATTGGATTCAACGGATGGACCATCTGAGACGTAGCCGCGCCCAACATTTGATAGACATGATCTTGAAAAAATAAATGCCAAAAAATGTTCTTTCAAATGATAATAAACATTCCCCATTCAATTTGAATTTTCTGTGTTTTTTCTTTAAAAAAGTAGGGAACCTCGAAATGGATCACTCTATATAAACGAGAATGCTGAAATATTATAGTTTGTGTTTTATTATGCCCAAAACTTTTCCTGATTTCGCAAATCGCCGAAATCGGTTAATTTTTTATATAACCCTTATATATCAATTATACAGCCGATCCATCTAAGCCTTGTATTTTATCGGCCGAATCGGTCCATGTTTTGATAGACTTAATCACTTTCTAAATGTCATTCTAGCGAAAAGGCAAACATTTTCAACGATTTCATACAGCCCCTCACAAAAGTATCCAGCTGGATTTTGGAAGATTACTATATTTTTTTTTTCATAAGTCAGAATTTCTAATATTTACCTATGAATTTTATTTTTGACTAAAAAGTTTATAAACATTTGCGAAATGGTTAAAAAAATATATATATAATTAATTTTTTAAAAAAAAAAGTTCCAAACTTTATTGGCGTCTCAATTTTTAAAAGATTAAACAAAACATTTTTGGGATTTACGAAATTTTTAATTTCTCTTGAACGGCGCACAGTGGGAAGAATTCCAAAAAAAGGAAATAATTCTGCCGTTTCTTAACCAGACAACCGATTGCGACCAAGCTTGGCATGACCGTAGAAGATATATTAGAGAAGTTTAGTTTTGAGTTTGGCCCCCTGTGGCATACAGGGGCGGAGCTGCATGGCCTTAAAGTTGGCAATTTCGGGCAAACAAAATGTTTAAGCGCGTGTAACTTTCGTCTTTTTCGTCCGATTCATTAAATTGTTTGTGTATTCTAGTAACTGAGGTCTACAAAAGAGTTTTTGCAACTAACAGTTATCTTGTATTGTTAGCGAGATATCTGCATTTGAAAATTTAATTTTTAATTTTATCCCCGACCCTGTGCTAGTATTTTGTAGATATCTAAGCAGAATGTGCACCAATTTTATCCGCTTAAACATGGGTGGATTGGCAACAAAATTTTCTATATGAACAAAAAGTGGTTCGATATACCCAAGAGGACAAAAGTTATGGCGACTTGAAGTTAATTTTCAAAAAAATTAAATATGAAATTAATTTTTTAAGGAAAAAAGTATATGTCGTATTTTCGAGTTTTAGAAAAAGTTAGTTGAAAAAGATATAGCATATTTACTATCATCTTAAAGGAGACTTTCCAGAGAATGTTCTCAAAGAAAGAACAGGTCAAAAATATTCACGGGTATTGTTACCAAGCTTCTCCAATTTACACAATTTTTTACACAAATTTCAAAAGTAAGCCACATTTTCTCCAATCGCAAAGCTAAAATGTTAAAACTTTGGCATATTTATTTATTTAAGTTGAACTGCAAAGGGAATCTGAAACCCGGCTTTTAGTATAGTAGATATAGGGGAAAATCCAAAAAATTGCATTTTTGGGGATTGTGGGATTGACTTTTGAAAATATAATGGTTAGCGAATTACATTCTATTTGTGATATCAAGACCTAGAAACTACAAAATACTTCATTGAAATCGTTTATCGTTTTTACATTTCTATCGCATTTGAAAATTGATTTTTTTCACCTTTTTCCTGACCCTGTCCTAGAATTTGCTTTATATCAGTGCGGAATATAAACCGATTTCTCTCACATTAACTTCTCTAAATTGACAACAAAATTTGCTATATAATGTGAAAATTGTCAGTCAAATGTGCCCACTTATACAAAAGTTATGGCCATATCAATTTATATTTTCAAAATATAGGCATTTTTTGTATTTTATTGCGGAATGGTTTATGTAGTATTTTGGAGATACGGAGGAATTTGAACAAGTAAGAAAGTTTCAGTCGGGTGAACCGACTAAGATATACCCTCACTTTGTGAATAATGTAATATATAACATTACACTAAATAATCTGTCAAATTGTGTGGGAGGTACCAGAAAGGGTTCATCAAATACACGTATTTTTCGGTAAACAGTCGATTCTTTAAATACATTGCACTTTGCCGAACTATAAGCGTTTATGTTCACTGGTATATTAACGTTGGTTTATTAACGAGCTATTCAATTTTGGTATGATTTGGTCATTTTGTGTGGGAGGTACAAAAAGAGGCGTGCTGATAACGCCCACTTTTCACAGGACTGTAGGCACTATAACAACATTACATTGTATGTACACAATTTCAGGTATTTGTATGCACTGGTATTAAAGTTATAAGCCGTTAACTTTTGGTATAAAACGGTCCATTTGTGTGGGAGGTACCAATAGGGGCTGTACAATAATGTCAATTTTTTACCGGACAATATGTGCTACAAAAACATTATACTGTACAAAATTTCAAGTATTTTTATGCACTTGTATTAAAGTTAAAAGCAGTTCAATTTTGATGCAAAATGGTCCATTTGTGAGGGAGGTACCAAAAGGGGCGTGACAACTTCGCCCATTTTTCTCGAGGTGATAGCGACTAATAAAGTAATACAATGTGTGAAATTTCTAATAAGTAGTATTGATTTTATTAAAGAATCAATATTTCACTAAAAGTTAACCCTTTGTGTGGGAGGTACCGGAAGGAGTAGACCAATATGGCCCATCTTCGAACTTAGCCGGAGATAGAAAAAAATATTACCGTATACCAAATTTGAAGTCAATCGGTTACTCCTTTCGAAAGTTATCGTGCGCACCAGCCAGCAGACAGACAGACGGACAGACCGACAGACAGACGGACGGACATTTCTCATTCCACTTAAAATGACCTAAAACGAATATCCGCCGAACATACTTAGGGTCTTAGATCACTCCTTCGATGTGTTACACTTTTGGCCGTAGCAAATGATATATACCCTCGTATCACTAAAGTGAGGGTATAAAAAAGAAAGTATAACATATTTATATTCATCTTAAAGAACATTTCCTGGAGAATATTTTCGAAAAGAACAAGTCAAACATTTGTATTAATAGTGTTGCCACGCTTCTCCAAATTACACAATTTTTTACGAAAATTTCAAAACGAAAAAAAACCAACCAATTCCCTTTGTTGGGGGATTTTCTAAATACTAGCACAGGGTCGGCGAAAAAATTTAAAATTAAATTTTTAAATGCAGATATCTCGGTAACTATACAAGATAATTGTTAGGTGCAATATCCCTTTTGTAGAATCGGCCGAAAAAGACGAAAGTTACACGCGCTTAAACATTTTGTTTGCCCGAGGTTGCCAACTTTGAGGCCTTGCAGCTCCGCCCCTGTATACCACAGGGGGCCCAAAAATGCCATGTTTGGTCGAAATTGGTTGTCTGGTTAAGAAACGGCAGAATTATTTCCCTTTTTTGGAATTCCTCCTACAGCAGTCCAGAATTGCATTTTACTGGCCAAAACCACAGATTTCTAAAATGCCATGCCATTCAATAGTAAACATATTAAAACTAAAGTAGCCAAAAAAATTAGATCAAAATATTTGTAAATGCGGGCGTGGCGTGCTACCGAAATATGTACATATTTTTTGTTATTTAAAAAACGTAATTTTTGTAAAATGAAATTGCCATTTCTCGCAACCTATTATGGATAACAGGTTAATTTCTTTGGGAGGTAGGATAGTTGTCTTTAAGAAATGGTATACTGTATACACGTGCTGTGTTATTATCTGTTTCCACAGGTACTATAATTTAGTCAAATTTAAATTTTAGAGGAATAGAAATTCTGTAGGCCAACAGTGGTCAAAAGGGAAAGGTGTAAGTGTCCACTTTAAGCCCATATATACTTTTGCAGCTGTTTTGACCTGACTGTAGAACACTTTTTTAATTTGAATGAAATTACTCGGGAACAAATTGTTTTTCTCTTTTTGTTTTACCTGTATGTATGTAGACCAAGCCAAGTTGTGTGTGTTATATCATATAGTTATCAATATATTTATATAGCATATAGTTACCAATATTTTAAAAAAATCTTTTTATACCCTCACTTTAGTGTGACGAGGGTATATATCATTTGCTACGAAAACAAGTGTAACACATCGAAGGAGTGATCTAAGACCCTAAGTATGTTCGGCGGATATTCATTTTGGGTCATTTTAAGACGAATGAGCAATGTCCGTCCGTCTGTCTGTCTGTCTGTCTGTCTGTCTGTGTGTCTGTCTGTCTGCTGGCTGGTGCGCACGATAACTCTCGAAAGGAGTAACCGATTGACTTCAAATTTGGTACGTGGTAATATTTTTTTCTATCTCCGGCTAAGTTCGAAGATGGGCCATATTGGTCCACTCCTTCTAGTACCTCCCCCACAAAGTGTTAAAATGTTGTGAAATATTGAATCTTTAATAACTGCTATACTACTTATTCGAATCTTCTGAAATTCCACACATAGCATTAGTTTATTAGTCGCTATCAACTCGAGAAAAATGGGTCATGTTGCTACGCCCCTTTTGGTACCTCCCACACAAATGGACCATTTTGCACCAAAAGTTAACAGCTTATAACATTAATACCAGTGCATAAAAATACTTGAAATTTTGTACAGAGTAATGCTTTCATAGTGCCTACAGTCCAGTGAAAAATGGGTGTCATATTCACGCCCCTTTTGGTACCTCTTACACAAAGGTACCATTTTGCACCAAAAGATAACAGCTTATAACATTAATACCAGTGTATAAAAATACTTGAAATTTTTTACAGTGTAATGCTTTTATAGTGTCTTTTGCACTGTGAAAAATGGACGCTATTTCCACGCCCCTTTTTGTACCTCCCACACAAAATGGCCAAATCATACCAATATTTAATATTTCATAACGTTAATATACCAGTGCAAAAAACGTTTATAATTCGGCGCTGTGTAATGTATTTAAAGAATCTACTATTCAGCGAAAAATAGGTGTATTTGTTAAAAACATTCTGGTACTCCCCATACAAATTTACAGAATAATTCGTTTAATATTCCATATTACATTACTCACAAAGTGAAGGTATACCTTAGTCGGTTTTCCCGACTGAAACTTTCTTACTTGTTTTTTTAAAAATTTCGAGGAAAACCATTTTTTTGGGATTTTTTTTAATTTTTCTAAATTTATTACTTGTATTAAAATGTTTTATTTATCCACATATTACCTTCTTTTAATAACTAAAGAAAATAAAAAAACAATACCATGTAAAATATTTAAAAAAATCAAAAAGTTCAACTTTGACCTTGAATTCCTCAATAACTACTGAACTGAAAAAAACCCACAATACTAAAATATCTCTATCGGTTCAAAAGTTACAGAGTTTTGCCCAGTAAAAAACGATTCTGGACCACTGTGCGGCAGAAACGATTTTTACAAATTTTACCTCTTTTGAAAAGGGACATAAAGGTGAAGCTTTTGCCGTGGACTTGACCAACCCCCGAACCGACTTGGTTGCCGATCATTCGGAGTACAAACGCTGAAGCAGTTGCTGCAGATACTTCTCTTCACTCTTTGTCGATCCGACCTATCGCTCACTCACTTCAAGAGTGACATAACTCAAAATTTTAAATTGCCAAGATGTGTAACTTTAAGTCCGTATAAAAATATAAGTAACATGAAATAAGATGTTAAAAAACGCTTGAATAATCCGAAATATGGTTGTTTACTTATAGACCAAATTTCGCTGAGATTAATTTATGGACATTTGCAAAATTCGCATTTTTGTAAGGCAACCTCAAAAATTTTAAATTTTGAGTTATGTCACACACTAATACACACAGATCCCCCATAACTATATATTTCACTCCCATGTTTATACCCTACACCACACTGTGGTACAGGGTATTATGACTTTGTGCATTTGTTTGTAACGCCCAAAAAGAGAAGATGTAGAACCATAGTTTATTATACCGATCGTCATAGAATCAATTTTTGAGTCGATTTAGCCATGTCCGTCTGTCTGTCCATGTATTCTTGTAATCAAAGTGCAGGTCGTATTTATGGTCCGATTGGGATGAAATTTAGCACAGTGCACTTTTTTGGCCCAAGGACGATCCCTATTGAAATTGGTCAAAATCGGTTCAGATTTAGATACAGCCCCCATATATATGTTACCCCCGATTTGACATGTAAGCGCTGTAGAAACTGTATTTTATATCAGATCAGTACAAAATTTTGCAGAGAGAGTTCCCTTATTACATGAATGAACGCTGCTAAATTCGGAGAAAATCGGTTCAGATTTAGTTATAGTCCCCATATATATGTTTCACCCGATTTGACATGTTAGCGCTATAGAAACCGTATTTTATATCCGATCTGTAGGAAATTCGGCAGAGAGAGTTTTCTTGTTACGTGAATGAACACTACCAAATTCGGAGAAAATCCGTTCAGATTTAGATATAGCCCCCATATATGTATATGTAACCCCCGATTTGACATGTAAGCGCTGTAGAGACTGTATTTTATATCCGATCAGTGCGAAATTCGGAAGAAAGAGGTTTCTTATTACTCGAAGGAATACTGCCAAATTCGGAGAAAATCGGTTCAGATTAAGATGTAGCCCCCATATATATGTAACCCCCGATTTGACATGTAAGCGCTATAGAGACTGTATTTTACATCCGTTCAGTACGAAATTCGGCAGAAAGATTAATGAGTATTCAGGGGAAATCGGTTCAGATTTATATATAACCTCCATATATATGTTCCTCCTGATTTGGTATCAAAGCGCTATAGAAGTCGTACATTACTTCCGATCATTAAAATTTTCCAGAAAGATGTTTCTCAATTTAGGAACGAATATTGCATAATTTAGCGATTATCGGTTCAGAATTAGATATATCCACATATATACGTATGTTCTTACCCATTTACCAATTATTCCAAATTATTATCGCAATGACCTTTATCGCATTGTTAGGGAGGTGTAAGGTATTATATAGTCGGCGCCGCCCGACTTTCTGCCTCTCCTTACTGGTTTTGGTATACAACATACATAGGTGTTTATGTGTGGGTATGTTTTTGTGTGAGATTACTTGACGTTGATGATGTCGAGAGTATTTCTCCTCTCTCTTTTTATTTCAGTTATTAATTTATAAACATGTGAGTGCATGTGTTTGTTGGCAGATGCACTTGCATACACCCACATACATAAGTGAGTATTCTCATCACAGGTAGTTTGTGAATAAATGAAATGAAATTATGTTTTGTTATCGCTTGTTTTTGTTGTTGGAGGTTTTTTGTATCATTATTGTTTGTGCTGTGTTTGTTTGTTTTGTAAGTCTTGTGGAACATGTTATGATGTGGTGGTTGTTGTTCTTACTTCTGTTGTTCTACTGATGTTACTCTTGTTGCAGCACTGCTCTTGCTGCTTGTTCTTCCTGTTATTGCTCAAGTTTCTTTGCGCTGTCACACTATTTGCCGCAGGATGTGCGAAAATTGTTTTATATGTAGTATATGGGAACATATACTCGTACATACACTCGCAAAAATACCATCAGTCATAGACAGCACAGTAGGCCTGACAAATTAAGGCCTTTTCCCAGCATACACATAACTCACTTTTCATTCGCACTTGTCTTCTATATGTATACAATTGTTGCGTGACTGACTGATCATCGCCCAGGCCAAACGGCTGAAGCTACAATCATGAAATTTGGTGGGAGGGTAGCCTTGGGATGTAGACGTGCAATAAGACGGTATTTTTCGAAATTCATAAAAAAGGAATAAATATGGTACCACCGCCAAATCTAAACGGAATGAGGTAGAATCGTGAAATTTGGTGTGAGGGTAGCCCTTATGAGGTAGACCCAGAAATTGACTGGTACAGTGGGTCAAAAAGGGGCATAAAGGTGTTATATATGATACAGTGGAGCAAATAGGATTAAATATGGTACAGTGGGGCAAAATGTGTTAAATATGTTACAGGGAGACAAAGGGTTTAATATTGCACAATGGGACAAAAACGGGTTAACCATACTACAGCGGGGAAATATATAGTTAAAATGGTAAAGTGAGACAAAATGGGTTAAATATGGTACAGTGGACCAAAAAGCGTAACCTCGGAAATAGTGAGTCAAAAATGTGTTAACTATGGTACAGAGTGAAATGATTAAATACGGTTCAATGTGACAAAAATGTTGACTATTGTAAAGTGGGTCAAAAAGGGTTAAATATGGTACAGTCGGGAAAAAGGGATAACAATGCTACAGTAGGACAAAAATGGTTAAAAATGGTACTGTAATACAAAGAGGTGCTAAATATGGGCAAAATCATGGATCTAGGGAGAGAGGGCACCAGAGAGGGCAAGAAGGGTACAGTGGGGTCAAAAATTATTAAATACGGTAAAGTATGGCAAACTGGTAAATGTGGTAAATGAGGAAAAAGTTGTATATATAGTCCCAGATATGTACACAATTTCATACTTTAGAAGAAAAGTGGAATAATAAAATATTGAATTAAGTTAAGTAGGGCAGTGATTCTTAACCAGCGTGCGATGCTCCTATGTAAACCGTGGGAAAAAAGTTAAATCAGGCACGGTATGGTAAAAAGTTAAACGTGTCACAGATAGGGGACATAAGGTTAAGTGTAAACCAGTAAGGAAAGGCAGAAAGTATGGCGGGACCGACCATATAATACCCTACACCTCCCTAACAATGCGATAAGGGTCATTGCGATAATAATTTGGAATAATTGGTAAATGGGTAGGAACACATTATCTAATTCTGAACCGATAATCGCTAAATTAACCAATATTCGTTCCTAAATTGTGAAACATCTTTCTGGAAAATTTTAATGATCGGAAGTAAAGTACAACTTCTATAGCGCTTTGATACCAAATATATGGATGTTATATAAATAAGAACCGATCTTCCCTGAATACTTATATATGTAAAAAGACCTCTTTCTGTCGAATTTCGTACTGATCGGAAATAAAATACAGTCTCTACAGCGTCAAATCGGGGATAACATATATATGGGGGCTATATCTAAATCTGAACCGATTTTCTCCAAATTTGGCAGTGTTTCTTTGAGTAATAAGAAACCTCTTTCTGCCGAATTTCGCACTGATCGGATATAAAATACAGTTTTTACTGTGCTTACATGTCAAATCGGGGGTAACATATATATGGGGGCTATATCTAAATCTGAACTGATTTTCTCCGACTTTGGCAGTATTTCTTTGAGTAATAAGAAACCTCGGTCTGCCAAATTTCGTACTGATCGGACATAAAATACAGTCTCTACAGCGCTTTAATGTCAAATAGGGGGTAACATATATATGTGGGCTATATCTAAATCTGAACCGAATTCCTTCAAATTTGGCAATGTTAATTCATGTAATAAGAAACCTCTTTCTGCCGAATTTCATATTGATCGGATTAAAAATACACTTTTTACATCGCATACATGTAAAATCGGGGGTAACATATATATGGGGGCTATATCTAAATCTGAACCGATTTTTCCCAAATTTTGTGTTGTCTCTAAGTGTATCATAGGACTACTCTCTGTCAATTTTTGTACAAATCGGTTCAAAAATGTTGCTTATACAGTGCATATATGCCAAATCGGATGTACATATATATGGGAGCTATATGTAAATCTGAACCGATTTTAACCAACAGAGATCGTCATTGGGCCTAAAGAATGATATGTGCAAAGTTTCGTTGAAATCGGACCATAATTGCGACCTGTACTTTGATTACAAGAATACATCTACAGACAGACAGACGGACATAGCTAAATCGATGGTATAGGGTATAAATACGGCCTAAGGTTGCGAAAATGGCTCTTGGAATATAAACTATGATTGCTCTAAATGCACACTTTTAGTGGCAATATTAGGGCAGTCTTGCAACTTAAACTAGGCATACATTTTACCTTTTTTTAATTAAAGCGTTTAAAGCCACGGTGTGGCAAACTTTGTTTTATATTGTATCAGGGTGTGAATGTAGCTATTGGAACATAAACTAGGGGTAAAAGGTAAAATATGGTCCAAAAATAGTTTTTGACGTTTAGAGGCACAGAAGGGAAAAGGGATAAATATTGTACCTTGATGCCAGGAACATAAACAAGATAATTTTTCCACAAATGGAATAGTCATTTGTTCTTGAATGAAAGAGGCATAACTATTCTACAGTACCCTAAATAGAAAATTAATAAATTATGGGGCTGCGAAGCACATAGGGTTAAATCTAGTACGTATACAATAAAGGTCTCTAAAACACATAATCGGTCTTTGGATTAAAAAAATTTAAAAAACAATACCTCTTCTATAAGATTGCGCAGTTTCATTATCATCACTAGGCTGTGTAAGCGACGTTATTTACTCGTTTTTTCGAAATTCCTGGATGGGAAACACTACGCGCGGGCTTTGTGTCTCTCTCTCTCTCTATATATATATATAGAACACTTTATAAGGCCTGAAAGCTTCTACTCTACTGCGCTGAGTATATAAGAAATATAACAGAAAAGAAATTGAGAAAAAACAGAATACTTTGTAACTAACTATTCGTATGCATGAATGTGCGAAGTAATGAAACTCTATAGTTAGGCCAAAATATTAGTACGTGTTTGTATTTATGCAGACAACTTCTGTATGTGTATGAGCTATGTTTATAATTTCTATAAACCCCATTATGAAACTAGAGCCATACATAATTTTCAATGATAGAAGAAGGTATGGAGGTAGAATACACGTCGCTGTGTGAGATATTAGTATACGTTTCAGAACATTTTGTGTGTTTTCATTTACGTCCATCAATCCTTCTAAAATGTTATCTTGAATGAAGTAGCTGCTGGACTTCATATTTGACATGTGGTAATATATTCCGCAATCATAGTTTAAGTTCGAAGGAGGATACCATTGGTATACTCAATCCAGTATCTCCCACCCAAGTGGTCAAAATTCAGTGAAATATTATTTCTTTGTTACTTAAATCAACTCTCAAAAAACAAATCCTTTAAGATGTGAAGTAGATTTTCACATTGTAGTAGATTTTTCAACCTACCTAGAGTTTAAGACAACATTTGCAAATTGAATAAATATCGCCTATAATTAATTCTCATAACAAATGTTTATCGTATAGACTCACTCGTCTATTATACGTACGCAATTTCATAATATCCTCTTATGGTTTACATTGTTAATACATTCAAAAGAAGGTCCACATCTGTGAGGCTGAGAACGAAATGCCATCCATTCAAATCAATCAGATCTGTGTGAGGGGAGTCGAAAAGCAGCATTAATTAGCTAATAACAACGGCAGCACAAGATTAAATAATTCAAATCAAACCCAATAGAACCCAAATGAACTGAACACAACAGAACTCTGACAGATGGACATGACTTAGGATCCGTGTGGGAAATTAAGCTCAATATCATTGACAACATCAGCCACCACATTGGAAGGAGCATACGCAAGCACAAACACACACTCACACATATATATTGGCATACGAAACACCAATTTTGTGGTGGGTGTTATGGGCGGGCAGAGATATTGAGCTCAAACCAATGTATGTATTAACAGAGTCCTGTCAAAATATTAGTATTAGTACATATTATACAGTACAGCAGTTTTCAGCTCATTGATTTGGGATTTAATTCTCAAAATTGGACGTGAAAATAGCACCAAAAATAAGAACTTCTTCATTCGTTTAATAAAGTTGCCGCAATTAATGATTTATTGGCCATACGATTTTTTTGCTCAAGGTGGATTTTTTGCACTTTTTCTATATTTTTTTCTCGGTATACCGTACAGAATATCTGTTTTGTGTCTGAATCAAAGTTGAAGACATTAAATGGGAGAAAAAAAGGTGGAGCAACCCTAACCGAAAATAGTGCATCCCGTGCCTCAAAAATCGCAAAAATTTATGACTTTGTGGGCATTTTTGCAATTTTTAAGGCACTGAGTATTTAGTAGTAGTATTAGTATTAGTATTAGTATTAGTATTAGTATTAGTATTAGTATTAGTATTAGTATTAGTATTAGTATTAGTATTAGTATTAGTATTAGTATTAGTATTAGTATTAGTATTAGTATTAGTATTAGTATTAGTATTAGTATTAGTATTAGTATTAGTATTAGTATTAGTATTAGTATTAGTATTAGTATTAGTATTAGTATTAGTATTAGTATTAGTATTAGTATTAGTATTAGTATTAGTATTAGTATTAGTATTAGTATTAGTATTAGTATTAGTATTAGTATTAGTATTAGTATTAGTATTAGTATTAGTATTAGTATTAGTATTAGTATTAGTATTAGTATTAGTATTAGTATTAGTATTAGTATTAGTATTAGTATTAGTATTAGTATTAGTATTAGTATTAGTATTAGTATTAGTATTAGTATTAGTATTAGTATTAGTATTAGTATTAGTATTAGTATTAGTATTAGTATTAGTATTAGTATTAGTATTAGTATTAGTATTAGTATTAGTATTAGTATTAGTATTAGTATTAGTATTAGTATTAGTATTAGTATTAGTATTAGTATTAGTATTAGTATTAGTATTAGTATTAGTATTAGTATTAGTATTAGTATTAGTATTAGTATTAGTATTAGTATTAGTATTAGTATTAGTATTAGTATTAGTATTAGTATTAGTATTAGTATTAGTATTAGTATTAGTATTAGTATTAGTATTAGTATTAGTATTAGTATTAGTATTAGTATTAGTATTAGTATTAGTATTAGTATTAGTATTAGTATTAGTATTAGTATTAGTATTAGTATTAGTATTAGTATTAGTATTAGTATTAGTATTAGTATTAGTATTAGTATTAGTATTAGTATTAGTATTAGTATTAGTATTAGTATTAGTATTAGTATTAGTATTAGTATTAGTATTAGTATTAGTATTAGTATTAGTATTAGTATTAGTATTAGTATTAGTATTAGTATTAGTATTAGTATTAGTATTAGTATTAGTATTAGTATTAGTATTAGTATTAGTATTAGTATTAGTATTAGTATTAGTATTAGTATTAGTATTAGTATTAGTATTAGTATTAGTATTAGTATTAGTATTAGTATTAGTATTAGTATTAGTATTAGTATTAGTATTAGTATTAGTATTAGTATTAGTATTAGTATTAGTATTAGTATTAGTATTAGTATTAGTATTAGTATTAGTATTAGTATTAGTATTAGTATTAGTATTAGTATTAGTATTAGTATTAGTATTAGTATTAGTATTAGTATTAGTATTAGTATTAGTATTAGTATTAGTATTAGTATTAGTATTAGTATTAGTATTAGTATTAGTATTAGTATTAGTATTAGTATTAGTATTAGTATTAGTATTAGTATTAGTATTAGTATTAGTATTAGTATTAGTATTAGTATTAGTATTAGTATTAGTATTAGTATTAGTATTAGTATTAGTATTAGTATTAGTATTAGTATTAGTATTAGTATTAGTATTAGTATTAGTATTAGTATTAGTATTAGTATTAGTATTAGTATTAGTATTAGTATTAGTATTAGTATTAGTATTAGTATTAGTATTAGTATTAGTATTAGTATTAGTATTAGTATTAGTATTAGTATTAGTATTAGTATTAGTATTAGTATTAGTATTAGTATTAGTATTAGTATTAGTATTAGTATTAGTATTAGTATTAGTATTAGTATTAGTATTAGTATTAGTATTAGTATTAGTATTAGTATTAGTATTAGTATTAGTATTAGTATTAGTATTAGTATTAGTATTAGTATTAGTATTAGTATTAGTATTAGTATTAGTATTAGTATTAGTATTAGTATTAGTATTAGTATTAGTATTAGTATTAGTATTAGTATTAGTATTAGTATTAGTATTAGTATTAGTAATTAGTATTAGTATTAGTATTAGTATTAGTATTAGTATTAGTATTAGTATTAGTATTAGTATTAGTATTAGTATTAGTATTAGTATTAGTATTAGTATTAGTATTAGTATTAGTATAGTATTAGTATTAGTATTAGTATTAGTATTAGTATTAGTATTAGTATTAGTATTAGTATTAGTATTAGTATTAGTATTAGTATTAGTATTAGTATTAGTATTAGTATTAGTATTAGTATTAGTATTAGTATTAGTATTAGTATTAGTATTAGTATTAGTATTAGTATTAGTATTAGTATTAGTATTAGTATTAGTATTAGTATTAGTATTAGTATTAGTATTAGTATTAGTATTAGTATTAGTATTAGTATTAGTATTAGTATTAGTATTAGTATTAGTATTAGTATTAGTATTAGTATTAGTATTAGTATTAGTATTAGTATTAGTATTAGTATTAGTATTAGTATTAGTATTAGTATTAGTATTAGTATTAGTATTAGTATTAGTATTAGTATTAGTATTAGTATTAGTATTAGTATTAGTATTAGTATTAGTATTAGTATTAGTATTAGTATTAGTATTAGTATTAGTATTAGTATTAGTATTAGTATTAGTATTAGTATTAGTATTAGTATTAGTATTAGTATTAGTATTAGTATTAGTATTAGTATTAGTATTAGTATTAGTATTAGTATTAGTATTAGTATTAGTATTAGTATTAGTATTAGTATTAGTATTAGTATTAGTATTAGTATTAGTATTAGTATTAGTATTAGTATTAGTATTAGTATTAGTATTAGTATTAGTATTAGTATTAGTATTAGTATTAGTATTAGTATTAGTATTAGTATTAGTATTAGTATTAGTATTAGTATTAGTATTAGTATTAGTATTAGTATTAGTATTAGTATTAGTATTAGTATTAGTATTAGTATTAGTATTAGTATTAGTATTAGTATTAGTATTAGTATTAGTATTAGTATTAGTATTAGTATTAGTATTAGTATTAGTATTAGTATTAGTATTAGTATTAGTATTAGTATTAGTATTAGTATTAGTATTAGTATTAGTATTAGTATTAGTATTAGTATTAGTATTAGTATTAGTATTAGTATTAGTATTAGTATTAGTATTAGTATTAGTATTAGTATTAGTATTAGTATTAGTATTAGTATTAGTATTAGTATTAGTATTAGTATTAGTATTAGTATTAGTATTAGTATTAGTATTAGTATTAGTATTAGTATTAGTATTAGTATTAGTATTAGTATTAGTATTAGTATTAGTATTAGTATTAGTATTAGTATTAGTATTAGTATTAGTATTAGTATTAGTATTAGTATTAGTATTAGTATTAGTATTAGTATTAGTATTAGTATTAGTATTAGTATTAGTATTAGTATTAGTATTAGTATTAGTATTAGTATTAGTATTAGTATTAGTATTAGTATTAGTATTAGTATTAGTATTAGTATTAGTATTAGTATTAGTATTAGTATTAGTATTAGTATTAGTATTAGTATTAGTATTAGTATTAGTATTAGTATTAGTATTAGTATTAGTATTAGTATTAGTATTAGTATTAGTATTAGTATTAGTATTAGTATTATCAACAAACGAGACAGTACTGTTCCCGCAAGGATTCTGGACATCGATTCGTATGTACTCTTATGTATTTAACAACTGTCCCGTATATCGCACTAATTTATCATTTCTTGTCTATGGACCAAGTACACACAACGGAAGCGGTAGGATATATGTGTTTATGTAGAACTGCGACAACGAATGACTTGTAGAGGCAGGACATTTGTGACATTTCATTTGTGGCAGGTGCTAAGCAACCGTCGAATTTGAGATAACAACGAGAACAAGGCCAACAACACTGAAGCGGCTATGTCATATCATTGGGAATCGTATTAAGTGACAGTGGTCAAATGGACAACACCTGCAATAACCACAACAACGACAACTTTGACTATTGTCATTGATTGGCAAATATTTATAGTTGGAAATAAACTAGTTCGAACGTCTCTTAAATCTTTTGGAAATTGAGTGGGAAATAAGTTATCGATTGTTATTTCGAAGTGCCATTGTGAAAAAAACAGCGGTGGTTACAGATAATATGTTCAGTAATACTAAGAAAATTATGTTTTATCTTAATGTACGATAAAATATTGGTATTATCAGTTATATGAGGGGCGGAGGTGGTAAGGAAATTTGGGCCATTCCATTCTTATTTTAAAAAGAAGTGCCAAAATTCCTATTATAGCTCTTTAAAGCATAAAAAGGCTCACTATAACAATGGAATATCTCATTCCAGGTTAAACTTTCCTCTGTGTATAAATCTCGAAAATGAATATATATTAAATAATTAGTGGAATATTCAATTCAATTGGACATCTAAGACCTAATCGCACCGAAAACTATCATAGTGCCTTATCCACATTCTGAATCAGTCATTCCATGAAAAACGGGCGCGTTTATAAACCGTCTTTTGTTAACCCCCAAACAAATTAATAGATTTATATGAATATCAATAATCCAAAAATTCTGTACCAATCGCTTTAGTATCTGCAGATTCTGTATTTAAGAATATGTTTTCATTTCTCTTTAAAGTGCAGGGACACCTCTATCGGTTTAAGCGGTTGATATTGCAATACTTGTGTCTTTGAAAAATGCATTTCCTTAATTCAAAGATACTATGAGATCCTTTTACTTCACTTCTGAGCTCATCATGTCTCCCATTTTCTTTGCTCTAACAAAATATTATCCCCAAATTATCCCACATAATTTTTATGTAATTGTGGCTCTTGTCCAAACTCGAAGTCTTCACCATTCCAAAACAACAAAAAAAGATCTCTGCATTGACCGCAGTTTATGACGTTAAATGTGTTAAGACAATGCTGGAATAAAATATTCTTATGGTCTCAACTTGCGGTCGAATGAAATGGAATGGAATAGAGAAGTATTCTTCTTGAGCTTAAAACATTAATTCAATTTATGTCAAGTATGCATTATAAAGTATATGACATTATAAGCTGCTTACTGTCAATAGGGGGATTTTTGTCCAAGCAAGCTGAAGGAGGAATAGAAAAACAAGAAGGATACCAACGGAGTTTCCTAATGATAACAACCATTTCGTAGCAGTGGCAAAGTGCATCAAGACCAAGGCATCAAGACAGCAAAGACGCACACATGAGGCAGGACTGACGATGCAGGACTTAGCAAATGTATTTCAAACGTACAGAAGCTGAAGGAAGAGGATGTGATATTTTGTGCCAATGCACTCACCACCACTCCTGAGGTATCGGGTGGGTCTG
Organism: Eudasyphora cyanicolor; assembly: GCA_963930755.1. NCBI lineage: Eukaryota > Metazoa > Arthropoda > Insecta > Diptera > Muscidae > Eudasyphora > Eudasyphora cyanicolor. The sequence goes on along the minus strand of OZ005735.1, from coordinate 265,206,200 downwards.
TGTTGCCACATTTGCTGGTAATGCAATTTACAACCACGGCGATTACCTTTCCTTCGACAGCCATATAAATTATCAATACTTGTCGTTAGCTAAAAGGAGAAGACTTTGTGTTTTTTATCTCTGGTTTTAGCATTTTCTTTGCACTCGTGTCTTGCCAAGATGACCGTCCAATAATTTGTTACAAAATGATAATAAAAATGGTGGTGGTGTTGGTGCTGGTAGAAATTTGTATGTATTTGCTTTTCAATTCCTTTTGTGGTACCCGACCTCCACAACGGGCATTTTTTTTTTCTTTTTTTGGGAAGGAGACTATTTTTAAAGATAAAATTATTACTGCAGTTAAATACATTTTATGGGAGTGTTCTTGGAAAACTTCAGAAAAGAAAATGCTCATAATACAATTGTCGTGCGCAGTTTGGCCAAAGCCAGTCGCATTTTGGACATAGGGGCGTATGTGTAATAATTATGTTAGCATATATCACTCATACGCTATTATGTCTGCTTTATGCAGAACAAAACTGAATAAGTTGTGTGGACGATTTATGATTTCGACAAAATTTGTTCGCGTAAGAGATTACTTAAGGTTTACTCTCGAACTTTTTGTGAAAACATTTGAAATGGTATATTCTCTTGGCTTTAGATCAACCTATACTATCATAGAAAGCAAGTATTTTTACCTGGAAAAATGTGTTGCCAGTATTTCATTGCGTGTCCACAGATTATATCTATATATTTATTATGGGCAGTGACCCCTGTTTTCAGTAATCTGCATGGCTGGATTTTAAAAGACTCCTTGATTGGCAGTTATATGTATACCCAAACTCTTAGAGCCTATAAGGGTATGGCTCACAAAGACGTATGAGAATTGTTTCCAAGGACTCACTTTTCAACTAAAGATCAATGATCAACAATCAAAACTCGTAAAGATTTGATCCAAATTATTGCTTCTATACGGCATAGATTCCAAATTGGGATGGGTGTTATATATAATGGGTTTTCCAACAAAATGTGTTATTTTGATATTCAAAGAAAAATGTCATTTTTTGAGATAAATGATCGGATATTTACTTCATAATAAAGAGGAAGGTATGCCGTTAATAATGAAAAACAACATCAGCCAAATGGCCACGACGACCAGGCTCACAGAACCACATCCTTTTCATGAAATTTTCCATAACCAAATCGCCAAGTAGTTGCCCTATGCCCTCGATAGCCTCACGAGTTCTATCTTTGAAGTCTTGAATCGACGTTGGGCTGTTGGCGTAGACCTTATATTTCACGTGGCTCCAGATATGTTGTTAACTCACAATATCTCGGTGGCCAATTGTGATCACCTCTTCGAGAGATAACACGGCCCGGAAACTTTTCCCGTAACAGAGCAATGGTTTCGTTGCTTGTGTGGCACGTAGCGCCGTCTTGTTGAAAGTAAACGTTGTCGAGATCAATACCATCTGACTCAGACCATAAAAAATCATTAATCATCTCTCGATAGAGCAATCCATTCACCGTAACTGTTGATCCAACCCCATTTTCGAAAAAGTAAGGTCCAGTGACCCCGCCGGACCATAAACCGCACCAAAGAGTCACACGTTGAGGATGGAGAGGCTTCTCAAGAACAAGTCTTGGGTTTTCCGAGCCCCAGATGCGACAATTTCGCATGTTGACGTAGCCACCGAGGTGGAAATGGGCCTCATCAGTCAAGATTATTTTTTGATGATTTTCGATATTTTAATAATTTCAGTGCGTTGTTGAATCGTGTATCGTTCCATTTTTAGTAATGGCGTAGTATCTACTTGTCAAATGTCAAAGAATAAAAGCTTCAAAAGTGACAGCTACCGAAATACCGGGTGATTCAAAATAACACCTCTTGTTGGAAAACCCTTTATTTGGTTTCCAATTCCTTTTGTGGTACCCGACCTCCACAACGGGCATATTTTTCTCTTTTTCAAGATAAAATTATTACTGCAGTTAAATACATTTTATGGGATTTCTTGAAAACTTCCAAATTGTCGTCTGCAATTTGGACAAAGCAAGTCGCATTTTGGACATAAGGGCGTATGTATAATAATTATGTTAGCATCAATCACTCATTCGCTATAATGTCTGTTTTATATTGAACAAAGCTGAACAAGTAAAAGCGTTAAGTTCGGCCATGCCGAATCTAATATACCCTCCACCATGGATTGCATTCAATTCTATTACTGGGAAAATCTTTGGATATGGAGCAAATCGTGAAACAATCCTTTTTGTTTAAGCAAATTATTAAAAAACCCAGTAAGGAAAGACAGAAAGTCGGGCGGGGCTGACTATATAATACCCTACACCTCCCTAACAATGCGAAAATGGACATTGCGCTAAGATTTGGCAGTGTTCATACATGTATAAGAAAACTCTATCTGCCGAATTTCGTACTGATCGGATATAAAATACGGTATCTACAGCGCTTACATGTCAAGTCGGGTGAAACTATATATGGGGGCTATATCTAAATCTGAACTGCATTTCCCCGAATTTGGCATGAGTTCATTCATGTAATAGGAGAACTCTCTCTACGAAATTTCGAACTGATCTGATACAAAGTACAGTTTCTACAGCGCTTACATGTCAAATAGGGTATAACATAGTTACGATTATAGGGGCTAATTACAGATCTGAACCGATTTTGACTGATTTCAATAGGTAATAGTCCTTTGGCCAAAAAAGAGCAAAAGATCACAATCGGACAATAAATACGACCTGTACTTTGATTACAACAACACATTTACAGACGGACGGACGGACGGACGGACGGATAAACGGACATGGTTAAATTGACTCAGGAAGTGATTCCAAGTCGGTCGTAATAATACACGATGGGTGTATCTCTTCTCCGTCCGGGTGTTACAAACAAATGCACAAACTCATAATACCCTGGACCACAACGTGGTGTAGGGTATAAAAATGAATGCCGAAAAATGTGGTATTTATGGCATAAATTAGCATATTGAGAACTAGATCTACACGGGGGGGGGGGGGCACAACAATACAAAAACTGATTTGTATAAATTTTATGAAGATGAATTTTTGTCAAAATAGAATACAAACTGCAAAGTGTCTGCTAAATTTCTTAGAAAATGTGGTGTTTATGGCTTAAGTAAGCATTTTTGGGAGCGACATCTTTAGGTTGACAATAACAAATATGAACTGATTTAAAAAATGTTTACTGCGATGAATTCTTGTTGTTTAAGTTCGCGAACCTGCCGCGGAACTTCCCCAGCTTGTGCATTTCCTTCGTTGGTTGGGAACCCTGTCGGGTTGAAAGAGAAGAGGTCTCTGCTACAACTCTCCCGGCACGATATTCGCTTGCTCAGATTGTGAGAGGGCTTTTCAGCGTCTGGGGCTCTCCTTCGACTCTCTTGGCACGAATTCGCTCAACACGGATTGTATAGGGATTAAAAAAATCTCTCTACAAACTCTCCCAAGACGATATTCGCATGGCACGGATGGTAAGGAGGCTGTATCTCTCTCCGCCTCTCCCGGGACGATATTCGCATAGTACGGATGTAGAGAGGGACTTCCCGCAAGCAGAGGTTGTTGCTGTCGACACCTTGCTTCTTCTCGGCTCTCGTATTTATGCACACTGGTCGTTTTATACTCAAGCCGAGCGCTCGCTTTACCTCCTGTACTAACACTCGAACACGGTAATACTCACCCCCAATTTTTATTAGGAAAAATAAAGATCCCCCATATTTGAATTAAGCAAAATACTGAAATTCGATTGTTTTTATTTTTTGCACCCGCTTTTTTGCGCCGTACGCTAACACTTGTCTTCATTAAATACATACTGCAAAGATTCAGTCAAAATGCTTAGCAAATGTGGTATTTATGGCTTAATTACGTATATTTTGGAGCGACCTCTATAGGGTGACTATAACAAAATATGAACAGATTTGTAAATTTTTTGCTGTGATGAATTCATGTCAAAATGGAATGCAAACTGCAAAGTTTCTGCTAAATTACTTCTATGGCTCAAAAACCGTATTACGGACTGTAGCGGGATTACAACAGACGGACGGACAGATGGCCATGGCTAAATCGTCTTAGAATTCCTAAGTCCACACAAAAAAGATTTTAGGTTTCGGACACAAAAAACAACTTTGTGGCATAGTGCAATAGTATCTCAATCAAAGCAAATATTTTCTATAAAATATTTTTAAAATTTTCTGGGTTCAGAACACCAAAATATTATTCATATCCCTTGGACAAAACAGCTGTTGCAGAGTGTTATTAAATATCCAATATTTTATTTGAAAACATAGATTTATTTAATTATAAACTATAAATAATTTCAAAAATATCAATATATTTAATAATAAACAAAACGATTTAAATTAATAACAATTTAGTTAATATTTTTAAATGTCATTTGACCATTCTCGCTGTTTATTTACATATGTCTGCGTGCATGAGTGGCTTTTGGGTGCGTGCGTAGGCATCGACATTTATTGCAAAATAAACATAAAAGTCATAAATGTTAAATTCAACATTTGGCCGCCCAAATGTAGATTTAATGAGAAAACAAAATATTGTTTGGTCTCGCACGCTGTAATAAAAATACGCAATAATTCGCATATAAATAATTTATTATTTGATGATTTATGATGCGTGCACAGCATTTATACATATTTTATGCATTTCACAAATACACACACACACTCAGACACATTGATGCACACATCCCATGCACACAACCCCTGCATAAAGGGACATTAATGTGGATCCTTAATCATTTGAACTTACTATTGCCTGTGTGTGTGTGTGTGATATGTGAGTGTGTATGTGTGTGCGAGAGAAGGGGGTCTGGATGCTGGGCATTCAAACTGAAATTCAAATATATAATTCGTTTAAATCTCTCGACTGTCCGCTCAGCTTTGCCATTTGTTTGTTTATTTATAAATTTCACAATAGTAACGAAAATTAATATTTAATGATATTTAATAGTAAATTCCACCCTTCTCCCCAAACACTTTTTCACAACTCCCATGAAATATGAGCTCTGTCGACAAAAGGGCAAATAGAAAAAAATGAAATAAAAAAACAACAAAATTGGCGAATAAATACTAACAACGTGATATGTAGAATGTAGAATACAGAATACCAACTGCCAGTACCACTGGCAAAACTGAAATCATTTTGAACTTAATTCATAATTACGGGTATTACAAATACATTTACCCATTTAACGGTACCTAAGGATATAGGAATGCTTGCGGGGTGACTGAGAGAGGGAGAGAGAGAGAGGTAGGGAGGGGTGGTAGCTTACTCTTGTATGGTCGGACTTTTCCAGGCATTACTTATGACCGAGAGACCACATGTGGCATATGCTGCAGTGTTGTTCGCTCATTTTTTTTGCGACGCATAGACAAATCCGGTGTTGTGTGTTCGTGCCTTTTGTGCATAGAAAAGCAGTGGAGGGCAAAAACTATATAGAATAAATATGAGCAGCAAAATATCGAGGTTTGAGTTATCGCACAGACACGTGGGAATTTGGGGTAAGGACAATACATATACCGTAACGGGTGGTTTTTTCTTTGAATAAAATATACAATTTTGTCAGTGACAACTGAGTAAAACTAAGGCCTAAGTAATGACGAATTTTTAACCCGACCTCTTACGATTTTGTTAGGAATTGGTTTCTCAGGAATCTAGTTCTCTATTTCAAATTAATTATTTTTTTATTTATATTTAAGTATACGGCAGCTGGACTTGAGACTTAATAATTTCGCAAGATATTGAACAATTACTACAACGAGATTATCAAATGAAAGGCTAGATCCTCTTTTTAAAAATAATGCTGAAATATTGTTCTTAAGGATAAAGAACAGAAAAATTTTATTGAATTGCATTATTCTGCAAAATTTCGTTGAGTTGCATTTTTATAGAAAAATCTTTAAAATAGCTTTTCCTAGAAAATTTTGCTGACTTTTTTTCAATTCCATTAAAATAGAATTTCTTAGAAACTTTTGGTGACATGAATTTTTTTGAACAAACATTTGTTTGGTGTTTAATTTTAACAAAATTTTGTTAAAATTGCATTTCTATTTTGGTTCTATAGTCTGGAACCAAAATAAGAATGTTTCAGTTACATTCTGCCTATTGCAAAAAATTTAATAAAGGTTTCTCCAATTAGAGTGATATGAATTCTTTGAAAAAAACACACTTATTGTTGAGGAAATTCAAAAGTTGTTTTATTTAATATGAAGTACAATCGATACAATTAAGTTCTAAATAAAACGTCATTCAAATGGGATCCACGACTTCTTCTGCAGGAACTAATTCGATGAACCCAATTTTCGAGCGCTTTTTACACTAAATCAAGTTGTATGTCAGGAATGGCACGTTCAATATTGACCAATGACTTCAAATGACCCAATAAGAAATAGTCTAATGGTGTTAAATCACAACTTCTTGGAGGCCATTCAATACCACAATTTCTTGAAATAATAGAATCTCCAAACTTTTCTCGCAACAATTGAATTGTTTCATTTGCTGTGTGGTACGTAGGCACAATCGGTCAATAGCAAAAGGTTAGCTCTTGACGAGAGCTAACATATTGCTCATGGGTGTCAAAGTCGTAGGTCGGCTGGAAAGTGTTTTTTTTTTGTGGATTCAAAAAAATGGACTTAGCATCATTTTCAAATGTGAACGGAAAGTTTATTTTTGCTCTAGCTCCATAACGGTACGTCGGATCGGGAATCGGTCAATGACAAAAAGATAGCTCTTAACCAGAGCTAAAATATTGCTCATGGATCTCAAGGTCGTAGGTCGACTGGAAAGGGCTTTTTGGATTTGTAAATTGTAAACACTACTGAATACAATTAAAAACAAATGACAGATCATGACATATTACAAATGGCCGAGACGTCACTTCAAAATCATATCATCCCTATTGGAAAACCCAATATATTACACTACCCACAAAGTGAGGGTATACCTTAGTCGGTTTATCTAACTGAAAATTTCTTACTTGTTTTTTTTACAAAATTTTATCAAAATTACATTGTTCTAAAAACAAAAATGGTTTTTCCTAGAATTTTTATACCCTCACTTTAGTGTGACGAGGGTATATATCATTTGCTACGAAAAAAGGGTAACACATCGAAGGAGTGACCTAAGACCCCAAGTATGTTCGGCGGAAATCCGTTTTGGGTCATTGAAAGTCGAATGAGCAATGTCCGTCCGTCTGTCTGTCTGTCTGTCTGCTGGCTGGTGCGCACGATAACTCTCGAAAGGAGTAACCGATTGACTTCAAATTTCGTATGTGGTAATATTTTTCGAAGATGGGCCACATTGGTCCACTCCTTCTGGTACCTCCCCCACAAAGGGTTAAAATGTTGTGAAATATTGATTCTTTAATAACTGCTATTATACGTATTCGAATCTTCTGAAATTCCACACATAGTATTAGTTTGTTAGTCGCTATCAACTCGAGGAAAATGGGCGTTCTTGCCGCGCCCCTTTTGGTACCTCCCACACAAATGTAACATTTCGCACCAAACGTTAACAGCTTATAACATTAATACCAGTGTATAAAAATACTTGAAATTTTGTACAGCGTAATGTTTTTATAATGCCTACAGTCCATTGAAAAATGGGCGTTATTGTAACGCCTCTTTTGGTACCTCTCCCACAAATGTACCATTTTGCACCAAAAGTTAACAGTTTATAACATTAATATCAGTGTATAAAATTACTTGAAATTTTGTACAGTGTAATGCTTTTATAATGCCTATAGTCCAGTGAAAAATGAGCATTATCACCACGCCCCTTTTTGTACCTCCCACACAAAATGGCCAAATTATACCACAATTTAATATCTCAACGTTAATATACCAGTCCATATACAAAAACGTTTACAATTCGGCACAGTGCAATGTATTTAAAGTATCTACTGTTCAGCGAAATATAGGTGTATTTCTTAAACCCCTTCTGGTACCTCCCACAAAAATTGACAGAATAATTTCTGTAATATTCAATATTACATTACTCACGAACTGAGGGTATACCTTAGTCGGTTTACCCGACTGAAACTTTCTTACTTGTTTTTTTGAAATTGCAGTTTTCTGGAAAATTACGCTGAAATTGCATTTTTCTAGTAAATTTCATCAATGGTTATTTTTTTAAATTTCTTTAAAATAGCATATCTTTGGAAAATTAAGTTTATATATAATAAAAATGACAATTTCGAAACTTTTTAGAAATATGAAATTTAACGAAATTTTAAAAGAAATTTTGTAGAAAAATGCAATTTCAAGAAATTGTATAACAAAAATTAATTTTTGATGAAATTTACTATAAAAATGCAATTTCAACATAATCTACGCTATGAAAATTAAATTGAAAAAAAAAAATCTGGAAAAATGCAATTTTAACAAAACTCTGTAGAAAATTCAATTTTGATGAAATTTTGCAAAAATTAAATATCAACGTAGATTTCTAGTGAAACGCAATTAAAAAATGGACTAAATTAAAAAAAAATGTTTTACGGATCCTTGACAGGATCAAAGGTTGATGACCTGAGATGACAACGGATTAAGGGTGTTAATCGAAAACTGTAATTTCAATGAAATTTTATAGAAAATTTAATAAAAATAAAAACAATTTTGAAATTTTGTGGAAAAGTGCAATTTGAACGAAATTTTGTGGAATAAAGCAATGTCAAAAAATTTTTCTAGAAAAAATAAATATTGATAAAACTTACTATAAAATGCAATCTTAGCTTAGTTTTCTAGAAAAATTAAATTTCATAAAAGTTATTAGAAAACAATTACGAAATTTTGTAAAAAAAATAAAACTTTGATAAAATTTTGTACAAATTTTGCCATTTCGAAGAAATTTTGTTGATAAATGAAATTTCGACAAAATTAAAAAAATGAATTAAGATTCGATAACAGCAACAAACGTCGATGACCTGAGTAATGTAGATGACCACGGATGTAGATGGGTCACTCGCTGGATTACAGGGAGTTTATCGAAAATAGTATCAAAACAAGTAAGAAAGTTCAGTCGGATAAACCGACTTATGAATCCCCTCACCTTGAGTCCCAAAAAATATTAGTAAATTGCATTTAATAACTTTAAAGTATGTACTGGTATTAAAGTTGAAGACTGTTTACTTTTGGTACAAAATGGTAAATTTGTGTGGGAGGTACCAAAAGGGGCGTCCCAATAACGGTCACTTTTCTCTGGACTCTAGGTACTATAAAAGCATTACACAGTACAAAATGCCTAGTACAAATGCCACAGTACAAAATTCACTGGTATAAAATGTATATGCTATTAAGTTTCTGTAAAAAAATGTCCAATTGTGTGGGAGGTACCTCTTGGTACTATAAAAGCAGTGCACTGTACAATATTTCAAGTATTTATATGCACTGGTATTAAAGTTAAAAGCTGTTAACTTTTGGTACAAAAAGGTCCATTTGTGTGGGAAGTACCAAAAGGGGCGTGGCAACTTCGCCCATTTTTCTCGAGGTAATAGTGTCTAATAAACAAATACTATGTGTAGAATTTCAGAGGATTCAAATAAGTAGTATAGAAGTTATTAAACAATCAATATTTCATTAAATGTTAAATGTTGGGGGTGGTACTAGAAGGAGTGGAGCAATATGGCCCATCTTCGTACTCAGCCGGAGATAGAAGAAAATATTACCACATACCAAATTTGAAGTAAATCGGTTACTCCAGCCAGCAGACAGACATACAGACGGACGGACATTGCTCATTCGACTTAAAATTACCCAAAACGAATATTTGTTGAACATACTTAGGGTCTTAGGTCACTTCTTCGATGTGTTACACTTTTGGCTCGTAGCAAATGATATATTGCTCTTTAAGGTGAGGGGATAATTAAAATTTTTAAAACAATTTAAATTACATTTTATTTAAAAAATATAAATTTCAACAAAATTTTTAGAAAAACGTAATTTGACCGCCTTTTTTTACTGAAATGTATTTTAATTGTTTTCATAAAAAAATTAATTGCAATTAAATTTTTTAGAAAAAAATGCACTTTCAACGATGTTTTGTAGAAATAGGAAGATAAATGGTATTTCAAAGAAATTTTGAAGACTTTTGCTGGAAAAACTGAAATTTTGTGGGAAAATTCACGTTACCAGAATTTTTCCAATAAATGCAATTTCTATTAAAATATTGACCAAATTCAATTTCGATAGCATTTACGATAAAAATGTCAATTTGGCAATAGTCGAAAATGCTAATTTTAAAAATTTAAATATCTTTGTAGATTGTTATATATAAAAGTGATGATCGGCCACAACTACAAGCTCACACTGTGTCATGTATAAGTCCCTCTGATGATATCCCCGCACAGGATTGAAATACGTATAAGGGTATGTGTTTACATGGCTTTCAAAGCGCAGTGTCTAATCTTTTCCAATACACCACAAAAACCTCTCTTTCGGAAGGAAGAGTTGATCGAAAAAGCTGAACAATTCGAATGTGAAAACATTCAATAAATCTAATAAAATTAAAATTAAATCGATCATTAACAAAAAAAACTTCTAAAAAAAAAAAACAAAAAATTAATTTTGACAACTTTGGTGTAATTGTCAATAATATTCAATAAAATTATATTTCGACAATATTTCGATGAAATATTCCATAAAAATGCGATTAGAAAGGCTTTCCCAAAAAAGAAGCTGTGGTTCTCTAAGCAGTCCATTTTTGCGGATGTTATATAGGGTTTTCCAAAAGGGATGATATGATTTTGAAGTGACGTTTCGGCCATTTGTAATATGTCATGATCTGCCATTTGTTTTTCATTGTATTCAGTAGTGTTTGAAATGTCATCATGGAGAGATATACGCAAGAACAACGTTTACAGATTATTCAGTTGATTATCAAAATATCGTTCTCCAATTGCAAAAAAAACACTTTCCAGTTGACCTTGGCACCCATGAGTATTAGCATTAAGAGCTATCTTTTTGCCATTGACTGAATCCCGATCCGACGTACGGTTAAGGAGTTAGAGCAAAAATAAACTTTCCGTTCACATTTGAAAATTATGCTAGGTCCATTTTTTTAAATTAAAAAAAAAACACTTTCCAGTCGACCTACGACCTCAACACCCATGAGCAATATTTTAGCTCTCGTTAGAGCTATCTTTTTGCCATTGACCGATTATGGCTACGTGTCACACAGCAAATGAAACAATTGAATTGTTGCGAGAAAAGTTTGGAGATTCGATTATTTTAAGAAATTGTGATATTGAATGGCCTCCAAGAAGTTGTGATTTAACACTATTAGACTATTTCTTGTGGTGTTATTTGAAGTCATTGGTCTTTCGAAATAAACCAGACTCTCTTCAAGCATTACAAGTCAATATTGAACGTGCCATTTATGACATACGACTTGATTTAGTGGAAAAAGTGCTCGAAAATTGGGTTCATCGAATTCGTTCCTGTAGAAGAAGTCGTGGAGGCCATTTGAATGACGTTTTATTTAGAACTTAATTGTATGAATTTAATTGTGTGAATTTCCTTAACAATAAGTGTGTTTTTTTTTCGAAGAAATCATATCACTCTTATTGGAAAACCCTTTATTTAAAATATTTTAACTGGTAATTTTTAAAGGAATGTCCCAAAAATTGCACAAATTTCATTACAATCGGTCAATTCATTATGTAAAACCGATTTGGAAATTTTTCTTAGTAAATCGGTATAATACAGCGTGGCTGATATGTAATGCAACAAAGTAAAGCGCTATATTTTTTTAATTTTTTTTTAAATTTTATTGTTCAAAAGCAAAAAATGTCGGAAATAACATAAAATTTTTGAAACAGTTTAGATTTGTTCGAATAGGCCACCTTTGGCACGAATTATGGCCTTCAAACGGCCGACCAAGCCATCACACGCTGCACGAAATTGGCTCTGCGGTATTTTGGCCCATTCCCGGCGAAGCGTCGTCTTGAGATGATCGGTAGTATTTTTTAGTGCGAACCTTACTCTCTAAAATGCCCCAGGCGCAAAAGTCCAACGGATTGAGATCCGGAGATCTTGGTGGCCATTGTGCGGTAGAAATGAAGCGAGGAACCTTCTTTTTAAGCCATTCTTGGTTGACGCGTGCTGAGTGCGATGGTGATGAGTCCTGTTGGAATGTCCATGGTCTGCGGCCTAAATGTTTGTCTGCCCAGGGCTTCAATACTGTCTTTAGGACATTTTCCCGATAATATTCGGCATTTATTTTGACCCCATGGTCGATGAATATGAGCGGGGAGCGACCATCGGCCGTTGCGGCAGCCCACACCATTACCATCGGCGACGCTTGAGTTCTGGTGGCCAATCGAAGGTGTACATTTTCAGCTGACCTCTTTGGCAAGTAAACCCGATCATTTTGTTTGTTCACAAACTGCTCAATTTGGAATGGCTTCTCATCGGAGAAAACCAAATTCGGTCACTGGCCACTTTCGTGCAAGCGAAGCAACTCCTTGGCTCTTTCCAGTCTAACTTTTTTTGTGCATCGGTGAGCTCTGGCACTTTTTGGAACTTCAATGGCTTTAGTCCAAGCTCATTTTTTAATATGTGTTGTATCCGTTCTCGCGATATGTTCAGCTCATGAGCAATTTTTCTACCACTGCGGCGTGGATTTCGATCAAATCTGGCCTTCACTTTACGGATCATTTGTAGTGTTGTTACCGTTTTTTTGTCCACTTTTGGACGCGATGCAACCCTGCCAGTATCACGGTAACGAGCAATGGTACGAGAAACAAAAGATTTATTCACATTTAAATGCTGGAGGGCTCTAACGATAGCCACTTGTGTTTTTCCACCCAAATATAAAGCAATCACACTATCACGCTTGATTTCCATCACGAATAACTTTTTTTCTGAATGCAATAGATCAAAATGCTTTTGTAAGCTTGTAAACAATAAAATGAACTGTCTCTGAAATAAATCTGTCAGCTATCAGACTAGCGGTTTAGAAATGATAGCAACCTGAAGTTGGTTGCAATACATATCATCCACCCTGTAAATTATGTTTGTTTGTCTCTCCTCCTTTAAAGTGTTACCAGCAAATTCACGAAGCCATAATACCCTGTAGTACAGTGTGGTGTAGGATATAACTAAACACACGATGTAAGTTAAAGGATTCAACTCACTTTCTACGTGAAAATATATTCCATGTGTATGTTCTCCTTTCTATTGCTACGCTACTGCCTAGTTATCCAATTCGTTTTCTCCTTGTCTCGCTCCCTCATTTGGTCAGAAGCAACAAATTTATTTAATATATTTCCACATACGAGTATACATATGCACACAAAGCGGATAGAGCAGCAAACACCAAATACTCGTAAAATGTATTTTCCGCCTGTGCGATGGCAAAAATATTTCATAATTTACTTAAATGTTGCCGCATTGCCCCGAAAAAGGCAGTGCACAACAAACCCCATAATGGGGCGGGCTGGAATGCCACTGGCAAAGCCCTATGCACTACATACTCTAAATCGAGTAGTTATGAGGAGAGCATTCAGCAATTCAACATTTCAGAATTCATTAGATGAATTATTATAAAATCATAAAAATCATAATGCATTACATACTCGACACTCATGTGCGCCTTCATATAATAAATACATATATAAGTATATAATATATCCAGGGAACGAACTCGAGTGCCGGCGAATATTTTCGCTCTAACCAAAAACATTTGCCAAAAATGCAATTTGATTTATTCGCCGGACATTAGTAGTCACTCGATGGATACGATGGCGTGTTTTCGTGCCAGAAAGGGGCACAAGAACGATACGTTACCAGAAATGTTGTGAATTAATTCAATTTGAAGTGATGGAAGGACGGACGCACGGACAGACAGTCGAACTGTTAAAATTATGACCACTGGTAACTCGAAAACATTGCCAGCGACTAGTACTATGAGTATTTTGTGTGAAAATTTTAATGACATATTTGGAACACAGTCGAATGGACTGTGATAAAATTATTATACATATTGAAATAAATTACTTAAATTGTATTTGTTGGCCGTTTTGCGTGAGCTTTTTCAAATGATTTCAATGAATTCTCAACTCAACTCACTACTCTTTGGTCGTATCGCTCGCTCGCTCCTCTCGTGTGCTATGATTGTAATGAATTTAAATGATAATTTATGATTGGTAAAATTAAAATATTTTCACTGCGAATAATGTCAGCACGTCCTTGATATTTCTCATAATTTATGAGTGGGTCACATATGTCAACAATATTTTATTTTACAATAATAACTGTAAAGCATTTGCTATTCTCCATAGTGCAAATTTAGAGAATTTAATAGAAATGGTGAATGAAATATTAACAAATTATTGAAATATTTAATATAATATTTAAGTCTGGATTTTGAGGTGGCCAGTCCAAAGCCGTATCACCAACATTCTTCAAAAAGTTACATATCTTCCGGGCTTTGCGACGTGGTGCATTATCCTGTTGCAGGATAAAAGATTCCCCAGTAAGCCTATCCAATCAGTGAGCGCACTGTCCAACGACGTTTAAAGGAAGAAGATTTATAAACAATTACAGCTAAGGACGTACATATCAAAGGCAAACAAACTTAAACGACTGGCCTACGCAGAGAACATCTAAACAAGCCAAAGGAGTTCTGGAGAAGCGTTTTATGGACAGATGAAAGCTCCTTTGAGTATAACTCATCAAAAAACAATTTTTTTGCAAGATTACGAAAGGTAGTAAGGCAAACCAGTAAGGAACGGCTAAAGTCGGGCGGGGCCGACTATATAATACCCTACACCACTCTCGTAATATTGAATAACTCTGATATATAAATTTTGTAATTCATGTATAAATTGTTTACATAAATTTACTTTTGGGACATTTTATACTTAAATAATACCCTGTACCACAGTGTGGTGTAGGGTATAAAAACGATTGGATCTAAAGAGCCAAATCGGATGAAACATATATATGGGAGCTATAGCTAAATCTTTACCGATTTTCTTCAAATTCGGCAATGTTGGTTCATGGATCAAGAAACTCTACCATTCTAAATTTCAAAACGATTGGATGTAAAATACAGCTTCTATAGAACTAAAGGGCCAAATCGGACGAAACATATATATGAGAGCTATAGCTAAATCTTAACCGATTTTCTCCAAATTCGGTAGCGTTGGTTCATAGATCAAGAAACTCTACCATTCTAAATTTCAAAACGATTGGATGTAAAATACAGCTTCTATAGAACTAAAGGGCCAAATCGGACGAAACATATATATGGGAGCTATAGCTAAATTTTAACCGATTTTTTTCAAATTCGACAGTGTTGGTTCATGGATCAAGAAACTTTACCATTCTAAATTTCAAAATGATTGGATGTAAAATACAGCTTCTATAGAACTAAAGGGCCAAATCGGACGAAACATATATATGGGAGCTATAGCTAAATTTTAACCGATTTTTTTCAAATTCGGCAATGTTGGTTCATAGATCAAGAAACTCTACCATTCTAAATTTCAAAACGATTGGATGTAAAATACAGCTTCTATAGAACTAAAGGGCCAAATCGGACGAAACATATATAAGGGAGCTATAGCTAAATCTTAACCGATTTTCTTCAAATTCGGCAATGTTGGTTCATGGATCAAGAAACTCTACCATTCTAAATTTCAAAACGATTGGATGTAAAATACAGCTTCTATAGAACTAAAGAGCAAAATCGGACGAAACATATATAAGGGAGCTATAGCTAAATCTTAACCGATTTTCTTCAAATTCGGTAGTGTTGGTTCATGGATCAAGGAACTCTACCATTCTAAACTTCAAAACGATTGGATGTAAAATACAGCTTCTATAGGACTAAAGGGCCAAATCGGACGAAAGATATATATGGGAGCTATATCTAAATCTGAACCGATTTCTACCAAATTCAATAGCGATCTTAATAGCTGCGAAATACTCTAAACTGCAAAATTTCAGAACGATCGGAGTGAAATTGCGACCTGTAGTCGACGAACAACTTTACATGGACAGACGGACGGACGGACATGGTTAAATCGACTCAGCTAGTGATTCTGAGTCGATCGGTATACTTTAAAGGGTCTAGCTGTGTTATTTTCAGGTGTTACAAACATCTGCCGTGAAACAAACTTATAATACCCTGTACCACAGTGTGGTGTAGGGTATAAAAATGGCCCGTTTGTGAAAAGTTGAGCCATGATGGAGGCTGTGTCATGTTCTGGGGATCTGTTGCGTATAATGGGCTGGGTGACTTGGTTCCACTCAGCGGTTCGATGAACCAAAGTCAATATCTGTATACCCTAAATAATAATGCATTTCCTTTCGGAGATAGGCTTATTGAGGAATCTTTCATCCTGCAGCAGGATAATGTACCATGTCACAAAGCCCGGACGATAAGTAGCTTTTTGAAGAATGTTGGTGATACGGCTTTGGACTGGCCACCCCAAAGTCCAAACTTAAATATTATAGAAAACGTCTGGTCTCTCTTGAAACGCAAAAACAAAACAGTTTCGTTAAATAAAACCAGAGAGGGGACAATTTCTGAGGTCACTTCCCTTCGGAATCAGATATTTCCAGAGATTCTTCAAAATTTCGTGGATTCAGTACCGAGACGCCTTCAAAAAGTTATTGAAGCCAAAGGAGGTTATACATTTTATTAAATTGTTCTTCATTTCTTTACTTTAGTTAAGCTTAAACTGTGTTTTCTTAGTATTACATACTTGTCAAAATACTTGTGCCAACCCATGAATTAACTAATTAATTTATATCTTTTTAAGTTTCTATGAAAAAATATTTCTTTGATTATTTTTAAATTTGTATTAGAAATATAAAAAAAAGGAAAAAATAAACAAGACTTCTTTATAAAGCCATTTAAAAGTTAAAGTCAAAAATGCAAGATTTTTATTTCGTCAAAATACTTAGGCCGACTACAAATAAAAAATAAACATGAAATCGGCTTTTCACATTTAAAATATGTTTAAATAATCTTCATATATGGAACATTTCCAGAAGTATTTCTCCCAAAACACCCCATACCCCTGCTCATCCACTTGCCGCTGAAAATCCGCCTCCAAAAATAATGATATATCAAAAGTCATAGAAATCGATGGATTTTTTTGGGGATGTATTCGACAAAAAAATTCCTTGTAAAAATAACTACAGGTGGAATCTGCACACCCTATTCCCACCTCTAATTAATGTAAATAAGGAAGGCGGCAGTAAGATTCCATCTCATATTGTTTATTTCGACTATTAAAAATATCACAGTGTAACACGAAAAAATATAGCCATATACGGACACCACTACGCGATAAAAGACCCTTGTCTCCCAGTTTTGCCCAAAGTCATGCACTTTTCTTATGGGCCCCCAAATATTTTGGGGCTCGGTGTAATTTTTGCAAAAAAAAGTGATCATTTTCACAGGCTCATATCTTCTAAACCGTTCGGAATTTTGATTTGCTCTCATAGGCAAAGTTGTAGCTCTTGTCATAAAGAACAACAATTGTGAACATATAAAATCAAAAAAACTTCATCTTCAAGGCCAACATCGTCCATAGGTAGCAAACCGTTCAAAATTCAAGGACACAATCAACAACAAAAATGTACCTATGATCTCAATAAACAACATTGTAGAACATATGAACTTCCAAGGAATGATTCTTTACACCGTTTAGGTTGCGCTTTTGTAGCCGCAAAAGTGAAAAATTTCCCGAAAACTTTTTAATGTCATTTGTTTTTTCTTTACTTTAATATTGATATACTATGCTATCTACTACAAAAAAAATGAAAAAAATATTCGTATTGTGTTTATAATGTTGATGGCCCTGGTCTTGGAAATCGAACTCTCTTATGTTGTGGATCCAAATCGTCGTCCGAATCTTACTCTGATTCAGAACTTATTTTGTCCACATGCACGTGGATTCCAGACTGCTATCCATCATCTGCTTTTTCTTCTTCAAATACTTCAATAACATTATACAGGGTTGCTTTCATAAGTAAAATTGAGGTTACCTTTGTATGGGGGCTACATATATCAAACCATGGACCTATGATTATCGTTTTTCGTGTGAAGCGTTCTGCATATCAAATACACCCAAAATACCAATTTTCAGCCCGATCAGTTGAAATTTTCTGTCGGGCAGGTGGTATATATGGGGCTATACCAAAAAATTGACATATATTGTTAATTGTTAATTTTAAATTATTGTTCTTTATGACAAGAGCTACAACTTTGCCTCATAGAGTAAATCAAAATTCCGAGCGGTTTGCAAGACATGCGCCTGAGAAACTGATGTCCTTTTTCCAAAAATGACACCGAGGCATCAAATTTAAGAGAAGTATGGGGACCCATAAAAATAATGCGTGACTTTGGGCAAAACTGGGAGGATGTTAATGAAGTATTTGAAGATTATAAACATAATACGAAGTAAAGAACGGTAAAGTAAACAAAAAATGAATTAAACAATTTTCGGGAAATTTTTCAGTACCTAAACGGTGTTAAGAATCATTCCTAGGACGTTCATGTGTTCTAGAAAGTTGTTTATTGAGATCTTAGGTACATTTTTGTAGTGGATTGTTCCCTTCAATTTTGAACGGTTTGGTACCTATGGACCTGAACAGGGGGAAAAAAAGGTAACAAAAATCCAATTTAACGATTTTCACGATTTCGACCTTGAAGGTGAAGTTTTTTTTATTTTTTATGTTCACAATTTTTGTTGTTTATGACAAGAGCTACAACTTTGCCTCAGAAAGTAAATCAAAATTCCAAACGGTTTGCAAGATATGAGCCTGAGAAAATGATCACCTTTTTGCAAACATTACACCGAGGCCCCAAATCTTTGGGAGCCTATAAAAAAAAAATTGCATGACTTTGGGCAAAACTGGGAGACATGGGTCTTTTATCACGTATTGTGTTCGTATATGGTTATATTTCCATGACTTCAAAAATTACACACAGTGTTATTAAATAACAAAGTTCAACCTTTCCAGAAATTTGAAAAATTATCATTATTTTTTTTAAAGCTGATTCAAATTAGGTCAGAATATTAAATATTGACCTATGAAGTTTAGTTTTGGCCAAAATGTATATAAGCAGTTACAAATGGGTAAAATAAGATCTCGCTATAATTATACCCTACACCACACTGTGGTACAGGGTATTATAAATTTGTTTCACGGCAGATGTTTGTAACACCTTAAAATAACACAGCTAGACCCACCTTAAAGTATACCGATCGACTCAGAATCACTAGCTGAGTCGATTTAACGATGTCCGTCCGTCCGTCTGTCCATGTAAAGTTGTTCGTCGACTACAGGTCGCAATTTCACTCCGATCGTTCTGAAATTTTGCAGTTTAGAGTATTTCGCGGCTGTTAAGATCGCTATTGAATTTGGTTGAAATCGGTTCAAATTTAGATATAGCTCCCATATATATCTTTCGTCCGATTTGGCCCTTTAGTCCTATAGAAGCTGTATTTTACATCCAATCGTTTTGAAATTTAGAATGGTAGAGTTTCTTGCTCCATGAACCAACATTGACGAATTTGAAGAAAATCGGTTAAGATTTAGCTATAGCTCCCATATATATGTTTCGTCCGATTTGGTCCTTTAGTCCTATAGAAGCTGTATTTTACATCCGACCTTTTTGAAATTTAGAATGGTAGAGTTTCTTGATCTTGAACCAGCACTGCCGAATTTGAAGAAAATCGGTTAAGATTTAGCTATAGCTCCCATATATATGTTTCGTCCGATTTGGTCCTTTAGTCCTATAGAAGCTATATTTTACATCCGACCTTTTTGAAATTTAGAATGGTAGAGTTTCTTGATCTTGAACCAGCACTGCCGAATTTGAAGAAAATCGGTTAAGATTTAGCTATAGCTCCCATATATATGTTTCGTCCGATTTGGCCCTTTAGTCCTATAAAAGCTGTATTTTACATCCAATCATTTTGAAATTTAGAATGGTAGAGTTTCTTGATCTTGAACCAGCACTGCCGAATTTGAAGAAAATCGGTTAAGATTTAGCTATAGCTCCCATATATATGTTTCGTCCGATTTGGCCCTTTAGTCCTGTAGAAGCTGTATTTTACATCCAATCATTTTGAAATTTAGAATGGTAGAGTTTCTTGATCTTGAACCAGCACTGCCGAATTTGAAGAAAATCGGTTAAGATTTAGCTATAGCTCCCATATATATGTTTCGTCCGATTTGGCCCTTTAGTCCTATAAAAGCTGTATTTTACATCCAATCGTTTTGAAATTTAGAAAGGTAGAGTTTCCTGATCCATGAACCAACATTGTTGAATTTGAAGAAAATCGGTAAAGATTTAGCTATAGCTCCCATATATATGTTTCACCCGATTTGGCTCTCTAGATCCAATCGTTTTTATACCCTACACCACACTGTGGTACAGGGTATTATTTAAGTATAAAATGTCCCAAAAGTAAATTTATGTAAACAATTTATACATGAATTACAAAATTTATATATCAGAGTTATTCAATATTACAAGATTGGTGTAGGGTATTATATAGTCGGCCCCGCCCGACTTTAGCCTTTCCTTACTGGTTTTTTGTAATTTTTTTTTTTTTAAATTTTGTGGGCATTTTAATTTTTGAAAAAAATTGTTTTTGTGTTTTACGAAGTTTGTAATTGCTCTCGCACGGCTGAGCCGATTTTTAATTTAGTTTACTTTATTTTAAGAGGACATTTTTTGCAAATAATTTTTTTTTTTAATTTTTTTAAATAATTTTTTAAACAAGTTTTTTTTTAAAAAACCCTTTGTAGAAAAAATTGCTCCACCAGCCCGAAAATTTCTTCAAATTTTCACAGAATATTCATCGCACTCTCACAAATCCAAAACATTGTGATACTCAATATTTGTAAAAGTTATGGACGAAATACCAAGACTAGCGTGACAATTTTCGTCCGTTTTTGCAAAACACTGCACAGTGGTACGAATTCAAAACGGGGAAATAATTCGACTGTTTCTTAACCAAACAACCGATTGCGACCAAACTTTGCATGGCAGATGAAGAGATGTCAGAGATGTTAAGCTTTATATTTGGGCCCCCTATGTCGGACAGGGGCGGAGCTAGGGGCCTCAAAGTTGGCCAAAAATGGTGTGAAGAAAACTATAAAATTTCTTTTTGTGTGTGTTCTACTAACTGGGATCTACAAATAAACTGTTTACACCTAAGAATTATCTCGTATAGTTACCGAGATATCTGCAATTGAAAATTTAATTTTTAATTTTTTCCCTTACCGTGTGCTAGTATTTTGTAAATATCGGAGCACAATATGCACCGTATCAACATGTCTAGATGGGCAATAAAATTTCTTATATGACGAAAAAAATGGTTCGATATATCCAATAGTACAAAAGTTATGACCGCTTAAAGTTATATTTATTTATATATTTTTCCTAAAAAAAATGGACAAAAATCAATTTTTTTAAATATAACTTCAAGCGGTCATAACTTTTGTCGTATTGGGTATAGTAATTTTTTCTACAAAGGTTTTTTCAAAAAAAAACTTTCGTTAAAAAATTTTCAAAATATTTTTTACAAAAAATGTCGCATTGTGTCCTCTTTAAAACAAACTAAACTTTGTAAAAATCGGTTCAGCCGTTCGAGAGCAATTACAAATTTCGTAAAACACAAAAACATTTTTTTTTTTAATTTTTTCAAAAATTAAAATGCCCACAAAATTTTTTCTAAAAAAATAAATTAAAAAAAAAATGATAGCGACGTCTATGTAATTTTACGTATTTGTAACTGCTTATAAACATTTTAGCAAAAATAAACTACATAGGTCGATATTATATATTCTGACTCAATTAACAATTTTAAATGGTCCACCCTATATATACATATTTATAAATTAAAATTTAATTTATAATAACATAGACAAGTAGTTGTACCAAATATATTTTTGTTACATAACAGTGAAATACTTACATTTTTGGGGTACAATGTGGTTTTTTGAGCTATTTATGGTGCCTAGACACGTTCAAAAGTTGTTCAGATTTACGTTGGCTACAATTTTGCCAAGCATTGTTAGTGAAAAATTACGAGACCCCAGAAGTTATACGGAAAAATTTGAAAAAAATATTTTTTTCCTTCACTTTTTCAAAAAAAAAGTACCGAAACTTTTTGTTTTTCGCGAAAAATTTTAAGAAACTTTATTCAGCATATTCTTAGCTACATTATTGCCAAACATAGTTAAGCGGTATCACCAAGTCTGAATTAGTTGTTGGACAAAAGCTGATGACACCTTTTCCGAGGGGCCCACTGATTTTCAGAATCTTTCGAGGCCCATAAAACAAAATTGGTCACCACTTTCGCCAAACCGAGTATAGGGTTATACTACCCTTTGATAGTAGAATCGAAACTATACTGTCAAGTCCGTGTATTTTTTTTTCACTGTTGCACAGTGTAATCTGTACGAGGTCGATTTCCACCAGCGATAGGAAATGCGTTCAGTTGCATTAACCGAGATTGTTGGGCTAATCGATCTTATTATTTGAAAAAAAATGGAGTTAGGTCAGAATTTTTAATATTAGTCTATAAAATATATTTTTCTCTAACAACTTTATAAAAAGTTGATATCGTTATGACATATTTTTTGAGAAAAAAAAAATAAAAAAAAATTTTGGAAATTTTGAATTTTAAAAAATTGAGAAAAGGTTTTTTTTTTGGTTTTACGAAATTTTAAATTGCTCTTAAACAACTGAACAGATCATTAAAAAGCCTATGTCGTTTGAACGGGAACATTGTGGAATTATTTTTATGATTTCCTATGGAATTACTTTTTAGAATTTTTTTTTCGTAATTTGTTTTTAAAAACTTTAATTTAACAAAAATTCCCCTCTTCGCATTTACACAGAAAATGTACCAGATTCTCTCAAATCCAAAACAGTAATTGGATTTTTGGGATCGCAATATTTGGAAAAAATAATGGACGAAATAATAATTTTGGACATTTTTATACCCTCACTTTAGTGTGACGAGGGTATATATCATTTGCTATGGAAAAAAGGGTAACACATCGAAGGAGTGACCTAAGACCCCAAGTATGTTCGGCGGAAATCCGTTTTGGGTCATTTTAAGTCGAATGAGCAATGTCCGTCCGTCTGTCTGTCTGTCTGTCTGCTGGCAGTTGCGCACGATAACTCTCGAAAGAAGTAACCGATTGACTTCAAATTTCGTATGTGGTAATATTTTTTTCAATCTCCAGCTAAGTTCGAAGGTGGGCCATATTGGTCCACTCCTTCTGGTACCTCCCCCACAAAGGGTTAAAATGTTGTGAAATATAGATTCTTTAATAACTGCTATTATACGTATTCGAATCTTCTGAAATTCCACACATAGTATTAGTTTGTTAGTCGCTATCAACTCGAGGAAAATGGGCGAAATTGCCACGCCCGTTTTGGTATCTCCCACACAAATGCACTATTTTGCACTAAAAGTTAAAAGCTTATAACATTAATACCAGTGTTTAGAAATACTTGAAATTTTGTACAGTGTAATGCTTTTATAGTGCCTACAGTCCAGTGAAAAATGGGCGTTATTGCCGCTCCCCTTTTGGTACCTCCCACACAAATGCACCATTTTGCACCAAAAGTTAACAGTTTATAACATTAATATCAGTGTATACAATTACTTGAAATTTTGTACAGTGTAATGCTTTTATAATGCCTATAGTCCAGTGAAAAATGAGCGATATCACAACGCCCCTTTTTGTACCTCCCACACAAAATGGCCAAATTATACCACAATTTAATATCTCAACGTTAATATACCAGTCCATATAAACGGTTACAATTCGGCACAGTGCAATGTATTTAAAGTATCTACTGTTCAGCGAGATATAGGTGTATTTCTTAAACCCCATCTGGTACCTCCCACAAAAATTGACAGAATAATTTGTGTAATATTCAATATTACATTACTCACAAAGTGAAGGTATACCTTAGTCGGTTTACCCGACTAAAACTTTCTTACTTGTTTTATTTCTTCACATATGAATTTTAAAATCTCTTTATATGAAAGAAGAAAAATTTTAAAAAATTGCCAGATCAGCCTTAGTATTTCACACATAGATTTACAATTACAACTTCGATTAATTTAACGTACATTTTGCTTCAGTTCAATGAAATTTTATCATTAATTGAATGTAAATAGTGCATCAAGTTAATGAAATTTGGTCATTAATTAAATGTAAATAGGGCATCAAGTTAATGATGTTTTTCATATTTTCGACGTACATTTTGCTTCGAATTGTCAATATGTCAAAATAACATTAACTTGAAGTACATTTTTAAGAAAACATTTTTTCAATTCAAAGATAATTGGGCATTTAATTAATGTAATGTACTTCAAACTGATTTTTCGTGCCAAAAAATAACTATTGTTAAAAAAAAAAAAAAATATTTTTTCGCATTTAAGAGCAGCAAATGTTATACACAGCTCTTCGACAAAAAATTTTGTATACTAGTGTAATCATGAAAAATTAAATAGAAAAACACACTGTGACATGTCTCATTTAACTCAGTACTGCCTTCTTTTGTATAGTTTTCTGGCAACATCGTTATGAAATATTTGTAAGTGTCTGCCAACATATTCAAATCACTTTGAAAAGTTCTTTCTCAAAATGGAGAGAAGACTATCAGCACATGATAAAATTCGTCTTAACAAACTTCTGTAAAACTATGAAAGCGAGATTATGTGAAATTGCGTATGTAGAGTTCTGCAATGAGTTCCCAAATGTGTCTGTGGCCATAATTGGTGAATAGTTTGTGTCATATACTTTGCGACTTTGAATTGCTATGTGAAATTATTCTTCTAGCTTAGAAATGGTTTTCTGAAGATATGGTAAGACATTTTCTGGAAATTTTGTTTATAGGTTAGTGAAGTCCCTTTTCAAAGAATATTCAAATTATTATATAAAAAGAATAAAAAGAATATTTTAATTGCACTAATTTTGGTGCAAGAAAGAATATACTTTGAATCTAATTGAAAAATATATTTCACTAAAGTTTGATGTGAAATTATACCATATGTGTGTGGTCCTTGTTATTCCCAAAAATACTAATTTTGAAAATTCCTTATTACTTAATCTCTAGGAACAATGTCGTATTTCGACAAATTGTCTGTCATTGTTGTTTTCTTCATATATCACTAATTTTTCTATTTTTAAAACAAGTATGATTTTTCAAAATCCATTTTTATTAAATATTTAACGAAAATGATTTCATAAATAAAATTCACATCGTCATGTCAAATGTACGTAAATGCGAATAAGGATTTATTGTTTGTTTCTTCGGTAGTATCAAGTACTATTCATAATTGAACAGAATTAATTAACCGTGACTCTATCAAATGAAACAATCTTCGTTTCCGTCAACAAAAAACAAACGCTACTCATAAAAGTCTTCCGCAAAGTAATTTTGTTTTTTACTGAAGGGTTTTCTAATAAGGGCGGATCAATTTTGAAATGGAATAAAAAAGACGTCATGTATGGAATATACAATATTGCATGACCGTCAAATAAAAAGGGGCTAGAGTTAAAAATAAACCCACTGTACAGGGCGCAGTGGATAATATGCTACGCAGCCTTGCGGCATCCGGGACCATTTCCACTTTTCCATAGAAGGTGTGCCAAGAAGACCTTTGCGATTTTCTAAGCTCCTACTTATATATTTTCAGTTGCTCTTTATAGGCATCCCAGTAGATTTGGCCTTGCTGAATAGCTTGTTGCAGGTCTTCTTCCTAGCCTTTAACTCTGAAGTCCACCAATGGGGTTAAGTTTTACACATGTACCTTGATTTTAGACAGGCTTCTGCAAGGGAGCTATTGAATAAAGCAGTGATGTGATCAACTAAGTTGTCCAGACCGACTCTGTCATTCGGAAATTCATTCATTTGAAATTCTTCTCATACTAGTGCCACTTTGCCTTACTCACAATACTGTGGACGGCAGGTTTAGGTGCTTTAAAACCTGCAGTTTGTAGCATCGATGTTCATATCCCTATCAGATGCGTCAAGGAGTCCAGAAACCCTCCTCAGCCCCACAGTGTCCGCAGTGGCAGCGCTTTATGTCTGAGTCTGAGGCACCTGAAATTATGGAAACTCCGCAATTGCGGGGCTGGGTGTCAACAACGCTAGTTACCTCAACTTCTGCAGTGGGAGCTATATCCTGCCTATATGTACAACATCAAAACTATAGTCTAGAAACCATATCGCAGGGTTTCGCTTGCCTGTTGTATGTGAGGGTGGATTCAGCATTAAGTATAAGACAAACAAACTCTATTTTGTGACCCTAAATTTCGAACATAAGCTCTGCAATAACTCTTATAAATGTGTCATGTTCGATTGCAATCAATTAACTGTCTAAAAACAGCAGATTTATGCATGTTTTCATAATTCCCCCACTTTACGTTGCCACGAATCCGAGATACCCAATTTTCAATGACTTTGCCGCATAGATCCAGATGAGTTTGATCTATGCAACCTAAGTTATATATATTTAAGGGTATCGGAAGATTTCGCCTTATTCGCATAGATCTTCGACTACAGAAAACTCCGAGGTCCGGGATAGTTCATATTAAATGTCCATGGTGGCATTCGCTGCGTAGCAGATAGCCCCGTTCTGCTCAATAAAATGTAATAATAAAGTTTTATCGTATACTTCTTATGATGTGTTGGCATCTGTGACTGCATAATAAACAAAAGATTTGGCAGGCGCCGTAAAACAATCTGAACATCACATAATGTCAACAATGTACCGCCCTAATCGAAAACCCCTTTATTTTTTCAAGAAATAATGATAAGATGCGTGGTTGACATTGAGTTTTCGCCGCTAATTACAGATACTGACGATGATGATGAGGACGAATACAATGTCTGTAGCGACTACGATGGAAAATGGTAATTAATCTTCAATACAAAAGCAAAATATACTCGCATATCTATGTGCACACTCACACACACAAAATACAATAAACACACAAACACTTTACGCTGAATTCTGACTGTGATGAAAGCAAAATTAATGAATGCTAATTGCTCATATTTTTTGGATTTTTTCAGGGATATGCGCGAGTGATTCCATTTCCCCTCCACTGTAAGCTTATTTATGATGGCAAATCAAGCAGTACCTCGAGGACATGAATGAGTGCTAGCTCAATTAATGTCTTCCTGTGCTTAGTTTCCAAAAGTATAAATCCATCAATAATAAAAAAAATCTAAATACACTTACCAAGAAAGATGAAGTAAACAAATTAAGACAATCGCCGAGGAGGATGTACTCGTATGTAGTCTAAAATGAGAAAAAAGGAAAACAAAAGTAAAATTTTCAAGTTTTATTAGAAAAATAAGAAAAAATTAAAGAACTCTGATAAGTGTTGTTTGCCACAAAAGCTTCTAAGTTTCCACTATGTGGCTGAAATTAATGTTAACATTTACCACATTGTTTATGGGCTAAGGTGAAAAATAAATATGTATAACACTGATGTGGTTGGTAATTTCCACTCTTTGCCTTGGATTAGTAAATGTTATGTTAACTCAATTTAAAGTCTCACGATTGCAAACAAATTACACGAGAGAAAACTCTATTAAAACTAACGAAAATTGCATGCAAGTACGCAGCATACCCAACCAACAAATGGGTTGGATGAGAAGAGCTCTTCATGGAGAGCCAGAAGCGGGTACTTGAAGTAACAATATATGAACCTAACCGCTGGAGCTATGCAGTGGTGCATGCACGTCGTTGGAGGCATAATAAAGGACACGAAATACAAAATAAAACACAACAAATTCGTAACTTTTTTAAATAAATTAACAAGGATGGAGTACGCACCAACTCCCACATTCCCGGCCGAAGACACACAAAAAACCAATGTTACACAGTGGAAAAATTTCGAAAAAATAAGTATAAATCTGCCGTTCTATCACGAAACTGTCTCAACTAAGACACGAAAGTGTCTTGATTCAGACTCAAAAGTGTCTTGACTAATTGTGTTTTCTTTTGTGCCAAAAAATGCTACATTTTTTATGCCTTTCGCCCCAAAAATGCCTTTTTGTCTTCGATTGTAAAATAAATGCTGCACTGTGAAAGGGTTTCGTTTTCTTTTGTGAAAAATGTCACACTTGCACGGGGCAAAAATGCAACATTTCAGCGCTGTATTTAATCGAAGGGGTGGACGCTGCCCTACAAAACAGATGTTTTTTCGGCGTCGAGCGAATAGCCTAAATACCCGCGTGTGTCCGTGCGTGCTTTTTATACCCTACACCACACTGTGGTACAGGGTATTATAAGTTTGTTTCACGGCAGATGTTTGTAACACCTGAAAATAACACAGCTAGACCCACCTAAAAGTATACCGATCGACTCAGAATCACTAGCTGAGTCGATTTAACGATGTCTGTCCGTCCGTCTGTCCATGTAAAGTTGTTCGTCGACTACAGGTTGCAATTTCACTCCGATCGTTCTGAAATTTTGCAGTTTAGAGTATTTCGCGGCTGTTAGGATCGCTATTGAATTTGGTTGAAATCGGTTCAGATTTAGATATAGCTCCCATATATATCTTTCGTCCGATTTGGCCCTTTAGTCCTATAGAAGCTGTATTTTACATCCGATCGTTTTGAAATTTAGAATGGTAGAGTTTCTTGATCCATGAACCAACATTGCCGAATTTGAAGAAAATCGGTTCAGATTTAGATATAGCTCCCATATGTATCTTTCGTCCGATTTGGTCCTTTAGTCCTATAGAAGCTGTATTTTACATCCGATGGTTTTGAAATTTAGAATGGTAGAGTTTCTTGATCCATGAACCAACATTGCCGAATTTGAAGAAAATCGGTTAAGATTTAGCTATAGCTCCCATATACAGGGTTGCCCATATTCGACGGACCCACGGACTCGTTGGGCCCATTCCAATCGACGAGGCTTGTCCGCAGGCAACAATCTTTGCGTCAATTGAATTTTGTACGGGAACAAATGCAAATCAACGCGAATAATCCGTTGTAAAGTGGACCGAGCCATGCCCAACTGCTGAGAACGGCGTTTTTGGGATGTTCTTGGGGACCTCTCAACACTGGCTCGTACGGCAGCGATATTCTCGAGAGAAATTACACGAGAGAAAACTCTATTAAAACTAACGAAAATTGCATGCAAGTACGCAGCATACCCAACCAACAAATGGGTTGGATGAGAAGAGCTCTTCATGGAGAGCCAGAAGCGGGTACTTGAAGTAACAATATATGAACCTAACCGCTGGAGCTATGCAGTGGTGCATGCACGTCGTTGGAGGCATAATAAAGGACACGAAATACAAAATAAAACACAACAAATTCGTAACTTTTTTAAATAAATTAACAAGGATGGAGTACGCACCAACTCCCACATTCCCGGCCGAAGACACACAAAAAACCAATGTTACACAGTGGAAAAATTTCGAAAAAATAAGTATAAATCTGCCGTTCTATCACGAAACTGTCTCAACTAAGACACGAAAGTGTCTTGATTCAGACTCAAAAGTGTCTTGACTAATTGTGTTTTCTTTTGTGCCAAAAAATGCTACATTTTTTATGCCTTTCGCCCCAAAAATGCCTTTTTGTCTTCGATTGTAAAATAAATGCTGCACTGTGAAAGGGTTTCGTTTTCTTTTGTGAAAAATGTCACACTTGCACGGGGCAAAAATGCAACATTTCAGCGCTGTATTTAATCGAAGGGGTGGACGCTGCCCTACAAAACAGATGTTTTTTCGGCGTCGAGCGAATAGCCTAAATACCCGCGTGTGTCCGTGCGTGCTTTTTATACCCTACACCACACTGTGGTACAGGGTATTATAAGTTTGTTTCACGGCAGATGTTTGTAACACCTGAAAATAACACAGCTAGACCCACCTAAAAGTATACCGATCGACTCAGAATCACTAGCTGAGTCGATTTAACGATGTCTGTCCGTCCGTCTGTCCATGTAAAGTTGTTCGTCGACTACAGGTTGCAATTTCACTCCGATCGTTCTGAAATTTTGCAGTTTAGAGTATTTCGCGGCTGTTAGGATCGCTATTGAATTTGGTTGAAATCGGTTCAGATTTAGATATAGCTCCCATATATATCTTTCGTCCGATTTGGCCCTTTAGTCCTATAGAAGCTGTATTTTACATCCGATCGTTTTGAAATTTAGAATGGTAGAGTTTCTTGATCCATGAACCAACATTGCCGAATTTGAAGAAAATCGGTTCAGATTTAGATATAGCTCCCATATGTATCTTTCGTCCGATTTGGTCCTTTAGTCCTATAGAAGCTGTATTTTACATCCGATGGTTTTGAAATTTAGAATGGTAGAGTTTCTTGATCCATGAACCAACATTGCCGAATTTGAAGAAAATCGGTTAAGATTTAGCTATAGCTCCCATATACAGGGTTGCCCATATTCGACGGACCCACGGACTCGTTGGGCCCATTCCAATCGACGAGGCTTGTCCGCAGGCAACAATCTTTGCGTCAATTGAATTTTGTACGGGAACAAATGCAAATCAACGCGAATAATCCGTTGTAAAGTGGACCGAGCCATGCCCAACTGCTGAGAACGGCGTTTTTGGGATGTTCTTGGGGACCTCTCAACACTGGCTCGTACGGCAGCGATATTCTCGGCCGATCGCCTTGGTCGACTTTTATTTGGCCTCTTCGGATTAGAAAGAGCCTCACCAGTCGAAAATTTTTCGTATAAACGCTTAATGGTGTTCTTAGAAGGCGCACTTCTCACATTTTTTAATATTTTAAAAGCACGTTGACTTGACTTCTTCTGTTGAATGTAAATTTCAACTATTTCAGAGCGCTCGCGTGGCGTGTATTGTTCCATGGTAAAAATCTGCTTGGACTGACGCTTCAAACGCGGTATGTCATTAAGCGATCTGACATCTCTGTCAAAAGTTATGGCGTTGCCAGATGGGTCCGTCCGATTTGGCCCTTTAGTCCTGTAGAAGCTGTATTTTACATCCAATCATTTTGAAATTTAGAATGGTGGAGTTTCTTGATCCATGAACCAACACTACCGAATTTGAAGAAAATCGGTTAAGATTTAGATATAGCTCCCGTCCGATTGGGCCTTTTAGTCCTATAAAAGCTGTATTTTACATCCAATCGTGTTGAAATTTAGAATGGTAGAGTTTCTTTATTCATGAACCAACATTGCCGAATTTGAAGAAAATCGGTAAAGAGTTAGCTATAGCTCTCACATATATGTTTCATCCGATTTGGCTCTTTAGATCCAATCGTTTTTATACCCTACACCACACTGTGGTACAGGGTATTATTTAAGTATAAAATGTCCCAAAAGTAAATTTATGTAAACAATTTATACATGAATTACAAAATTTATATATCAGAGTTATTCAATATTACGAGAGTGGTGTAGGGTATTATATAGTCGGCACCGCCCGACTTTAGCCTTTCCTTACTGGTTTATAATGAAGTTTGGTCAGATGCTTTATTTAGGCGGCGCCGTGGAGTTTTCTTTGTTTTTAGTTTACTTTTAGTGAGTTAGAAGGCTGGTTTTTCGCATTTTTGTTATCGATGCTGACTATAAAAAATGCAGCAGTACAGGAGGGCGTAGGCGACGTAGGCCCTGCTCTCTGACAGGGCAACATCTTTTTTTAGAAAAGAAAACACCATAAGACACGAAAGTGTCTTGATTAAGACTCAAAAGTGTCTTGACTGAGACACGAAAGTGTCTTGACTGAGACACGAAAGTGTCTTGACTAAGACACGAAAGTGTCTTGACTAAGACACGAAAGTGTCTTGACTAAGACACGAAAGTGTCTTGACTAAGACACGAAAGTGTCTTGACTAAGACACGAAAGTGTCTTGACTAAGACACGAAAGTGTCTTGACTAAGACACGAAAGTGTCTTGACTAAGACACGAAAGTGTCTTGACTAAGACACAAAAGTGTCTTGACTAAGGCACTAAAGTGTCATAGTCTTGACTTATCACTGAAGTGTCTTCACTAAGACAAAAATTATACATAAAAACTTTGTATTTAGGATAAAATTTAAACATTTGATATAAAAATTTGTATTATTACATCAAATTTATTTCCGTTTTTTTTTTTCAAATTCCTCCCAGTGTGATGGTAGCGCAGCGCAGACACAAACCCAACGTCATAGGAAAACCACCGGAAGTGATAAATAAATAGAACACATTAAATTGAAAATATTAACAACTTTACGAAAAGTTCTTCTCTTTTCGAGAAGTTGTGGCAGAGAGGGAGTTATATATATCCATGCATTCCATCCCTGCAAAGGATTCAGGATCCAGCTATACATGCAGATGTATTCCTTGGGCTTTGTTGTTGCTTTTTTTTTTGTTACAACATTTGTCCCTTGAAACTCATTTATAGTCGTCGCAACAGACAACTGTTCCCATTTTAAGAGAGTTTTTGTTTTTCTTTGCTTTTCCCCGGAAATGCATTTCCGATGATGCAGGACGAACACACAATGAATGAATCTTGAAAGTAGTTTGGAGGAGGCAGTCAGTGGGATGGATATAAAACAAATGCCTAAACATTGACAATAAATTATAAACAACAAAACTTTGTTAGCACACAGAAAGAAATTTGTTCTTTAAAATAAAGAATAAAGATGATACAAAGAAATGTTCCAATGTTTTTAAGCCAAAAATTTTTTTGTGAAACAATGAAAAGTCCGTTACCAGGGTAAGCAGCAAGAACAATAATTACATACATGTAGATGAATTAACATAGGTAGTTCCACGGTCTTCTCAGTGAATAATGGGGGCTTATAAGGATTACACTATGCAACAGAATTTTTGTCCAAGGGAAGTTGATAACAGTTTCTGGCGCAACTAGGTGTCACAAACACGAAAAAATTTTTATGGTAAATTTTTTTTAAAATTTTTTTTTTTAATTTCCAGCTTTCATGGAAAGTACATTTGGTATTTGGACCATAATTTATTATGAAGGCAATATATGCTGCAAATATCGCTTTCACGTAAAACCTTTGGTTTAGTAACAATCGTGAAAAATATGAGAAAAAAATATTTTTTTTTAAAACACTTTTTCCTGGTACAAAAAATATAAAAAAAAATTGAAAAAATTATTTTATTACATTTTTAAAACGCCATGCTAAAGAAGAAAACACTGTCTATATGAACAAAATCTATGGATAGTTGTAAAAGTTATGAGCCATTTTGTAAATGTTAGGGAAATTCAAAAAATCTTGTTTCATATTTTTTCCTTTTTAAATGATGTTTTTGCGTATATTGAATTCGCCATATGTGAGAGACATATAAGAGACATTGCACTTGCATTTTATTTTATGAAGATTGATGTCAGACATTATACAATTATAGAGAGGATATGCAATGTGAGAGCTATATTGGATGAGATCTTCTCAGATAGAGGGTCATTCAGCAATATGTGTGGTTTTTTATTTATGAGGTTTCCATTTAGTTACGCCTTTAGGTGCATGGACATCCCAGTCGCAATACAAAGTAGTACGCGGCAGTCTTGAAAATATTGGGTTTCTACGCTCAAAGCAAACTATATGTCAGCTACAAGTACTGCAACTTATATACCTTAAACCCGGAATTTATGAATGAAATTTCTTATTAATAAATTAGTATACATAATTCAGCGCGTTAAAGAGATAAGTCGATTTTCTGAAAAATATTATAAAGTTATATTTCGAAGTATGAGTAAACGGCAAAGAACTTTTCAATGTGTAAATGATCCTGACAATTTCTGCAACATCTGTCGAAAATATGTTATTAAAAAAAATCGACGTGCGTTTAGTAAAATAATAGATGTAATATATCTGTAATATTTTGGTATACGAGTTAAAAATATGAACGAACCGTGGACACCTAGTATTTTGTGTAATTCGTGCCATGTAAATCTTACTCGATGGAGTAGTGGAAGCATGCTGTAAGTACTTTACAATTAATGTATTACAATGTTTTGTGGCATAAAACGTTTTAATTTTAGACTAAACGTGGAATTTGGAATGCCAATGATTTGGAGACAACCATTCATTCACGATACGGCCTGCTATTTTTGTCTAAGTTAATGGATTGGAGTAGGAAGCGTCCAAGTATAGCTAACAGCCAAATAACGGAAACATCATCAAGTTCAACTGAGTGCTCAACTCTGAGCGATTCGAGTTTGAGTCAGAAGTCATCGCTTTTAACTCAGTTTTAACTCATTGATCTAGTGAGAGATTTGGAACTGACCAAAGATAAGGCAGAACTACTTGCATCTGCAATCAAACAGTACAATATTTTGGCCCCAGATGTTAACATATCATATAATAGAGTCCGTAATATACCTTACAAACAATTTTATACAACTGTGGATAACAGATGCTTTTGCAAGGACATTCCCGGATTGTTCGGGGAACTTAATCAAACATACAATTGAAAGGAATGGCGGTTACTTGTTGACAGCAGTAAAGAAAGTTTGAAAGCAGTACTTTTACACAACTTAAATCAGAAACCGTCGATTCCCATTGCTCATGCTGTCAACACTAAGGAATCATACGAAACAATGGCTAAGTTGATAAAATACATAAAATATGAACATGACTGGAAAATTTGTTTCGATTTAAAAGTAGTTGGTATGTTATGCCACTGAGATAGCCGATATTTTGCCACCACTGCATATTAAGCTGGGGCTCTTTAAAAATTTTGTAAAAGCCTTAAGGAAAGATGGCAAAACGTGGCAACTTTGTCCATTTTTCTCGAGTTGATAGCGACTTATAAGCTAATAATATGTGTGGAATTTCAGAAGATTCGAATAGGTAGTATAGCAGTTATTAAAAAATCAATATTTCACAACATTTTAACCCTTTTTTGGTTAGGCACTAGAAGGAGTGGACCAATATGGCCCATCTTCGAACTTAGCCGGAGATAGAAAAAAATATTACCACACCAAATTTGAAGTCAATCGGTTACTCCTTTCGAGTGTTATCGTGCGCCCCAGCCAGCAGACAGACAGACAGACAGACAGACGGACGGACGGATGGACATTGCTCATTCGACTTAAAATGACCCAAAACGGATTTCCTCCGAACATACTTGGGGTCTTAGCAAATGATATATACCCTCGTCACACTAAAGTGAGGGTATACAAATTGGTAAGAAATATATTTTTTTTATATTTATGTATATAACACATATGTATGTATTCTTCCAACTTATTTTTCGCTTTATGTATTCCAACAGGTGTAAATATGTCCCTCAAAATTCACTTCTTGCATTCTCATTTAAACTTTTCCCCAAGAATCTTGGCGACGTATGTGACGAACATGGCGAAAGGTTTCACCAAGAATTGAAGTCAATTCCTAATTAGAGAAACCGATTTCGAAATCTATAAAATCGCTATTTAAACAGAAATTTAAAAAAAAAAAGATTTTTTGAAATTATTTTACCTCTACCAAAAGGGCTGTAATTTCTACATTTAGATTTCAATAGGCATTATTTTCTTCGATAGGATGCAAACCTTTAAAAATAAAATAAAATGTGTTGTTGTTATTTATTGTTGGTCTGTTGTTTTGTTATTCAGTCAGAATTTATTTTTTTTTTGGTTTGAGACCATATGTTCCATTTACTTTCTGTCTATTCCAAGAAAGTAATAGAAACAAATACAAAAATTGGTAGAGAGTTTTAATTGCTTGGTAGAATTGACTGCAGTTTCGATAGACACCACTCTATTATCTTCAGAATTCAGTAGTGACAAAACTACATTTGTTTTCGTGGTTCGCGATGCGAACCCAAGCAAAAAACAAAAATGTATTGGTATGAGAGTTTTAGTATGTTGACTTAGTTCGGCAAAATACGGGTTTGGTTAGCAGTTCTTGTTAAATTCAATTTACTGCGTCCTCAAGTATTTCAGCTGATTTAAGCTGATCGTAACTTGTAAATATTTTGCCAGCTCGCCTCAATAATGTCCATGTGACGCTGAGGCAATTTTATTTTTATGTTTATAATATTTTTTTTCGAATAAAAATTTAATTAAAAAAAAAAAAAAAAAAGTTAAAGACATACACTATTGCTACTGAATTCTGAAGATGATAGAGTGGTGTCTATCGAAACTGCAGTCAATTCTACCAAGCAATTAAAACTCTCTACCAATTTTTGTATTTGTTTCTATTACTTTCTTGGAATAGACAGAAATTAAATGGAACATATGGTCTCAAACCAAGAAAAAAAATAAATTCTGACTGAATAACAAAACAACAGACCAACAATAAATAACAACAACACATACAAACACATGAGGTACGATGACGTCGGCATTGGCCGTTGACAAAACTACATATGTTTTCGAGGTTCGCGATGCGAACCCAAGCAAAAAACAAAAATGTATTGGTATGAGAGTTTTAGTATGTTGACTTAGTTCGGCAAAATACGGGTTTGGTTAGCAGTTCTTGTTAAATTCAATTTACTGCTTCAAGTATTTCAGCTGATTTAAGTTAAAGACATACACTATTGCTACTGAATTCTGAAGATGATAGAGTGGTGTCTATCGAAACTGCAGTCAATTCTACCAAGCAATTAAAACTCTCTACCAATTTTGGTATTTGTTTCTATTACTTTCTTTGAATAGACAGAAAGTAAATGGAACATATGGTCTCAAACCAAAAAAAAAAAATTCTGACTGAATAATAAAATAAAATATTTTTTTCGATTTTTTTTTTGTAATTTTTATGTTTTATTTTGTCCCAGGATTATTTTTTGTTTTTTGAAAAAATCAACATTTTCCAATTTGTTTATTGAATGTTA
The DNA here is from genome assembly GCA_963930755.1 of Eudasyphora cyanicolor. Taxonomy (NCBI): domain Eukaryota; kingdom Metazoa; phylum Arthropoda; class Insecta; order Diptera; family Muscidae; genus Eudasyphora; species Eudasyphora cyanicolor. The sequence goes on along the minus strand of OZ005735.1, from coordinate 265,169,376 downwards.
CTAAACCACTGTTTCTAAGTGAATTGGTAGCGCACATTAATAGCTTCAATTTAAGGTATAAGTCGACCTGATCGGGCATATACTCCAAAAATTATAGTGTAAATACTAAGGGTACCTTCGACGATAATAGTATTTTTAATAAAAAAATTTAAAAAAAAAATTATCCATAAACAAATTTTTGGTTTTGATTTTATATAACAGTATGCCACAATCAGGACACAAAAAAAATGTTTTTGTTGCGTAGTGTTATGTGCGATTGTAACAACTCGTCAGATATCAACATCGTGTCACCGTCATTTCAGGTTCAGACCTGGTATGTGAATAAGCATAATTTGCAGAATGGTAAGTATAAAATAAATTTTTGTCAAGTTATACTCGTAAGAGAGCGAATCTTCTTTGTTCGCAGAAAAAGTTCGCATCTGATCCGGTCGCTGCTTTTCGCACTATTCCAGCAATTTAAGCCAGATCCATGCCAAATTCAATTAGAATTCGAGAAACGCTTCCTTCTACTACGCTCAATACCATATGAAAACCGTGCCATTTCGATCCACTGTCAAATCTGAATCTCAGGTTCACAACTTCTAAAAACTAATTGGAATGGGTTCACATGGGTTCACTAATCCCTTTAGATGCGCGGGTAGCTGAGATGGGATTCCGGACCATCATTGCAGCTCGCATATTTCCTGCTGGTCAGATAACCATGATACAACCTAATTTCCCAATAGAGAAAGATAGACTCGTGATAATATTCACCATTCTAATGTTGTTGGTCCTAGAATCAGGGATCTAAAGAATAGTAGGCAATGACCACAGAAACGTAGCTTTGGGAGAGCAAATATATACATAGATCACCTTATCTACCGTAAATATTATTGCAACAGCACCACAGACATCTACATCGTGCCGCAGGGTCTGACAAATGCCTTCGCCTGTCAGTCCACCATTTCCCTGTAATCAGAACATCCCTCTGCATAGCCTGACAATATGATTTCATTATATTTGAGAAAAAGTATCCCAATCAAAAGAAAAGTTCCCAGAATTCATTATTTACCACTTCAGAAATCGATCGTTCCTACGAGTAACTGAGAAGAGATTCCTGCCCATTGTCAAAGCAGTATCCGCTAGATTCATTCACGCTGCTCAAACCACCGACTAATTTCCCAATTGAGGCAGATAAACATGCAAACGATCGTGCCTTTATTCGTCATTCTAATCATTTTTGCCCTAGAATCAGGAAGTAGAATCTGCAGATTTCTAGAATAGTATGTGAAGATTGTGGCTTTGGCTGATCAAATATATAGTTCTACCTTCTCTACCGTGAATGATTACGGATTACTGGTGATGACAAGAAACCCCAGTTCACTATTTCCCTGACATCAAAACACTTCCCCTTAACCCCATTTTTAGACTGATCATCCGATTTTTTAGACATGTGGGTCGTAGTGAGGCTCGACCAGATGCAGCCGCCGATAATCGTGATGATATTCTTCGTTCCAATACTGCTGACACCATGATGAACTGAATATGATACAAGCGTTATAAATGGTTGGAGCATCTGAAGCAATGCAACTCAAGTTCCGCAATTTCCGTTAAATCGCTCCACAATCTAGGCAAGGACACGTTGTTGATGTTAAAACAAAACCCTAAATAAATGTATCCTTGGCCACTCTAATAGTACGCGAAGTTTGGAAAATTAAAGAGTGTCCTCGCTCCTTCCGCCAATATCGCAGAAGCTTGGTTCTGACAAATTATTTCACCTGGCAGTCAATCAATTCCACGGCATCTTCAGAATCTACTCAATCCCTAAGACCTACGTGTAACTAAGAAGAGATTCCGGGCTACTATCAATGCAGGAGCCGATCGATCGGTTCATTTGTTGTTACACGACCAAATTCTCAGCAAAGGAAATGGGACTCACAGATAAGCGTTATGGTATTCATCGATCAATCCTGCTGCTCCTATAATCATGGAACTGAATCTAGACATTGGTAGAATAGTAGACGAATAGTAGTGTAATAAACGGATAGGTCATCAACGCCCTCGAATCTCGACAAGAAAGGCGGTTAGACATTTGCCGACAGAACGGTTATTTTAGACGGTAGTTTAGAACAAGGTAAAATCTTTTGACATTGATCCACTGCGTCTCGCTCAATATCGATGGATTAATATACATAATTGCCAAATTCTGAGCTATAAAATAGCACAGGGAATCTCATCACATCCTCGGAGAATAATGAGGATCCGAAGATCTTACTCGTGCAACGACACAACAAAATGAGTTGAGTACCTGGCGAAAGCTCTTAACCTGTTCTTGGTCCCTCAAATAGTATGCGAAGTTTGGAACATGTTCAGAGTGGTCCCGATACGGGTAGCGGAGAATCGTATAGTTAAAATTCCCTCCTCTCGCCAGTAGTTAAGACGCTTGAGGCATTGACCCTGACGAACCTACCTATACATTTTCCAATTGCCGATTATCAACATGGGTTATGCATGCATCATAGACGGCTACGCTAACCGTCATAATACAAAATAGCCGAGGTCTGAAGCAGAACTTGTGGTGTGGCAGGAAGGCCCTCGAACCTTTTGACATATAATACAGCTTCGATACGATCAACCATGTTATTATATTGGAAGATATTGCCACACTCATTCCCGATTGCCCTCCTCTTATCAGTAGCGAAGACGCCTAAAGCCCTTCTCCCTCTAAATTGAACTAGCCATTATCCAATTACTGATCATCTATATGTGACGAAGGGAATACTTGACAAGAGGCTTCCCATTGAAATTTGAATCACATCCCTAGAGTCTAGTATAAAACGTTGGATTTTAAACTATTTGTGTGGACATCAGTCGAATGTGGAATTTAGAAAAATGATAGAAAACCCCCGTAGAGTTATACACTGTTTTATATAGGGTGGTTAAATTGTAAGTGCCGATGTTGAATGTGAACCACACCTAAACGTCATGTTTTGTTCTGCATTTCATTTGACATTTCTCAATTTCAGACTAACTCAATTTGAACCATGGAAAGATACACAATCAAGCAATGCGTTAAAGTTGTTTAAGCCTTTTACCAAAATGGGCGTTCAAATCAAAATGCATTTCGTGCACTTCGTGATGTTTTTTTGATCACCATAGTCGACCAAATGTGTCCACTATCGGGAGAATCATGCACAAATTTCAGCAAACACCAATGGCCGTGTTATCTCACGGGGTTATTTGAAAGAAAAGGTGTACGTCGATAAGCCAACAACAATTCAAGAGCTAAACGATGAGATAATTCGGCACATTAACGGCATAGAACTTCAATTATGCCTCAGCGTCATCGAAAATTTTAGGTCGCGGCGGCCATTTGGCCGATATTTTGTTCCATACATAATTGAACCAGACCAATATTATCAAAATAAAAAGAAATGACAATAATTTACTAAATAATTTGTTTTTTATTCAAAATCAACATCGGTCCTTAAAATTTAACCACCGTTTATATATCTTGCAACAATTCCACAACTACTAAACGGCGACGAAATCGTAACCTACGCAGTAGATTCCAGGGTCCTGTAGCCAAGCCCTTAAAAATATGTGGTAAGTCGTCTATCTTACGAACTTCTTCAATGTCAAATAAAGATATCAGACACAGTTTTCACTAAACTGAACTACTGCAGAAGTGCGGCTGCCTGTAAATGTGTATATTTCTGGTATCACTTTAGATATGCTATATAGATGATCTATGGCATTGCCATCTGCTATAAAATGAGATGTAGAAACATGGTCCTCAAGCTGCCGCAATCTCAGCATTTGGCGATACGACAAAAAAAACCCTTGTTGATCTCTTATAAAGTGATAGGTCGGTCCGTAACTATACAGGGACACCGTTGTCATAGAATGTTAGCGAGACGCCTTGGAATGTACACTGGCAATAGAACCTGGTTGAGCTCTTGTAAAAAAGTGGGGCCTGAGTCCCTAAGTATGCGGCGTAGCTAACCAAACGTTCACCAATCAGCTAATAGGGAGGTGAGTCTCCGGCAGGTCGGAAGTGATTTTCATGATCTAGTTATAAGAGATCACCGAACTCGCCAGGAAGATCTGAATGACATTCATTCTAACGCAGTCGAAGCCGCAATAATAAATGTCGTGCTTGGACACTACCCTTCATCCTTCATTAGTACTACAAATCCAAGTGTACTTGGTCCAACTAATGGGTTTTCCAACAAGAAATGCTATTTTGGTAATCAAAGAAAAATTCTATTTTTTGAGATAAATAATCGGATGTTTATTTCATAATAAAGAGGAAGGTATGCCGTTAATAATGAAAAACAACAACAGCTAAATGGCCACCACAACCACGCCATATCCTTTTTATGAAATTTTCCATAACCAAATCTCAAAGTGGCTGCGCTATGTCCTCGATAGCCTCACGAATTCTGTCTTGAATCGACGCTGGGCTCTTGGTGTAGACCTTATCTTTCACGTGGCCCCAAAGGAGTCGCAAGGTGTTAAATCGCAAGATCTCGGTGGCCAATTGTGATCACCTCTTCGAGAGATAACACGGTCCGGAAACTTTTCCCGTAACAGAGCAATGGACTCATTGCTTGTGTGGCACGAAGCGCCGTCTTGTTGAAAGTAAACGTTGTCCAGATCAATACCATCCAACTCCGACCATAAAAAATCTTTAATCATCTCTCGATAGCGCAATCCATTCACCGTAACTGTTGATCCAACCTCATTTTCGAAAAAGTAAGATCCAATGACCCCGCCGGACCAAAAACCGCACCAAACAGTCACACGTTGAGGATGGAGAGGCTTCTCAGCAATAACTCTTGGGTTTTACGAGCCCCAGATGCGACAATTTTGCTTGTTGACGTAGCCACCGACATGGAAATGGGCCTCATCAGTCAAGATGATTTTCGAATTTTAATAATTTTAATGCGTTGTTGAATCGTGTATCGTTCCATTTTTAGTAATGGCGTAGTTTCTACTTGTCAAATGCCAATGAATAAAAGCTTCAAAAAGGACAGCTACCGAAATACCGGGTGATTCACTGATTCAAAATAAAACCCTGTAAGATTACGATGATGTAACCGCCACAATTCGTATTGGGTGAGAATTGTGGACACTACGTCGGGCATATGTAACCTCACAATATGGAAGACCCCACGATATGTTGTTCTGCCAAGCCTACACAGTTATTTCCAAGTCCCGAACTATAGTCACCGCAATCGTATTTACAAAGCATTAATAATTAAATTGGTACTGTGAACATGATCATGATCGTCGTCACTATAATATGGTTACGACAACCATAATCATGATACAATAAAGAAAAATCTATGAATATCATTCAAAATAGCTTTTTTTATATATTTAAAGCGCATAATTTTTTATCAGTGTATGTAAGGAATGTATATCGTACTACCCTTTACATATTTGTTTATGTGCCCACAATATGTTGTGAATTATGGTTGATATTTTGTCGCCAATATTCCATAGATTCTAGGCAGTTCCCTTACTGACCATTGTGTTCTTCGCATCAACAACAACAAAAAATGTTGCAGCTATAACACTTTTTCTTCTAAGAATTTATTGAGAAAACTTGTTTTAGTTTATGGCATAAGAAACACATTTCCACAATTCAATAATTTCTTAAGAAAAATAAGGCGAATAATAAGTTTGAGAATAAAATGGAGGAAGTCGTAAAAATGCTAATAACTTTACTTCTCCGCTCGGAGTGTAATAATTTTCCAGTCAAACATTTATGCACTGCACCAACACTAAATCAACACTATACGGAATGCATATCAATAAAATAATGCGACGACTGTGGTTTTGCAGAAGTTTTTGCAAATAAATTTTAACAAATGTGACAGATGCAACACACTTATTCTCCCTCAAGTGAGGACACTATGTCTGGGAGTGGTTAAGGTTTACATTTAATAATAGATGAAAGAAATCAGAAGAGTAAGTAAAATTTCAATTAGGTAAACCAAATCACTTTGTGAAAAATGTTATATCGAATTTGGTAGTCTGTGAAGGAGATTCAGGAACGGAGGAAAATTTTTGGTCATTCTTTGTTAAACTATAGTCGTTGGGAAAGTTAACTAATCTAAAGAATATGAAGACATTAATTCTAATGATTGCTATTATTGATAAAGGGTGATTAAGTTGTAAGGGCCGATGTTGAATGTGACATTGCACCACACCTAAACGTCAAGTTTTTTCTGCATTTCATTTGACATTTCTCAATATCAGACTAACTCAATTTGAACCATGGAAAGATACACAATCGAGCAACGCGCTAAAGTTTTTTAAGCCTTTTACGAAAATGGGCGTTCAAATCAAAATGCACTTGATGTATTTTTTTTATCAGGCTAATCGACCAAATGTGTCCACTATCGGGAGAATTGTGCGCAAATTTCAGCAAACCGGGTCTGTTGGAGATGTGAAAACACCTGTGCATGCTCGCCCAGTTTGGTGCGGCTTATGGCTGGCGACGTCATCGGGACATACTTCTTCGAAATGAGGCCGGTCAGGCAGTTACTGTGAATGGTGTCCGCTATCGTGAGATTATAACGAACTTTTTATGGCCCGAATTGGAAGATATGGATGTGGACAGTATGTGGTTTCAACAGGACGGTGCCACTTGCCACACAGCTAACGAAACAATGGCTTTTTCGCGCAACAAATTCAATGGCCGTGTTATCTCACGTCGTGGCGATGTCAATTGGCCGCCAAGATCATGTGATTTGACACCGTTGGACTTCTTTCTTTGGGGTTATTTGAAAGAGAAGGTGTACGTCGATAAGCCAGCAACAATTCAAGAGCTAAAGGATGAGATAATTCGGCACATTAACGGCATGGAACCTCAATTATGCCTCAGCGTCATCGAAAATTTGGACCATCGGATGGAGGTGTGCCGCGGAGGTCGCGGCGGCCATTTGGGTGATATTTTGTTCCATATATAATTGAATTATACCACTATTATCATAATAAAAAGAAATGACAATAATTTCCTAAATAATTTGTGTTTTATTTAAAATCAACATCGGCCCTTAAAATTTAACCACCCTTTACAATACTTTCATTAAAAAGGTCTCAGTCCAACAAATATTAAAAACGAGATAGATTCTACTTAGGGAGAGTCTGCTCATTCGTTTACAACTATAAAATATTGGGTGGCAGAGTTTAAACGAGACCGTACGAGCTGCCAAGATGAACACCGTAGTGGTCGACCAATTGAGGTGTCCACGCCAGAAATGGCTAAAAAATCCACAACGTGGTATTGGATGACGGTTGAAGGTTCGTGAGCTAGCTGAATTCATAGACATTTCAAAAGTGCTATACTTCAAAAATGCTAAATTTGTGATGAGAAAGATGGGTGCCGCGTTTGCTCACAATCAAGACATTGCACCAGTGCACACATCCACTATTGCGATGACCAAATTCAATGAATGTTCGTTCGAATTGCTTCATCACGCACTTAATTCGCCAGATTTAGCTCCCTCGGATTTTTTTCTGTTTCCAAACTTAAAAAAATGACTCGGCGGAAAAAGATATGCCAGCTATGGAGGTCGAGGTTACGGTTGATGGTAATTTTCAGGAGCTAGACAGCTAAACAGGGTATCGAAGCTATTGGAAATCGTTGGAAAAAGTGTATCGAGATAAAAGGATATTATGTAGAGAAATAAAGGAAATTGTTACCAAATTTGCTGTGTTTTCTTTGTTAGGTCGGCTAATTTTGGAACCGCCATCGTGTATCCCAGAATTTCCGATATATAGCTTGAAAACTGTCAAAAAATCAAATCGGAAGGAACACTTCTGTGCCTTTTGCATATGTCCACTTAAGGGATTTGGGGCAGTAGATGACAGTTTTTGAATTCAGAAATTGAATCGCGCTAAGATTTATTTTTTAAAAAACCAGCAAGGAAGGTCTAAAGCCAGGAGGAGCCGACTATATGATACCCTACACCACCCACTCAGAGTAAAATCCCAAGATATATTGTCAAGTTTTATCAATGTTGTTTGTCTAATAAAATTGATCTGTTCAACAATTTTTATTTTATAGCGCTTAAAAGGATATTATGTAGAGAAATAAAGAAAATTGTTACCAAATTTGTTGTGTTTTCTTTGTTAGGTCGTCTAATTTTGAAACCGCCATCGTGTATCCCAGAATTTCCGATATATAGTTTGAAAACTGTCAAAAAATCAAATCGGAATGAACATTTCTATGCCTTTTCCATATGGTCTATGTCAATGTCCCTGCGGCGCAGATACCAGAAATCGCGTTAAGGGATTGGGGACAGTCGATGACAGTTTTTGAATTCAGAAATGCAGCTTCAAGGTTCCTTATGGCAGCCTGACTATCAGAGCAAATAGTTATACGACTTTAGTCAGAACGTTAATTTTCAGCAATTCTGCCACCTCCCTAGTTGCTAAGATTTCTGTCTGGTAAACACTGGGTGAGAATTTTTAATATTAACCTACAAAGTTTATTTTTGCCTAAAAAGTTTATAAAAAGTTGCTTAATGAGAAGATCTCGCTAAGATTTATTTTATGAAAAACCAACAAGGAAGGCCTAAAGCCGGGAGGAGCCGACTATATGATACCCTACGCCATCCACTCAGAGCAAAATACCTAGAAAAATTGTCAAGTTTTATCAATGTTGTTTGTCTAATAATATTGTTCTGTTCAAAAAATTTTATTTTATATCGGGACTAGCTGAGCCCGGTGCGCTTCGCTGCCCATGTCAAAATTAGCGCTGTAGAAACTGTATTTTATATCCGATCAGTACGAAATTCGGCAGAAAGAGGTTTCTTATTACATGAAGGAATACTGCCAAATTTGGAGAAAATCGGTTCAGATTTAGATATAGTCCCCATATATATGTTATATATATGGGGAGCAAGATAATTCAATTTCAAAATTTGTCTTATATGGGCGGTGGCACGCCCATTGGTCAGATCCCGCCAATTTTTAGACCAATCACGTGGACTATCGCCAGAAAGATATGTATAACATTACAGCACTCTAAATAAAAAATTGTGCAAGATATATCAATTTCGAAATTTGGCTTATAAGGGCGGGGCCACGCCCATTGGTCCGATCCCGCCCATTTTCTGACCAATCACGCAGACTGCCACCATATACATATACACAAAATTCCAGCACTCTCGCTAACATATTGTGCAATATATATCAGTTTCAAAATTTGGCTTATATGGGCCGGGCCAAGCCCATTGGTCCGATCCCGCCCATTTTTTGACCAATTACGTAGAATGCCACCAGATACATATACACAAAATTCTAGCACTCTCGCTACTAAATTGTGCAAGATAGATCAATTTTGGGTTATATGGGCGGGACCACGCCCTTTGGTCAGATCCCGCTCATTTTTAGACCAATCACGTAGGCTTCCACCAGACACATATACACTAAATTACAGCACTCTCGCTAACAAATTGTGCAAGATATCTAAATTTCAAAATTTGGCTTATATGGGCGGGGCCACGCCCATTGGTCCTATCCCGCCCATATTTGGACCAATCGCGTAGATCGCCAACGGATGTATATGCACAAAATTCCAGCTCTCTCGATAACAAATTGTGCAAGATATCACATTTTTAAAATTTGGCTTATTTTGGCGGTGCCACGCCCATTGGTCCGATCCGGCCCATTTTTGGACCAATCACGTGGACTGCCACCAGATACATATGTTCAACATTACACCTCTCTCGGTAACAAATTGTGCAAGATATCACATTTTTAAAATTAGGCTTATATGGGCGGGGCCACGCCCATTGGTCCGATCCCGCCCATTTTGTGACCAATGGCAAATTGTGCAAGATATCACATTTTTAAAATTTGGCTTATATGGGCGGGGCCACGCCTATTGGTCCGATCCCGCCCATTTTTGGACCAAGCACGTAGACTGCCACCATATACATGTACACAAAATTCCAGCACTCTCGCTAACAAATTGTGCAAAATATCTCAATTTCAAAATTTGGCTTATATGGGCGGGGCCACGCCCATTGGTCCGATTCCGCCCATTTTTGGAAAATTCACATAATCTGCCACTAAATTCATACACACAAAATTTCAGCGCTCTAGGTAAAAATTTTTCTCAATATCAAAATTGGACCCATATGATATATCGAAAATTCAAGTACCCTATTTTCAGCACCCCCTACACATGTACATTCTGTGAAAATTTCAAGATGATCGGTCAAGCCGTTTAGACGTCTATACGGAACAAACAAACAAACCCACAAACAGACACTATCTTTTATATATATAGACTAGCTGGACCCGGTCCACTTCGTTGCCCCAGACTTCAGATTTCCGATTCCGTCCATTTTTGAACCAACTACCTAGACTGCCATAAAATGCAAACTTTTTAGACCATTCATGTAGGCTATCATCAGATACATATGCACAAAATTACAGAACTGTCGCTAAAAAAATGTGTAAGACATCTCAATTTAAAATTTAGTTTATATGGGCGGGGCCCCGGCCATTTATCCGATCCCGACCCTTTTTGGACCAATAACGTAGACTACCACCAGACATCACTTTCGCTAAAAATTGTGCAAGATATGTGTCTCAATTTCAAAATTTGGCTTCTATAGGCGGGGCCACGTCCATTGGTCTGATCCCGCCCATTTTGGGCGAATCGCGTAGACTGTCATCAGATACATGTGCCCAAAACTGCAGCACTCTCGATAATAAATTGTGCAAGATATCTCAATTTTAAAATTTGTCGTATGTGGGCGGGGCCACGCCTACTTCATATATCGAAATTCAAGTACCCTATTTTCACCACGCCCCACACATGTACATTCTGTGAAAATTTCAAGAAGATCGGTTCAGTCGTTTAGACGTCTATACGGTACAAACAAACCAACAAACAAACAAACAAACAAACACACATTCTTCTTTATATATATAGATAGATATAGATATGTTTATACGGGGGTAATATACATATACATCTGAAATGTTTTTCTTCAAATTTCGCAAGTTTTATTTTTGGCTCAAGAAACTGTTATCTGCTAAATGTTGTTGGCATATGATAAAGGGTTTTGCAATAAGAGTAATACGATTTCTTTGAAAAACACACTTATTGTTAAGGATATTCAAAAGTTTTTTATTTAATGAGAAGTACAATTATGTTCTAAATAAAACGTCATTCAAATGGCCTCCAAGACTTCTTCTGCAGGAACGAATTCGATGAACCCAATTTTGGAGCACTTTTTCCACTACATAAAGTTGTATGTAATGAATGGCACATTCAATATTGACTTGTAAAGCTTGAAGAGAGTCTGGTTTATTTCAAAAAACCAATGACTTAAAATAACCCCACAAGAAGTATTCTAATGGTTAAATCACAACTTCTTGGAGGTCATTCAATATCACAATTTCTTGAAATAATCGAATCTCCAAACTTTTCTCACAATAATTCAAATGTTTCATTTGCTGTGTGGCACGTAGCCACAATCGGCCAATGGCAAAAATATAGCTTTTAAAGAGGGCTAAATTATTGCTCATGGGTGTCAAGGTCGTAGGTCGAGTGGAAAGTGTTGTTTTTTTATTTTAAAAATATGGACATAGCATCATTTTCAAATGTGAACGGAAAGTTTATTTTTGCTCTAGCTCCTTAACGGTACGTCGTTTCAGCAATCGGTCAATGGCAAAAAGATAGCTCTAAACGAGAGCTAAAATATGATTGTCACAAACAAACTAAACTAAATACAAATAAACTCAACTAAGAACATATGTTTGAGACAAGAGTGCCAACATAAAAAACGCTAATCGAATGTACGTAGCCCGAGAAATTTCAAAATTCACATTTTCTATTGAACAGACCTCGTATATCATTTGCTACTACGTTTCTCTAATTACGTTTCTCGTTTCGGGGTTCCTAAGTTTTCTTACATCGATTCTTTTGTTCGGTGGTTGTCCATCAAGCCTCTTCCGGGTTTTCAACCTCAGCTTAAAATATGCTACCAATAGTTCACGGTCGCTGTCAATGTCTGCTCCCCGTTTTGTACGCACATCCAACAGAGAGGATTTCCACTTTCTGTTTATACAAATGTGGTCAATTTGGTTCCTGGTAATACCATTTGGCGAAGTCCAAGTATATTTGTGGATGTTCTTGTGTGGGAATAGTGATCCATCTAACACCATTTCGAACGTTTGGCATATTTCCACAAATCGTTCTCCGTTCCTGTTACGAGTGCCAAGGCCGGGGCAGCCCATTAGTGTTTTTAGGCCGTCATTACTGCATCCAATTTTCGCATTGAAGTCTCCCATCAATAGTAAAACATCACGTTTCGCGGTAGAATTAAGAGTTTTGGATAGTTTGCCGTAGAATATCTATTACTGTAGAAGCGAGCAGTTATTATACGATCGCAAATGGGGGCCCATGTACTTAGGGAATGTCTCATTTGTTTGGCAGTTATTATACCCACGCCTCTCTCATGTCTGCTGTCGTGTCCACTATGCAGAATTAGGTTACCATTTTTCGACGTCGATAGTCCGCAGCCTTTCCACCTCATTTCGCTCAGTTCCAGAATCTGTAGCTTGTACTTGGCCATTTCATTTTCGAGTTGGGCGAGTCTCGTATTGTCACTCAGAGTCCTTACATTCCACTGAGCGATGCATATCCGTTTTCGTTTAGCAAGGTTCGTCAACAGGTTTCGATCATTATTATTTGTATTTGTTTCTGTTTCGGTAATCGTTTAATATTCGGACTAACAGATGATTAGTCTGTTGAATCCTATTCTGGTGCTGGGGCTGCCAGCTTGTAGACTCCAGACCGACTTTGTGTATATTACAGGCCGCCTCTATTTTGAGGAGCAGACGCCTACCGGGAAACCGCTCAATGTGAGACAGATGTTGCTCGGATTTTTTCATGTGTCTGTTTTGGTCCACGGGTGGTATTTGATTTTCCACCTGCCTTGTATATCTACAGGGCATCCCCCTATCCGCCACCTGCGGACGCGTCCGATGGGAGGCAGACAACTTTACATGGATATTTATACATTATAGAATATAAATTTCAAAATTTCAGCTAAATCGGCAACAAAATGTCAACTCTAGAGCTCCAAGAAGGCAAATCCGTACATTTCAATACTTGGACCGATATTCCAATATAAAATGTTGCTTATACGACGACTACTCAAATAACCGTGGAAAGTATTTGTGCAAAATTTCTTAAATTTCAGTTTATATTTGCGACCTTAACTTTGACGACAGAAATATGTATGAAAATGGAAGGTTTACCTCTTCTCTTTTTGGGCGTTACAAGCAAATACACAAAATAATAATACCCTATATCACCGGTCAGGTATAAATAATTGATTCCGGGGTTGAAATCGATTTTTATACTCTACACTATAGGATGGGGGGTATATTCATTTTGTCACTCCTCTAAATATTGATCTGAGACCCCATAAAGTATGTATATTCTTAATCGTTGTAAAATTCTAAGACGATTTAGCCATGTCCCTCCGTTTGTTATAATCACGCTACAGTCCTTAATAATAGAGCTAGGTTGATCAAATTTGGTAGAAATATTTCTTATAGTTGCAGGTTATTTCGGATTGGAAATGGGCCATATCGGTTTATGTTTTGATATAGCTCCCCTATAGAGGTCGCTCCAAAATAAGGATTTTGAGCCATAGATACCACATTTTTATGGCAATTTAGCAGAAACTTTGCAGATTGTATTATATTTTGACAAGAATTCATCACAGAAAAATTTTACAAATCGGTTCATATTTTGTTATAGTCACCCTATAGAGGTCGCTCCAAAATTTATGTATTTAAGCCATAAATGCCACATTTTCTAAGCATTTTAATTGAATCTTTGCAGTTTGTATTTAATTAAGAGAAGAATTCATCGCAGTAAAAAGTTTTTAAATCAGTTCATATTTTGTTATAGTCCGCTTATAGATGTAAGCCCTAAACACCACATTCTCTGCAATTTATATTCTATTTTGGCAAGAATTCATCTTAATAAAATGTATCCAAAAAAATATTTATTTTAAGCCATAAATATCACATTTTCCAGGTGATACCAATTTTCAGCCCGATCAGTTGACATTTGTGGTCTCTATGGCGTTATGAAGTCAAATCGGACAGATGCTATACATGAGGGCTATATCAAAATGTGATATACCCCATTCTCAATCCCAAGTTACCTGCTCAAGTAGTATAGATTGTAGCGTGATTACAACAGACGGACGGACGGACATGGCTAAATCATCTTAGAATTTCAAGACGAATAAGAATAAACAAGTATATACTTTATGGGGTCTCAGATCAACGTTTAGAGGTGTTACAAACGGAGTGACAAAATGAATGTACCCCCCCCATCCTATGGTGGGGGGTATAATAATCGTTCTCCAATTGCAACTTTTCGTGCGCTAAGTCCATTTTTTTTAAATCCCCAAAAAACACTTTCCAGTCGACATACGACCTTGACACCCATTAGCAGTATTTTAGCTCTCGTTAAGAGCTATCTTTTTTGCCATTGACCGATTGTGGCTACGTGCCACACAGCAAATGAAACAATGTAATTGTTTCGAGAAAAGTTTGGAGATTCGATTATTTCAAGAAATTGTGATATTGAATGATCTCCAAGAAGTTGTGATTTAACACCATTAGACTATTTCTTGTGGGGTTATTTGAAGTCATTGGTCTTTCGAAAAAAAACAGCATCTTTAAGCTTTACAAGTCAATATTGAACGTGCCATTCATGACATACGACTTGATTTAGTGGAAAAATTGCTCGAAAATTGGGTTCATCGAATTCATTCTTGCAGAAGAAGTCGTGGAGGCCATTTGAATGGCGTTTTATTTAGAACTCAATTGTTTCGATTGTACTTCACATTGAATAAAAAACTTTTGAATTTCCTTAACAATAAGTGTGTTTTTTTCAAAGAAATCATATACCCTGAATATTTAAAAATACTAAAATTCGTTCGTTTTTATTTATTTCTTTTATTAGCACACGAACCCCCCTTTTTGGACCCCTACACCAACAATTTGGGTGAAAATCCGGCGTGTGAAATATTATGCTCCTAGTTTCATGACTTTGGCCGAGGCACATTTGCACATACCATTTTCAGTTCGCTTGCAATACTTTGTTACACATAATTTCCTTTGACACTTAAATCCGCGGCATTATCATTAACAGCGGATGTAAGTGCGTCGGAATATGTTCAAATTACTTTGTGAGCGAAGTTATCAGCATTCAAACGAACTTTATCCTAATGAATTTCACAAAACTTAGAAATATGCATATGTAAGATACGCGGTTGCAGAAGAATCTACCGAACCACAATTACACAAAGAGCCAAATAGTGGGAGTGTGTGCGGACTTGTGGTGTTCGAAAACTATTCCTCTCAAAGGATACTCGTTACATATTTGAATATGATGAAGTTTTGTGGTGCTATCCGAAGCTAGCAGAGTGTTCCACCACATAAACTTTTATGAGATTGATATTGTTTTAGGCAAAGAGTCATTGCAGAACAATCCATCCGTACTCCGACCGCTTTGCTTATTTCTGATATCATTTCCTGTCCCCGGTTTAGTGACGCCAAACCCAATAATACACCTTTGGAAACATTTATCTGCCAGAATGATGCGGCAAACCCCCAATGGTATTACCTTATTTATGCATCCTCTTGTTGCACACACACACACACTTATATATTAATGCAGTTTCTTTCTTTGTGTTTGACAGTAAAAATATTACAATTGCTTTAGAGCGGAACCACCATTTCCCCCTCAGAACTTATTAGGCACCATAAGACCATAAAGAACTTCAAGTTTTTCCAATAAATTCTTAAAATATGGGGGAAAGGACTGCAGCTGCATTGGAGACTAAACGAACAACTCTGCTACTGTACTTAACAAAATATCATTGGTCGGCAAATGGAGCCTACAAATTCAACAATAATTCACATTACATTTCGAGCAATAAACAAATAAATGCCAAGTGATAGTCTTACGATCTCTTTTCTTCTTTCTGTGCCCAAGTTTGTTAATAATTTATTTGCAATGTTTATGCATTTGCTCTCAGACCTCCCTTCAACCTCCCACTACACCATTTCCAAATGTAATAGGATAAATAGAAGTTTAAATTAAAAAGAACATCTGCAATTGAAGAATTCCGCTATAAATTAAAAGGACATCAATTTATTAAATTTTTTGACGAGATATTGCCATATTAAGTTTTGTTAATAAAATTAATAATTTTGACAAAAAAGTGATACCAAAGTTTCCTTCTTTAGGCTCTATGACCACAAGATTTTGTTCTTTTAGTTCTACGATGCTTAATTAACGAGATATGACCATTTTAAGTTTTGCTAAGGAAATTCCAAATTTATAAAAAATGTTAGCCAAAAAACAAGTAAAAGCATTAAGTTCGGCCTGGCCGAATCTTATATACCCTCCACCATAGATAGCATGTGAATGGTTTCGGGCACAATTAAAGTCATATTACAATATTTCACACCGATTCGTTGAAATTTTGTGGTTTTTGTTGCGTTAAGAAGTAAAATCTAGAGGAACCATTGTATGGGGCTATATCAACACATGGACCTATGGCTATCATTGTTAGTGTGAGTGTGCGGGTATAAATTAACCTCAGTTACCAATTTTCAACCCGATCAGATGACATTTGTGGTCTCTATGGCGTTAAGAAGTCAAATCGGACAGATGCTATACATGGGGGCTATATCAAAATGTGGACCGATATAGCCCATTCTCAATCCCAAGTATAAGCAGTATCTATACCATAATTCAGCCACCTAGCTCAAGTATTATAGATTGTAGGACGGTTACAACAGACGGACGGATTGTAATGTCCAAATTCCTTATTTTATTCAAAGAACTTTAAATCTCTGAAAACTTCCTAAAATGTTTAACGGACAGCTCTTGAGTGGGGATCGTACCAAAGATGTAAAAAAAAAATAATAGAATTAGCAAGTGATCAACGGAGACTGTGGGAGCCATTGAAATGCTAGCTTGCAGTCGGTTGGGGGGGTTCGTGTCTCCTTGAAAACCGAACTGATACGTTCCTGGACATAAATAACTTTTTATAGACCCCGGATTGGAAACGATGAAGCTGTAGATTTAATGGTTAGTGTAGGAGATATGAAACCCCAAAGGTATTCAGTCACGAGTTACCACCGTACTTTGTAGTCCCCTGTTGTTGTTGGGACGTACCACCTCTAAACCCGAACCCTGCCATGATCTCGAAGGGCTTATTTTGTCAAGATCCCAAACGGTAACGATCTACAACTCCGCACTCCTACATTACCTCAGTAAGAAATATGGAAATAATTTTACGCCATCGTAATCGAAGTATTTCGTTTCAATACAAAATTTTGTATAAAGATGTGATCAGAATTCATTGCGACAAAATTATTTTACAATCATACAATTGAGCATCATACACGGTTGTATGTAAGTCTAAGCCCTAACAACACCGAACATGTTTGTCGAACTTCTCTACATCCGCAATTACTTATGTACAAAATATGAGAAGTATAACCTAATCAGTTTCATACGAGTATGAACTTTTTGCTTAATAAATAAGGAATAATATACATGTGTAGAGGTATATAACTATATTCTCTTAAAAAATTTAGATGCCTGGACAAATTCAATAATAACTTAAGTGTTTAACATTCGGGAATAGGATTCCCAAAATCAAGAGATCATAGATCGAAGATGCTTGTCGTATTCGCTATTTAGGTAGAAAAGATTATCGTTTCTCTAAGCTTTAGTTAGTTTAACTGATATTTAAGTGTGAAATTTGAGTGATTACATAATGGGATGATGTGGAATTTTGTTTGCAAAGGTTTCTATTTTAGTCTTTTGTCACAATGTAAGCAAAATTTTAGTATAAATAGGACCCACAAAACAAGGGACCTATATGTTATCATAGGCTTTACTTACCAACATCCAAAACATACCATAGATCTTCGAGGCCTCTGCGAACAGGTCAGTTGTGCGATGTGGTGGCAACAGACGGCTCAATGTAGTTGTTAAGACTTTCTGGAAAATACCAAAATTTTGCCCTAATAGTGTGAATGAGGAACCTTTGCAATCTTCCCGGGATGTAATACTAAAATTAAAAAGTAATTAATACAAGGATTTCCAACGAATTCGGTAAAAAAAAGAAGATAAAATATAATGATTGACCTCCTCAAGTTGTTGCGGATTTTTTCCGGAAGATTGTTCTAATTGTATGGTGCATTCAAGATTATGCGATAGGAACTTCTTTTTCTCGTATATAGGTGCAGGCGTTCTCAGCCCATAAAAAAAATTCTCGATGCTTCTCCGCCTCTCTATTCTGCTTTGACCTCAACTCGGTCGGGTGGTAATGAAAGATTATCAAATTTTTAGATTCCTATTGGTTTTCCAGAAAAAGTTAATTGCACGCACTGCTGGAATAACCGGCCTTTATTCTCGTGAAATCTCTTCGAAGTCTGGTATAACGTGTACTGGCTTATTTGGGAGGAAAACCGTAGAGTACGGTGGAATTTTCTCTACAGAAGTTAAAATGCACTTGATTTCGCCTGTCTCCGATCCTCCTGATCTGACTGTACACGATTTAGCTCGATAGGTGATGTAACAACAAGAATAGCACTGAATTAAATTAAGTTATTTTCGATTTGAATTAATGTGGCCTTTGATGAAACACTTCACTGAATAACTACCTTCAACAATCTTTAATCGCAGTTAGGCGAAATTAAATAGTGATGCTGGCTTATTTAATCGATTTTACACTTAATTAATTTCTATTAGTTTCACAATCTATCAGAATTCATCCGCGGATTCTATTTGTTCAGACTTGTTTAGAGGCGTGATTTACTGATCCAGACTTCAAAAGGGAAAGACTGAACGCAGCCGTCTGCATCACCTCCAAACCTCGCTTCAAAAAATTTGCTAATGCTATAAAAAAACAGATGAGGGGAAATATGTATATATCTGAGTATATATATATGAACGTACATAGTTATGTACTTGTCCTCACCTACGCTGACATGAATCACTTCACATGACGTGTAAGTTCTAAAAACTGCAGCAAAAGAAGACGACAAGAAGAAACGAGTTACATATGTACACGCATGACCTATATGTAAACGCATGTCTCAGTCGAGTCGATTCAAAGCATTTGTTGTTGTACGAACCAACCTATGACATTGTTATGGTGACTTAGCTTCGGAAAACAACAAACAAAAAATATAAAAGAATCTCCGCTCGCGGGATTAGAACCATGGTTCGTCTGTCTACGAGTCGCGCGCGCTACCTCTGAGCTACTCTAAGCTCGGCTTGCACTCGTGCAAAACGAGACTATTAACTCGAGGTGACAATCCTGTGTTATTTTGTTTACAACCAGTTATTCTAAATATAGACACATAAGCTCGAAGCGCATAGCTAAGGTAGAATAAACAAAAAAAAACATTCTTGTAATCTGATAACAGAGATGAGATATTCTTTCCAGTCTATCAATAAAATCTTTCCCAGTGAACATTTTGGGATAGCGATACTCTTATACTGGACATCACAGGATGGACTGACGGACATGGCTAAATCGTCTTAGAATTTTAAGACGATTAAGAATATGTGATTCTAACTAGGATACTCTCTCGGCTTCAAGACCATTTTGTTTCTATATTATTATAGAAACAAGTTTTTTATACATGGCGGTATATAAATATGTATTAAAAATTGGCAGCACACATACTGGATCATGATTTCTGAGCCGTGACACTCGTTATCAACAGTTCTGCTGCAGTTGTATGGGAGATACGGAGCTCTATATGGTTGATTTCTACACACAAGCGATGAGAAATCTCATCGAATGAGAAATCTTTGTGAAACCACACTTCTCCAAAATCTTCCAAAAACAATTGTTAACCAAAGTTAATACAGAACACCAGCCATGTCCAATGAGAAGGAAATTTTGCTCCATCAAATGGAAAATTACCACACTATGCAGAAAAGCTTTTATGGTTTTTGTCTGCACTAAGTGTAGTTGTGGTGAGTCAAAAGACTCACCATGTTTTGCTAGCCATGCAGAAAGATTTGCAGACCGAATAAAAGCAAGCAAGAACACGATTAAGAATATGTATACTTTATGTGGTCTCACATCAATATTTAGAGGTGCTACAAACGGAGTGACAAAATGAATATACCCCTCATCCTATGGTGGAGGATATAAAAATATGGTAAATGTAGAGTAGATGAACAGTAGGAATCACAATAAGTAAGTTGCTATATATGGGGGCTATATCGAAATATGGACCGATGTTTGGACCGATAAGAAGTATCTATACCAAATTTCAGCCATCTAGCTCAAGTATTATAGATTGTAGCGTGATTACAACAGACGGACATGGCTAAATCGTCTTAGAATTTTACGGCGATTAAGAATATATATACTTTATGGGGTCTCAGATCAATATTTAGAGGTGTTAAAAACGGTGTGACAAAATGAATATACCCCTCATCCTATGGTGGATGGTATAAAAATATGGTAAATGTAGAGTAGATGAACAGTAGGAATCACAATAAGTATGTTGCTATATATGGGGGCTATATCGAAATATGGACCGATGTTTCCCATTTTCAATCCCAAGTTACCTGCAGCTATAAGAAGTATCTGTACCAAATTTCAGGAACCTAGCTCAAGTATTATAGATTGTAGCGTAATTACAACAGACGGACGGACAGAAGGACATGGCTAAATCGTCTTATAATTTTAAGACGATTAAGAATATAAATACTTTATGGGGTCTCAGATCAATATTTAGAGGTGTTACAGACGGAGTGACAAAATTAATATACCTCCCATCCTATGGTGGAGGGTTTAATAAGTGATAACGAAATGTCGTTCTTCGACCCTTAATTAACAAGATATTACAATATTTTTACATATTGCTAAGGAAATTCAAGATTTATTAAAATTTTGGTAAAAAATAAGTGATAACAAAATTACGTTATTTTAGCTCTACGACGCTTAATTAACGAGATATTTCCATTTTAGGTTTTGCCAAGGAAATTCAAAATGTATTAAAATTTTGTCCAAAAAAGAAGTGATAACAAAATTTCGTTATTTTAGCTCTACGACGCTTAATTAACGAGATATTGTTATTTTAAGTTTTGCTAAGGAAATTTAAACTTTTGACAAAAAAATACGTGATAACAGAATTTTCTTCTTTTAGTTCTACGATGCTTAAATAACAAGAGTTTTGCTAAGGAAATTCAAAATTTATTAAATTTTGGCCAAAAAATTAGTGATAACAAAATTTCCTTGTTTTAGCTCTAGGGTGCCTAATTAACAAGATATTTCCATTTTAAGTTTTGCCAAGGAAATGCGAAATTTATTACAATTTTATCCAAAAATAAGTGATAACAAAATTTCGCTATTTTAGCTCTACGACGCTTAGTTAACGAGATATTTCAAAATTTTGGCCAAAAAATAAGTGATAACAATATTTTGTTATTTTAGCTCTACGACGCTTAATTAACGAGATATTTACATTTTGAGTTTTGCCAAGGAAATTCACAATTTATTAAAATTTTGGAAAAAAAATAAGTGATAACAAAATTTCAATTCAAGAAAATTCAAAGAAAATTCAAATTTAATTTGATCAAAAACAAGTAAGAAAGTTTCAGTCGGGTAAACCGACTAAGGTATACCCTCACTTTGTGAGTAGTAACATTACTCTAATAAATCTGTCAATTTGTGTGGGAGGTACCGGAAGGGATTTCTCCAAATACACCTGTTTTTCGGTAAACAGAAGATTCTTAAATACATTGCATTGTGCCGAACTATAAGCGTTTATGTGCACTGGTATATTAAAGTTACGAGCTATGTAATTTTGGTATGATTTGGTCTATTTGTGTGGGAGGTACAAACGCCCACTTTTTACAGGACTATAGGCACTATAACAGCATTACACTGTACAAAATTTCAAGTATTTGTATGCACTGGTATTAAAGTTACAAGCCGTTTAATTTTGGAACGAAACGGTCAATTTGTGTGGGAGGTACCAAAAAGGGCTGTACAATAACGCCCATTTTTTACCGGACTATAGGCGCTACAAAAACATTATACTGTGGAAAATTTCAAGCATTTTTATGCACTTGTATTAAAGTTATAAGCAGTTAAATTTTGATGCAAAATGGTCCATTTGTGTGGGAGGTACCAAAAGGGGCATGCCAACTTCACCCATTTTTCTCGAGGTAATAGCGACTAATATACTAATATTATGTGTAGAATTTCAGAAGATTCGAATAAGTAGTATAGAAGTTATTAAAGAATCAATATTTCACTAAATTTTAACCCTTTGTGTGGGAGGTACCAGAAGGAGTAGACCAATATGGCCATCTTCGAACTCATCCGGAGATAGATAAAAATATTACCGCATACCAAATTTGAAGTCAATCGGTTACTCCTTTCGAGAGTTATCGTGCGCACCAGCCAGCAGACAGACAGACAGACGGACGGACATTGCTCATTCGACTTAAAATTACCCAAAACGAATATCCGCCGAACATACTTGGGGTCTTAGGTCACTCCTTCAATGTGTTACACTTTTTTCCGTAGCAAATGATATATACCCTCGTATCACTAAAGTGAGGGTATAACAAGTAAAAGCGTTAAGTTCGGCCATGCCGAATCTTATATGTATAACATCCACCATGGATTGCATTAAATTTTATTACTGGTAAATCTTTGGATATGAAGCAAATCATGAAACGATCCTTTTTGTTTAAGTAAAACTAACGCTGCAATTTTTAACCAAATTTTAGTCCTCAAATACTTTAGCCAAAATCTTCATCTGAAAAATTTGGTACATATTTATGACTTAAAATATAATTTTTGGGAGTTTTATCTATGGCAAAATTAAATTTTATATGTTTAATTCTATTGAGATAATTTTTTACCAAAATAGAATACAAACTTCAAAGTTTCAGTAAAATTTCTAAAAAAAATGGTGTTTTTGGCTTACATAATCCTGTTTGGGAGAGACATCAATAGGTGCACGCGGAAAAAAAATCGCTTTTGTATTGTCCCAAACATATTCGGCTTGAAACATATATATGTTTAGGGTACACTCCAAACATATAATATTTGATACACACAAAAATTATATATTTGGGAGGATGTTGTTCTAAATAAATCTTTGTTCACATCCAAATATGTGTTTATTTTAGACTATTTTTTCCGAAACAAATATTTGGTTGCATTTAAGTATTCAGAAAAAAATTGAGTTAAATTTTTCAGTAATTCAAAGTACATTTTTGGAAATTTTTTAATGTCGTAAGAATAATAAATAATAATAATTGAAATCGTATAATCTTGGATCGAAATCTATTACTTGGAGGATTGAAAACTAATGATGGCTTGGAATACTCAGAAAATTTAAATTATTAATTTAAAACAGAAGTTAATGCTGCATTTCGTATCATAACTGGGATGTTGAATGCTAAACCTAAATTCGAAAAATTCAACAAAAGTTTCGAAAATATTTTTTAATAAAATATATTTGGAGAAATTCCTAAACAATAATTTTATTTGTTTTCAAACACATATTTTATTTGAGAAATTTAGTTTGCAAATATTATATGTTGTAACATATTAATATACGAGTTTCAAATATATTTTATTGATTTTCAAATAAAATTTATTTGATCAGAAATATATAATATTTAAAAATTTGTGTTGCAAATATATTTTCTTTCGATTCAAACATATCAGAAAAGGCGATTTTGCCCCGTGTGGACTAAAGAAATATGAACTGATTTAAAATTTGTTTTGATGAATTCTTGTCTTTATACGATACAAACGGCCAAGATTCAGTTAAGATGTATAGAAAATGTGGTATTTATGTCTTAAATACGTATCTTTTGGAGCGACCTCTATTGGGTGACTATAACAAAATATGAACCGATTTGTAAAATTTTTGCAGTGATAAATTCTTGTCAAAATAGAATACAAACAGCAAAGTTTCTGCTAAATTGCTTTAAAAATGTGGTATCTATGGCTCAAAACCCGTATTTTGGAGCGACCTCTATAGGGAGCTATATCAAAACATTGACCGATATGGCCCATTTGCAATCCCAAACAACCTGCAACTATAAGAAGTATTTCTAACAAATTTGATCAACCCACCTCTATTATTACGGACTGTAGCGTGATTACAACACACAGATGGACGGACGGACATGGCTAAATCCTCTTAGCATTCTACGACAATTACAAATATATACACTTTATGCGGTCTCAGATAAATATTTAGAGGTGTTACAAACGGAGTAACAAAAAGAATACACCCCCATCCTATGGTGGAGGGTATAATAAGTGATCTCAAAAACAAGTAAGAAAGTTCAGTCGGAGATACCGACTTAAGAATCCCCTGACCTTCAGTCCCCAAAAATATTCGTAAATTTATATATTTTTTATACCCTCCACCATAGGATGGGGGGTATATTCATTTTGTCACGTTACATCTCTAAATATTGATCTGAGACCCCATAAAGTATATATATTCTTAATCGTCGGAAAATTCTAAGACGATTTAGCCATGTCCGTCCGTCCGTCTGTTGTAATCACGCTACAGTCCGTAATAATAGAGCTAGATTGATCACATTTGGTAGAAATATTTCTTATAGTTGCAGGTTGTTTGGGATTGCCAATGGGCCAGATCGGACAATGTTTTGATATAGCTCCCCTATAGAGGTCGCTCCAAAATACGGGTTTGAGTCATAGATACCACATTTTTAAAGCAATTTAGCAGAAACTTTGCAGTTTGTATTCTATTTTGACAAGAATTCATCACAGCAAAAATTTTACAAATCGCTTCATATTTTACTATAGTCACCCTATAGAGGTCACTCCAAACTATATGTATTTAAGCCATTAACACCATATTTATACCCTCACTTTAGTGTGACGAGGGTATATATCATTTGCTGCGGAAAAAAGTGTAACACATCGAAGGAGTGATCTAAGACCCTAAGTATGTTCGGAGGAAATCCGTTTTGGGTCATTTTAAGTCGAATGAGCAATGTCCGTCCGTCTGTCTGTCTGTCTGTCTGTCTGTCTGTCTGTCCGTCTGTCCGTCTGTCTGTCTGTCTGTCTGTCTGTGTGTCTGCTGGTTGGTGCGCACGATAACTCTCGAAAGGAGTAACCGATTGACCTCAAATTTGGTATGTGGTAATATTTTTTTCTATCTCCGGCTAAGTTCGAAGATGGGCCATATTGGTCCACTCCTTCTAGTACCTCCCCCACAAATGGTTAAAATGTTGTGAAATATTGATTCTTTAATAACTGCTATACTACTTATTCGAATCTTTTGAAATTCCACACATAGTATTAGCTTATTAGTCGTTATCAACTCGAGAAAAATGGGCGAAGTCGCCACGTCCTTTTTGGTACCTCCCACACAAATGCACCATTTTGCACCAAAAGTTAACAGCTTATAACAATAATAACAGTGTATAAAAATACTTGAAATTTTGTACAGTATTATGCTTTTATATTGCCTACAGTCCAGGGAAAAATGGGTGTTGTTGTCACGCCCCTTTTGGTACCTCCCACACAAAGGTACCTTTTTGCACCAAAAGTTAACAGCTTATAACATTAAAACCAGTGTATAAAAATACTTGACATTTTGTACAGTGTAATGTTTTTATAGTGTCTATAGCCCTGTGAAAAATGGGCGTTATTGCCATGCCCCTCTTTGTACCTCCCACACAAAATGCCCACATCATACCACAATTTAATGTCTCATAACGTTTATACCAGTGCACATAAATGCTTATAAGTCGGCACAGTGCAATGAATTTAAAGTATCTAATGTTCAGCAAAAAAAAAGGTGTATTTGATAAACCCCTTCTGGTACCTGCCACACAAATTGACAGAATAATTCGAGTAATATTCAATATTACATTACTCACAAAGTGAGGGTTTACCTTAGTCGGTTTACCCGACTGAAACTTTCTTACTTGTTTCTAAGCATTTTAACTGAATCGTTGAAGTTTGTATTTAATTAAGACAAGAATTCACCGCAGTAAAAATTTTTTAAAATCAGTTCATATTTTGTTATAGTCCACCTATACATGGTATGTTCAAAAAAATTTGCGAATTTTGTATTTTTTCAAAAAGTATTTATT
Organism: Eudasyphora cyanicolor; assembly: GCA_963930755.1. Classification (NCBI taxonomy): domain Eukaryota; kingdom Metazoa; phylum Arthropoda; class Insecta; order Diptera; family Muscidae; genus Eudasyphora; species Eudasyphora cyanicolor. The sequence goes on along the minus strand of OZ005735.1, from coordinate 265,143,170 downwards.
TATTCATATCTATTTTGTCCCCTTCAAAGTAATTCCCCTCGGATATAATACACTTCTGCCAACGTTTTTTCCAATCCTCGAAGCACTTCAAATAATCATTTTTGGGGATCTTGATCAGCTCCTCCTGCGATGCTGTCTTTATCTCTTCAATCGTGGCGTAGCGTCGTCCTTTCATGGGCCTTTTCAGTTTTGGGAACAAAAAATAGTCACAGGGGGCTAGGTCAGGGGAATACAGTGGCTGCGCCACCATTACTCTGTTGTTTTTGGCCAAATATTCGCGCACAAGCAACGATGTGTGTGCAAAAGCCAGTATCATGGTGCAAAAGCCAGGTTTTTGTTCTTACACAAATCCGGGCGTTTTTGGCGGATTGCTTCGCACAATTTGCGCATAACTTGCAGGTAATATTCTTTATTGACCGTACTACCCTGTGGCAAGAACTCATAATGCACCACGCCCCTGCAATCAAAGAAAACTGTGAGCTCGGTCGTCCGGCACGCTGTTCGTCCTTCGCATCTTCTCGGCCCTCTAAGAACATTTTGTACCACCGATAAACGTTGCTTTGGTCCAAGGTAGCTTCACCATATACCACAGTCAACATTCGGAATGCGTCAGCGCACTTTATTTTGTTTTTCACACAAAATTTGATGCAGATTCTTTGATCCATTTTCTGAAATAGATAAAAATCGAAGACAAGTTAAAACACATCCAAACACAACAGCTGTCAAAAATTAACTAAACATTCAAAATGGCCGACCTTGTCAGCATAAGTAAGGGACATGAGTACCAACATAACGCTACAAAAATATCAAAAATCAAATGCACGTAGCCCGCGGAAATTAAAAATTCGCGATATTCTTTGAACATACCTCGTAGATGTCGCTCCTAAAAAGGCTTATTTAAGCCAATACCACCACATTTTCTAAGAAATTTAGCTGAAACGTTGCAGTTTATATTCTAAATATTTTGGTAAGAATTTATCCCAATAAAATGTATATAAATAAAATATTATTTTGTTGTAGTCCCCGTGTAGATGTAGCTCTCCAAAAAGCTATTTCAAGCCGCAAACACCACATTTTTCAGGTGAAGTTTGGCTAAAAAATTTGCGGCCTTCAAATTGCAGAGTTAGTGTTTTTAATAATTTACTTAAACAAAAAGGATAGTTTCATGATTTGCGCCATATCCAAAGATTTTTCCAGTAATAAAATTGAATGCAATCCATGGTGGAGGGTATATAAGATTCGACACTTTTTTTAATTAACTTGTTTTAATTAAAACATTATCAATTTAAGTTGCTTTAATAACATTAAAGTATGTACTGGTATTAAAGTTATAAGCAGTTAACTTTTGGTACAAAATGGTCCATTTGTGTGGGAGGTACCAAAAGGGGCTTTCCAATAACGCCCACTAGGTACTATGGACTCTAGGTACTATAAAACCATTACACTGTACAAAATTTCAAGTATTTACATGTACTGGTATAATATTATTAGCTGTTAAGTTTTGGTGCAAAATGATTCATTTGTGTGGGAGGTACTAAAAGGGGTGTGGTAACTTCGCCCATTGAGGTGTAAGCGGCTAATAAACTAATGCTATGTGTGGAATTTCAGAAGATTCGAGTAAGTAGTATAGAAGTTATTAGAGAATCAATACTTCACTAAATGTTAACCCTTAGTGGAGGAGGAACTAAAGGGTTTTCCAACAAGAGGTGTTATTTTGGTATTCAAAGAAAACTGAAGTTTTTTGAGATAAATAATCGGATGTTTATTTCATAATAAAGAGGAAGGTATGCTGTTAATAATGAAAAACAACTTCAGCCAAATGGCCACCACGACCACGTTTACAGGACCATACCCTTTTCATGAAATTTTCCATAACCAAATAGCAAAGTGGCTGCCCTATGTCCTCAATAGCCTCACGAATTCTATCTTTGAGGTCTTGAATCGACGCTGGGCGATTGGCTTATCTGTCACGTGGCCCCAAAGGAAGAAGTCGCAAGGTGTTAAATCACAAGACCTCGGTGGCCAATTGTGATCACCTCTTCGAGAGATAACAAGGTCCGGAAACTTTTCCCGTAACATTGCTCTGTTACGGGAAAAGTTTCCGTTGCTTGTGTGGCACGTAGCGCCGTCTTGTTGAAAGTAAACGTTGTCTAGATCAATACCATTCAACTCCGACCATAAAAAAGCATTATTCATCTCTCGATAGCGCAATCCATTCACAGTAACTGTTGATCCATCCTCATTTTCGAAAAAGTAAGGTGCAATGACCCCGCCAGATGCGACAATTTTGCTTGTTGGCGTAGCCACCGAGGTGGAAATGGCCCTCATCAGTCAAGATGATTTTGTATCGTTCGTATCGTTTTTTTGTTCGATCGTTTTGTATCGTTCTATGATGGTGTTTCTTTCCATTTGTATACCCTACACCACACTGTGGTACAGGGTATTACAACTTTGTGCATTTGTTTGTAACACCCAAAAGGAGAAGAAATAGACCCATCGTTTATTATACCGATCGACTTAGAATCACTTTCTGAGTTGATTTAGCTATGTCCGTCTATACGTCTGTTTGTCCGTCTGCCCGTCTGTGCATGTATTCTTGTAATCAAAGTACAGGTTGCAATTATGGTTCGATCTCGACGAAACTTTACACATATCTTTTTTTTGGTCCAAGGACGTTCCGTATTGAATTTGGTTAAAATCGGTTCAGATTTAGATATAGCCCCCATATATATGTTAGCCCCGATTTGACATGTACGCGCTGTAAAAACTTTATTTTATATCCGATCAGTATGAAATTCGGCAGAAAGAGGTTTCTTACTATATGAATGAACACTATTAAATTTGGAAGAAATCGGTTCAGATTTAGATATAGCCCCCATATATACGTTACCCCCGATTTGACATGTAAGCGCTGTAAAAATGTTATTTTATATCCGATCAGTGCGAAATTCGGCAAAGAGAGGTTTCTTATTACATGAAGGATAATAGACGATCCCTATTGAATTTGGTTAAAATCGGTTCAGATTTAGATATAGCCCCCATAAATATGTTAGACCCGATTTGACATGTAAGCGCTGTAAAAACTCTATTATATATCCGATCAGTATGAAATTCGGCAGAAAGAGGTTTCTTATTATATGAATGAACACTATTAAATTTGGAAGAAATCGGTTCAGATTTAGATATAGCCCCCATATATACGTTACCCCCGATTTGACCTGTAAGCGCTGTAAAAACTGTATTTTATATCCGATCAGTGCGAAATTCGGCAGAAAGAGGTTTCTTATTACATGAAGGAATACTGCCAAATTCGGAGAAAATCGGTTCAGATTTAGATATAGCTCCCATATATATGTTACCCCCGATTTGACATGTAAGCGCTGTAGAGACTGTATTTTATATCCGATCAGTACGAAATTCGACAGAATGACAGACATGAATTAGTATTCATGGAAGATCGGTTCAGATTTATATTAAAGCTCCATATATATGTTCCTCCTGATTTGGTATCAAACCGGTATAGAAGTTGTATTTTACTTCCGATCATTAAAATTTCCCAGAAAGATGTTTCTCAATTTAGGAACGAATATTGCTTAATTTAGCGATTATCGCTTCAGAATTAGATAATATGTTTCTACCCATTTACCAATTATTCCAAATTATTATGGCAATGACCCTTATCGCATTGTAAGGGAGGTGTAGGGTATTATATAGTCGGCCCCGCCCGACTTTCTGCCTTTCCTTACTGGTTAGTAATTGCGTAGTTTCTACTTGTCAAATGTCAAAGAATAAAAGCTTCAAAAGTGACAGCTACCGAAATACCGGGTGATTCAAAATAACACCTCTTGTGGGAAAACCTGTTAGAAGGGGTGGGACAATACGGCCCATCTTCGAACTTAGTCGGAGATAGAGAAAAATATTACCGCACATGAAATTTGAAGTCAATCGGTTAATCCTTTCGAGAGTTTTCTTGCGCACCAGCCAGCAGACAGACGGACGGACATTGCTCAAATGACTCAAAATTACCCAAAACGGATATCCGCCGAACATACTTGGGGTCTTATGTCACTCCTTAGATGTGTTACACTCTTGACTCGTAGCAAATGATATATACCCTCCCCTCTAAAGAGGGAATGCGACTGTTTTGACATTTTCTGACTTGTATTAATTTCAATTGATATTTCATCTGGAAATGGTACAAGTCCTTTCGCCTCTTATATGCCGCCTTCGATGTTTCACCTATTCTCTCCAATCCCAAGTCCGGCATAGAGAAAATGCATTTCCATTCCAAGGCAACCAATAAAATGGGGGAAAATGGGAACATTTGTCTGTTATAAATGAGTTTCCTGGGACAAATGCATTGTGTGACCAAATGACCAAACCGAACACGAACTGAGGAATAACAACCGAAAACCAAACGATTTTCATTTCTTTGAATGTAAGCAAAACAGAAACAACAACAACTTCATCAAAGCAGAACTTTTGCGGTAAAGTTGTTAATACATATTTCAATTTTATTTGTACTATTTATTTATCACTTCCGGTGGTTGAGTTGTGAGTGAGAGTTGTGGTGGAAGTGCTATTGGTGTTGGTGGTCCTATATGCTTCACACTTTTATTTATTTCCTGTTTCCGGTGGCAGCCGTATGCGTGCATGCATACACTTTCGTAAATATTTGTAAAGTCTCTTCTCTGCTGGAGTTCTCCAACTGCACAGCATAGGATGTAGGATGTTGTTAATTTATTTTAAAAAGTTACGAATTTGTTGTCTGTCTCTGGTTCGTTTGTCGTAGCCTTGTAATAAGGATACATTGAGGTTTCCTTGAGGTCTAGATTTTCACCTCTTCAATTCCAAATGGGTTTTGGCGGCAGCTTTACTCCGGTTACCAGCTATCAATGTTTGTGTGTGTTTGTTGCTGTGCATGTGCTTGTGTATTTTTTTTTGTATAATTTCGTTAGTTTTAATAGAGTTTCTCTACGTTAATTTGTTTACAAGCGAAAACTTTAAATTCAATTAAAACAACATTTGCAAATGCTCCTCGTTGTAGCACGGATAACTTTTCTCAACCGCAAACCAAATCATCAGATGCAAAATCCTCATACTCGTATTGACTTAATGCACTGAAAGAATTATCTTTGTAATGTAGGCGTTTTTGTCACCAAATCTGTAATAGTTTCATAAAAAGTAGACAAAGAAACTGTTCATAAAATGTAATAAACCTTTTTTACAAAAAACATATAAATGGATTTACGGTAGATATCGGGTAAGTACACTGTCCAACAAATTAAGACTTTTTGATTGGAACAGAATAGCGACCCGATAATTCTGAAAGGGCATGTTGAGTAGATCATTTTTGTAGAATAAGTTTATGGTCCAGCTGGTCTGAGTTTTTTTTTACAGTGGGTCAAAGTTTTCATTTTTTTGTCGAAGGTAGCATTATACTAAATGAAAAAAATGATGCAAGTTAATGTCTGAGAGATTTCTCATTGTCAGAGTTACATAGTTACTGGCCAACTTATACAAATAAATAATATAATGTTATTTAAAGTCGAGATAAATTACACTACAAACACTTGACATTTTGTACAGTGTAATGCGTTTATAGTACCCATAGACTATTGAAAAATTTACGTTATTTGTATATATACCTGGAACCTTTAATTTATTACGACTTTAAATTACATTATATTATTTATTTCCATAAGTTGGCCTGTAATTTTGCTCATTAAGCGTAAAAAGCTATATTTACAACTTTGGTGTCTTTGGCGACCCCCACTGAAATTCTCCGGCAAACATTTTCTTAGCATATTTTAATCCTTAAATGTTCTTTTTGAAAGGACTTACTTGACTTTTTTCGAAAAATGGGCCAAATTCACCCATTAAGAGGGGAGCTAGAGGGTTAAGATCTTCAACAAAAATGAACCTCATAAAATTCCACTATGTAACTCTGACAATAAGAAATCTCTCAGACATTAACTTACAGCTTTTTTTATTTAGTATAATACTCCCTTCGACCAAAAAATTAAATCTTTGAACCACTGTAACAAAAAAACTCAGACCAGCTGGACCATAAGTTTATTCTACAAAAATAATCTACTCAACATGCCCTTTCAGAATTATAGAGTCGCTCTTCTGCTTCAACCTTAGAGTATTTTTTTGTATAAGAGCTGTAAAGAGCTATAATTACAACTTTGGTGTCCTTGGCGACCCCCACTGAAATTTTCCGGCAAACATTTTCGTAGAATACTTTAATCCTTTAGTGTCCTTTTCGAAAGGACTTTCTTTAATTTTTTCGAAAAAATATGCCAAATTGACCCATTAAGAGGGGAGCTAGAGGGTTAAGATCAAACGAATAAAAATGATCCTCATAAGATTCCACTTTGTAACTCTGACAATGAGAAATCTCTCAGACATTAACTTGCAACATTTTTTTTCATTTAGTATAATGCTACCTTCGACAAAAAAATTAAAACTTTGACCCACTGTAAAACAAAACTCAGACCAGCTGGACCATATGTTTATTCTACAAAAATGATCTACTCAACATGCCCTTTCAGAATTATAGGGTCGCTATTCTGTTCCAAAAATGCTGTTGGACAGTGGTATTATAGAAGTTTTAAGAGATTCAGTATTTCACTAAATGGAAACCTCTTATTGGGGAGCTACCAGTGGGAGTGGACCCATATGGTCCATCTAAGTCTGACGAAGTTCAGTGCTCAAATCGTTTAAAATATCATAAAGCGCCTAATCCTAATAACCCCCAAACATGTATGGGACTAATGCTTCCATGTTTTATTATTTTGTATACTAAAGAAAGGGGTACTAATGGTGTAGGGACGCAATCCTCATAGCCACTCCTACACAATAGTCAACCTCACCTACACGAGGCGTACCCTGGTGTTAACTGACGATGCTCTGGTAACCCTCACATACGACGGCGAAGACTGTTTGCTTGGAGACGTACTGGCAGCCTCATCATCAGTACCGAGTAACGAAACCGAAATAAATGAAAACCAACCGGTCAATTTGATGGAGACCTTTAGCTATAAACAACATACGATTCAACGATTTGAATCTTGGAACTTGCGTTCGCTCCTGGGACCAGCAAAATTAGCCTCAATCCTGTAATGAAATGAGAAATTACAAGTTGATGTTGCGTAACTACAACGACTGAGAGTGGAGAATTCAAAACTGCAGACGAGTACACGAGAATTATACTCCGGCAAACCTAAAGATTAACCTCGTTCAAGCGGATTATTATTACACATTTCCCCATAAATGAGTACATAAAACCACATGGATGTCTCCGGATGGAATAATTGAGAAGTAGATCGATCATATAACCATAAACAAAAATTGGCGAAACTGCCTGCCTGACGCCAGCAGACTGCAGGGCCACCACTTGTTTATTGGCATCCTGAAATTTAAAGTAGCGGCTATAAGACTTGTAAGCTCTCGGCAAAAAAGATTCGATATACAGGGTCTCCCATATTCGACGGACCCATCTGGCAACGCCATAACTTTTGACAGAGATGTCAGATCGCTTAAACATACCGCGTTTGAAGCGTCAGTCCAAGCAGATTTTTACCATGGAACAATACACGCCACACGAAATAGTTGAAATTTACATTCAACAGAAGAAGTCAATTGTGAAAACTCAACGTGCTTTTAAAATATTAAAAAATGTGAGAAGTGCGCCTTCTAAGAACACCATTAAGCGTTTATACGAAAAATTTTCGACTGGAGGCTCTTTCTAATCCGAAGAGGCCAAATAAAAGTCGACCAAGGCGATCGGCCGAGAATATCGCTGCCGTACGAGCCAGTGTTGAGAGGTCCCCAAGAACATCCCAAAAACGCCGTTCTCAGCAGTTGGGCATGGCTCGGTCCACTTTACAACGGATTATTCGCGTTGATTTGCATTTGTTCCCGTACAAAATTCAATTGACGCAAAGATTGTTGCCTGCGGACAAGCCTCGTCGACTGGAATGGGCCCAACGAGTCCGTGGGTCCGTCGAATATGGGCAACCCTGTACAAAAACTGCAAAACCCAGCACACCGCGCAGTCACTAATGCACTCAGAAGCCACCTGGGAGCCACTCAAAACCAAAACACCATAAGTTGGCCACGAATAAAGAACTATTTTGCGCCCAAAGACAGCCACGGTTACGATGTCACGGAGATAAATACTTGGATATTCGACGAAACCTTGAACCTAAACTTAAAGAGAAAGCAATTGAGGTCATGTGCTGATTGAGCGATGACTCGTAGCGATAAAAGAAGGATCGCGGATACGTATCGTAGTGCAAACAGGACCGTAAAATACAGTGCGCCCAAATTTCCCCTTTTCTCGCACAGTGGGAGGAATTAAAAAGAGGAATAATCCGGCTGTTTCCTAACCATACAACCGATTGAAAAGTTAGGTTTTAACTTTGACTCAGGCCTTGACTTTTTGTGAAAAATTGTCCATTTTATGGGAGGTACCGGGGACTTTAGGTTCTATAAAAGCATTACACTTTACGAAATTTCAAGTATTTGTATGGACTGGAATCGAAGTTATAAGCCTTTTACTTTTTGTGCATAATGGTCCATTTGTATGGGAGGTACCAAAAGGAGCGTGGGAATTTCGCCCATTTTTCTCAAGACAGCGACCAAGAAACTGATACTATGTGTGGAATTGTGAAAGATTCTGAGTAGCAGTATAGAAGTTATGAGATAATTAATGTTTTACTAAATGTTAACCCTTCGTGGAGGAGGTACTCGAAGGAGTGGACCAATATAGTTCATCTTGGACCTTAGCCTGAAATAGAAACCAGTAAGGAAAGGCAGAAAGTCGGGCGGGGCCGACTATATAATACCCTACACCTCCCTAACAATGCGATAAGGGTCATTGCCATAATAATTTGGAATAATTGGTAAATGGGTAGAAACATATTATCTAATTCTGAAAGATAATCGCTAAATTAAGCAATATTCGTTCCTAAATTGAGAAACATCTTTCTGGAAAATTTGAATGATCGAAAGTAAAATACAACTTCTATAGCGGTTTGATACCAAATCAGGAGAAACATATATATGGAGCTTTAATATAAATCTGAACCCATCTTCCCTGAATACTCATTCATGTAAAAAGACCTCCTTCTGTCGAATTTCGTACTGATCGGATATAAAATACAGTCTCTACAGCGCTTACATGTCAAATCGGGGGTAACATATTTATGGGAGCTATATCTAAATCTGAACCGATTTTCTCCGAATTTGGCAGTATTCCTTCATGTAATAAGAAACCTCTTTCTGCCGAATTTCGCACTGATCGGATATAAAATACACTCTCTACAGCGCTTACATGTCAAATCGGGGGTAACATATATATGGGAGTTATATCTAAATCTGAACCGATTTCTTCCAAATTTAATAGTGTTCATCCATATAATAAGAAACCTCTTTCTGCCGAATTTCATACTGATCGGATATAAAATAAAGTTTTTACAGCGCTTACATGTCAAACCGGGGCTAACATATATATGGGGGCTATATCTAAATCTGAACCGATTTTAACCAAATTCAATAGGGATCGTCCTTGGGCCAAAAAAAGATGTGTGTAAAGTTTCGTCGAGATCGGACCATAATTGCGACCTGTACTTTGATTACAAGAATACATGCACAGACGGACAGACAGACAGACGGACAGACAGACAAACGGACATAGCTAAAGCAACTCAAAAAGTGATTCTAAGTCGATCGGTATAATAAACGATGGGTCTATTTCTTCTCCTTTTGGGTGTTACAAACAAATGCACAAAGTTATAATACCCTGTACCACAGTGTGGTGTAGGGTATAAAAAGAAAAATAATCCGGCTGTTTCCTAACCATACAACCGATTGAAAAGTTAGGTTTTAACTTTGACTCAGGCCTTGACTTTTTGTGAAAAATTGTCCATTTTATGGGAGGTACCAAAAGGGGCGTGGCAATAACGCCCATTTTTTACGAGACTTTAGGTTCTATAAAAGCATTACACTTTACGAAATTTCAAGTATGTTAATGTTAACCCTTCGTGGAGAAGGTACTCGAAGGAGTGGACCAATATAGTTCATCTTGGACCTTAGCCTGAAATAGAAAAAAATATTGACACGTACCAAATTCGAAGTTAATCGGTTAATCCTGTCGAAAGTTATCGTGCGCACCAACCGGACAGATAGACTGACGGACAATGCTAAAATTACTTTAAATGACCCAAAACTGATTTCCGCCAAATATTCATAGGATCTCTTAGGTCACTCAATCAATGTGTTACACTTTTGACCCGCTGCATCTGATATATACCCTTGTTCACAATAGTGGGGGTATAAAAACAGGATTATGTTGAAATTCTCTTCTTTCTACCAAAAGTGCTTTAATTTCTATACTTATCCATAGATTTTAGACTAATGTTTTGCGATTTTTATACCCTACACCACACTGTGGTACAGGGTATTATGACTTTGTGCATTTGTTTGTAACATCCAAAAGGAGAAGAGATAGATCCATTGTTTATTATACCGATCGACTTGTAATCACTTTCTGAGTCGATTTAGCTATGTCCGTCTGTCTGTAGATGTATTCTTGTAATCAAAGTACAGGTCGCAATTATGGCCCGATCTTGACGAAACTTTACACATATCTTTTTTTTTTGCCCAAGGACGATCCCTATTTAATTTGGTTAAAATCGGTTCAGATTTGGATATAGCCCCCATATATATGTTAGCCCCGATTTGACATGTAAGCGCTGTAAAAAGTGTATTTTTAATCCGATCAGTACGAAATTCGGCAGAAAGAGGTTTCTTATTACATGAATTAATACTGCCAAATTTGAGGGAAATCGGTTGAGATTTAGATATAGCCCACATATATATGTTACCCCCGATTTGACATGTAAGCCCTGTAGAGACTGTATTTTATATCCGATCAGTACGAAATTCTACAGAAAGAGGTCTTTTTACATGGATGAGGGAAAATCTGTTCAGATTTATATATAACCTCCATATACATATATGTTCCTCCTGATTTGGTATCAACGCGCTATAGAAGTTGTACTTTACTTTCGATCATTGATATTTTCCGGAAAGATGTTTCTCAATTTAGGAACGAATATTGCTTAATTTAGCGATTATCGGCTCAGAATTAGATAATATGTTCCTGCCTACTTACCAATTATTCCAAATTATTTTCGCAATGACCTTTATCGCATTGTAAGGGAGGTGTAGGGTATTATATAGTCGGCCCCGCCCGACTTTCTGCCTTTCCTTACTGGTTTAAGTTTTTTACGTGCCACCAAATAACGATTTTTTGAAAAAAAAAATATTTTTTTCTAATTATTTTAACATTTTACAGTTATTGAATTTTTCCTTTTTTATTTCGGGTTTTAAATTGTTATTGATTTGTCACGAGGATATTCTCCTGACTCTTGAACATCTTTGCCTTTATTATGTATCATAGAATGCAAAGTTAAAAAAAAACGGTGAAGCAAATACAACTATTTGACAGCTCAGCTCCTCGTATAGCTATTTCACCGATGCTGCTGTGATTATTCGGTCAAGAAACCAGCTCTAAGAGGCTCAGCTCCTTCTAAACAAATAATAGTTAGTTATAACCTCACTTCAGTTATTTCAACACGAAACAATCGCGTCAAGTAATCGTATTTACATTTACTAACATTTGTAGTCCTCATAATTTCCTTAAATTGAATTTTCTTCAACATAAAAAAAAATATTAAATGCACCTTTCAAGAAAAATGGAATTTTAAAGAAAACATAAAAAAACTATAAAACATTTCTTCAGTATTTTTTTTTCGTGTTTAGGACACCATATTGCACCTGCACAGCCCTTCGGCAAAAATTTTATTGCATTGTGTTAATTAAACTAATTGCAATACAATTGCACTGACAAAAAATGTTTCCGAATTGTGAAGAAGTTACAGCAAATACGTCCAAATCTTAAAAAAAAATTAATTTAACCAATTATCGAAAAAGTATATCTAATGTGTTCGTGTGTGATTGTGTTGGCCATCACTTGATTGGCTTTTAATGCTGATGTCTCAATTCAATCAACAATTTGTAACTTTTTCTCAATTGCAACTAAATACATTTGATAATTGCTTAAGTTTTTATTGAACTATCAACTTCTCCCACTCCCTCCCGCCATTCAAAGAAATACAATGAGTACTCAAAGTATGTGTATATCAACGGTTATTTTTTCATTCCTAAACACATTTATATATATATAATTGAAAATATATGTAAATATGCATACTCGTATACCTTAAAAAAAAATCATCATCAGAAATGCAAAAGGGCCAACAACCAAAAAATCTAAAACTTATAGTTATTTCAGTGCTTTGAAATACATATCCATATTTCCATTCCAAAGTATGCTAAGCCGAAACAGGGAGTGTTTCAGGAGAGGTGATACAAGTTTTGTGATTTTTTTTTAATTTTTATGGAATTCCATTGTAATATAAAAACGAATGAACTATACTATTTAGTACTTTTATAACTTGTGGTTGGGTTGACGGATAAACGCCAAATTTTGATTGAATTTAGTTTGGAATATTTATAATTTAAAAATTAAATGTCCCTTAAAACAGGCCAAATCGACTTCGCATACTTAGGAATTTATGTATAGGTATCCTGACAAATTCTAGTGTCATACTATCAAAAATGCTGAACTTATCCATGGAATTCAAAAGGGCCGAACAAGAAATAATCTATTTTTATTTTATTCTATTCTGGTACTATCTGGAAAACTTCGTTTTTTCAGTTGTTTCAGTTTTTTGCTTATACTGTAGATATGTCAAAAATGATAATCATGGCAATTTTGCATGTCTGATGAAGATATGTGTTTCTTAAACTATATCACCTTTTCAACAGTGTAAATAAGTTCAATGCTGCAGGTATAGACTCACTTTTGAGCATTGTTGTAACTGCAATCAACACTAAAGAAACTTTTTTTAATTCATTCTCATTATCTGTAAAACTATGCCCTCAAGAAAGCCACTAGAAAGTTTTACAATGATTATTTGAAATTGAAAAGAAAATTGATTTAAGTCCCTTCATCTCGACAAGGCGCATACGAGGCATACATTGCTGAACTGTTGCATAGAAAAGGGGCAATCAAACCTCGTGAATCTGGAAATCCTATTTATTATTTATTTATGTATATGAATTACAATACAAAGTAAATTTATATTCTAGTTCTACGATCCTGGGGAAAGCCGGGTTACAAAGACCATATGGCTAGATTTCGCAGCGAAAGGCCAGAGCATCTGGTGGGAATCGAAACCACGACCCCCAAACTCATAGGACAGCATATTTATTAATCCGTGCTTGTTCACGTCAAAAATCTCAAAAATATTCAACAGTTAATTTTTATAGCAAAATAAATATTTCTTAGAAATTGCATTTTTCTACAAAATTGGATTTTTTTTAATATTTTGTAAACATTAATTTTTGGAGAAGATTTATAAAAATGCATGTCGAAATAACATTTTTCTAGAATATTTCGTCAAAATTTAATTTTTATAGAAAATGTCGAAGATTACTGTTTTCAGAAAACTTTGTCGAAATTGCATTTTTCTTAGAAAATTTCGGAAAATTTTCTATATTCTAGATCATTTAGTCAAAATTGAATTCTTCTAAAAATTACGTCGTAACTGCACTTTTGTAGAAAATTTTTTAAACAATATATTTTTCTAGCAAACTTCGCACAAGTAAATTTTTTTAAAAAAAAATTCATATTTTCCATTACATTTTGACAAAATGTTTAATATCTATCTATCTATCTATATATATAAAAGAGAGTGTCTGTTTGTGGGTTTGTTTGTATGTTTGTTCCGTATAGACGTCTAAACGGCTAGACCGATCATCTTGAAATTTTCACAGAATGTACATGTGAAGGGGGTGCTGAAAATAGGGTTCTTGAATTTTCGATATATCAAGTGGGCGTGGACCCGCCCATAGGGGTCCAATTTTGATATTAAGAAAATTTTTTAGCTAGAGTGCTGAAATTTTGTGTGTATGCATTTAGTGACAGATTATGTGAATATCCAAAAAAAATAGGCGGAATCGGACCAATGGGCGTGGCCCCGCCCATATAAGCCAAATTTTGAAATTCAAATATTTTCCACAATTTATTAGGGAGAGTTCTGTATTTGAGTGTATATGTATCTGGTGACAGTCTACGTGATTGGTCCAAAAATTGGCGGGATCGGCCCAATGGGCGTGGCCCCGCCCACATAGACCAAATATTGAAATTTCGATATCTTGAACAATTTGCTAGCGAGAGTGCTGCAATGTTGTGTATATGTATCTGGTGACAGTCTACGTGATTGGTCCAAAAATTGGCGGGACCGGACCAATGGGCGTGGCCCCGCCCATATAAGCCAAATTTTGAAATTGATATATCTTGCACAATTTGTTAGCGAGAGTGTTGAAATTTTGCGTATATGTATCTGGTAGCAGTCTACGTGATTGGCTCACAAATGGGCGGAATAGGATTAGTGGGCGTGGCACAGCCCATATTTTGATATATCTTGCAAGTATTATATAGGAAATTCATGAACAAAAATGCTCGGTATGCGATAATTACAGCTGCTCACTCCAATACAATCGCAATACGATAATGTGATGCATGACCAATGAAACAAGAATTTGGAAATGTTATAAGTATACATTTCTATTATCTGGACTTTCCACTGAATTCTGTATTTTTTCATTCAGTGAATTTATTACTAATAGTAGTAAGGAAAGGCAGAAAGTCGGGCGGGGCCGCGATAAGGGTCATTGCGATAATAATTTGGAATAATTGGTAATTGGTGGTGTGTGTGTGTATGTATATCTCATTTTGAACCGATAATCGCTAAATTAAGCAATATTCGTTCCTAAATTGAGAAACATTTTTCTGGAGAACTTTGTAATGATCGGAAGTAAAGTACAACTTCTACAGCGCTTTGTAACCAAATCTGGAGGAACATATATATGGAGGTTATATATATATCTGAATCGATTTTCCTTGAATACTCATTCATGTAAAATAGAAACCTGTTTCTGTCGAATTTCGTACTGATCGGATATAAAACACAGTCTCTACAGCGCTTACATGTCAAATTGGGGGTAACATATATATGGGGGCTATATCTAAATCTGAACCGATTTTCTCCGAATTTTGCGGTATTCCTTCATGTAATAAGAAACCTCTTTCTGCCGAATTTCTTACTGATCTGATATATAATACAGTTTCTACAGCGCTTGAATTTCAAATCGGGGGTAACATATATATGGGGACTATATCTAAATCTGAACCGATTTTCTCCGAATTTGGCAGTATTCCTTCATGTAATAAGAAACCTCTGTTTGCCGTACTGATCGGATATAAAATACAGTTTCTACAGCGCTAATTTTGACTATATATATAAAGAAGAATGTGTGTTTGTTGGCTTGTTTGTACCGAATAGACGTCTAAACGGCTGGACCGATCTTCCCGAAATTTTCACAGAATCAACATATGTGGGGCGTGGTGAAAATAGGGCACTTGAATTTTCGATATATCAAGTGGGCGTGGCCCCGCCCACATAAGACAAATTTTAAAATTGAGATATCTTGCACAATTTGTTAGCAAGAGTGCTGTAATTTTGTACATATGTATCTGGTGGCAGTCTACGTGATTGGTCCAAATATGGGCGGGATAGGACCAATGGGCGTGGCACCGTCAATATAAGCCAAATTTTAAAAATGATATATCTAGCACAATTTATTAGCAAGAGTGATGCAATTTAGTGCATATATATATCTGGTGTCAATGTACCTGATTGGTCCAAAAAAGGGCGGGATCGGACTAATGGGCGTTGCCCCGCCCACATAAGAAAAATTTTACACAATTTGTTAGAGAGAGTGCTGTAATTTGGTGCATATGTATCTGGTGGAAGTCTACGTGATTGGTCCAAAAGTGGGCGGGATCGGACAAATGGGCGTGGACTCGCCCAAATTTTGAAATGGAGATATCTTCCACAATTTGTTAGCGAGAGTACTGTAATTTTGTGCATAGGTATCTGGTGGCAGTCTACGGGACTGGACCGAAAGTGGGCGGAATCGGACCAATGGGCGTGGCCCCCGCCCATATAAGACGAAATGTTAAATTGAGATATCTTGCACAATTTTTTTAGCAAGAGTGATGTAATTTTGGGGCGTGGCCCCACCCATATAAGCAAAATTTTGAAATTGAGATATCTTGCACAATTTATTAGCGAGAGTGCTGCAATTTTTTGTATATATCTCGTGGCAGTCTACGAGATAGGTTCAAAAATGGGCGGGATCGGACAAATGGGCGTGGCCAAGCCCTTGTAAGGCAAATCTTGGAATTGAGATATCTTGAGCATTTTTTTAGCGAGAGTGATGCAATTTTGTGTATATATATCTGGTGGCAGTCTACGTGACTGGTCCAAAAAATGGGCGGGATCGGATAAATGGGCGTGGCCCCTCCAATATAAGGCAAATTTTGGAATTGAGATATCTTGAAAGATTTTTTAGCTAGAGTGCTGCAATTTTCTGTATATATATCTGGTGGCAGTCTAAGTGATTAGTTTAAAAATGGGCGGGATCGGACCAATGGGCGTGGCCCCGCGCATATAAGGCAAATCTTGGAATCGAGATATCATGAGATATTTTTTAGCGAGAGTGCTGCAATTTTGTGCATATATATCTGGTGACAGTCTACGTGACTGGTCCCAAAAATGGTCGTGATCGGACAAATGGACGTGGTCCCTCCCATGTAAGGCAAATTTTGGAATTGAGATATCTTGAACAATTTTTTAGCGAGAGGGCTGCAATTTTGTGTATATGTATCTGGTTGTAGTTTTAGTGATTGGTTTAAAAATGGGCGGGATCGGGCCAATAAGGCAAATATTGAAATTGAGATATCTTGTGCAGTGCTGCAATTTTGTGTATATATATCTGGTGGCAGTCTACGTGATTGGTCCAAAAATAGGCGGGATCAGACTAATGGGCGTGGCCCCGCCCATATAAGGCAAATTTTGGAATTGGGATATCTTAAAAATTTTTTTAGTGAGAGTGCTGCAATTTACTTTATAAATATATGGTGGCAGTCTACGTGAATTGCCGAAAATTGAGCGGGATCGGACCACTGGACCGCCAACATATGCCTAATTTTTAAGTCTCCCAATGGGCGTGGCCCCGCCCATATAAGACGAAATTTTAAATTGAGATATCATGCACAATTTTTTAGCAAGAGTGCTGTAATTTTGTTTACATGTATCTGGAAGCAGTCTACGTGTTTTGTCTAAAAAAGGGCGCGATCGGAGCAATGAGCGTGGCCCCGCCTATATAAGCCAAATATTAAAATTTAGATATCTTGCACAATTTGTTAGCGAGAGTGCTGTAATTGTCTACATATGTATCTGGTAATAGTCTACGTGATTGGTCCAAAAATAGGAGGGATCGGGTCAATGGGCGTGACTCTGCCCATATAAGCCAAATTTTAAAATTTAGATATCTTGCACAAATGTGTAGCAAGAATGCTGTAATTATGTGCATACGTATCTGGCGATAGTCTACGTAGTTTGTCTACAAATGGGCGGGATCGGACCAATGGGCGTGACCACGCCCTTATAAGCCAACTTTTGAAATTGAGATTCCTACCTACTATCTACTTCCACGATTGGGATTGGACCGTGATCCCAGATGTCCCACCACTCATGGACTTTCTGACATCCATCTGAAAGTAGCTGAAAATCAACGTGCTGGTCCAAAAATGGGCGGGATCGGACCAATGGGCGTGGCTCCGCCAATGTAAATAATAACAGGTGGCGCAAAAGTAATCCTCCTATCAGAAAATGCTATAAATTTTGCGATTGGCCCCTAATGCCTAATGTTGACATTTGTGTAGTAAACACATGCGAAATACACGTTAATAAACAATGTTACGCTACACTGCTCCAGAACGCGGAATATTGCTGACTATTTATTTGACCAACAATCGGTCGGTGACTTTGGCACAAAAAACATCGAAAGGTTACTTTTGCGCCACCTGTTATCTTGCATAATTTGTCAGCGAGAGTGCTGTACTTTTGTGTATATGTGTCTGGTAGCAGACTACGTGATTGGTCCAAAAATGGGCGGGATCGGAACAATGGGCGTAGCCCCGCACATATATGCCAAATTTTGAAATCGGGATATCTTGCACAATTTGTGAGCGAAAGTGCTGTATTTTGTGTATATGTATCTGGTGGCAGTCTACGTGATTAGTCCAAAATTGACAGGATCGGAAATCTGAAATTTGGGCCAACGAAGTGGACCGGGTCAGCTAGTACATAATATAATACAGAAGCCTAGAAAATAATTTTGTTAAAATTTAAAATTATATAATTGTTATAAAAAATTGCATTTTCAAAATCGTTTATTATAAAAATTAATATTTCTACAAAATAACATATTTTTTCGTCAAAATTATTTTTTTTTCAGAAAATTTCGTGAATATTGCATTTCTATACGAAAATTTCGACGAGATTGCATGTTTCCTAAAAAATTTTATTTATTTATTTATACGATTTTGTCAAATGTTTCATATATGTAACACAGAAACCAATAAAATAATTTTAACAAAATACATTTTTTGTACAGTTCTTTTAATTCCGTTTATATAGAAAATTTTGACGAATTTTTTCATTTAGAAAATTTTGTCGAAATTGCATTTTCAAAAATCTTTTCGTAGAAATTTCATATTTGTAGAAATTTTTCGAAATAGCATTTTATATCAAAATTTTGTCGAGATTGCCTGCTTCCAAGAAAAACTTAAATATTCTAAAAAAAATCCTCGAAATTTAAATTTTATAGAAAATTCCCTTTTTCTTTTAAATTTCTAAAACATTTGGTAAAATTTGCATTTTGATATAAAATTTTGTCTAAACTCCATAAAACAGATAATTAAAATTATATTTTTCTAGAACATTTTGTCAAAATTACATTTGCTAGAAAATTTTGTCGAAATCGAATTTTCAAAAAATTGCATCTTTCCCATAGTATTTTGTCAACAAGTTTAATATAACACAGAAATCAATAAAGTCATTTTGTCAAAATTTTATGTTTATGTACTTTTCTTTTAATAGAAAGTTTGTCGAATAGTTTCTTTTAGAAAATTAGGTCGAAATTGTATTTTAAAGAACATTTTGTCGAATTTGCATATTTTTAGAATATTTCGTCAAAATTACATTTCTACAAAAAATTTCGAAAATTAATGTTTTCAGAAAGTTTTGTCGAAATTGCATTTTTCTTAGAAAATTTTCTATATTCTAGATCATTTAGTCAAAATTTAAGTTTTCGTCGAAATTGCAATTTTCTAGAAAATTTTGCCAAATTGAAAATTTTTTTTAAAAAATTTTGTCAAAATTTAAATTTAAGTTTTATGTAAAATTATTTTAATTCTGTTATACAAAATGGCAAAAAATTTAAAGTTATGTTTTATGTAAAATTTTTATAATTCTTTTTTAGAAAGTTGCATTTTCAAAATTTTTTCTTAGAAATTTAATTTTTCGAAAAATTTCTTCGAAATAGCATTTTTCGTCAAAATTAATTTTTTTCAGAAATTTCGTGATTGCATTCTATATGAAAATTTCGCCTAGATTGCATGTTTCCTGGAAAAAGTAATTTTTTCTAATAATTGCATCGGAATTGCAATTTTATAGAAAATGTAATTTTTTGTAATAATTGCATCGAAGTTGCAATTTTATAGAAAATGTAATTTTTTCTAATAATTGCATCGAAATTGCAATTTTATAGAAAATTTCGAAAAAATTTCCTGAAATTCCATTTTTCCTACAGTTTAGGTTTTTAAAACATTTAGTAAACTTGCATTTGTATGGAAAATTTCGTCTAAATAGCATTTTCTAAACCATATTGTTGTAGAAAACTTCGTTGAAATTGAGTTTCCTAAAAAATTTTGTCAAAATGTTTCCAATAAAATTATTTGACAAAATAATTTTTTTTGTACAATTCTGTTAAATCTATTTAGAAAATTTTGTCGAAATTGCATTTTACATAAAAACTTCGTCGAGATTGCATGCTTCCTAGAAAAATTTAATTTTTCTACAAAATTCATCGAATTCACAATTTTATAGAAAATTTCATCGAAATTTCCTTTTTCCTAGAAAATTTTAACTATCTAAAACCTTTAGTCAAAAGTGCATTTTTATAGACAATGTTGTCTAAATTGCATTTTTCTAGAATATTTCTGCAAAATAACATTTTTACAGAAAATTTCGAAAATTAAAGTTTTTGCAAAACTTTGTCGAAATTGCATTTTTCTTAGAAAATTTCGGACAATTTTCTATATTCTAGATCATTTAGTCGAAATTGATATTTTCGTCGAAATTGCAGTTTTTAGAATATTTTGCCAAATTTAAAATTTTTTAAAAAAATTTGTCAAAATTTAAAGCTATGTTTTATATATTTTTTTTTTTAATTCTGTTATAGAAAATTGCATTTTCAAAATCTTTTCTTAGAAATTTCTTCCAAATAGCATTTTGTCGTCAAAATGAATTTTTTTCACAAAATTTTGTGGAGATTGCATTTTATACCAAAATTTCGACGAGATTACATGTTTCCTAGAAAATGTTACTTTTTTTTCCAAAAATTGTGTCGAAATTGCAATTTTATAGAAAATTTCGAAAAATTCCTCGGAACTCAATTTTTCCTACAAAGTTTATTTTTTTAGTCAAATTTTCATTTTTATGGAAAATTTCGTCTTCGCATTTTCTAAACTATATTTTTTAAATTTTATTTTTGTAGAAAATTTCATTGAAATTGAGTTTTCTACAAATTTCATATTTCCCAAACGATTTTGTCAAAAAATTTTACTTTTTTAAAACTAGCATCGAAATTGCAATCTTATAGAAAATTTCGAAAAATTCATCGAAATTCCATCTTTCGTACAAAGTTTAATTTTTTAAAACATTTAATCATATTTGCATTTTTAAGAAAATTTCGTCTAAATAGCATTTTTCTAAAACATATCGTTGAAATTATATTTTGTAGAAAATTTCATTGAAATTGCGGTTTCTAAAATAAGTTCATCTTTTCTATACGATTTTGTCAAAATGTTTCATTTACATACATATGTAAAACAGAAACCAATAAAATAATATTGAGAAAATTAATTTTTTTGTACAATTCTTTTATTTCCGTTTATATAGCAAATTTTAACGAATTTTTCATTTAGAAAATTCTGTCGAAATTGCATTTTCAAAATCTTTTCGTATAAATTGAATTTTTCTTAGCATATCTTTGAAATTATATATTTGTATGAAATATCGTTGAAATTGAGTTTTCTAAAAAATGTCACCTTTCCATACGATTTTGTCAAAATATAACGATTTTGTATAAATGTAACACCGAAACCAATTAAATAATTTTGACATAATTCAATTTTTTGTACAATTCTTTTAATTCTGTTTGTATAGAAAATGTTGACGAATTATTTCATTCGGAAAATTCTGTCGAAATTGCATTTTCAAAATCTTTTCTTAGAAATTAAATTTTTCTAAAAATTTCGTCCCAGAAAATTTCGTGGAGAATGCATTCAAATTTTCAAAATTTCGCCGGGATTGAATGTTAACAAGAACATTTTATTTTTTCTAAAAATTTAATCGAAATTGTACTTTTCTAGAAAATTTCGCCAACTTTAATTTTTTTTTTAAATATATTTTTCTAGCAAGCTTCGCACAAGTCCATTTTTTTAAAAAAATTCATATTTCCCACAAAATTTTGACAAAATGAAGATTTATTTAAATATTTTTAATTTTGTTATAGAAAACTGCGTTTTCAAAATCTTTTCTTAGAAATTTAATTTTTCTAGAAAATTCTTCGACATAGCAGTAGCATTTTTTCGTCAAAATGAATTTTTTCAGAAAATTTCGTGGAGATTGCAATCTTTATCAAAATTTCACAGAGATGTTTCCTAGAAAATTGTATATTTTATAAAAATTACAATTTTATAGAAAATTTTCTTGAAATTCAATTTTATTAGTAGAAAATTTCATCTAAATAGCATTTTTCTAAACCATATCGTTGATATTATATTTTTGTAGAAAATTTCGTTGATATTGTGTTTTCTAAAAAATTGCATCGATTTTATCCAAATGTTTCATATACATATGTAACACAGAAAAAAAAATTCATTGAAAGAAAATTAAATTTTTCTCAAAAATTCATCGACATTGCAGTTTTATAGAAAATTTCCTCGAAATTCCCCTTTTCCTAGAAAATGTTAACTTTTTCTAAAACCTTTAGTCAAATTTGCATTTTTATAGAATATTTTGTCTAAATTCCAAAAAACATATCGTCAAAATTATATTTTTCTTGAAAATTTGATCGAAATTGCATTTGCTAGGAAATTTTGTCGAAATCTAATTTTCTAAAAATTTTGTCGAAATCGAATTTTCAAAAAATTACATCTTTCTCACAAGATGTTGTCAACATGTTTAATGTACATTGTTTTAAATTAAATTTTGTCGAATTGGTTCTTTTAGAAAATAAGGTCGAAATTGCATTTTTCTAGAATATTTCGTCAAAATTCAATTTTTCCAGAAAATTTTGGAAACTAATTTTTTCAGAAAGACAATGCATTTTTCTTAGAAAATTTTCAATATTCTAGAACATTTAGGAAAAATTGAAGTCTTCGTCGAAATTGCACTTTTCTAGAAAATTTCGACAAATTTAAATTGTTTTAAAAAATTCTAGCAAATTTCGCTATTTTTAAAAAAAATACATATGTCCCATAAAATTTTGACAAAATGTTTAATAAACACAGAAACCTAGAAAATAATTTTGTCAAAATTTTAAATTAAGTTTTATGTAAAATTTTTTTAATTCTGTTAAAGAAAATAGCATTTTCAAAATCTTTTCTATAAATTTCTTCGAAATTTAATTTTTCTAATTTTATAGAAAATTCTGAAAAATTTCTCGAAATTCCATTTTTCCTACAAAATATAAGTTTTCTAAAACATTAAGTCACATTTGCATTTTTACAGAAAATTGAATTTTTCCCATATGATGTTGTCAAAATGTTTAATACTAAAAACTGATTTTGTCAAAATTATATTTTTATGTACATTTATTTTAATAGAAAGTTTGTCGAATTGTTTCTTTTAAAAAAATAGGTCCAAATTTCATTTTAAAAAATATTTTGTCGTTTTGCATTTTTCTAAAATATATCGTCAAAACTACAGAAAATTTCACAAATTTCGTCCAAATTTACATTTTTTTAAAAAATTTCGGAACTTTTTCAATATTCTAGATCATTTAGTCAAAATTGAATTTTTCTATAAATTATGACAAAATTGCACTTTTCTAGAAAAATTAACCAAATTTAAATTTTTAATTAAAAAATCATATTTTTCTAGAAAATTTCGTACAAGTCTATTAAAATTTAAAAAATTTCATATTCTTTATCAAAACTTCACCGAGATTGCATGTTTCCTAGAAAATGTTATTTTTTCTAAAAAATGAAATTTTATAGAAAATTTTGAAAATTCCTCGACATTTATTTTTTCCTGCAAAAATTATGTTTTCTAAAACATTTAGTCAAATTTGTATTTTTATGGAAAATTTCGTCTAAATAGCATTTTCTATAACATGTCGTTGAAATTATTTTTAGTAGAAAATTTCGATGAAATTGAGTATTGTAAAAAATTTCATATTTTCCGTGTGATTTTGTCAATATGTTTCATATACATATGTTGTAACTCACAAACTAATAAAATAATTTTGACAAAATTAATTTTTTTATACAATTTTTTTTTATTCTGTTTATATAGAAAATGTTGACGAATTTTTTCATTTAGAAAATTCGGCCGAAGTTGCATTTTCAAAACCTTTTCGTAAAATTTTCTTCCAAATAGCATTTTTTCGTCACAATGAATTTTTTCAGAAAATTTCGTGGAGATTGCATTCTGTATCAAAATTTCACAGAGATGTTTCCAAGAAAATTGTATATTTTCTAAAAATTACATTTGTAGAAAATTTTGAAAATTTTCTCGAAATTCCATTTTTTTACAAAATTTAAGTTTTCTGAAACATGATCGAAGTTGCAATTTTATAGAAAAATTCCTAGAATTTTCATTTTCCTACAAAATTTAATTTTCTAAAACATTTAGTCAAATGAAGATTTTTTTTATTTAGAAAATTCTGTCTAAATTGCATTTTCAAAATCTTTTCGTAGAAATTTATTTTTTCTTCAAATTTCTTCGTAGTAGCATTTTTAATAGTCAAAATGATTTTTTTCAGAAAATTTCGTAGAGATAGCATTCTTTATCAAATTTTCGCCGAGATTGCATGTTTCCTAGAAATTGTGTTTTTTTTTTGAAATTAAAATTGCAATTTTATAGAAAAAATTTCGAAAAATTCCTCGAATTTCCACAATAAAATAATTTTGACAATATGAATTTGTTTCAGAAAATTTCATGGAGATTTCATTCCGAGATTGCTTGTTTCCCCAAAAAAATATTTTTTCTTAAGTAGCATCGAAATTGCAATTTTATAGAAAAATTCCTCGAATTTCCATTTTTCCACAAAATTGAATTTTTGTAAAACATTAATTCAAATTTGCATTTTTACAGAAAATTTCGTGTAAATAGCATTATTCTAAAACATATCGTTAAAACAATTTTTTTCTAGAGAATTTCGTTGAAATTGAGTTTTCAAAAAAATTTCATCTTTCTCATACGATTTTGTCAAAATGTTTCATACGAGTATGTGTAACACAGAAACCAATAAAATAATTTGACAAAATTAATTTTTTTGTATTCCATTTAGAAAATGTTGTCGAAATTGCATTTTACATAAAAATTTCGTCACATAAAAAGCGTGCAGCTTCCTAAAAAAATTAATTTTTCTACAAAATTCATCGATTTCACAATTTTATAGAAAATTTCCTTGAAATTTCCTTTCTCCTAGAAAATTTTAACTTTCTATAACCTTTAGTCAAATGTGCATTTTTATAGAAAATGTTGTCTAAATTCCATAAAACATATCGTTAAAATTATATTTTCTTGAAAATGTGTTCAAAATTGCACTTGCTAGAAAATTTTGTAGAAATCGAATTTTAATATAACATAGAAACCAATAAACTGATTTTGTCATAAATTCAGTTTTATGTACATTACTTTTAATAGAAAGTTATCGAATTGGTTCTTTTAATATTAGATCGAATTTGCATTTTAAAGAACATTTTGTCGTATTTGTATTTTTCTAGAATATTTCTTCAAAAAAACATTTTTACAGAAAATTTCAAAAATGAATGTTTTCGGAAAATTTCATTGAAATTGCATCTTTCTTAGAAAATTTCGGAAAATTTTGAATATTCTAGAATATTTAGACAAAATTTAAGTCTTCGTCGAAATTGCACTTTTCTAGAAAATTTCGCCAAATTTAAAATTTTTAAAAAGTTATATTTTTCTAGCAAACTTCGCACAAGTCTATTTTTTCAAAAAATTCATATTTCTCATAAAATTTTGGCAAAATGTTTAATATACATACATATATGTATATGTATATATGTACAGAAACCTAGAAAATAATTTAGTTAAAATTAAGTTTTATGTTGTATTTTCGTTTGTTTTTATTTCGGTCTTTAAATTTTATGTAATTTTTTTTAATTCTGTTTTGGCATTTGTAAAATCTTTTCATAAAAATTAAATTTTTCTAGAAATTTCTTCGAATAGCATTTTTTCAATTTTATAGAAAATTTCAAAAAATTCCTCGAAATTCAATTTTTTCTAAAAAATTTTAATTTTTTAAAACATTTAGTCACCTTTGCATTTTTATAGAAAATTTCGCCTAAATAGCATTTTTCTTGAAAATTTAGTCAAAATTACATTCTAGAAAAATTTCGACAAAAGCGAATTTTCTAAAAAAAAATCATCTTTCCCATAAGATTTTATTAAACGATTAATATAGCACATAAACCAATAAACTAATTATGTAAAAATTTTATTTTTATGTACATTTATTTTAATAGAAATTTGTTCTTTTAGAAAATTCCCTCGAAATTTCATTTTCAAAAACATTTCCTAGAATATTTTGCCAGAGTTGCATTTAGAAATAGTATTTTCCTATAACAATTCGTCGAAATTTCATTTTTATAACATTTCATAGAGATTGTATTTGATATCAAAATTGCATTCATTCTAGAAAACAATCATTTTCTAAACAGTTTTACGAAAAATTCTAAACATTTTCTGCAAAATTAGATTTTTATAAAAAATTATATATGTCTAGAATCTTTCGTAATAATAGCATTTTTCGATAAGATTTTTAAAATTATTGTCGAAATTTAATTTTTCTAGAATATTTCGTCAAAATTTAATTTTTATAGTCAATTTCGAAATTTAATATTTTCGAAATTGCATTTTTCCTAGAAAATTTCAATATTCTAAAACATTTAGTCAAAATTGAATACTTTATCCAATTAAAAATTTCGTAAAAGCCAAAAAAAAACAATTTTTTCAATATTTTAAAATTTCAAATTCACATAAAATGTTCCAATTTTTTTTCAAAAACTAAATAATAGCGTTTGATATCTTATTTTCCATTTGGCAAATTTTTAAAAAGTTTTTATGCAAAAATAAATTTCAAAGGGTAATATTAAATTTTTTATTGCTGTAGTAAATTTATTCGTGCGATTTGACGCCGTTAGACTATTTCCTGTGGGGCTACGTCAAGTCTATGCGACGATTGATGAACTTCGTACGAATATCGAACGTGAAATTGCAGCAGTATCGGCCGATTTATGCTTGAAAACGGTCGAGCATTGGGTTCAGCGTCTGGACTTCTGCAAGCGTGCCCATGGTGGCCATGCAAAAGAAATCGAGTTCCATACATAATGGCATCGAACGTACTTTCACAGGAATAAAGAATTTCATTGATATCCAAAACCGTTTTTGTTTTATTTAAAAAAACTTTTGTAGCGCTCTTATAGACGGGCCCGATACAAGCAATTTTAAAATTTTCAATACAAACGCAATTTCGACAAAATTTTTTAATTTCTAAAACATTTTTGTTGAAATTATATGTTTCTAGAAAATGAAATAAAAAACTTCAGGAAATTTAGTATAAAATGCAAAAAAAATGGAAAGTGCAATGTCCATAAATGATTTAGAAAAATGCAATTTCGACGAAATTTTCTATAAAAAATCAATTTTATATAAAAATGTAATCATCTATAAAAATAAAATTTTCTAGAAAAATTTAATTAATTTTTTTAATAAAATTGGAAAAAGCGCATTTTAAACAAAGAATTAAAAATTTTAAGAAAATTACATTTTGGCTGAAATTTTCTACAGAAGTGAAATTTCGGCACTACTTTTTATATAATTTTAAATTTTAATACAAATGCAACATTGACGAATTATTCTGTAAAACTAGGAATTTTAAAGAATGTTTTATAAAATTTTTCAAAATGCGACAAATTTTTTTTCCAAAAATTTAATTTTGGAGAAATTTTATTGAAAAGTAAATTTCAACAAAATTGTTAATATGTAATTGTTGTAGAAAATGACATTTCAATAAAATGTTATACAATGCAATTTAAAAATTTTCAATACAAACGCAATTCTGACAAAATGTTCTTTACAGTATGTTGTACGACTGCCTTGCCAACTGAACCGATTTTCTGGAAATTTGGTGGAGGTATAGACGAATATGAAGAATGTAACATAAAAGCGGTCCTACAAACAGATTTGGGGAAGTTTGTCTTTATTTCTCAGCATAATATCCTTTTAGCTCGATACACTTTCCAGGGATTTTCCATAGCTTTGATACCCTGTTTATAGTAACAACTGTCTAGCTTTTAAAAATAACCATCAAGCGCAATCTCCAACTCTTCATTGGTGGCAAATCTTTTTCCGCCGAGCCATTTTTTTCAAGTTTGGAAACAAAAAATAATCCCAGTGTGCTAAATCTGGCGAATAAGGTGCGAGCTGCAGCAATTCGAACTTAAATTCGTTGATTTTGGCCATCGCTGTAGTG
Source organism: Eudasyphora cyanicolor (assembly GCA_963930755.1). Taxonomy (NCBI): domain Eukaryota; kingdom Metazoa; phylum Arthropoda; class Insecta; order Diptera; family Muscidae; genus Eudasyphora; species Eudasyphora cyanicolor. The sequence continues at coordinate 265,115,105 of OZ005735.1, read as the reverse complement.
GTGTGTGAACTGTTGCATTGTCTTGATTGTGAGCAAACGCGGCACCCATTTTGCGCAAGGCTTAATTAATGATGCCAATAATATATATATATAGATGCTGAGATAGAAAATATATTGGCAAATTTGAGATAGAAAATTATATTAACATACCAAATCTGAAGTCACTGTACATATGAACTGTTTATTTTGAAAGTGGCGTAAACGCCATTCTGTTTTACTCGAATCAACATTAGAAAAAGGTGGTCAATAAAACTAGAATGCGAAAATGTTCACTTAATATAGAAACATTGAAGTCTTGAGATGAACTGCATGAAAAATAATATACCTATATCTATTATTCACATAGCCTTCCAACGATACTACTCTTGGTTCAAAAATAGAATGGCGTTTACGCCACTTTCAAAATAAACAATTCATATAATTGTGAACATTTTCTCAAATTGTCTATACACAATGAATGTTTGTATGTACAGTTTTCTGCGAATACAAAATGTTCAAAGCAGGGAACAAATGCGCAGAGACGCAGCACAAATAGCAATGGACGTGCAGCGCGAAAGGGAGAAAGAGGAAATTTAAAGAAGATCCTGACCGAAAAGAGTAAGTTCAAAACATTATACGGGTTGCCCATATTCGACGGACCCATGTTTTTTTGGGCCCATTCCAATCGACGAGGCTTGTCCGCAGGCAACAATCTTTGCGTCAATTGAATTTTGTACGGGAACAAATGCAAATCAACGCGAATAATCCGTTGTAAAGTGGACCGAGCCATGCCCAACTGCTGAGAACGGCGTTTTTGGGATGTTCTTGGGGACCTCTCAACACTGGCTCGTACGGCAGCGATATTCTCGGCCGATCGCCTTGGTCGACTTTTATTTGGCCTCTTCGGATTAGAAAGAGCCTCACCAGTCGAAAATTTTTCGTATAAACGCTTAATGGTGTTCTTAGAAGGCGCACTTCTCACATTTTTTAATATTTTAAAAGCACGTTGAGTTTTCACAATTGACTTCTTCTGTTGAATGTAAATTTCAACTATTTCGCGTGGCGTGTATTGTTCCACGGTAAAAATCTGCTTGGAATGACGCTTCAAACGCGGTATGTCATTAAACGATCTGACATCTCTGTCAAAAGTTATGGCGTTGCCAGATGGGTCCGTCGAATATGGGAGACCCTGTATTATATTATCATTATTTATTTTTATTTTTTTTTATTTATATAAATAGTGATACATTTCGAGGTTCCCTACTTTTTTAAAGTTTGTTTATTATCATTTGAAAGAACATTCTTTGGCATTTATTTTTTGAAGATTATGTCTATCAAATGTTGGCGGCTACGTCTCAGATGGTCCATCCGTTGAGTCCAATTTTCGATGACTCGATTATGTTGACCCTAAGTTGAGCGAAGTGCACGAAACACATTCCTCACAGAACGTGAATTTTCGTAATAAAGTTGAACGATTTGTAAACGTTGTTCAGGCGTTAGTCTTTCCATGATGAAATGCCAAACAATACTGAACAAAAATAACATGACAGCATGACACGACTCACACGTGATCGTAAGACCCGATTATGTTGACCATAAGTTGAGCGAAGTGCACGAAACACATTCCTCACAGAACGTGAATTTTCGTAATAAAGTTGAACGATTTGTAAACGTTGTTCAGGCGTAAGTCTTTCCATGATGAAATGCCAAACAATACTGAACAAAAATAACATGACAGCATGACACGACTCACACGTGATCTGTCATAAAAAGGCTATTAAAAAAAAGTATCTTTACTTGGATCACCCGTTATAATAATATAGAAACAAAATAGTCTTGTAGCCGCGAGAATATCCTAGTATCACATCTATCACATATATTGTTATTCCAACTTGTTAATGTTGTTATACAAAACATTTTTTATGTTGTTCGTACGATTTATTGAACACCTTCTTAAGAAAAAAATATTCAAATTTAACCGAATTTACCAAATCTGTGTCATAGGAAAACTGCATTATATTTCCCGAAGCTTTAAACATAATGCGCAAATATAATAAAAACACTTAAAATTCTCTGTAAATTCTTTAGCCTATCCTGGATGCCTTTTTACTACGAATCAGTAAATAAACTGAGCATCACTTAACTTAAAAAATGTAAACCGTTTGCTTAATTTACTATTTTTCGTTGTCCATTATCAACAATAAAATACAATACCGCGGCTTGCAGCAACAGCGCTGCATTTCATTTATTTGATAAATTGAGACCGTTAAACTGCTGCTCTGTGTGCTTCAAAATCATGATACAATAATTGTAAAGGTAGTCTCATAAGCCCAACAACAAAAAGTCCGGTACAACCCTGCGTATTTTTGCCATTTTGGTTGTCAAATTGAACTGACAGATAGACGTCAGTGACAGAGTGAGCACAGCAACAACAATTCAACAACAAACTCGGAATTTTGTTTGTTAAATAACAAAAGTTAGTGAAGAAAAATAAAAATGTCATAAAATCTCGAGTTGATTTTTGTTATCTTAATGTGACACCCTCCGGTGGTACTGGCCAAGGTACCTCATCGAAGAGAAGACTTACGGCCTGTTTCTGTATTTCTAACGAAAGTCTCTGCGAACGAAAACCAGTCACTCACTTTCGTCAGGAATTTGGTTTCTCTAACGTTCTATCGTTCGTTCGCCTGGCCTTACGTCAACGACGTTAGCAATTTACCAATTGGAAAATAATGTAATTGCCAGATCAATAATTTCACAACTTCCGGTCTAAAAAAGCACACATTTGTGTATGGTCGACCTTAGCAAATACATCTCTGTACTATTCACACTAGCCGTGACCAAAAAAACAACCCTGGGTGGACAGTTGAGCTGCACCAAGACTCTCATTTATTTCTCTCTCTCTCTCCCGTCTCTCTCATTGTGCACTGATAATTGTTTTCCATCTTAGCGAGCAACCAATATTGACTTCTGTATGCTTAAATATGTACCCATATGTACACAATTTTATTATTATTTAATTGTTTTTACCATAATTAGATTAATATCTACTTATTTTTTGCTTTTAATAATGTTTTTTGTCATTGTTCCTATCAGTCGACAAATAAAATAATGTGACTCGATCTGACATTTGTGTTCGCCGAGATGACAGCAAAGAGAGATAGAGAAACCAAAATTTGCATTGAAATGATTACGTTTACGTACGAGTTCATTATCGTACGACTTGTCGTTCTGATGGTAGTTACTGAAACCCAAATCAGCTGTTTGTCGCCTGGCAGGCGAACGAAAGCAAATTTTTAAGTTACAGAAACAGGCTGTTAAAAAGTGCAGTAGTTTGAGATGTGATGTGGCAGTTGCAGTAGCAGCTAAATTCTTCGCCAAGAATTTGGAATCTTGGGCTACAGCAATGCAAAAACCACAAAGGCAACGAAAAGGAATTTTTTGCGAGAAAAAAACGAGTACTAAAGGCAACGGTTCTCCTCCCCCTTATCGAGTGTAAATAGAGAAACGACGGCCACAGGAGAAACCATGCAAACCATTCAGCAGCCTAAGCAACGTGACCGTGTACCGCAATAAGGATAAACGTCACAAACATTCCTGGAACGCAACAATCGAACGCCACGTATGTCAGTGGTGGCTTCCGACATCTTCAGTGAATAACTGGATATACGTAAATCATAAAGATCGAGCAACTGTGGTCAATATTAATATTTATTAGAAAATTAAAGCCGTAATTGATATTTAATAACGAATGTACAATATGTGCCGCCATAGAGTGATGAAGGAAGTATTTAATTTTATAATCTTACTCTGTTTCTGTTCGCATATCTGTGTATTCCAAGGGATTTTCAGGAAGAATACTAGAAAAAGATTTGTAAATAAAAATTTAAAAAATTTATTTATACTGATATGTTTCTTACTAACCCAAAGGACATATACATCTCGTCAAAAATTTAAAAAAATTATTTATACTGATATGTTTCTTACTAACCCAAAGGACATATCCATCTCGTCATTAAAATTAATGTCGGAGCTTATGGATGGAAAACTGACACTAAATAAGAAAAAGGACATAAATATTCATTACTTCCAATACTGGAGTTACTTACTCTAGAGGTGGCGTTTGACACAGATCAGACACAACAAATGGTATTGCATTAGTCAATAGCACGCTCTTTTTTGCTCCTCTTACAATATCCGAGGGCAAAAAATGATCGTCGCAGATGAACTGACCGCTTTCTAATGCAATACCACTAGCATGACACCACTTTCATCGGAGCTGTCCATCTTTCGGTATTTTGAAAAACGATCCATTTCCATGGTCATCACGTTTGTCACAAATGCGACACTTGCGCATTTTTTCTTATTAGAAAAGTATATATTTTTTAAAATAAAAACAAACACAATATAATTTTAAAAACAACAATAATTTTTTATTGTTTTCTCCACTTTATATTATATTTTTTCACTCAGTCTTATATTTTTCACTTCCTATTATTTTTTTCCAATTTCAATTTAAACTCATACGTTTCCTTTTTTCGCTCTCCACTGTTGTCAATCTCATTGTTTACATTCCAAATGTTTGTTTACATTTTTTGACAGCAGTGGAGAGCGAAAAAAGGAAACGTATGAGTTTAAATTGAAATTGGAAAAAAATAATAGGAAGTGAAAAATATAAGACTGAGTGAAAAAATATAATATAAATAAAAAATTATTGTTGTTTTTAACATTATATTGTGTTTGTTTTTATTTTAAAAAATATATACTTTTCTAATAAGAAAAAATGCGCAAGTGTCGCATTTGTGACAAACGTGATGACCATGGAAATGGATCGTTTTTCAAAATACCGAAAGATGGACAGCTCCGATGAAAGTGGTGTCATGCTAGTGGTATTGCATTAGAAAGCGGTCAGTTCATCTGCGACGATCATTTTTTGCCCTCGGATATTGTAAGAGGAGCAAAAAAGAGCGTGCTATTGACTAATGCAATACCATTTGTTGTGTCTGATCTGTGTCAAACGCCACCTCTAGAGTAAGTAACTCCAGTATTGGAAGCAATGAATATTTATGTCCTTTTTCTTATTTAGTGTCAGTTTTCCATCCATAAGCTCCGACATTAATTTTAATGACGAGATGGATATGTCCTTTGGGTTAGTAAGAAACATATCAGTATAAATAATTTTTTTAAATTTTTGACGAGATGTATATGTCCTTTGGGTTAGTAAGAAACATATCAGTATAAATAAATTTTTTAAATTTTTATTTACAAATCTTTTTCTAGTATTCTTCCTGAAAATCCCTTGGAATACACAGATATGCGAACAGAAACAGAGTAAGATTATAAAATTAAATACTTCCTTCATCACTCTATGGCGGCACATATTGTACATTCGTTATTAAATATCAATTACGGCTTTAATTTTCTAATAAATATTAATATTGACCACAGTTGCTCGATCTTTATGATTTACGTATATCCAGTTATTCACTGAAGATGTCGGACGCCACCACTGACATACGTGGCGTTCGATTGTTGCGTTCCAGGAATGTTTGTGACGTTTATCCTTATTGCGGTACACGGTCACGTTGCTTAGGCTGCTGAATGGTTTGCATGGTTTCTCCTGTGGCCGTCGTTTCTCTATTTACACTCGATAAGGGGGAGGAGAACCGTTGCCTTTAGTACTCGTTTTTTTCTCGCAAAAAATTCCTTTTCGTTGCCTTTGTGGTTTTTGCATTGCTGTAGCCCAAGATTCCAAATTCTTGGCGAAGAATTTAGCTGCTACTGCAACTGCCACATCACATCTCAAACTACTGCACTTTTTAAGTCTTCTCTTCGATGAGGTACCTTGGCCAGTACCACCGGAGGGTGTCACATTAAGATAACAAAAATCAACTCGAGATTTTATGACATTTTTATTTTTCTTCACTAACTTTTGTTATTTAACAAACAAAATTCCGAGTTTGTTGTTGAATTGTTGTTGCTGTGCTCACTCTGTCACTGACGTCTATCTGTCAGTTCAATTTGACAACCAAAATGGCAAAAATACGCAGGGTTGTACCGGACTTTTTGTTGTTGGGCTTATGAGACTACCTTTACAATTATTGTATCATGGTATCATGCTTCAAAATATTCATGCTGTGGGCTAAAATCTGGCAATGTGAAAGATGGCTGGATATGGCAACATGCGCTCACGAAATCAGCTGGTTTTTGTTTTGATGATAAATTGCATTAGAGAACGAACTTTTATTCCTGAACTGTAATAATTGTTAGGGAGGAAAAATGCATAATTTACAGCGAAGGGTAGACGTTAGCATAAGAAGTTTCTATATCTTCAATTCCACCTATGGCATTAAGGAAGGACATGTAAATATAGTCATGTTAATAACGCCCATCATGTAAATTAGTTGTAATAATTTGTTGTCAAATTAATCACCTTAGGAAAAAGAGAAAATTCTGTTTTATCATCCCAAGGATATCGAATTGAATACTAAAATTACAGATATAGGCTTGAGTCAAGCATTTACCACATTTACAGAGTAAGTACACATGATAAGTAACTATTGGGAATGCTAATTCGTGTACTTTTCTTTTCCCAGCACCTTTACGGATGAGGCTGGAGGTTGTGAAGTGATACACACCGAAAAAACCGTACAGCTATTGTATCAGGCCGAGCCAAACTTTTGGATGGTTTTGGCGTTAAATGCCCCAAAAGAAATTTTGTCTAAAGATGGCGTAGATTATGCTGAATATCATGCTTATGAATTACACGATGATATCTATCGCCGTGTACTGATAATGGCCTACGAACGCTTTCGCATGAAGCAGGGAACATTCCAAATGATTGTCAAGGATAGTCCGGAGAACAGTCGTGATATTTTGGTAGATAAACTAGAAGAATTCTTTGACAAGGTAAGCACAGTTCAATTAAAACCTTCAAATCATTAAATAATATGTTCGGTTTCTACAAATTTAGTATATCTCTTCGCTGAAATTGCCCGCCGATGATATATTTGAATTTATGCGTTCACTGCAGTTCTTGCCATTGGATAAAGTTCTATTTCTACGAGTTCATAACTTTATTGAGTCACTTAAGTCAACGTATCCCACGATCAAGGACTCACTATTTCTATACAAAGATACTGTCGTAACGTAAGTAGGTAGATGTTATTATATATCGTCATCAGAACCGAAAAGTTGCCAATAAACCAAAAAATCTAAAATTCAGTTATGGGTAGGTTATTCTTCATTGCTTCAAAATACTCATCCTGACAAAATTATCGCCCATGTGATGGCAATCGCATTTCGCCTAAAATTGCCGATTGTGATTTCAAGACGCAAAATATATGTTCTGAATTATTTTTTAACACAACACTTTGGATTTATTTAAATCAAATTTTTAATTACAGGTACAAATGACTATATCCATTTGTGCATTTTATTATAATTCATTTTAAAGGCCATTAAAATTGAAGGACAAGTTTTGGCGTTTTGCGAATTGAACTCACGCAAATGTTATTTCATGGGCGTATTTCTTTTTTATAGTTAAAAATGCCGGTTTCACACAATTTGCAAAAACAAGTTATACAACATGTTTTTGTAAACTAATATATGCTATATTTGGGCATTATCCTGAAAACCCCGTTTTTCTAATGACAAAATGTTTGACTTTATTTAGTTATACTTCTGATGACGATATACATATATGTTCATGGGACGGTAATATGATATTAATGAACCAGAAGTTTTAAATATCGATCTGTTTTTATTTTGCCCATAATACAATATGCATAGTGCTTTATAGGCAATTGTTATATTGATGGCATATATGTACTAATATTTCTCGCCCCTAAATGTCTCTATCATCAATGCTTCTAATATTCAAATTCGATTAAATTGCATATTCTCTAAATTGTATATTCTCTAATTTTCAGTTGTGGTCGTTTTCATTCAACTCAGTTATATACTCTATATCAATACGTAATTGAACGATTGAAAACACAAAATGCTGAACCCATATCACGTGATAATCAACACAGTGTCCATAAGGTATATATCAGTGCTAACGATGTGGTGGAACCCTATCGTATGGCCATATATCCCTGCACCAATGCCACATTATGTCTGTTCTTCAAACACGAATGCAACGATATCACAGAGCAATACCTTGAGGATATAGGCGGAGCTCTGACAACTCAACTTTACATTTTGGCACGTGACATTGAAGACTATTTAAGTAAACAAGCCGGCAACACCAAAACATCCCAGACAAATGCCGAAGGCGAATACGGAGCAAAATATCTATTTATAAATGATCAAAGTCTCAAAATGATCACCAATCTCTGTGATGATGATCCACAACGTAAAGCTAACATGTCCCAAAATATTCTCAATGTTATAGCCGATCTATTTACCCTGCCAGAGGGTAAGGACTCTCTATCAGTTTGTATTCCCAGTCAAGAGGAGATAATGGTGAAATCAACCGATGACTTTTGGGTGGTTAAGAGACGTGGAAATTGGCGACAACGTTATGTTATCGTCTTCAGTACAAAACCCACATTACTTGATATGACTAGAGAAGCTGAACGTATATTTTTTGAACAAGATATTAAAGATGGTGTATTCTCTGACAAATAAACAAAATTATTAAATAAATGAATGGCGTTTTCCAATTGAATCTTCGGGATCGGTCCTTGGTATTTTGTGTGGGTAGGCAAGCACTGTCCGCCCTGGGACTGCGCTGGCCACGAAAGCTATGGGCGCAGAAAACGCAACAGACAGTGCTTGAGGATTCTCAAGTTAACACCGCCGTGGAATTTAAATTACCTTCAGCTGCGTCCACATACACAGTATTGTTGCCAGCCACTCCCAGGCCGGCGCCACCGCCGCGGGATGTTACTGAGCCATTGCGCAATTTCACAATATAGATGCGTCGGTTTGACATGCATATATTATAGCTGTGGTCCTCGTACACAATTGATATTCTCTCACAACTGCTATTTGGCATAAAGTTCTCATCGACACTGTTGAAAAATAAAGTCATCACAAAAGGCAATAATGAATAATAGGGATGTAGCTAACTGCACCCAACAAACCTTTCCGTCAAATTGATGAGATCGAGGAATATATTGGCACTTCGTTCATCATTTTCCAACTCTCCACCAGACTCCAATACAGCACCATCCTCTTTCAGGACCAAAAAACCAATCTGATTAGCGTATTTATCCATTTTCAATCAAACAAAGCAGCAATCTCCACTCCAATTATATGCAAAAAACTACGAACGATGTGGAATGGGAAAATAACAAAAATATTTTGAAACATCATTCGATATTCTGACATTTTTCTTTAGCTTATTTTTGTGCGCCTTAAATTAGAGCGCAGACGAAAGACGTATGTCAAAATCATTAGGCGTCCATACTCACACTTGAAATTTCCCCCCGCAGAATTGCAGTGTTTGTGGTATAGGAACGCTGTCGGTTACCCCCTTACCGAATGCGTCTCTCTGCCATGAACACTGCAGTTATGCGGGGAGGAAATTGCAAGTGTGAATATGGACTATGAAGCCAAAAATTTCGCAAGAATTTATGTTCCTAATCACATGATACTTTTTTTAAAGCAAATTATACGCCCATGTGATGGCAATCGCATTTCGCCTAAAATTGGCGATTGTGATTTCAAGTCGCAAAATGCATGTTCTGAATTCTTTTTTAGCACAACATTTGGGTTTATTAAAATCAAATTATTAATTACAGTGATAAATAACAACATCCATGTGTGCATTTTATTAAAATTAAATTTCGAAGACCATTAACATTGAAGGGGAAATTTTTGCGATTTAAACTGTGTTTGCCTTTGCGTTCACACGACGTAATTTTTTTCTGCAATACTTATTTCATTAATGCTTCAACATTCTGCCACGTTAAAAGTATGAATTTAGTTGTGAAATTATTACTGTTTTTATTTTATTAATATTAACAAAAGAACGAATATTAGTCCATATTCACACGCGCTGAAAGTTGTGTCGATTAGGAAAGAGGCAGTCGGAAAGGGGGAGAAAAAACTCTCCCGTACTCGGACTTCTAAACCTTTTGTGTATTTCATTCGCACTTAGAAACAACAACAATTAACACAGGAAAAGCTGAAACAAAAGTATGTCGTGCAAACGTAAACGCAATTTTAAAAGGGAATTAGATGAGAATCTGCTTTAAAAAATAACCTCATGTGCTTCACGACTTACATAAAACGAAATAAACTTCACTGCGAATGAAAAACACAAAACGTTGAGTGCGATAAGTTCGAGTACGGCATAATTTTCCTACCTTTCCGACTGCCCCTCTCACCAACAAAACGCCGATAAGTTACTGAATACTTAACCCGTGTGAATGCGAACTAACATGTGGGGTTGTGGGGCCTTGAATCGACGCTGGGTTGTTGGTGTAGACCTTATCTTTCACGTGGCCCCAAAGGAAGAAGTCGCAAGGTGTTAAATCACAAGATCTCGGTGGCCAATTGTGATCACCTATTCGAGAGATAACACGGTCCTAAAACTTTTCCCGTAACAGAGCAATGGTTTCGTTGCTTGTGTGGCACGTAGCGCCGTCTTGTTGAAAGTAATGGTTGTCAAGATCAATCATCCAACTCCGACCATACAAATCATTAATCATCTCTCGATAGCGCAATTCATTCACCGTAACTGTTGATCCAACCTCATTTTCGAAAAAGTAAGGTCCAATGACCCCGCCGGACCATAAACCGCACCAAACAGTCACACGTTGAGGATAGAGAGGCTTCTCAACAACAACTCTTGGGTTTTTTCGAGCCCCAGATGCGACAATTTTGCTTGTTGACGTAGCCATCGAGGTGGAAATGGGCATCATCAGTCAAGATGATTTTTCGACGGAATTCCGGAAATTCACCTGTAGTGAATTTTAATAATTTCAATGCGTTGTTGAATCGTGTATCGTTCCATTTTTAGTAATGGCGTAGTTTCTACTAGTCAAATGTCAACGAATAAAACTTGAAAAGTGACAGTGACAAACCCTTTATTATGTTCCCAATTGAGCTCTTTTTAGGCATCTCCTAAATACCGGTGAATGCGTCCTGCGTCTGTCAAACTCGATTTCAAATGTATGGAAATGTACTACAGCTACCGAAATACGCACACGGATACGCCGGATAATTTCAAAAAATCCGAATTTGACAGTGCGCTTACAACTACAACGAAAGAAAACAAAACAACAACAAAAGAAAACACAAACAGATGACAAGCAGCATTTTATTTTTTATTTTGGAACAGTGCACGAAGTAGAAAAATATTAAATATTGAATTTGCTGGAAATACCAAATACAAACGGGTAAGAATTTAATATTTTACTGTTATAATTTATATCAAAATGTGTTTTCAGATTAACAGTGAAGAAATGATTGAAATAGCTGGGACACTGCCCACTTATGGAATACAAAGGAGCCTCTCCACAAATGTGTAAAAATCAAGAAGGGCACATGGCAAGCAATTGCTCTGAAGTAGTCAAAACCAAGTAAATTCCAAAACTTTAAAATATGTACCATCATTTTTGTATTAATGTTTGTTAATTCAACAGAAACGTGGGGAACCTATTCATGCTGCTTGGACGCAAGGAATCCATTTTCAAGAACACATTTTGATTCCGGTGGGATCTAATCTAAGAAAATCGTTAGTCCAGGTGTTTGTTCTTCCTACAATGAAGCATGTGACACGAGCTTGTTCCGAATAGTTTTTACAAGGTGGCGCAAAAGTAACCTTTCGATGTTTTTTGGCTGTAATTTAAAAAAATGTAATTTATTAAAATAGTCAGCAATATTCCGCGTTCTGGTGCAGTGTAGCGTAACATTGTTTATTAACGTGTATTTCGCATGTGTTTACTACACAAATGTCAAAACAGAACTGACATTAGGGGCCAATCGCAAAATTTATAGTATTTTCTGATAGGAGGATTACTTTTGCGCCACCTGTTATTTCCATAGCTTTACGTTGCTGCATTTGAATTCCATGTTCAACGAGGACATTTGGAAATATCAATTGAAACTGGCCAATAAACAATTCTCTACTTTGAAGCATGATTATATGATAGAATTTGATTTAATAGCGACACTGCCATGTGGTATAAAACACAATTTAGTCCCAACATGGCAAGTGCCGACAGCTTCGATAGATTTGGTTGGCGTTTACAAATTCAGGAGGAGAAATACAGTTCTTTACATTTTGCACAACCAATAAAGAGTTTAAGAAACATAATTTGACTTCGGTGGACAAAACCAACATCTTTAGATACTCCACGATATATGTATTAGCAATGTTTCCGTTCTTCTCTAATGAAAAACAGCATCTTGCATAACAAACAAATTAAAACATATAACTACAATGCTATGGACGTTATGTCATTGGGGTGTATACACAATAATACTGCTCGAATGCAAACTATCAAATTGCTTCAGTGCAGCTTCTACAATCTTTCCTTACGAAAACTTATTTTTTTTTTTTTGGGTTTTGATTTCCACGTCGTGTGGGGTTGGTTGAATGCTATAAGCATTCATATACCAGGGCTTGGTAGATACGTCTTACGTTACTACACTGCGTTCATCGGTGACTAATTGACGTTGGTACTTGTTGTATTAGATATTTGATACTTGGTGTTTGGTATTCTCGTTCATTCCTTTTATATGTTTATTTTGCTTTTAATTATGAATGAAAAAAGGTCATTCATATCAATTTCGTTGCGTGTTTTTAGTAAAGTTGACAGGTTATTATATTTGTTAAAAAAATGTTTATATTCCAACCTGATTTGTGTATATCGTTTGCAGTGAAAAATTAGGTGTTGCTCGTTTTCAACGATATTGCAGTCATCGCATAGGTTTGAGGGTGAGATTCCAACAGTGAAGAAAAAGTGTTTGCTATAAGTATGACCAGAGAGCAGCCTGTTGATGAGTTTTATTTTTGCAGGTGGCTCATTTATGCCCTTATACCAAGGAATTTTTGGTGGCTCCTCAAAAAACTGACTGAAGTAAGTTCCTTTATGTGTGGATGTTTCTTTATAATAGTCTGTCCACTCTTTCCATAGGATTTCTCTAATGTTATTTATGGCATCTTTAACCGAGAGACTTGAAGTTATTGGACAACCAGAAAATGCCGCATGTTTGGCGTAGTAGTCAGCTGTTTCATTGGGTGATATACCGATGTGTGCAGGAGTCCAGATCAGACTGAGATCTGTAATTTGTGAGTTGTTTATCTTTTGAATTATGTTATTTACCAGATAGTTTTGGCCTGTGTTATTGTTAAGTAGGTGGCAGGAATTTTTACTGTCAGTAAATATTGCCGCTTTACTTATACCGTCTTCAATAATTAAATCGATTGCTTTATCGATAGCATGTAGTTCTCCTGTAAGTGATGAAACTTTGAAAGGGATTTTGAACAGAAAATTATGTTTGGAGGATATGTTGCATGCAGCGCAACCAGTAGAATTTGTGGAAATAGACGCATCGGTGGACCAGATCGAGTAACCTTCAGATTGAAGGTCATTTAGTTTTTGTCGGTATATGGTTATAAAGCATGCTTTATTTAAGGAGTCTTTATCTGCTACGAAAAGGTTAAAAAGGATTTTTATTTTTTGTGATGGTTTCACATTTTCGTTGACTTGTAGATTATCAAAAATATTTTTGAATTTTAGGTATGTCATGCCCATGCTTGTTTTTTTTCCGGCGGATGCAATGAGACAATAATACAGATTTGTATTACAACATTTCAGTTTTATTAACTCCTTAGCTGCTAAAAATAGTGACCTTTGTTGAGGAGGGAGTACTCCCGATAAGGCATAGACAACATGTGTTGGTGTGGTTCTTGTCAAACCAAGATTTCTCCTTAAAATTTGGTTTTGAAAACTAGTGATTTTTTTATTGAGGTACATGGGCGTATGAGCCATTGATGAGATCAAGTATTCAGTTTTTGAAAAGATTATTGCTTTTGAAATATTGTTTGCGACCGTGGGGTGTAGGCCATATTTAAGTGTTGTTAGCATTTTTAATGCATTTAAAGATGCATGACAGGATGCGGTTATGTCCTCGTAGTGCTCCTTCAGAGATAAACTATTTTTAATGATTCTACCCAGAAATTTTATTGACTTTACAGGTTTGATCAAATTTCCATATAGTGAGATGAGTGGTGTTTTTCTAGCCCCTTTGGCAACATACATTGCTGCAGTTTTTTCCATGTTGATGTGTAAGTTCAGATTTGATAATAGTGAAGCAAATTGGATAACTTTATTTTGGAGTATTTTGGTGGCTGAGTCGAAATCTTTATCGTAGCTTATAATTATGAAGTCATCTGCATATTGAAAAATATGTGATTTCTCATCCGCAATTCCATGTAAACCCAATGTATAAATATTGAAAATGGTTGGACTTAGGCAGCTACCCTGAGGTATGCCATTATATATGTCAATGTTTTCATTACCCAAGACTAATGTTCTTTTACTCAAAAAAGCAATAATCCACGAAGCAATTTGTGTTGGAAAGTTCAATGTATGTAATATATTTTGAAGAATATTTACGTCGACACATTCATAGGCTTTACTGATGTCTAGAGTGACAAGAATAACTTTTTCATCTTTTTCCTTGTGTGTTGTAATAGTGTGCAAAATGTCGTTTATACATAGAGAAGCCGACATATGTTTTCTGTAGGCATATGTCCTTTCGGGAAGAATTTTATTTTCCTTTATGAATGCGTTTAGTCGTACTTTTACCATTAGATTAAGAATTTTGACTAGGACTGATATTAATGCAATTGGCCTATAGTTAGTGAATACCTCGAGATCCTTACCTCTTTTTGGGATTGGTACAATTTTTATTTTTCTCCACTCGTCGTTTAAATTGCTGTGCTTCCATGCTTCATTTAGTGCTATTAAGAGATTATATTTTGCACTTGGTGATAGATTATTAACCATTTCGTATGTAATACCATCCAGACCTGCAGCAGAGGGGGATTTTTTTTCCTTCAGGACAGTTAAGAATTCTTCCATAGAAAAAACAGTTGAGTTACCAGAGTAAGGTACCGCTATGATCGCCGGAGAGTTATCAGGGACTTGAGTTTTTAGATGATTTAGAAAAGGATTATTATTTTCTTTACACCAAGTTGTCGAAGTTTGAGGATCCATAGAATTTTTGCAGCCTCTTACAAATTTGAACAGGGATTTGGGATTTGGGTTTTTATTTAGAGTGTCTATTTTTGACACAAAAGAGTTTTTCTTTGCTTTTTTAACGGCATTTTTGAAATTTAGAATGGCTTCAAGGAGAATGTTGGCATTTAAGTTATTTTTGTTAATATCAAAGGATTTTTGAGCTGCTTCTTTAAGTCGATAGGATTTATCCACAGTGTCATTCCACCAGTTCTTGGGGACTCTTTTTGAAGTGAGAGTAAATGACGAATTTTTGATTTCATTTTTAAAAGCATTTTGGATTGCGTTTATATTTGGAGAGATGTTGAGTTTACGAACATTTTCCATTAATTTATTTTTGGAGAGAAAGCGCTGCATAACCTTGTTAATTGATTGAATTTTTATTTGTATAGGAAAATGATGACTGCCGCCAATCGTAGTTTTTAGAACTTTCCATGTGGATGTGAGATTTGTGTTAGTAAAAGAGAGATCAAGAACAGAACCATAGGAGTTATCAGTTAAACATTTTTTAAAAGTCGTAGAACCATCATTGAGGCAGCGAAAAATAGAGTTTTCAAAGGTGTATTTGATCATTGAACCACGGACCGAGTCTGTTTTATCACCGAAGGCTTTCAATCTTGCATTGAAATCTCCACATATGAACACATTTGATTTATCTTCGAGAAGAGTAATTAATTTATTCAGCTCATTTTTTAAAACAGTAGATTTTACCGAGTGTGGGAAATAGACCGACACAAGTGTAAAGTTGGTAGAAAGGTTTGTCGTTTGACACACAAGAATGTCTAAATTAGTGTGAAAATTGATTTTTTTTAATTTAATATATTTTTTATAGGCGATAGCGACACCACCATAATTGTCAGATCTTTTCTTTGTAAACAAATTGTAGTTTTGAAAACAGGATTTCTTTTCATTTTCATCAAAGTTAAAAATTTCACTTAAAAAGCACACATCAATATTAAGCTTATTTAGGTAGTACTCTAAATAGCTTCTGTTTTTGTTTAAGCTTTGAATATTATACTGTAGAAAGTTCATCATAATCTATTCTATCTTTACTGTCTTTTATATTAGGTGGCACTGATAATATTGCTTTTTTAAATTGCTGTAGGATGACTAGACCTTCAGAACAGTTCATTGCTGTTAAAACTGCCGACATTTGGGCAGTGAAAATGTTCATTATTTTTTCCACTTCGGATACCTTGCTGAAATTTTCATATTCGAAGACCGGCTTCGAAGGGCTTGACGGTGTTTCTTCAGCAACTGGCAGGAAACGTTTTGCAGGTATTTGCACTACTTTACTAAATTTCGATTTCATAATTCTTCTATTTATTTCTTCATTTACAGTTCTAGTTTGCGGGGCTGGTTTCTTAGTAATTGTGGGGAAGTTGTTTTCATATTCCGGTTCATTCAAGATTTCGTAGTAGTTGTTCGAATGGTAAGTCTGAATGCACTCCTTACGAGAAAGATTTGATAAGGCCATTGTAGATCTGAGTGATTTTTCCGCGCTCCATTTTTTACAAATTGAGGAATCTTTGGCATTATGATCGGTAAGATTACACAAAATGCACCTTGGACTTTTACAGATTGTACCGCACTTGGTAGTTGATATACAAGTCTGACATTTGACTTCTTTGCAGTTGTTGGGGCATAGAATGGTTTCTCCACACAAAAGGCATCTTTTCCTTGACCTACAACGCACTGCAATATGACCCAGACGGCCACAGTTCATGCAGAGACGAAGTGGTGGGGTATACAATTCTACATACGCTTTCGTATTAAACATATAGACATCGCTGATTACTACATCATTAATAATTCCAATTTTGATGGTTTCAGAAGGCAAAAATTCCCCCTTTTCATTTTTGAAGGTAAATCGGTGTACAGAGATGGCCGTAAAATCATTCTTAATGTTTAATTCACCCACTATTTCTTCCCCAGAATGTTCCGTGGGAACTCCCTTTATGATATAAAATTTCTGGACAAATCTGTCTGGAATGAAAGCTTTCATTTTGAGCTCATGAAGCTTGGTATTTAATATAAAGGAATTAGCTGAGTGAAAATTGTTAAAGCAGAGTCTAAAGGTATTATAACCTATATTTTTTGCGTTATAGTTAGAAACCATGTTAATTTTCCTTAGCTTTGTAAAAAGATGCAGTTCACAATTCCTCCTTATGTTGCTGATAGGATTTTCAGACACAAGCAGAACGTAAAAAGGCCCCGGATGATTGTTGGGGTATAATATTTGTTTGTTTTTAAAAGCATCGAAATTATAAATATTTGTTTCATTTACAGAGTTGGCGTTAGTACTTGTTGTTGGTTGCTGCGATATCATTGGTTGTTCATTTTCATTGGAGCGTGCATTTCCATCATTTTTAAATTTTTTGGAGTCATTGGTACCGAGATCTTCATTCCTTCTCCTTGGGTCTAGTCGAGGAGGCGGATCCTCATCCTCCATTTTGATATTTTTAGAAAATTTTTATTCACTTATTTTGTTTTTATGTATTTAAATAAACACAAAAAAGAAACAAAAATGATTATTGCATATAGGGCTAACTGTAGCCTGTATGTGATGGTGTTTGTGTTTTTGTTGTTCTTTACGAAAAGTAATGAAAAATGAAAAAAGCGGCCAGCGCGAAGGTAGTCTAAGGTCAACAGATGTTGAGAGATGACGTTACGAAAACTTAGTTAGAAAGTTGAGAAGGCGAAGAAAAATGAATTGCTGTCTGAAAATGTTTAAAATTCGAATGCCTCCTGGTTTTGGAATATATTTCTATTCCTTCTTCTTTGTGGTTTGTCCAGAATATTTTCAAAACATATAAATCATCCATAATATCGATATTGTTCTGAATATCCACTCCAAATGTAGAAAAACAAATTTTTTTCTGAAATGGGGATGATAAATCAGCTGTTTTTTGTTTACTGCGTATTTCGGTACAGCGCGCGTTAAAAATTATCCATCATGCGTTTTTTTGACAGACGCTGACGCATTCACTGGTATTTAAGAGACTCCGTTAGGCTTTATAAGTTCAGATTCACACTCGGCAATTTTTTCCAAGCAAGTGTCAAAGTTTGTGGAAGAAAGTTGTTGCCTATAATTCGGAAAGAGTCGTCCAATATTAAATTTTGACGACCCTATGTGTTACTTAAAAATAGAAGAATTTACAGCGATAAACTAAGGAGTTACGATTCTTTTTTGCAAGAAAACTAATTTTGTTTCGGTTCATCGCAATGATCTACTGGATACAGGATTCAGCATTTGTTTAGTTCTGATTCACACTCGGCAATTTTTTCAAGCATGTGTCAAAGTTTGTAGGAGATTTACACTCGCAATTTTTTCCACGTTGACATTTGCTTGGAAAAGGTTGCCGAGTGTGAATCTGGACTAACGAAAACATGCCTAGAGTTTAAGCACCCCTTCGCCCGATAGGGGCGCTGACGTCCGATATTGGATTCTTCAGTATACAACTCTGGACACCCAGCAGTATTGAGTACTCGGTATCAAGTACTAAGTACTGAAATACTTACCCAACACTACTATATTTTATATTTTGCTCTTGACGAATTCGGTCATAAGTCGTCGTCGTGAAAAATCAACCAATAATTAAATATTAAAGAAAAGTAAAAAAGAATTATTTAAACGAATAAAGTGTAAGTGTTTCAAACGATATGAGATAAATTAAAAGACATTAACATTGACTATAGTATACAAATTAAAAGTTCAAATAAAAAAGTGAAATTAAGGAAATAAATTCATTCCGAATAAAATGCACGCCACACCCTTAATTCTTAATTAGACCATATTATGTTGAAAAAAATTGATTTTGTGTTAAAACTCAACAAATTCTAAAAAAATATTTGAGTTTTATTGAAAATAAAGCAATTTTAACCAGTAAGAAAACTGAAAATTTTCTGTATTTACTGAAAAAATCCAGAAGAAAGTTTTTTTTCTTCGTTCCAATCAATTCGTGCGAATGTGTGAGTGAGAACGACGACGTCATCCGTGCTACTTCATATTGATTTGGAAGGTGTTCTCATTTTGTATAAAACAGAAAAAAACTTCATATAGTATCTCTGTATCTCTCCCTAGTTTCTTTTCTGCTACTTCGTGATAATCTCTCTCTGTTTCTACTTGTAACTTCTTCTTTCGTGTGTGTTTGTGTTTCTACTTTTTTAATGTTTTGTAGGAGTTGTTAACAAAAGTGTATCTGTGCATTCCTCAGAATGTATCTAATTATCTATAATGTGGCATTTCGGCATTTGAATTTCCTCAATTGTTTTTATTATTTTTTTCAAGACATTTTGTTTACTAAATCAGTATTCTATTTATAGATTTGATTTCTTGTGAGAGAAGCAGGCAGATGTATGCATGTAGGATCACCAACAAACAACCGGCGGTGCCTTCTTCCCACACTCCGGAGAAATTACTCAAATATTGCATTTGGTTATTTTGCTTCTCGAACATGAGATTGAAATTCTTTCAATGTTTTTCTCCACACTTCTTGTTCAATCTACTTTGGACTCTTTCGCTTTTGAGTTATTGTTGTGCGGCATTAATATGTGCTATTCTCCATGTTTAGAGCATTACGTCATTTCTGATGTGTTTTGTTATGGTGGCGTATACCGCGAAAGGGTGGATAAGGCGTTACACGTTAATATGTGTGTCGTTAATTTACACTGACTGACTGAATATATGAGACAATTGTTTATGTGGTTTTTGTGCCATGTTTTGCATATGGTATTTATTTTCTTTTTTAATGTTATATGTTCCAATTGAGCTTAATTAAGCTGTCTCAACATGAATTTCCTTTTTATGTAAATGTATCAATGTATGTGTACGAGTATGTATGTTTACTTGATGATTCAGATTTCGTACATACAAATATATTTTTCCCCCCATTGACATTTAGCCTAACAAATGAGAGTAGTGAGCAGATATCTAAATTCTCCAGGTGCTTTTTCGTTCTGTCTCTCTCCTGCTCAATGATTTTCACCTTTATAAGTACTATTTGCGGTGTTTTTGTTGTTATGATTATTTTGATGATGACACTAATAACGGCGCCGCCGACCGACCTTTCAGAATACATATTACAAACAAGTGCAAATTAATTGATTTTTTTTCATTTTCAAGTCTCGATTAAGATTGTGCAACAATGATGATTGTAGAATCTAGAAAATTTTTGAGAAATGTTGATTAAACCACAATTTCATCATTTATGGTTAATCATTATTTTAATACAATAAAAAGTATTATTAATAAAACACCGAAAAGTTATTTTTTTCATGTGGTACGTTTGACAATTAAGAGAAGTGTTCTTAGATTCAGCTAAACTCGTATGGGCTCGAGGGAACAGAATTTGACCACCGAAACGTAATTAGGACACAATATACTTTTGTATGTAGGTCACACATACAAATGCTTCGGTCATACGGACCAGAATATGATGCATGATACATACACTCAGGTATACTGGTCACTATACAAAAAATGTTATATTTTGTCAGCGTATGCCGCCAAACACAATAGTAATCTATGAAAACATTGGGGGCCTCCTAACAAAGAGAGGCGCTGGGTCAATGCCCTTCAAAAGATTTGTATAAAGGAAAACAAGTCGGGCAAGTCTCTTCTCCCCATTACTTTGTTATCTGGTCTTGCTTTGAAGGATATTAGGGTGAAAATTGTCGCATATTCAGACGATGATGTGACAATAGCAGTTAGTGGAAGCACTTCCTTCAAAGGTTCTATTCAGAAGCAAGTGCAAACCGCCAGATGTAGACCCCATACCGCCAAATTTTTGTTACTGACTGCGAAATATCTTGGTGTTTTGCTTTACAGAAAGCCATGCAAAAAAGACAAAAGACGAAACATAGGGCCTAACACTCGTATTGTGCACCGACTGTATACTGCGGCTGTCACACCCATAATGCTCTACGGACTTATTGTTTAGTGGACGGCCATCGAAAATGGCCGTTTCATGTTAAAGGTTTTCATTTTTAATGCATATTGTAATTTATTTTTAATTGTCCTGATGGAAAGTCTTCCTAATGTAATCTACTCAGTAAGGTCGAATGAATGATCAGACTGTGCGTCACTGGCGTTTTTAAGAACAACGCCGCACAGTCGTTCAGGGGTCTTCTAGAAAGACCTTAAGGCTATTTATAGCTCGTAGACTGCCTTCTCACTGCAGTGTTTCCCAGGCTAAAATGTTAGCTATTAGGAAGTAGCAGATTGGCTAAGATATAACTTTCTGTCCGATATTGGAATTATTATATATAAAAAGATAGGTAGTTGGCTTTAAATACTTGGATTCTGAAATTAAGAACCAGAAATGCTCTTCTAAAAATCTACTTGATGTGAGAGTTGGGGGTCACAGATGAGCTGCTTGGCTATGATACTCTAAATGCGTTTAATTTTAAACGCTTCCACGATTTGCTATGGAAGGGACTATTTATAGTAGTAGTCGGTCCCTGTGATATCACAAGGGCTATAAGTCTTAAATTAGTCTATTCAAAACCTATCATAATAACTAACGTAAAAATTAAATTCTAAGAAACAAATTACAGAACTAATATATCTAAGATCAGTTTCAATCCTCCGGATTTTATAAACAAAGTATGTTAGGTATACAAATTGTCATTAAATGTTCAATATATATGCACGAGATGAAAAAGACAATTCACGAGAAGAAAACAATGATGTACCAAAAATATAATCCGAAGATAGGAGTGATTTCAAATTCAACCAAAATTATTAAACTATCGGCTATCACGTTTCTGGGCAATCACAGTGCAATCATTGATCAAACAACACGATTGCCGAAAAAAGAATATTTCTCCATTTCTTATTCCGTAGATAAACACTCGTCTATGAGATGAATTCTTTGTATAATTACCTAAATAATTGTATGAAACTAATTTAAATATTTTTGTCTTCCCTACTAAACAAAAAACAAATATACCATTTGATCGTAATTTAACTCACTTAAATAAATTTAATCTAATAATTGAGACATAAATGCAAGTGATGTCATTGGTGGTGATATTAAGTCATGAGCAAAATATGTCCACCACCACAAGACGAAAAATGAACGATTTTTTTTTCTTGCCAACCAACCATTCTCTTCATTCATCTTCCGTTTCAGATACAATTTCGAACGGTAGTTGAAAAAGGAGTAATGTATGTTGGATAAATAAAATGCTTAAATAATAACGCAGAACCCACTAACATTTCGAAAGAAAAATGACCACTAAACCGGAAGAAAAACTCCAGGCCATTTTGGAGGAGTACGACGGCGATACCAATAAAGAAAGCCTTAACTTTCGGAGCTGGTTCCACAAGCAGTTTGAGGATTCCGGCAGAACCGGCCGCAATGATTGTAGCTTAGAAGCTTTTGCGGTTTACTTTCTCAACTCGCTGAGACAACATACGGAGATACATCTAAGAGTTGCTGGTGGAACCGAAACACCTAAATGTCAAACACCGGTGAAAACTTTAAAACCCAATATCATACAAGATGATGCTGTGGCCGCGAGATTTTCATCCGCCCATCAGCAGCAGGACACTTCCACGCCTAATCAAAGTGTAAGAAATGATGTTTCGCAAGCCTCCTTTGGAGACTGGACTTCACAATCAATGCCACGTTTAAACACTTCCGTGGATCGTTCAGCAACTTCGCAAAGGAACTTAACTTCTACCCCGGTCAGACGTAATATTTCGGGCAACTCGAGACGTTTATCCACCACACCAGGCTCAGCAAATAAAAGTGGCTCCACAAGTTTATGTTTAGGCGATTTTCTGGTAATTAATACCTCCACAAATCACAATCGATCCCACAAAAAGAAGAATACATCTGCCACATCTACGAATACACCCCAAACTGGAGCAGGAACGAATCATCAAAATGAGAAACCCAAGAAAAGAGTACAGCCCATAAGCATTAGCAAGAAGATTGACGGCTCTGCGGGGGGTAACATCTCCGTATTTGCCGGCGAAAGTTCGTTCAGCAATGAAAATAATATATTGAAAATTTCCCACACCGAAGTTGAAGATCGGGGTCAATGTTCGATTTTGGCTGCACGCAAAATTTTAAAATCCAATGCGAGTGAAATTACTAAGGAGTTGGGAGGTACGTCTTCGGCAATAAGCGATAATCTGGTGGTAACAAGTACTCCGTCCAAAAAGAAGACTTCGCTAACAATCGAAGATGCACCACTAGATCTGGAAATGTTAGCTGATAACAAAACTCTTCAAAGACTGGCCGATATTTATGTGATCTTAATCGAAACACATTTAACGGCAAATTTTTTAAATGAATTATCATTTCTATTGAATCTCTTGAATGCCTCACCCTCATTGTCAACCATACCTTCATCACAAGCGAACATAGCTGCGGCTTTTAAAAAACTAGAACTGCAGGATTTGGAACCAAGTTCAAAGAATCTTAAATGTTTAGAGGATCTAAAATATGCCATCTGTTTCGCCTTACTCTGCCTTAATCAACAAAAACAACGTTTAGCCTCTTTGGATGCCAAAACATTGAAAGTGGTGCTCAGTTATGAACGTTTCTCCTATTTCCAAGAAGATGTACGTTCTTATCTGCTAGAAATCTATCAAAAGAAACAACAAATATTAGCGGAAAATCCCATGCATGATACTTCCATATGCTTTGAGTCAACAAAGCCTTGTAACAACAATGTGTACTTTCAGCAGGAACAAGATTCGCGACAAAATTTCACCTCCCACCAGGAGTTTGCCAATTTCCGAGCCCAACGAGATTTGTTTTGTAAATGCCTCAAGATGTGGGAAGCCAATCATTTAAATCCCAATTGGAAGTTTAGCGTTGAGGTGGCGCCCATGATAAGGGAAATTTTCCAACAATCTGAACATTGTGTGAATATGGCACAGTTTGCCAAATTGTTTGTGTCTCAACTGTTGCTATCGGCTTCCAGCGCCACATCGCCCGAAGAAATTGGACTCGATGTGGATCTGCAGAAATTCTCCAAACTCACACAACGTTTAATAGCGCCCAGTCAATTCAGTGTGGACTATCAATTTCCTCGGGCTCAGGCCTTTTTTCGTGATTTTATTTTGAAGGCCCGTTCTTTGGCCTTTGCCGAGCAATTGAAAATGGAGCTGTACAGTGAATTAATATCTTTGAATGATTCTACCTTTGATCACATCAACATTAATAAGGCAGCGAATGAGGCCGAGACTCATGACAATTCCCTTGTAGCAGAATTGGCCAATGAGCAGTTGGCCGTAAGGCCAGAATCTTTAAATTCAATGTTGATTTTGGCAAAATTTTTGGGTTTTACAATTAGTTTACCCTTTGTTTATAATGTGAGCGCTAGTAATGTTATACCCCCGGCAGTGGAAAAGAAACAATTGATATTGCGCTCATTGACACAGCCTAACTTTGATTTGCAATTGGTGGTAAGGGAAGGCATTGAGCAGGGAAAACTTTTGATTACCATACCTTGGATGGTTCAATACATCTCCATGTTGGATAATATCACGTTACAATTGGAGGTACACATTAAGGTTTTGCATATACTCTTTGCTTTGTATTGGTATCTGGGCGATGAGGCAGTTACCATTTTATCAACAACCTCCCGATTTATAATCACTTCATGTCTGGGTTGGTTATTCGATTCGCAACAATTTCTGGTGGAGCAATATTATCAATTCCGGGCAGAACGTTTACTGAACAGCAATGAGTTGCCTCCTTTGGTGGCCTATGTAAAAAGTAAATTAGAGAAGTCTGAGGAAGAACAAGAACAATGCCCGGATGCCGTAACACTAAATCCACTTTTGGAGACTCTGCTACCCGTGGCCTGTCCATTTTTGGGCGAATTCCGGGTTTCCATAATGCCAGCAAAATATGCTCAAACTAAATATGCCTCAAGAACGGGACGCTATCGTCACATCACCACCCGTGTTGCTGAATTATCGCCAGCACCTACCAGAGCTAGAGGAGCAGATGAAAATTCTGCCGATTCTCCCCTAAACACCAATGCAAAAGCTACACAACACAATTTAATACAAGCCTTCCGACATTCGCAGAATTCTTCCACCAGACAAATTATGTCATTCTGCACAGAAAGATCTTATAAATGTGTCGTAAAAGATGGACAGTTGAAAATTTTGCTGCCGGCTAAAAGCCTGGCCGACAGTCAAGTCAACCAGATAGACTCATTTGATTTCCGCACTGTCTTCAAAGAAATCAAAACAATATATACTACGGCTCGTCAATCGGCTCTAAACAAGTGGAACGAGGATATACCAAAAATGTTGGACAAACGTATAAAGAATTCTTTGGATAGTCTATTGCCTGAAGAAACACCAGAAATACTTAAGAAAACCTATTTTATGATTATAAAAAAAGATGCTCAACATAAAATCAGTCAATGGTTTTATGCAAATATGATACGGGACAATTACTTCTGTGTTGATCTGGAGAATATGGCCAATAAATTATGTTCAGCCAATAAATCCAAACAACCCTCAGAGTTAAGAATACTAAAAGAGTCTCCCAGTGTCTCGGAATTAATAGACACTTTGCAGTATTGGCTGCACTGCACATCCATGAGAACGGATCTGTTTAAGGATTCCAAACCTATTGTAGATCTATTGCAGGCAATCACTCAATCCTTTGAAAATGCTTTGCCAACAATTTTATATCGTCTTATGGCCTCGAATATAATACAATTGCTGCAACACATTATTACAGCAAATTCTAATCATCTCTCTACGGAACTCATAGAGGCCGCTTGTCAGGTTCTCTTGCATCATAATATGCGAAAAGCTTTAGATATTTCCCACAGCACGATGACGCCGACAAAGGACTCCTCCCCTTTAAAGTCTTCAGAATCTTCGACCCCCTCGACACATAGCATTTATGATGGTTTGATCACAGTGACATTTCTACTCACTTTAGGCTGCAAAAATGAATGTTATACAAAATTCGCTCAGCTCATAACGACAATGATTGAGAAGCAAATCATTTCCCTAAACTACACTAATAGTTTATTTGTGAACATTTTCAAATATGAATGGCATCCAACGCAATTGAATGAAATCTCCAATATGTTGAGAAATATTGCCAAAAATACAAATGCCAACAAAAGCCGCGAAAATAATGATGATAACGATGATGAAGAGGAGGACGACGAAAAATCGAATCTTTTTATGGATATGTTGGCTGATTTATCAAGAGATATTGATTTCTATTAAAACTTGCCAATTCTCTTACTTCTATACAACTACTACTACTACTTATTTATATTATTAAGTTAATTGTATTCTTTTCTTTTTCTGGAACATTATGAAATAAACTTTTTATTTGCTAAAAATTAAATAATTCTAAACAAATACAAATACTGTATGAATATTGTTGGTGTTTCTAACATAACGTAACTTGGTTGGTTGGCAAAGAATATTTGGCAATTTAAATGTAAACAAACACGCTTATGTTTGATATTTTGTTTGTTTGCAAATACTTAAGGTGGTTTTATAAGGAAGGGGGAAAAGAAATAATTCTTCGGGTTGGTTCTATGTAGTCACGCTGAAGATTTATTTAATATCTCAATATGTGCAAAAACCAAAGTCTTTAACATAATATGATATAAGTAGACCACGGATTTTTGCATATTTTTCATTTTTCATCCGATTGGGACCAAACTTTGCATTAAGACGTTTTATCGTTCAAATATAGAACATTATAGTGCGTATAGCAAATATGCAAAAAATATATTTGAACGAAAAAACGTCTAAATGCAATGTTTACTTCCAATCAGATGAAAAATTAAAAATATGCAAATATCCGAAGTCGAGATACATATAAGGGACAAAATGTTCGTAATTATTTTTCAAAGTGATATATGTTAACACATTGTACCGAAATGTATTGAGTACAAGTAAGAAAGTTTCAGTCGGGTAAGGTATACCCTCACTTTGTGAGTAATGCAATATTGAATATTATTCGAATTATTCTGTCAATTTGTGTGGGAGGTACCAGAAGGGGTTTATCAAATACACATTTTTTTTGCTGAACATTAGATACTTTAAATTCATTGCACTGTGCCGACTTATAAGCATTTATGTGCACTGGTATAAACGTTATGAGACATTGAATTGTGGTATGATTTGGGCATTTTGTGTGGGAGGTACAAAGAGGGGCGTGGCAATAACGCCCATTTTTCACAGGGCTATAGACACTATAAAAACATTACACTGTACAAAATTTCAAGTATTTTTATACACTAGTTTTAATGTTATAAGCTGTTAACTTTTGGTGCAAAAAGGTACCTTTGTGTGGGAGGTACCAAAAGGGGCGTGACAACAACACCCATTTTTCCCTGGACTGTAGGCAATATAAAAGCATAATACTGTACAAAATTTCAAGTATTTTTATACACTGTTATTAATGTTATAAGCTGTTAACTTTTGGTGCAAAATGGTGCATTTGTGTGGGAGGTACCAAAAGGGACGTGGCGACTTCGCCCATTTTTCTCGAGTTGATAACGACTAATAAGCTAATACTATGTGTGGAATTTCAAAAGATTGGAATAAGTTGTATAGCAGTTATTAAAGAATCAATATTTCACAACATTTTAACCCTTTGTGGGGGAGGTACTAGAAGGAGTGGACCAATATGGCCCATCTTCGAACTTAGCCGGAGATAGAAAAAAATATTACCACATACCAAATTTGAGGTCAATCGGTTACTACTTTCGAGAGTTATCGTGCGCACCAGCCAGCAGACAGACAGACACACAGACAGACAGACAGACGGACGGACATTGCTCATTCGACTTAAAATGACCCAAAACGGATTTCCTCCGAACATACTTGGGGTCTTAGGTCACTCCTTCGACGTGTTACACTTTTTTCCGTAGCAAATGATATATACCCTCGTCACACTAAAGTGAGGGTATAAAAAGATAATAGTAATTAAATTTGGCGAAATCAATATTTCACCAAATTTTAACCCTTTGTGAGGGAGGTACTAGAAGGAGTGGACCAATATGGTCCATCTTCGAACTGAAGTCAATCGGTTGTTCCTTTCGAGACATTGCTCAAATTACTTAAAAGACCCAAAACAGATTTCCGTCGAACATGCTTGGGGTCTTAGGTCACTCATTCGATGTGTTACACTTTTAGCCCCTAGCAAATGATATATACCCTCGTTACACTAAATTTAGGGTATAAAAAACTGTTAGATGCACGTGTTGAATGGGACAGTATTATAACATTTGTTTATAACTTTTTGAATTTATGACTTAACCCTTTGACGACCGTAAGGATTGTAAAAAATACCAAAAAAAATAGTAGAGTTTTAATTGCTTGGTAGAATTGACTGCAGTTTCGATAGACACCACTCTGTCATCTTCAGAATTCAGTTGCAATAGTGTATGTCTATCAGCTGAAATCAGCTGAAATACTTATGGAAGCAGTAAATTTAATTTAACAAGAACTGCTAACCAAACCCGTATTTTGCCGAACTAAGTCAACATACTAAAACTCTCACACCAATACATTTTTGTTTTTTGCTTGGGTTCGCATCGCGAACCACGAAAACAAATGTAGTTTTGTCAACAGCTAATGCCGACGTCATCGTACCTCACGTGTCATGCTTTCATGTTATTTTTGTTAAGTATTGTTTGGCATTTCATCATGGAAAGACTTACGCCTGAACAACGTTTACAACGTTTTGACAACAAATTGACAGTTTCATTAGTGTAATGTTATAACGGGTGATCCAAGTAGAGATACTTTTTTCAATAGCCTTTTTGTGACAGATCACGTGTGAGTCGTGTCATGTTGTCATGCTATTTTTGTTGAGTATTGTTAGGCAGTTCATCATGGAAAGATTTACGCCTGAACAACGTTTACGCGTGTCATTCGCCAGTTACCAGTCGAAATGCTCGAACGAGTCATCGAAAATTGGACTCAACGGATGGACCATCTGAGACGTAGCCGCGGCCAACATTTGCTAGACATAATCTTCAAAAAATAAATGCCAAAGAATGTTCTTTCAAATGATAATAAACATTTCCCATTCAATTTGAATTTTCTGTGTTTTTTTTCTTTAAAAAAGTAAGGAACCTGGAAATTAATCACTCTATATGTGTTGTTGTTATTTATTGTTGGTCTGTGCTTTTGTTATTCAATCAGAATTTATTTTGGTTCGAGACCATATGCTTCAGTTACTTTCTGTCCATTGCAAAAAAGTAATAGAAACAAATATAAAAATTGGTAGAGAGTTTTAAAGAATGTTATTATTTATAGAAATTTACAGCTATAACCCTTAGTTAGCTTTAACATTGTTTATTTTCTTATTGGTAATGGCTCTAAATGCTATAAAGCTTACATAATTCTTTAATTTTTTTAGTTAATTTTAGTTAATTTTGGGAGCGCCCCAGTAGACGCGTTGGTAGCGCACTCGCCTATGAGTTTGGGGGTTGTGGGTTCGATTCCCACCAGAGGCTCTGGTCTGTCGCTGCAAACATTTAGCCATATGGTCTTTGTAACCCGGCCTTTCCCTGGACCTTATAATTAGAATATAAATTTACTTTGTATTGTAATTCATATAAATAAATAAATAAATAATTTTGTTTCATCGCCTTGAGGTTTAGAAATATGGATACAAACTCTTCTATTGTTGTTGTGTGAACGAATATATTCGTATACTGGTATACATAGATTGTGTTCTTTTTTTTCTTTAATGTCTATCCATGAATTGCCCTTTGCATAACTAGTTATTTGATATGGAATAAATTAGAACAATGAACGTTAAATGCCGCCTATAGATTTTTCTATTTTTATTATTATGACTTGTGTTTCTTTTTTGTACTCTTGTGTCCAAACTAAACCTAATGAACGCTTAGTACCAGAAGAAATATGCTGAGTATCAAAGAAACACAAGTGTATTCACAATTAAGTTCAACCAAAGTCCGCTTATCTAAAATGTACTTAAACACGTTTTCTTTTTGAAAAAAAAAATGGTTTTCATTCAGTCAAAAAGAGAAAAATCATTGAAGAATACGAAAAAAAAACATATTTTTTAAGGCCGGAATAATGCTATTTTGTTCCACAGGCGCATTTAATTTATTTATAGCGATTTGAAGCCTAATGTACATATATTCCCATCGTTCCTATAAGGAGCATAGGGCGTTAACTAGGTAGTCGATCGGGAAATCCTGATTTCCCTGTAAATCGCGGGATTTCCCGAAAAATACCGCATGGTTTTCATTCAGTCATAGAGAGAAAAAGAATAAGAAAAACATATTTTTTAAGCCCGGAATAATGTTTTTTTATTCCCATCGTTCCTATAAGGAGCATAGGGCGATCGGGAAATCCTGATTTCCCTGTAAATCGCGGGATTTCCCGAAAAATCCCGGTGTTTTGAAGATCAATCCCGGAAAATACCGATTTATATTGCTAAAGGAGTTTTGTTGGACTTAACGATTTCTCAGCTGAAGAATTCGAAATATAATCCATAGCAAAAAATCTGATTAATGTTATAGATAAGTGCAAAACTACTATCAAGTCAATGATGATATTAATAAACTCCTCTCAACTGGAGAGGAGTTCCCGATTTTCTTCAAGTTTGGCAATATTCGATCCTGGATCAGAAAATCTGAACCGATTTTTTAACATTACCAGTGTTTGTTTCTATATAAATAAACTCTTCTCAACCATATTTGGTAAAGATAGGTTGTAAAATTTGACTTCTGCGAACTACTGCTATTTATATTCAATGGATGTTTTTAGGAGAGAGTCTCCAGCATGCACATTCAACTTTCTAGGATTACAGCTATAAATTTTGCACTTTCAGAAAGGACTACCTCAGTTCCCAGTGGAGAAAGGTCCATATGTGGAATAATGTAATTAACGCATCTGGGTGAATGTTGTTAAAAACTCCTGTAGTATCAAGAAATGCCACCAAAGTGAATTCCTTGAAATGTAAGGAGGATTCGAAAGTGCCCACCAGTTCTTGATACTTTTTTGAGCTATTTCCAGACAAAACTTTTAACTTTTAAAATCAATAATAAAGCCAGTAAGAAAGGGCTAAAGTCACACGGAGCCGACGATATGATACATCAGAATAGGAAGACTTAATTTCATGTTTTATTAATATTGTTTGTCTAATATTAATGATATGTTCAACAAATTGTATTTTAAAGCGGTTAAATTAAAATCGCCTGATAGGTATATACGGAGGCTATATCCAAATCTGAACAGATAATTTTCAAGTTTGCCAACGTTTGTTCTTGGAAAGGAAAAAATATTTTGTTTTTCACTTTTTTCAGAATAACTTACAGCTACCCGTAATTTTTCACTAACAATATTTGACAAAATTGTAGCCAAATCTGAACAACTTTTGCGAACATATCAATACAATCTGAACGTTTATATGCACCCCAAATATCTCAAAACGACCACTTGCACCTCAAAAATGTTAATATTTCACTATTTTGTAACAAAAATATTTTTTTGGTTTAGGTTATGTTTAGCAATTTTAAAGAATACGAGGGTTGCTATATATAAAGGGTTTTCCAACAATAGGTGTTATTTTGGTATTCAAAGAAAAATGCCATTTTTGAGATAAATGATCGGATGTTTATTTCATAATAAAGAGGAAGGTACGCCGTTAATAATGAAAAACAACATCAGCCAAACGACCACCACGACCACGCTTACGTGGTAACAGAGCAATGGTTTCGCGCAATCCATTTACCGTAACTGTTGATCCAACCTCATTTTCGAAAAATTAAGGTCCAATGACCCCGCCGGACCATAAACCGCACCAAACAGTCATCAATAAGTCTTGGGTTTTCCGAGCTCT
The DNA here is from genome assembly GCA_963930755.1 of Eudasyphora cyanicolor. NCBI lineage: Eukaryota > Metazoa > Arthropoda > Insecta > Diptera > Muscidae > Eudasyphora > Eudasyphora cyanicolor. The sequence goes on along the minus strand of OZ005735.1, from coordinate 265,083,076 downwards.
AGATGCGACAATTTAGCTTGTTGACGTAGCCACCGAGGATACACCTAGGTGGGCCTGATCGCTTCAAAAAAAAATCGCTTTAGTTTTGCGAACTGTGACTGCAAGATTTTCACCATTTTGTAGTGAATTTTAATAATTTCAATGCGTTGTTGAATCGTGTATCGTTCCATTTTTAGTAATGGCGTAGTTTCTACTTGTCAAATAATAAAAGCTTCAAAAGTGACAGCTACCGAAATACCGGGTGATTCAAAATAACACCTCTTGTTGGAAAAGCCGTTACTACCCTTTGGTAGTAGAATCGAACCTACACTGCCAAGTCCGCGTATTTGTTTCACTGTTGCACAGTGTTATGTAAAAAAATGTGTTGAGAAATTCGGATATAGCGGTTAGATGTAATATCGGTATATATGGACGAGAACCATCTTCACGTCTATGCTGTACTTAGGGGGGGGGGGGGGGGGGGGGGGGTTATCTATATCTAAATCTGAGCCGATTTTTTATTTAAATTTAGTAGCGTTTGTTCGTTTATCAAGAGGCTTCGCTTTACCAATGTCCTAAACCTTGTGTTTAGATGCAAAATCGGAACAAACATATATGTGGAGCATATTTTCTGTAGCTGGTATTCCTACGTTATGGGGATGTGGCCCCCTCGGTCGGAAGGTGCGGGTAAGTAAGCAGCGTTGGGACCGATCGCATAAAAACAAAAATATCTAAGGAAGAAGGAAATGGCGATGGATTGGTCATGCATTGCGAAGACTTCCCGGAAGGGGGCAAATGCTGGAACGAAATCAAGCTTGCATCAAATAGAAGTGTTTCGAAGAAGTTCTTTGAGGCACTACGTACCTTATAGGAACTAAAGGAACAGTATATGCATCTAAAGTTGAACCGATTTCCTTCAATTTTGGTGGGGTATATTTTTTGAGTCAAGAAACTCTCCCCTGCTATTTTTCATAATGATCGGATGTAAAATGTAGCTTCTATGTCGCTTAGATGACAAATCGGACAGAAAATATCAGTGTTCAGAAAAAAACAGTACGTTATGGGAACCGATCCTTCGGAGAACACTAACGTTATTTATTTTTTTAGTGTTACTGTTCACGAACGGTACCACTACGATAACGTACCGTTCTTAGAACTCGGCGAACGGTACACTACGATAACGTACGGTTCATAGAACAGTATAGTGATACTGTTCTTTTGAACAGAACACTAACAGTATCACTACGTTTAGCGTTCCGTTCTTTTTTTTCATTAAGATTGCTTCATACTTGCGACCGGTGGTGTCGAATATTAAAAAGAACGGAACGCTAAACGTAGTGATACTGTTAGTGTTCTGTTCAAAAGAACAGTATCACTACGATGTAGTGATACTGTTCTATGAACCGTACGTTATCGTAGTGTACCGTTCGCCGTGTTCTAAGAACGGTACGTTATCGTAGTGGTACCGTTCGTGAACAGTAACACTAAAAAATGTTTAGTGTATTCTGTTCTCTTGTAAGGGTTGCGATACTGTTCCGTTCGCGACGAACGAACGGTACAGAACGCTAAGAACCGTTCCTTGGTGTTTTTTCCGAACTCTGGAAAATATAATGGGTGTCCCAAGAAGAACGCAATTTTTAAATCTCGCAACATTCGAAGTGTCATTGTTTGACATTTGAATAATTGTTATTGTTTGTTAGGACAGCGAAGGGAGTTCGTTAATTGGGTATTGGAGAGACAACATGAAAATGCTGATTTTGCCGATAAAATCATCTTCAGTGACGAGGCCCATTTTCATCTTGATGGCTTCGTCAATAGGCAGAATTGTCGCATTTGGGGTGCGGAAAATCCTCGAGTGATTCACGAGAAGCAAATGCATCCTCAACGTGTCACTGTGTGGTGTGGTTTTTGGGCTGGAGGAATCATTGGACCTTTGAGGCAAGTGAAGCGCAAACAGTCAATGGTGTTCGGTATCGTGAAATGATAACCAGTTTTTTCTTGCCTAGAATTGAAGAAATGAATGTGGAGGGCATGTGGTTCCAACAAGACGGCGCCACATGACATACAGCCAGAGAAACAATTCAATTGCTGCATCAGTAATTAAAAAATTGCGCTCTTCTTGGGACACCCTTTATATGGAGGCTATATCTAAATCTGAACCGATTTCCTTCAAATTTGGTATGGTATATTTGCGATTCAAGAAACTGACAAATCGGACAGAAAATAAACATCTGAGCCGATTTACTCCAAATTTTATAGCAAACATTTCTGCAACAACGGACTTATTTTTGCTAAATTTCGTAGGGATCGGTAAAAAATGTGGATTTTGCAGTCCCTGTAAGCCAAATCGGCGGTACATATATGTGAGGGCTACATCTAAACCTGAACCAATTTTCACCAATCTCAACATGGATCGTCGTTTAGCCGGTTTAGGACGGACATGGCTAACTCAAGCTCAGGAAGTGATTCCAAATCAATCGGTATAACAAACGATGGGTCTATCTCTTCTCCATTTGGGTGTTACAAACAAATTCCCAAACTCACAATACCCTGGACCACAGTGTGGTGTAGGGAATAACAATTCTAGGCTATTATTTAATTGTAATTTAAAAATGTCTGTCATCAGAGATGGTAATCAGTACACGGATGTGAACAAACTAAAGCTCTAAGGGACGAGTTTTCTTCAAGCAATACGGAGATACTGCTAAGTATAGAGAAAGCGCATCCACGATTGATTGTCGGAATAATTACTGGACATAATAGGCATATGCATAGAATTGGCCTAAGAAATAACGACTTGTCTCGGTGGTGTCATGACCCCGACGTGGTCGAATATACCTTTTATTTCCTTTGCCAATGTCCTACTTTATCGTATAGAAGAAACAAGATACTGGGTTCATTTTTCTTTTAGGAGTTTGCAGAACTTAAAGGATTAGGATTCTCTCTCTCTTTTACACTTCATTAAGGCATGACATCGACTTAACTGAGTATGAAGAAGAAGAATTTATGAGGAATCACAATGGATCAAATATGGTCTCTGTGGAAGTTTAACTATTTTTGAACTGGGCGCCTTCCTAAGCTAATCTAACCTAACTTAAGATTCATTTGGTCAGAATTGTATGCCTCCATCTCTGGTTCTGGAGATATTGTGATTTAAAAATATTATTTACGTTGACTTTTCAAGTGTAAGTGGTGTGTTTGTGTGCACCTCAAAAATATAGGGTTTTCCAATAAGAGTCATATGATTTATTTGAAAAAAAAAACACTTATTGTTAAGGAAATTCTAAAGTTTTTTATTTAATGTGAAGTACAATCGATACAATTAAGTTCTAAATAAAACGTCATTCAAATGGCCTCCACGACTTCTTCTGCAGGAACGAATTCGATGAACCCAATTTTCGAGAACTTTTTCCACTAAATCAAGTCGTATGTCATGAATGGCACGTTCAATATTGACTTGTAAAGCTTGAAGAGAGTCTGGTTTATTTCGAAAGACCAATGACTTCAAATAACACCACAAGAAATAGTCTAATGGTGTTTAATCACAAGTTCTTGGAGGCCATTCAATGTCACAATTTCTTGAAATAATCGAATCTCCAAACTTTTCTCGCAACAATTCAATTGTTTCATTTGCTGTGTGACACGTAGCCACAATTGGTCAATGGCAAAAAGATAGCTCTTAACGAGAGCTAAAATATTGCTCAAGGGTGTCAAGGTTGTAGGTCGACTGGAAAGCGTTTTTTTTTGCATTTAAGAAAAATGGACGGCATCATTTTTAAATGTGAACAGAAAGTTTATTTTTGCTCTAGCTCCTTATCGGTACGTCGGATCGGGAATCGGTCAATCGCAAAAAGATAGCTCTTAACGAGACTTAAAATAATGCTCATGGGTGTCAAGATTGTAGGTCGACTGGAAATTGTTTTTTTGGATTTAAAAAAATTTACTTAGCGCACGAAAAGTTGCAATTGAAGAACGATTATTTTAATAATAAAACTGAATAATTTGTAAAGTTGTTCTTGCGTATATCTCTCCATGATGAAATTGTAAACACTACTGAATACAATGAAAAACAAATGACAGATCACAGACACATATTACAAATGGCCGGAACGTCACTTCAAAATCATATCATCCGTATTGTAAAACCCTATATATAGTGGTTATTGGAAATATTTTTAGTGGTGGTTTCATTGTACACAAAATTCGTATCATTAAAATTGTAAAGGAATTTCAGTACAATTTTAAATATTTAGAAGTGCTTTCTGGAAAAATGACATTTGCGAATTTGCATACCTTGAAATAAATTTTCTATCGATTCTATCTATCGAAATGTAGGCTAAAATTTAATGAAAGTTTTTTAAATTCTTATTTGTTAAACTCATCTATGTAATATATCGAATATTTTCCGCTAGCTTCTGTAAAAAGGAATATATCCAAGGTCTTTACGGGTTTTAAAGTTCTGTGTAGTGGTGTTTTGTAAGGTCGATACGCGTCTTTTTATTGGATCATTCGAAATTGGTTAACAAAACGATTTGCCCGTTGTTGTAGTGTGCAAACTGATAAGGTTCTTTCAATGTAGCTGTTGTGTTTTTTTAAACTGATATGGGGTTGGAATGCGTCATATCTGTAGTTTTAGAATACAATTTCAAATTTATCGCCGCCCTTAGCCGTGACAACATACTAGAGTCGCAGAAAATGTAATCAAAAAAATTTAAATTCACAGTGTCCACGCCAAGTTTTTCATTCAGTTTTATTTTGTGGTTCATTCTTGTATAGGGTGCGGTAATGGTAAGAAGTTTGCTTGTTTTGGATTTTTCTTTGGTTCGTTGGTTTGCTATAGTTTAAGCAAAACTCTGCCATCCAATTTAATTTGTATAAACAATAATAATGCCATTATTGTTGAGTTCATTCGGTCGGTCTTCTCTTCCAACCATACACCACACTCTTTCGCTCCGAGTGTTGTCTGGCCCACTTTGGCTAGCCCCCCACCACCTGATGTCTGTGTGTCGTACATACTCTGGAAATTTACGCAAACAGAGTAACACGGGCGGTGCACTGCTACTTCTCATTCACTCTCTACCGGAGTATATGAACTCATCATACCCATGAATTCTCTGGATTTTTTATGGTTTTGTTTTGTGTGTTAAATTCGTCATAACTGAGTGTGTGGAGGAAATTATGTAATCGTTGGCTTAAGAGTCGAGGCATTTTTGTATGCCATTCCTCTCCAAATTGTTGGACCGACCGTTCGTTCGTTATTTTTTTGCTATTTATCACTAATTGGATTTCATTGCCGTTGTGATTTTTTATATTAAACATTTATTTTTTCTTTTCATTCTAGGTGTGTTGAAATCGAATTCGATTCGTTAGTATCGCGAAATACTAAAAAAGAGACGAAACAATACAGTATTATAAAATCGAGAGCAAATTCTGGTGAGTATAATCAAATAATAGGCGAATTCAATATACTACTGCTGATTTGATAAAATTCTTGAAACTTTAATGGATTATAAAAACAAATAACGATAATAAAGCTATGAAATTGCGGCAAATTTGAATACCACTTATTTGACGAAAGTGTAATTGATTGAAAAGAAACTGTTTGAAGAAAAGTACTTCACAAACTCAAAATACAAATAAATTTCGACGACAGACAAATTCAAAATGATTAATGGATTTTATTAACGATGACGTGAGAGGTTCACCAAATGAGTAAAATCCTAGTGAATTTTACAGGGGCTTTTTGATAGCTCCCAGAAAAAAGAAAGTTTCTGAATTACTTTGGCAGTATTCACTCTGACCGAATCCAAAGATGATTTTTGTTCCGCGATCTTATTTAAAAATACGACGCCCACGTTTGAAGCAACAGTATTAATTGTGAGAATTTGTACCCTCAACGAAAAATAGTCTATTTTTTTGAACAAATTTGAGCGATATTAGAAAAATTAGACTTAACATAAATTCGATAGGATATTTTAATGTTGAGGTAATTTTTGCACAAAACACCACAACCTATTTCAAAAGTAATTGTCATCGAAGTAATACACATACAAACTGCAGTACAATTCGTGACAAGCCGATTGTATCCCCTACGGAATACAAAATACTGTTGCTTTTTGGAAAATTACGCTTTGGGGGAAATAATTTAATATTTCTAATACAATGCAAATAAAGCTCAACTAACAAATACACATATGGGCATTTCCAAAGAGAAGTAACAAATACACATATGGGCATTTCCAAAGAGAAGTCAACCGCAGTCAAAAACTTGAAAGTCTATAAAAGTATGTTGGTTTGCCACTTTTTTATAGGGAATCTCTGAAATTTAACACATTTTCCCAAAAATTACATTTATTCATAACACGTTTAAAATATTGGAGTGCAAAGTTAAACAATAGCATAATTTATGTTTTAAACATTTGTATTGCATGTTATGTTTTAATTAATGATCTATCTTTTAAATCTCGATTTATATTTAAAGAATGTAAGAAACATAATTTTTGTTGTGAAAATAAATACACTGAATATATTAAAAATCATTAATACTCAACCTGTGGAAGTCTAGCTACAGAAAAGGTAAAAAATAAACAAAGAGAATGATGAAATAAAATGTCGCGTGCGAATGTGATTAAAATTAAATAAAAAATAAACTGCTTGATATTATTGATTAAAATAAAAAACATTATTAAGATACATCAATGCACAACATTTTAAAATTAGTCGCATTAAAATATTCCTCTAGGTTTCGCTGAAATCAGGGTTTAATTTGTTTGCTTTGGAAGCGACTTCTGTTTTTGTCGCATGCGAATGACTTGGTTTTTTGTAAGTATCTTGAAAACGAACAATTGGCCAAAATCAAACTTTGCACCAATTATAGTGCTAATCAAGTGCTATAAGTTTCGGCTTTTGTCAAAATGAAATAACGTGTTGGCATACGTTTTTTTTTCACTTTGAATGCGTACGAATGTCGCATTCGACATTGGAGATATGTCCATATACTCATAATAATAGGTACTTCGCTTCATTTGAATTTTCAAAATAAAACCAGTAAGGAAAGACTAAAGTCGGGCGGTGCCGACTATATAATACCTTCCACCGTTGTTTGCCAACAAAAGCTTGGAGAACAATTATTACTATAAACAGTTGCAAGTTACATAGAGTACATTTCTAAATTCCAGGGACATATGTTAAAAAACTTTGCCTTCATAAGGGGCTTATACTTATCAAAACATGGATAGATATACTCAGTTTTCAATAGAGACGACAGAATTCAATATGAAGTACAAAAACATAAATTTCCGCAAGATGGTTTAAAAAATTCGTCCCCTAAGTGACTTTTATATGGGGAACGATTAGGTCCAATATAATGTATAAATTCTGAAATTTCAGCCAGATCAATTGAAAAATGTGTTCCCTAGGGCATCCAAAAGTGATGTCGATGGGGACGTTTATATGGGGGCTATACCAAAACATGGACCGATGTGTCCCATATTTACAAGGGACGATAAGGTCCAATAAAAAGTGTAAATTCATAAATTCCAGCCAGACTTCTTAACGTCAAAGAGACCACAAATGTCAACTGATCGAGCTGAAAATTGGTTACTGGTGTTTATATATACCCGTATCCACTTACATGCGATCCATGGTGGAGGGTATATAAGATTCGGAATGGCCGAACTTAATCCGTATTTACTTGTTATACCCTGTCACTCCGTTTGTAACACCTCTAAATATTGATCTGAGACCCCATAATGTATATATATTCTTAATCGGCTTAAAATTCTAAGACGATTTAGCCATGTCCATCTGTTGTAATAACGTCCTGGCAATGCCAGATGAAAACTGGAACTTCCATTGGAAAGTATGACATTTTTTAGCATAACTTCACTCAGATCGTTTTGTCATTTGAGCGCGAATTGTTTTGGTTACAGTGTGTTGAAAATTCACTTCCAAAACATGGTTTTTGAACGCTTCAACAGCTGCTTCAGGTGTCGAAAATCGTTGACCAAGCAGTTTTTTCTTGATGTGAGTGAATAAGAAGAAGTCATTGGGTGTCTGTATGGCGGATGACCCACCAATTCGACGTTTTGGCCGGCCAAAAAGGCGCTGGTTTGAGCCGATGTGTGAGAGCTCGCATTCTCATGGTACACAACGATTCGTCTTCTCTTGTTCGTTTTTCGAATTTCTCCGAAGACGTCTGGCAAACAAATTGTGGTGTACCACTCAGAATTGACCGTCCTACGTTGCTCAAGCGAAACAGTCGCCACATGACCAGTTTTGCCAAAGAAACAGGCGATCATTTGCTTCGAAGTGCTTCTTCCACAAACAACTTTCGTTGGATTTGGCTCGTCTTCGAAAACCCACACGGTCGATTGCTGTTTTGTTTCGGGCTCATACGCATAGATCCAAGATTCGTCACCTGTGACGATCTTAACGTCTTTTGAAGCACCGCGATCGTATTTTTTCAAAATTTCTTTGCACCAATCGACACGAGCCTTTTTTTGAGCGATTGGCAAATTGAGCGGGATCCAACGAGAACAAACCTTTTTTACGGTCAGGTGTTCATGCAATATCCAATGTGTGCTGGTGGAAGAAATGCCCAAGGACGCATCTATCTCACGGTATGTCACATGATCTTGTAGTATCAGTTCACGCACGACATCAATGTTCTCTGGCACAACGATCGTTTTTGGAGGACCTTCACGACCTTCGTCTTTGAGCGAGCGTCGGCCACGATTGAATTCAATAAACCAGCTTTTCACAGTGCTATAAGATGGTGCTTCGTCGCCATACAAAGATTTAAGTTCATCGATGCACTCTTGTCGTGATAATCCACGTCGAAAGTTGTGAAAAATGATCGCACGAAAATGTTCACGAGTTAATTCCATTTTTTGTGAAATTGATTTTTTCAAGTCACTGTAAACAACACAAATGATGGTCGTACGTCAAAACGTTCTGAGTACGTTTATGCTACAAAATGTCAAACTTTCAAATGGAAATGTCAGATGGCGCCAGGCAACACTTATGGCGAATTCTTTTCTGCAAAAAAGTGCAACATGTTCATTGCCCTTTTTCCGAAAACGGCACTTTTGTGATACTTTTTTGAAATTTGGCAATTAAGTTACTCGAATTTAGCACAACTAAAATTTCAAAAATTCAAAAAAGCGATATAATAGTGCTGTTTTCGTAAAAAGGGCAATGCAAGTGCTGCACTTTTTTGCAGAACAGAATTCACCATTAGTGTTGCCTAGGCCAGAAATATATATAGCAACCCTCGTACTTGACCTAGGTGGCTCAAATTTGGTATAGATGCAGGTAACTTGGGACTGAATATGGGCAATATCGCCCCCACAATATATAGAGTCCACAAATGTCCACTGATCGGGCTGAAAATTTGTAACTGGGGTTTATTTATACCCGAAAACCTTCGTACGAACAACGGTAGCCATAGGTCCATGTTTTGATATAGCCCCTATACAAAGGTCCCCTAGTTTTTACTTCTTAACGCAACACGAAAAGGGCTGAAATTTGGTATAATTAGTTTATTTGAACCCGTAGCCATTCACATGCGATCCATGGTGGAGGGTATATAAGATACGGCATGGGCGATCTTAATCCGTCTTTACTTGTTTTTTTTCTACTATCGACATCGTAATCAAGAAATACAAAAAAAAGTTTTGTCGGTTGTTTTGAATGAAATTATTTTAAAAGGGTCCTTATTGTTTCGCTCTTTGGGCTGAACGGCGTATTCCAAAGTCTTCCACTTTTGAAATTTCAACAATCTGCGTATAACTTATAAAAATTATAATTATATAATTATAAGTTTAAGAGGAATTTAAGTAGACGTTTCAAGCTTTCGTTTAAGGTACAAGGGCGGGTCAATAAGTCGGTGACTTTGGATAAAGTCCGAGTTTTTTGGATAAAAAATTATTTTGTTTTTCAACTTAGCATCCTTTGAGCTCTAAACACTTTGTACAATATTTCTCAAATTTTGTTATCCCTTTAAAAAAATATGGTTTGTCGAGGTCATCAAGGTAGGTATTTGTTTGTGAGATGATTTCAAACAAACCTATTTCCGTCGAGCCATTTCTTCAGGTTTGGAAACACTCGGAGCTAAATCCGGAGAATAGGGCGGATGCGGAAGAGATTGCGACAAAAAAGTTATAAGCTTGTATTAGATAATTTAAGTATTAAATTTTGGTCCCCTGTGGTATAATGGGGCCGAGCTACAGGGCCTCAAAGTTGGCCACCTCGGCAGTTCAAAATGTTTACACGCTGTAACATTTGTCTTTTTTATCTTATTCGAATAGTGTTTTTGCGTGCATTCTACTAACCGTGGTCTACAAAAAGCTTTTTACACCAAAAAGTTATCTTGTATAAATCCCGAGATATACATATACATATGCAATTGAAAATTTATTTTTTAATTTTTGCCCCGACCCTGTCCTTGTAATTTGTTAATATCAGGGCAGAATATATACCGATTTCTTGGACATAAACTGTTCTGCAGTAACAAAAAATTGATATAACTTAGAAGCCCTGTAGCTCCGATTATGTGTATCGTGGGGCCCAAATTTAAAACTGTATAACTTTATAATTTAACTCACATACATATGTATTTTAAAAGCCATTAATATCATGTATCTCTTTCCATCTTTCTCTCTCTTTCAGAACGATAAATTATTTCTAACCCTTTTTGAAAGAAACTTTCAAACCAATTGCGAACGACCATGGAGAATTTTACTCCTAAAGAGGTAAAAATCCTCGAAACCGTCGAAGATATCCAGGAGAGACGTGAACAGGTTCTCTCACGTTACAATGAGTTCAAAATTGAAACACGTCAGAAGCGTGAGAAACTCGAGGACTCACGTCGTTTCCAATACTTCAAGCGTGATGCTGATGAATTGGAATCATGGATTAACGAGAAACTACAGGCAGCTAGCGAGGAGAGTTATCGTGATCCCACCAATCTCCAGGCTAAAATACAAAAACATCAAGCATTTGAGGCTGAGGTATCGGCTCACAGCAATGCCATTGTCTCATTGGACAATACCGGTCAGGAAATGATCAATCAAAACCATTTCGCTTCTGAAACTATTCGCCGTCGACTCGATGAGTTGCATCGTTTATGGGAGTTGTTGTTGAGTCGCTTGGCCGAAAAGGGTCAAAAGTTGCAACAGGCTTTGGTTCTTGTGCAATTCTTGCGTCAATGTGAAGAGGTCATGTTCTGGATTAAGGACAAAGAGGCATTTGTTACAGCCGATGAATTCGGTCAGGATTTGGAGCATGTTGAGGTATTGCAACGCAAATTCGATGAGTTCCAAAAGGATATGGCTTCACAGGAATACCGTGTGACGGAGGTCAATCAGCTGGCCGATAAATTGATACAAGATGCCCATCCTGATCGTGATACCATCACCAAGCGTAAAGATGATCTTAATGAGGCTTGGCAGCGTTTGAAACAGTTGGCCATTGTGCGCCAAGAGAAGCTATTCGGAGCTCACGAAATTCAACGTTTCAATCGTGATGCTGACGAGACTGTAGCCTGGATTGCCGAAAAGGATGTTGTGCTCTCTTCGGACGATTATGGTCGTGATTTGGCCAGTGTGCAGGCTTTGCAACGTAAACACGAAGGTGTTGAACGTGATTTGGCAGCTTTAGAAGATAAGGTCTCGACTTTAGGGGCAGAAGCTCAGCGTCTGTGCTCCATTCACGCTGATCACAGTGATCAGATTCGTGACAAACAGGCAGAAATTGCCAATTACTGGCAGAGTTTGAAGGCTAAGGCCGGTGAACGTAAACAGAAGTTGGATGAATCTTACTTCTTGCATCGTTTCTTGGCTGACTTCCGTGATTTGGTGTCCTGGATTAATGGCATGAAAGCCATTATCTCCGCCGATGAATTGGCCAAGGACGTGGCTGGTGCCGAAGCCCTTTTGGAACGTCACCAAGAACATAAGGGTGAAATCGATGCTCGTGAAGATAGCTTCCGTTTGACCACCGAGTCTGGACAGAAGTTGTTGGAACGTGAACATTATGCCGCTGCTGAGATCCAAGAGAAATTGGGTGCTTTGGAGAATGACAAGAGTTCCTTGCTTTCGTTGTGGGAAGAAAGACGCATCCTCTATGAGCAATGCATGGACTTGCAATTGTTCTACCGTGACACTGAACAGGCCGACACTTGGATGGCCAAACAGGAAGCTTTCTTGGCCAACGAAGACTTGGGAGACTCTTTGGATTCTGTTGAAGCTTTGATTAAGAAACACGAAGATTTCGAGAAGAGCTTGGCCGCCCAAGAGGAAAAGATCAAGGCTCTCGATATCTTTGCTACCAAACTCATTGACGGTCAGCATTATGCCGCCGATGATGTAGCCCAAAGGCGACAGATGTTGTTGGCCAGACGTGCCGCCCTTTTGGAGAAGTCGAACAGACGCCGTCAACTTTTGGAAGACTCCAATCGTTATCAACAATTCGAGCGTGATTGTGATGAAACCAAGGGCTGGATCAGTGAGAAATTGAAGTTTGCCACCGATGACAGTTACTTGGATCCCACCAACTTGAATGGAAAAATGCAGAAACACCAGAACTTTGAACATGAACTCAATGCCAATAAGTCACGCATTGAAGACATCACGACTGTGGGCACTGAACTCATCGAGAAGGAACATTACGCCGCTGACCAGATCAACACTCGCATGCAGGAAATTGTGGTCTTGTGGGAGACCTTGGTGCAAGCTTCGGACAAGAAAGGTTGCAAGTTGCATGAAGCTTGCCAACAGCAGCAATTCAATCGCACCATTGAAGATATTGAGTTGTGGTTGAGTGAAATTGAAGGTCAACTTTTGTCCGAAGATCATGGCAAGGATTTGACTTCAGTGCAAAATCTGCAAAAGAAACATGCCCTTTTGGAAGCCGATGTTATGGCCCATCAAGATCGTATTGAAAGTATTAAGGTGGCTGCCAATAAATTTATTGAATCTGGCCATTTTGATGCTGACAACATTCGCCAAAAGGAGAATAATTTGTCCACCCGCTATGCTGCCTTGGCCGCTCCCATGGCCGAGCGTAAACAACACTTGACCGACTCTTTGCAAGTTCAACAATTGTTCCGTGATTTGGAAGATGAAGCCGCCTGGATCAGAGAAAAGGAACCCATTGCTGCTTCCACCAACCGTGGTCGCGATTTGATTGGTGTGCAAAATCTCATCAAGAAGCATCAAGCCGTTATGGCTGAAATTAACAACCACGATGCTCGTCTTTTGAATGTCATTAGCTCTGGAGAAAATATGCTTAAGGATCAACCCTTCGCCAGTGAAGATATTCGTCAGCGTGTCGATGCTTTGCAAGAACAATGGACCAATTTGAAGGATAAATCCAATCAACGCAAACAAGACTTGGATGACTCTTTGCAGGCCCATCAATACTTTGCTGATGCTAATGAGGCCGAGTCCTGGATGCGTGAAAAGGAACCCATTGCTACCGGTAATGATTACGGCAAAGATGAAGACTCTTCTGAGGCTTTGTTGAAGAAACATGAAGCTTTAGTTTCGGATTTGGAAGCCTTTGGCAACACCATCCAGGGTTTGCAAGAGCAAGCCAAGAATTGTCGTCAACAAGAGACTCCCGTGGTTGATATTACCGGCAAGGAATGTGTGGTAGCCCTGTACGACTACACCGAGAAGAGTCCCCGTGAAGTGTCCATGAAGAAGGGTGATGTTTTGACTTTGTTGAATTCTAACAACAAGGATTGGTGGAAGGTTGAGGTTAATGACCGTCAAGGTTTTGTTCCAGCCGCTTACATTAAGAAAATCGAAGCTGGCCTCAGTGCTAGTCAACAGAATTTGGTTGACAATCATTCCATTGCCAAGAGACAAGCCCAGATTAATTCACAATACGATAACCTATTGACTTTGGCCCGTGAACGTCAGAATAAGCTTAACGAAACCGTTAAGGCTTATGTTTTGGTACGTGAAGCTGCCGATCTTGCCAACTGGATTAAGGACAAGGAGAATCATGCCCAAATTGCCGATGTTGTTGGCGAAGATTTGGAGGAGGTTGAGGTACTGCAAAAGAAATTCGATGACTTCAATGATGACTTGAAGGCCAATGAAGTTCGTTTGGCCAACATGAATGAAATTGCCATCCAATTGACTTCCTTGGGCCAAACTGAGGCTGCCATGAAGATCCAAAGCCAAATGCAAGATTTGAATGAGAAATGGAATAATTTGCAAACATTGACCGCCGAAAAGGCCAGTCAATTGGGTTCGGCCCATGAAGTGCAACGTTTCCATCGTGACATTGATGAGACCAAGGACTGGATTGCCGAGAAGGAGAATGCTCTGAACAATGACGACTTGGGCAAGGACTTGCGCAGTGTCCAGACTCTGCAACGTAAACACGAAGGTGTGGAACGCGACTTGGCCGCTTTGCGTGACAAGATCCGTCAATTGGATGAAACTGCCAACCGTTTGATGCAATCTCATCCCGACACCGCCGAACAAACCTATGCTAAACAAAAGGAAATCAACGAAATGTGGGATCAAATCATTACCAAGGCTACGGCTCGCAAAGAGAAACTTTTGGATTCGTATGACTTGCAACGATTCCTCAGCGATTACCGTGATCTTTTGGCCTGGATTAATTCCATGATGAGCCTGGTTACCTCGGATGAATTGGCCAATGATGTTACTGGCGCTGAAGCTTTGATTGAAAGACATCAGGTAAGTTGAGCTTTTTAGTTTTTATTTCTATATAAATGGTTTATGCAAATGCTTTTGCTACGGACGGACGGGCTTTATTGTGAACAACGGTGAAATGAAGAGAAAAAGACCTAGAGAAGATGACAACCTATACATATTGATATATCTGTTACCGATATACATTTGTACGTGCCAAGAAGAGCTTAAAATGTCTCAATGAACATCACTGATTTATACACATTTTTTTGTTTTGTTTGTGGCTTTTTTCGTCGACGTGACGCCTGGTTGATTGATATGCCATTTCCCATGGGAATTTTGTTGGATATTGTTGTCGTTGCCTGCGTCGATTTCATCACAAAATAAATATCTACACTCAACTACTACAAACAACAACTGCAACTGCAACCACACCCCCAATCAACAATCACATCCACATCTATCGACATTGTGTGCGCCTCATTGACAATTTGTATTGTACTTTATACATATACGTATATATTTTGTAACTCTCATCATTTTTATTATTTACATACATATATAATTATTTCACATACTATATATATTGTGCATACCTGTGTGTGCGGCGTCGTGTGTGTTCTTTTCGTAGGCTCATCGTTCCGAAATCGAATACATGTTTGGAAATAGTAGCGCCAAAAGCTTCTTCCATCCAACACCAAAAGAAGAGGTAGTTTTTCATACACATCTCTCATCATCTTCCAAGTTCCTTTTTGTGTTCCCTAAACTTTCTTACTTTCTTCTTTTTATGTTGCTGGGTTTTTGTAACATTAAATATTTGTTGTTTTCTGCTCGAGTGGCAACTCGAGTTCGAAAAATATGCATATATGCTTCCGAAATGCACATTACCACTGTATTTTTCATTTCATGCCTTTGTGTTCTAATCGATTGTAAAATAATCGAATGTTGTAATTTTTTGTTTTTTTTTCTGTTGTTGCTGTATGTTTCTAATCCGCTGCGATTTTACTCAAAACGCTAGTCCAATATGCTACAGCCCATTCATTATTGTGCATACGTATATCCATATGTCATAAGGTATTTTCCTTTCGCATCAAATATCAACTCATATCTCCCTTCATTAAATCATACAAATTGTTGTCGTGTATAGACAGATAAGCTCCATACTACCTTTAGACCAATGAGGTTTTTGGTCGAATGTTTGTTGGCCTTTTTTCAAACCTACAACATTTTGTGGAGTTCACCATATAATACTCTTGACTAGCTACAAATTTTGGTTATAATGATTATTTTTATCAATTTGTTTAAATTTGATAACGTTCGAGAGGGATATTTAAAGACGTCATTCAATTTTTTATGATTTTTAAAGAATCATTGTATATTTAATAATTCTTATATTAAAGAATACAATATATTAAAAGTATATATTATAAATGGGCCAAAAGGCCTTTAATTACAAGTTTGAAGGAATAAATGAAATGTAATGAAAAAGTATCAGGGATACTTATTGAATGGATATTTTGAGATACATCTTTAATTGTTCTATAATTTAACCAATAATTGTTGTATACGAGGGTTGCTATATTTATTTCTGGCCTAAGCAACACAAAGTGTTGCCTGGCGCCATCTGACATTTCCATTGGAAAGTTTGAAATTTTTTAGCATAAAAGTACTCAGAACGTTTTGACGTACGACCATCAGTTGTGTTGTTTACAGTGACTTGAAAAAATCAACCTGGCAAAAAAATTGAATTAACTCGTGAACATTTTCGTGCGATCATTTTTCACAACTCTCGACGTGGATTATCAGAGAAGAGTGCATCGATGAACTAGCAAATCTTTGTATGGCGTTGAAGCACCATCCTATAGCACTGTCAAAAACTGGTTTAATGAATTCAATCGTGGCCGACTCTCGCTCAACTGTGAACTGATAATGCAAGATCGTCATGTGACATACCGTGAGATAGAGGCATCCTTGGGCATTTCTTCCACCTGCATACATTCGATATTGCATGAACACCTGGCCGTAAAAAAGGTTTATTCTCGTTGGATCCCGCTCAATTTGGCAATCGCTCAAAAAAAGGCTCGTGTCGATTGGTGCAAAGAAATTTTGAAAAAATACGATCGCGGTGCGTCAAAAGACTTTTATAATATCGTCACAGGTGACGAATCTTGGATCTATGCGTATGAGCCCGAAACAAACAGCAATCGACCTTATGGGTCTTCGAAGACGAGCCAAATCCAACGAAAGTTGTTCGTGGAAGAAGCACTACGAAGCAAATGGTCGCCTGTTTCTTCGGCAAAACTGGTCATGTGGCGACTGTTCCGCTTGAGCAACGTAGGACGGTCTATTCTGAGTGGTACACCACAATTTGTTTGCCTGAAGTCTTCGGAGAAATTCGAAAAACGAACAAGAGAAGACGAATCATTGTGCACCATGACAATGCGAGCTCTCACACATCGGCCCGTACAGCCCTGATTTGACACCCAATGACTTCTTATTCACTCACATCAAGAAAAAACTGCTTGGTCAACGCTTTTCGACGCCTGAAGCAGCTGTTGAAGCGTCCAAAAACCATTTTTTTGAGGTGAATTTTCAACACAGTAATCAAACAATTCGCGTCAAATGACAAAACGGTCTGAGTGAACTTATGCTAAAAAATGTCATACTTTCCAATGGAAATTCCAGTTTTCATCTGGCAACACCAGCATTGCCAGGACCGAAATATAAATAGCAATCCTCGTATGTATTAAACATCTTCAACTAAGCCTTAGCAAAGTGTAGCATTAACAATAATAAACAACTAGCCGTTTGGGATTTATTGGTTTCGTACGTTAATATGTGTATATTGGACATAAGTCCACTACTTCGCCTCCCTCCGGATAGAATCATACATACAAACTATTTTCAAGACAAACCACACACATTTTAAATTTCAGTCAAATCGCTCATTAAATGCAAATTTTACAAATAACTTGACCACTCTGTCATTTATCGTGATTAAAATTATTCTAAAACACAAATGACCCAGAAATGATCCTATTGTGAAATTCAGATATTCTTGTGGGTTCGGAAACAAAACGTTACAAACAAAAGCACAAACGATTTTATATATAAAAATTTAAACCTATTATGGAACTATGAAAGATAGAAATTAGGAATTACCACTCTGTGGTACAGGGTATTTAGTTCGTTTTGAGCCAGATGTTTGTAATGCTCTAAAATATTAGACCTACATTAGGCCGGGTCGATTTGTGGGGAGGCAAAAAAATTCGCCATTGCTCAGTGAAAATCGTATTCTAGGGATCAAAATAAGAAACTTTGCCGAAGGAACCATACCTCTAAAACGAATTCTGATGTCCCGGAAAAAATCCCACTTTGACCCATTTAGAGTGCTCCAATCGAGTCCAAATGTATGACCAACCCCCACTCAGTGAAGTGCTCAGTGAAAATCGTATTCTAGGGATCAAAATAAGAAACTTTGCCGAAGGAACCATACCTCTAAAACGAATTCTGATGTCCCGGAAAAAATCCCACTTTGACCCATTTAGAGTGCTCCAATCGAGTCCAAATGTATGGAACCTCCAGGGGGTTCCAGCGAGTGTGCCACTGGCATGGGTGGGTCGGGCCTCCAAAGTTTGTGGGGGTCGGTCATACATTTGGACTCGATTGGAGCACTCTAAATGGGTCAAAGTGGGATTTTTCAAAATTTGCCCCTACCCAAAAGTTCGACCCAAATTCCGGGACATCAGAATTCGTTTTAGAGGTATGGTTTCTTCGGCAAAGTTTCTTATTTTGATCCCTAGAATACGATTTTCACTGAGCAATGGCGACTTTTTTTGCCTCCCCACAAATCGACCCGGCCTACTCTTCATATGTGAAAATGGGGATGTAATCGGATGGGAGATTACACTTCTTGGCGTTTTAGAAACGCATTTTTTAGCCCAATCATTAGGAAATTGAAGCTTTTGCATCGCTCCATGTTTTTATATTGCTGCTATATAAAGCACCCTTCCGATTACACTTCTTGGCGTTCTAGGGAACGCATTTTTTAACCCAATCATTGGGAAATTGAAGCTTTTGTACTTATAATTTTGCATTAAATCGTCTCTAGTGAAAATGGAGTATATTGGTCCATATTTTGATAAGTATAAGCCCCTTATGAAGGTCGCGTTTTTAAACTATGTAACAACTGCAACTGCTCATAGAATAATGGTTCTCCGTACATTTGTTGGCAAACAATGGTGGAGGGTATTATACAGTCAGCCCCGCCCGATTTAAGTCTTTTCATACAGATTTAGATACGTGATCATTCCAGAAAACCACAGATACATGTTGATTCCAAATTGACATCTAAGTTCACATTCGCTCATTAAGACGTTCGTAGTGAGGAGTTTCTTAATCCACGGTCATTGCCAAATTAGAGGAAAATAGTTTCATATTTAAATATAGGCCTTTCATATGTTGATTTCAATTTAAATGCGAGCACAGAGCCACGTTTCAAACCGGGTTTTCATAAAATTTGAAAGAATATAATTTCTTGATTCATTTGATATTCAAAGAAAAATGCCATATTTTGAGATAAATGATCGGATGTTTATTTCATAATAAAGAGGAAGGTATGCCGTTAATAATGAAAACCAACATCAGCCAAATGGCCACCACGATCCCGCTTACAGGACCATATCCTTTTCATGAAATTTTCGATAACCAAATCGCATAGTGGCTGCCCTATGTCCTCGACAGCCTCACGAATTCTATCTTTGAGGTCTTGAATCGACGCTGCGCTGTTGGCGTAGACCTTATCTTTCACGTGGCCCCAAAGGAAGAAGTCGCAAGGTGTTAAATCACAAGATTCGGTGGCCACTTGTGATCACCTCTTCGAGAGATAACACGGTCCGGAAACTTTTCCCGTAACAGAGCAATGGTTTCGTTGCTTGTGTGACACGTAGCGCCGTCTTGTTGAAAGTAAACGTTGTCCAGATCAATACCATCCAACTCCGACCATAACAAATCATTAATCATCTCTCGATAGCGCAATCCATTCACCGTAACTGTTGATCCAACCTCATTTTCTAAAAAGTAAGGTCCAATGACTCAGTTAAGATGATTTTGTATCGTTCGTATAGGTTTTTTGTTCGATCGTTTTTTAATCTTTTTCGTTCGATGATAGTGTATCGTTCCATTTTTATTAATGGCGTAGTTTCTACTTGTCAAATGTCAAAGAATAAAAGCTTCAAAAGTGACAGCTACCGAAATACCGGGTGATTCAAAATAACACCTCTTGTTGGAAAACCCTTTATATGTCAAATTTCTGGTTCAAGTGATCTTACAGTGACAAAAAAAAATGATCACCAAAAATAAATCGCCACTATAAAATTCGTCCGACAACACTTCATTCTATCCGCTCGAATCATCCTTTCATTTCTACCTCCCCACGAACACAGCCTCTGTCATTTAAACATTAGCAATTGTAAACTTGTGTGTATATCTAATCATCTAGCATCTTGAACAACGGCACACTCTCTACATACATAAATATCTCATACTCTGTATGTTTTTCACCACAACATTGTGTAAACTAAGTACAACATCCATCCGACACCAGCCAACCACCCACCACAACAGCACCACACAAATCATCATCAGCAATAAGCGTTTATAATAACCTGTTGTAACCAATGTACAATTGCCATTAATGTTCTTACCATTTTGGAATAACTTCGTTGTTGGTCCTACCCCAACTATGGACCAAATGTGTGTAATACATTAACAGGAGGAGGAGGAAGATTTCTTTCTTGCCTCCCCCAGAATAACACAGTGTGTGTGTGGTGTCAAATCAATGTTGTTTTTTCTCTCTAAAATGTTTATAACCAAAAAAGCTGTTTGTATTCCTTCGTACATCAATGTTGTCTAACCATGGGATTCTTTTTATAACTATGTACATAAAAACCTTTTCATTTCTTCGAATAATATATTTATTTTCTTTGTTGTTCCCTCCCTCGGCGCCTTCCTTTAGGAACATCGCACTGAAATCGATGCTAGAGCTGGTACCTTTGGAGCCTTTGAACAATTCGGCAATGAATTGTTGCAGGCCAATCATTATGCTTCTCCTGAAATTAAGGAGAAAATTGAAGATTTGGCCAAGACCCGCGAAGAATTGGAAAAGGCCTGGACTGAACGTCGTTTGCAATTGGAGCAGAATCTCGATTTGCAGCTGTACATGCGTGATTGTGAATTGGCTGAAGCCTGGATGTCTGCCCGCGAGGCCTTCCTCAATGCCGATGATGTCGATGATCGCGGTGACAATGTTGAAGCTTTGATCAAGAAGCACGAAGATTTCGACAAGGCAATTAATGGACATGAGGAGAAGATTGCTGCATTGCAGGTGTTGGCTGATACTTTGATCAATCAAAATCATTATGCTTCCGATTTGATTGATGACAAGCGCAAGCAGGTCTTGGAGCGCTGGCGTCACTTGAAGGATGGTCTGATCACCAAACGTTCTCGCTTGGGAGATGAGCAAACTTTGCAACAATTCTCTCGCGATGCTGATGAAATCGAAAACTGGATTGCCGAGAAATTGCAGTTGGCCACCGAAGAGAGTTACAAGGATCCGGCAAATATTCAATCCAAGCATCAGAAACATCAAGCCTTTGAGGCTGAATTGGCCGCCAATGCCGATCGTATTCAAAGCGTTTTGGCCATGGGTGAAAATTTGATTGATAAGAAACAATGTTCCGGTTCTGAGGATGCCGTTCAAAAGAGACTTACCCAAATCGCCGATCAATGGGAATATCTGACCCATAAGACTACTGAAAAGTCTTTGAAATTGAAGGAGGCCAACAAGCAACGCACTTACATTGCCGCCGTTAAAGATTTGGACTTCTGGTTGGGTGAAGTTGAGTCGCTGTTGACCACCGAGGATGCTGGCAAGGATTTGGCTTCAGTGCAAAATCTCATGAAGAAACATCAACTTGTGGAGGCCGATATTGTGGCCCATGAGGATCGCATTAAGGATATGAACAAACAAGCCGACTCCTTGGTGGAAAGTGGTCAATTCGACAGTGCAGGCATCCAGGAGAAACGTCAAAGCATTAATGAACGTTACGAACGCATTTGCAATTTGGCTGCCCATCGTCAAGCTAGACTTAACGAAGCCTTGACCTTGCATCAATTCTTCCGCGATATTGCCGATGAAGAGAGCTGGATTAAGGAGAAGAAATTGCTGGTTGGCTCTGATGATTATGGACGTGATCTTACAGGTGTCCAGAACTTGAAGAAGAAACATAAGCGTCTTGAGGCTGAATTGGCCTCACATGAACCAGCCATTCAAGCTGTTCAAGAGGCTGGCGAAAAATTGATGGATGTTTCCAACTTGGGTGTGCCCGAAATCGAACAACGTTTGAAGGCTCTCAATCAAGCCTGGGCTGAATTGAAGAATTTGGCTGCCACTCGTGGTCAAAAATTGGACGAATCGTTGACTTATCAACAATTCTTGGCCCAGGTGGAGGAGGAAGAAGCCTGGATTACCGAGAAACAACAATTGCTGTCTGTCGACGATTATGGTGATTCCATGGCTGCCGTTCAGGGTCTCTTGAAGAAGCACGATGCTTTCGAAACTGACTTTGCTGCCCACAAAGATCGTTGCGCTTTGATTTGTGAACAAGGTACTGACTTGGTAGAAGCTAAGAATCATCATGGCGATTCCATTAGTCAACGCTGTCAACAACTACGCAACAAATTGGATAATTTGAATGCTTTGGCTGCCAGACGCAAGGGTTCGCTGTTGGATAATTCCGCTTACTTGCAATTCATGTGGAAGGCTGATGTGGTTGAGTCGTGGATTGCCGATAAGGAGAACTATGTGCGTTCCGATGAATACGGACGTGATCTTTCGACTGTACAAACTTTGTTGACCAAACAGGAGACATTCGATGCCGGTAAGTAAATAGATCATAAACAATTAAGAACATCTAAATCAAGTGAAACGACTGAAGCATAGACTCAGCTTTGGAGAAATGTAATAGGGAAATTGGTATTTTGTCATTCATTCTTTGTCAGGCTATAGTCATTGCAGAATTATTCTAATATAACGAAGTTATAGACACTGAAATAATTGGTACTGAATTTATGGGGAAATGATGTTCGGAGTAAATATGTCAATTAGTGTAGGGAGGTATTAGAAGTAGATTTACAAATGCGTCAATTTTTCGCAAAACAGTAGGTACATCCAAGCATTTTAAGACAAGATGTTAAAGTTAAACCTTAATACGATTAGGCCCCTTTGTATGTGAGGTTCCAGAAGGGCAGTGGAAATTAATATTAATTAATTTATTTACTTATACGAATTACAATACAAAGTAAATTTATATTCTAATTTTACGACCCAGAGAAAAGCCGGGTAACAAAGACCATGTGCTTGTTATATTTTTGTAGCGACTGTCCAGAGCCTCTGGTGGGAATCGAATCCTTTCGGGGCAGAAATAGCTGAAATGATTTAAAATTCATTCAAACAGATTCTTAAAGAATATATATATATAGAGCCCTAGATGGCAGCTTCGAAATGTAGTAAATAATACACCCCTTTCTCCTTAAAAGATGATCCTGAAAACAAAAATATAACTTAATTTTCTTCTTATTCTCATTTCAGGTCTTAATGCTTTCGAACAGGAGGGTATCCATAACATCACCGCCTTAAAGGATCAACTTATCAATGCCAACCATGCCCAATCACCAGCCATTCTCAAGCGTCACGAAGATGTCATCTCCCGTTGGCAGAAATTGCGTGATGCTTCCGAGACCCGCAAACAGCGTCTCTTGGCCATGCAGGAGCAATTCCGTCAAATCGAAGAACTCTACTTGACATTCGCCAAGAAGGCCTCGGCCTTTAATTCTTGGTTCGAAAATGCCGAAGAAGATCTCACCGATCCTGTTCGTTGCAATTCGATCGAAGAAATTCGCGCTCTACGCGATGCCCATGCCCAATTCCAGGCATCGTTGTCCTCAGCCGAGGCTGATTTTAAGGCCCTGGCAGCTCTTGACCAAAAGATAAAGAGCTTCAATGTTGGACCAAATCCCTACACTTGGTTCACCATGGAAGCACTTGAAGAAACCTGGCGAAACTTGCAAAAGATCATAGAGGAACGAGATGGCGAATTGGCCAAGGAAGCCAAACGTCAAGAAGAGAACGATAAATTACGCAAAGAATTCGCCAAACACGCCAATCTCTTCCATCAGTGGCTAACCGAAACTAGGTAAGTTCTAAAACGAATTTCATACGGAACTTATGGAAATTTTCAGATTATGGGATGAAAACAATAATTGCACCATATCACGTAACTTTACACCACCCCTTCATTTATGCACTTGGCACTGAAAATGATATCTTATGTATTTTTCTAGGTATTATATGCTCGGTTATAATGGTCAAGGGTAATGATAATTTCTTCTTTAAAAAAAGCAAATTAAAAACATTAGTGTTTTTCTAAAACTAATGTTTTTGTAACTCTGTCGTCGTTTTACAATTTATCTGTGTTTTTTTAACACTTTGATTTGAAAACAAATCAAGCTATACAAGCGCCGCTAAACTAACCTCTATATTCTAATGAAATTTTTATAGCTCTTGGACTTTGGTCCAAACAAACAAAAGCCTCGCCGAATTACTCTAACAAAACTATGGTGTATATATTAAAACGATGGTTAAGAAATGTATATAAGGAATATACATTTCTACTTTTGTGTGGTGTATATATATATATATATATTATTTATAAGCTGCTTTGTGTTATAAGCTTTTAATTTACATTTTCTTTTTGGTTGCACGTTACAGCTTTAAAATGCAATATAATCTAATAGTCAAGAATAGCTGTATACTCTGCCTGTTTTATAATAGACAGAAACAAATCACCGTTAGAAGATCTTGTTTAGAATAGAAATTATCTTTATATAAATATATAAAATTCTTTGTGCGTTTGTTTGTAACGCATGATCTCCTAAACCCTAAAAGCGGATGGCATAAGCAGATGGCACAATATATTCAGTTTGGGGTCATCTGTTTTTTAGAATTAGCTTAAAGACAATAAATTGGGGAGTGGTCAGGTTATTTGCAAAATTACCATTTCCTGAACGATTTAAATGAAATTTGTCTTCAAAATAGTTTGTATGTATGATTCTATTGTGTCCAATATTATAAATATCAATAAAATCTATATATCCGAAACATGACGTGCAGGGCAGAAATACTTCCGGAAGTGTCTCCTTTATTTTGTTCTTTGACGCGGAACGTCTATTTCGAAGCTTTCAAGCGACAAGCACAGTGGCTTGCAGCAATTTTTTTTAAAAAATTTAAAAAAATATATATAAATAATTTTAGGCCCATTTCCTTCCAAAGCTTATATGTTAGAGAACTAATAGAAGTTTAAAATATAAAAAATTCTCGAAAATCGGAGAGTACAAACAATTTAAAACATTACATACATTTAAATTTCAAAACATAAGACACGCATACAAACACAATTTTAATATTTTTTATATTTTTTTTTCTGAAAAATACCAACATTTCAAAAAACATATTTCAAATCGGACCATAAATTAAGAAGTTATGACCAAAATCCCGATACACATAGTGATATCTTAACGATTTTGTAAATATCTATAACTTCGAGTTATCGGAAAAATCTCAAAGAATTCCACAAAGGGTTTCTTCAGGTGTACTAAACAATTTAAAAAATGGGGAAAATCAAAACATTATGCGAAGTGTAATGCTTTCGTAGTACCTTTAGACCTGTGGAAAATGGGCGTTATTACCACGCCCCTTTTGGTACCTCGGATATAAACATACAAACACTTGAAATTTTATACAGTGTAATGCTTTCATATCACTGATAGCATATTAAAAAATGGCCCCTTCTGGTACCTCCCAAACTAAATTGCCAAAATAAAAAAATATGACAATATGGGTCATAATTTATACATTTATTCGAAGACAAATAGGCACTGTTTTCTTCGTTAGAATGCTAGCTTTCAAAAAATGGTACAAACAATTTTACTTGCTATTTTTTATATTTTTCAAGGCTTTTTTTCGCGCCAGCAAAAAACTATTTTTTTTAAAACCACTATTTCTACGTGGAAATTATATTCCCAACATTTGTTGCCCTCATAAATTTCTTTAAGTTAAAGGATATCACGGTCCTATCGGGCTTTTTTTCAAAAATTATGTCTTCCATAAAAATTGGAATTTTGAAGAAAAATGTTTTAAAAACCATAAAAAATATTTTGTTTTGGTTTCATAAAATAGTATGCCCTAATCTACAGAAAAAAGTCGTTGGATGTTTAAAAGAGTATACACAATTTCCCTCTAGATCACCAATGTAGGGGTCTTTTTGGTCCCAATTATATTAAATAAATGAAAAACATAATATTTTATATTAAATCAATTTTATATTATATTAAATATTTAATACGGTTTCATCTTCGCTCAATTTTACAACAATCAAATTCTCTATACATCGTCCTTGTTTATCTGTTGTTTCATACTCTGATATGCAAATCGTCATCAGAAACGAAAAAGGGCGTAACAACAAGAAAAATGGAAACTCAGTTTTTGACGGATTTCGTTAACCTGCATCAAAATACACATCCTGACAAATTTTTAGCGGCGTAATATTAAAAATGGCGAATTTTTTAACGAAATTCAAAAGGGCCTAACAACAAATTATGTCTTTTTCATAGTTAAAAAATACTATTTCACGCAATTTTCACAAACAAGTTATAAAACATGTTTGTGTGATTTTATATATGCATCATTATGTTTAGATAATATCCTGAAAACTACGTTTTTCTAACGGCAACACTTTTCATTTTATTTAGTTTTTTGCTTCTCCTGTAAAGTTTTCAAACATGATGATAGGCCCTTTTTCGTTTCTGATGACGAAATGCTTTCGTCTTTTGATATTATCTTGATTTTTCGGATAGATAGCATTTATCCAAGTACCCGTAGTTCTTTCTGAGGGTACTTTCATTCGGAATTAGTTGACCTGTGTATTTTTTTAAAAAATCGGTGGCGTTGTTCAGCACATTCCACGGTATATTTGCTGCAACAAGCGCTTCGCAAAGTTCGAATTGAAAATCGTTGGAATTATCGGGAAAGTTTGCAAAAGTCTGAATATTTACACATATAATTTACCATTTTATCGCAAGTTGTGCAAATTACATCATTTCCATCAATTTTAAAGCACTTTTCGGAAAAGCCGTTAAGCCATTTTCCTATTACATTATTCTTATATCGGTTTATTTTTGACATTATATTTCTCTCTGTGATATATGAAAGGAAGAACAAATATGTTTCTATATTGCTTGCCAAATTGGTACTAATACATTTATTTCTTAAGGCCTGTTTTTTATCTAGAGGACATCTTCTTATGTTAAGGCCTACTTACAACACATGCAATTTGGCAGCCGCACCTGCGCAGCGGTAATAATTGCAGTTCTAAGTAAAAAAAGAGCAAAATACCGTCGACCATAAAAAAAGAGGTCATTTTCAAACATTTTTGAATGAATTTCTTTATACCTACATGTGTTTTTCCCAATTGATATTCATGATACCATAAATTTTTTAATGTGACATTGTAGCTGCCGCATAAATTAACCTTTTAAGGACGTCGGTCATAAAAAAATAGGTCATTTGCAAAATTTTAAATTAATAATGTGTTTTTCCATACTTGTGTGTTTATTACGATATAATTTTAAATTTGAATGAATTGAATCTGATGATGATTTTTTTCTGATGTCAATATTCTTTCCATTGAAATCTACAATATACGACATTTTTCATTACACTAGATATACAAAACTGTATGTACAATTAATTTTTTAAATTAAATGTGTTTAAATTTAGCATATTTTGTGCATTTTTCGATATGCACTTATTTTCTTTTTATATGAACTTTTATATGAATCGCAGAAAAAAATGAAAAATATGCAACAATCCGATGTCTAATTATAACGAAGACGATTTTCAAAAATCTAAATAATGCTAAATATTACATTTGTTATTTCTTATTTTAAAAGAAGCTCTTAAAGTTGTTGGGGGTTTAAAAATGTGAAATCAAAATCAAATTGATTTTTTAGATTAACAGAAAAATTTGCGAACATATTTTACTTGAAATTCAAAGATCGATATCTTAAATTCAGTTAGGATCAGAAAACCGGCAATAGTTATGAATTCTATCTCGCTCGTTACCACGTAACTCCCAATTTCATTTATAATCAAAGCTAATTTGTATAATTTTAGACCTTTAGAAATGAGGCATAGTTAAAAAAATCTATCTCCCTTATATATTTATTCCAAAGAAATATTATCAACTGTATAGACTCTAGAAATAAACGCACATATTTAACCAAGCCCAATATTAACCACCAGCCAAAAATATATTGTACATTTTTGCACAAACTCAAAATCTCTAACACAATTATTAAAATTTTGTTTCTACTCTTTCCCTACCTCAAATTTTTCTATAGAACATCAATGATGGAAGGTTCCGGTTCTTTGGAACAACAACTGGAAGCACTTCGCGTCAAAGCCACAGAAGTACGTGCCCGTCGTGTTGATCTGAAGAAAATCGAAGAACTTGGCGCTTTACTCGAGGAACATTTGATTTTGGACAATCGTTATACGGAACATTCTACTGTGGGTTTGGCTCAACAGTGGGATCAACTCGATCAACTGTCCATGAGAATGCAACACAATTTGGAACAACAGATACAGGCACGCAATCACTCGGGTGTATCGGAAGATTCCCTCAAGGAATTCTCCATGATGTTCAAACATTTCGACAAGGACAAGAGCGGCAAACTCAATCAACAAGAATTCAAATCCTGCCTACGCGCCCTCGGCTACGATCTGCCTATGGTTGAAGAGGGACAACCCGACCCAGAGTTTGAGGCTATTCTCGATGTGGTGGATCCCAACCGCGATGGCTATGTATCTCTGCAGGAATATATTGCATTTATGATTTCCAAAGAAACCGAAAATGTGCAATCCTACGAAGAAATCGAAAATGCTTTCCGCGCCATCACTGCCTCCGATCGTCCCTTCGTCACCAAGGAAGAATTATATTGCGTAAGTATTCTCATAAAACAGCAGAAGAGAAAACATCTCTATAACATTCTCTATTCTCCACTCACAGAATCTTACCAAGGACATGGCGGACTATTGTGTGCAACGAATGAAGCCTTATAACGAACCCCGCTCTGGACAACCCATTAAAGATGCTTTAGATTACATTGAGTTCACACGAACTCTTTTCCAAAATTAAATTTGCTTTTATATATTTTTTTTCTATATTTATCTTATAATTTCACTTTAAACAAAACCAATATTAAAAATATATATGGCTTATATTTAATTTATGCTCTTCAACAAAAAACCCCAACATTTTTTTTATTATAAACAGACACCAGTAATTGACTTACATATGTATGTTCAGTCATTTCATTTAGATCACGCTCCTATAACCTTTTTTATATATAGAAACCGTAAACCTATTATAAGCACTTTGATAAGAAAAAAGATATTTAAACGTACTAAAAACACAAACAAATCATAAGTGTAATTCGTTCATCATCGTTCAATTTAGAAATTCATATCTCTCTCACTCTCTAGTATGTCATTTTGTGATGATCTATCTATGAAGGCTATTTGATGTTTACATATATATCACTCTCTATTATAATTACATGAGTCATGAAATGATAAGAAACAGTTAAAAAAAGTTGTCTTTCCAAAGAAAATTTATAAGAAAAATAAATAATAAAACTACTCTCTACTATCAATATACATTCACGATTTGCCTAATAATAGCTATTCGACAATATGTCTTTATAAAGGATATATATGTTATATTGAATCAAAAAATAAAAATTTCAATTCTTGAATTCATACAACTCTTTTTATCTAATTTTTAATTCTAATTAGAACTTTTCAAAATAATGAATAACTATTTCGTTTTGAAAAACTCTTCATGTAAATAATTTAAAAAATGGAGGGGGGAAATACAGTATCGGGTATGTTCTGGCACTCACCTGGAGCATCTCACCTGAAATGTCTTAAGAAAGAGGTGTTCTAAAAGTCGCTATCACGTGATAAAAGTCGCTTAAAGGCCAGAGTAGATCGAGTGAATGTTAGCGGTCTACTGCGCACCCATAATGATTATGTTTGAAAGCTGCCAAAATCTTTTCAAAGCTACAAATTTTCAAGAAGTTATGCTGGAGAGTATGCAGTGAGGTTATATTTGTTTAATAACGCATACCAAGTCCTAAGTCGTGTCATTTTTTATTTTAGTGCAAAGTCATACCTACATGAATTGGGTATATATAAAGATGTAAGTGTTCACATTGACGTTAGTCGATGTGATAACGGTTCTCCCGATGGTTATGAGGTAACATTCAAAGGTTATGAGGTAACATTGTGGGTTCTGTTGGTACAGAAGTCGGCCATTTGGCAGCTTTGGAAGGCAAATCCTTTGACATGGAAGGCAAATCACATGTTGGGCATTATTTAAGCAGAAGTTAGCAAGCCAATGCTTTCTGCTTTTGCCAGAAAGTAAAGGTGAGAAGTGAGATGAATGTGAAGTAAGTACCAGAACAGGGATGAATACCAAAATTTGATAAACACGGAAATACGATTTCTGAGACATTTTTCAAACAAGCTGTTTCCAAATGAATGGAAGGTTACCCTGCCATAGAGCCCGACCGAAGTCGGATTTTAAGGCCGAAGCCGTAGCCGAACTTCGGCTAAATTTACAAACCTTCGGCCGAAGCCGAATGTTTTATATTTGTTAAAGAATTGTGTACCTTGCACCAAAAAATTGTGTTTTTAATCAGTTCATGTCTACTGCTTCCGTATTTATTTACTTAGCACATAAAATTAAAAACCTTAATGACAAAGAAAGTATTTTTTCTACATTAAGACCTTGTACACTATTTCCATAATTTGAATACAGCTGCCCAGTAGCATAAACCACTGTTCTCTAGCACACAAGTACTTTTCTGTCACCATTTCTAGATTTTTGAAACATCTCGAGTTACAGTATTAAAAATTTTTAATGATTCTTGGACTCAATGGCTCATTATTATCTATTCGTACTACTTTTACAAGAATGCTTTCACTAGTTGGAGAGCTTTTAGTTGAGGAACTGAGTCATGTTTTTCTTTGTCGTTCTTCCTTTGGTGTCCTTTTTCAAATTATTTTTGTGGTATTGTTCACTTCTGTATACTTCTATGAAGATTTCCATAATAGAATTCATAATTGCAATCAAAATAAACAAAAATCGACTCAGCGGTTTCAACTAATCTCACAACAGTTCTCTCTCACACATTTCAAAAAATTAGCTTTTCGTCGTTTTGTTTATAAATATCACTCACTAGTAGTGTGTAGTAGTGCTCATGGAGAAACGAATTTAGACCCATCCAATGAGCTCCATGGAGGTTCCTGAAAAATTCAACATTATCGCGAATTAAATTTCGACCGGAATTTGTTCCCTTTTCCCAAAATTGCGATTCCCAATTCGTTTGCCAGATGTGTCACTCCGCAAAAATTAATTTTCCAATAACACATGCATATGCGAACTGAAAATTCTGAATAGCAAAGATTTTCATTGGAAACAATTGCTCACCTTTTATTCGTGATTTGATCCGATTTCGATTTTGCGGACCAAAATACAACAAACAAGCAACTTAAAAATAAAAAAACTGTTTCAAAGCTCAAACTGTGAACTTATGCTTTAAAAATACCAACCCTAATGTTCCATTACTGACATGCACTGTGAATTGGCAACACAACACTGCTCTTCAGGGTATCTCTTAAATACCAGTGAATGCGTCCGGCGTCTGTCAAACTCAAATTTCATCCTATTGTTTTCTGTGCATACAACAACACTTTGACAGACGCAGGACGCAATTCACCTTTATTTAGGAGATGCCCTCAGACGACAACACTTTTGTTATGCTATGTTGTCAAATATTTTGACAGTTGCTATATTGCGTGGCTAAAGACGTGAGGAAACTGGAATGCATTTATAATATTTTGTATATTTACCAAAAAACACGAAGCTCGGAAAGTATATTACTAAAATAATCCAATACAATGGACAAGGCACAGAAAAGATTAAATAGAGGGGAGCCCATAAGGCTGGCAGAAATGGACATGACACCTATTCTGGTGGCTTTGATTTTGGGATTTATAGCTGTTGGTAAGCAAAAAAAAAACTACACGCCAGGAATATCTTAATCACATCTTTGTTTCTCTTCCTCAGCTCTTTTTGTCATTCTGCGGAAAAAATCATCCGCCAGACGAGATGTCCTTTTGACTGGTATAACTGAAGCTGGTAAAAGTGCGTTATTTATGCAAGTGCTCCACGACCAATTCCCCGAGACTTTCACCTCAATGTCGGAGAATGTGGGCACCTACAAAAAGGCTAACTTGTCCGCAAGGCTAATAGATATTCCTGGACACTATAGGGTGAGGGATAAATCGTTTGAAAAATACAAAAGAACCGCTAAAGGTATTGCTTTTGTGGTGGATTCGGTGACCATACAAAAAGAAATACGTGATGTGGCTGAGTAAGTACAACAAAAAAAATGGATAGTAGTGTGTTTTTGTTTTAACATTTGTGGTTTTGTTGTTTCAGTGCTTTGTATTCCATACTCACCGATGCCGCCACAGCTCCCTGCAGGGTTTGCGTGTTTTGCAATAAACAGGATTCAACAACGGCCAAGGGCGTTGAAGTTATCAAGTCTTCCTTGGAGAAGGAATTGTAAGTAGATGTCGCTAAACTAATTTTATATTATTAAATTAATATATTATCCCCATTTTCTTTCGTTTATTTAGAAATTTAGTACGTGACACCCGCAGTCGTAAATTACAGTCCACTTCAGATGAAGAAGCTAGCAAGCCCTTGTATTTGGGCAAACCCGGCAGAGATTTTGAATGGTCTCACCTTCAACAGAACATTCAGTTCTATGAGGGTTCAGCGAAGGACGGAGAATTCAGTGATTTGAAGGATTGGATTGAAAAACTGTTGTAAAACTGCTGATGACGCTCCTGCTGCTGTATTCACCTCCCATTCAGACTTCATTCACTGGAGGGGGAGACATTTGTTTTTATTTCACTATTTAAGAACAAATCATGCATGTAGTATGTTTCATTAGATTTGTAGAAAAAAATCGCGTTTATTATATTTTTCTTTGCTCGTTGTAAACTTTAGCATGTATTGTTAAGAGAAATTTCCAAGTTCAATTTTTTTGTTGAATAAAGTTTAAGGTTTTTTTATAAAAGATTATTGTTTCGTAGAATTATTTCTCATGGAATAAAAACTAAATGGCATTTTGGTTGTTTAAACTTAAATTTGTTTTAAATAGAAATTTTGGTCAAAATACAATTATACAGGGTTTTCCAACAAGGGGTGTTATTTTGAATTACCCGGTATTTCGGTAGCTGTCACTTTTGAAGCTTTTATTCTTTGACATTTGACAAGTAGAAACTACGCCATTACTAAAAATGGAACGATACACGATTCAACAACGCATTGAAATTATTAAAATTCGAAAAATCGTAGCCACCCATTTCCACTTCGGTGGCTACGTCAACAAGCAAAATTGTCGCATCTGGGGCTCGTAAAACCCAAGAGTTATTGCTGAGAAGCCTCTCCATCCTCAACGTGTGACTGTTTGCTGCGGTTTATGGTCCGGCTGAGTCATTGGACCTTATTTTTTCGAAAATGAGGTTGGATCAAGAGTTACGGTGAATGGATTGTGCTATCGAGAGATGATCAATGATTTTTTATGGTCGGAGTTGGATGGTATTGATCTGGACATCGTTTACTTTTAACAAGACGGCGCTACGTGCCACACAAGCAACGAAACCATTGCTCTGTTACGGGAAAAGTTTCCGGACCGTGTTATCTCTCGAAGAGGTGATGACAATAGGCCACCGAGATCTTGTGATCTAACACCTTGTGACTTCTTCCTTTGGGGCCACGTGAAAGATAAGGTCTACGTCGATTCAAGACCTCAAAGTGAGAATTCGTGAGGCTATCGAGGACATAAGGCAGCCACTTTGCGATTTGGTTATGGAAAATTTCATGAAAAGGATATGGTCCTGTGAGCGTGGTCGTGGTGGCCATTTGGCTGATGTTTTTTTCATTATTAACGGCATACCTTCCTCTTTATTATGAAATAAACATCCGATCATTTATCTCAAAAAATGGCATTTTTCTTTTAATACCAAAATAACACCACTTGTTGGAAAACCCTATACTTTATAGACAGTGTTGCCAATAAAATGTTTTTCTGACAATGGCGCCGTTGTCACATGCATAAACTTCGCACATATAACAATCTGCAAATTATATCGCAATGACTTTTTTGCTAACGTTGCAAGACAAAAAATGTATGTTCATTCACAGGGTTGCATTTTTCCGCCAATATTGTCCGATATACAAATCGTGTGTATTAACCTAGTTTAGTAATAATAAATAGATTTAGAATCTAAATCTATTTATTATTACTCTATTTTAGATAGTTGTTAAATGTAAATACGAACGACTTATTACTACATCGGCAACTATAGATTTCTCCACTCAACAGTTGGAATGAAGAAATTCTTGTTATTTTCTTTAAAAACCCGTCAAATTAAAATGCAACTGCCGACAAAAATCGGCTTAAGCCAAAGCAAGAGTATCATTGTCTTATTCGAAAAACTTTTTGAAGTTAATGGGAAGTCTCTGTCCTTTCCATCTTTGGTCGTTATAGTTTATCTTGAAATACTGCAGATGTCATCACTGAACATCGTTGTGGAAAATGTCGCCAAGTCGCTTCTGCAAAAATTATCAGTAATTTTTATCGCCAAAGTAAAATTCATTCCACGAAGATGACATTTGCTCAAATTTTCTCATCTATTACATACAATTCTCTTGTGGCGGATAGATGAACTAGCACTCAGGTTTGTGTCTTTACTATACAACAGTCATTATTAAAAAATAACGATTACTTGAGTATTCGATACCCGCAAAGTTAATGTTGCACTGTGTTGCGAATTATCGTCCTAGAACTCATTTTATATTTCGTGAACCAAGTCCAGATTCACACGAGACAATTTTTTCCAAGCAAGTGTCAAAGCTTGTGGGAGAGCTCTTACTGCCTGTCTCCCTCCCTAACAAACTTTGACACTTGCTTGAAAAAAACTGTCTCGTGTGAATCTGGACCAAGTGAGGTTCAGTTGCATAATTTTATACACTAATTTGTTGTACCAAAAAATATTTAAAATTAAAAAGAAAATATTAGCGCTTAAATCTGGTTTTGCTCAACTCTTAGACAATTTTTATACCCTACACCGCACTTGTGGTACAGGGTATTATGACTTTGTGCATTTGTGTGTAACACCCAAAATGAGAAGAGATAGACCATTGTTTATTATACCGATCGACTTGTAATCACATTCTGAGTTGATTTAGCTATGCCCGTCTGTCTGTCTGTAGATGTATTCTTGTAATCAAAGTACAGGTCGCAAATATGGTCCGATCTCAACGAAACTGTGCACATATCTGCCCGAGGACGATTCCTGTTGAATTTGGTTAAAATCGGTTCAAATTTACATATAGCTCCCATATATATGTACCTCCGATTTCACATGTAAGCGCTGTAGAAACTGTATTTTATATCAGATCAGTACGAAATCTTGCAGAGAGAGTTCTTCTATTAAATGAATGAACACTGTCACATTCGGGGAAATCGGTTCAGTTTTAGATATAGTCTCCATATATATGTTACACCCGATTTGACATGTAAGCGCTGTAGAAACCGTATTTTACACCCGATCTGTTCGAAATTCGACAGAGAGAGTTTTCGTATAACGTGAATGAACACTACCAGACTGCGTGTGGGGAATAAACAAAATTTATTTATTTTTCAATAATCGCCGTAAATTCGCAACGATTCACGTTGCCGATTGCGAAATTCCGCCATGAAATCACACCATCCTAGTCTACTATTTGCGTCAATTCTGCGAGAGATAGCCATACCTATAAATATACTTATGTGAAATAAAATGGCAATTTTCCCAGCACTGGCTCAATTGGACCTATCACTTACCTAATGACTTAGGGATTGATTTGTGTCAATTAATTAAGGGTTAAATTTCCCAAACAATATTGCAGGATGTGATAGGTCGTCATACGACTACGTCAGAGAAATCTCCTGCTTAACAGATGATCAGTTAGGTTATCTGCACCTTAATATAGGAAAAGTTGGGTTATCTACTCCCTAGTAAAGGACCAGTTGGGTTATCCCCTCATTAGTTGACGACCAGTTGGATTATCTACTATTTAGTAGATTTCTTAATAGATGACCAGTTGTGTTATCTATTCCTTAATATATGAAAGGTTTGGCTATTTACTCCTTAGAAGGAGGCTAGGTGGTTATCTAATCCTTGATAGAGGACCAGTCGGTTTATATACTCCTTAGTAGATGTCCAGTTTAGTTATTTACCACTTAGTAGGTGGGCAGTTGGGTTATATAATTTTATTTGGTGATCTGCCGGGTTATACACCCCTTATTAGAGTTCCGGTCGGATTACACAGTGCGACAAAATAAACTCAAGTTGAGAAGCAAATGACGCGATACTATTTTTCCTGTAGGTCTAGTCGAGTAAAACACGAATATTTTTTTGGAATTCCCCGGACACCCCCAAAATCCGGATTTACGGGTAAAAAACGATATTCTTGCCTTTTCTCACTTAACGCCTATAACTTTGTTAATTATTAACCGATTTCCAATCTCTAAAAGAATTTAGAAAGAAGAGAATTAGACCTTTCGAACGATGTATATTTTGTTGAAACTTTAATAACTCCGTCAATTGCAAACGGATTTTTAAGAGACTGGTTGCATTTTTTTCCTTTTGAAATATACTATATATGTAAATCAATTAATCGTACGGTTATCGCACAATATAATTGGTAAACCATTGTCTAAACTAGAAAATGACGGACAAAAATGAAAAAAATGTGTTTGAAGGGCAAATAAACCTATATTCCTACAGCTTCAAACAAACAACATATACATCGTTCGAAAGGTCTAATTCTATTCTTTCTAAATTCTTTTAGAGATTGGAAATTGATTAATAATTAATAAAGTTATAGGCGCTCAAGTGAAAAAAGGCAAGAAAATCGGTTTTTTACCCGTAAATCCGGATTTTGGGGGTGTCCGGCAAATTTCGTAGAACAAAAGTTGTTCTACTCGCAAAGACCCACAAGAAAAATAGTATCGCGGTTTTTGGTTTTTGGACTGTCGCACTGTGTTATCTACTTTTTGTTGACAAACTTTTGCGTTATATACTAGCTAGTAAATAACCAAATGGGTTATCTACTCCTTAGTGGAGGATCATTTGAGTTATCTTGTCCTTAGTAAAGGTCCATTTGAGTTATCTAATTCTTAGTAGACAATCACTTGGGTTATATACTCCTTATTAAAGGATCGTTTGTATTATCTTCTTTTTAGTTGACGACCAGTTGCATTATCTGCTCCTTATATGTTGGATTATCTACTCCGTAGTTGGCGGTTATCTACTCCTTACTTGACGACCAGTTAAGTTATATTCTCCTTAGTTGACGGCCAGTTGATGTAGCTACTCCTTAGAAGAACGTCAGTTGGGTTATCTACTCCTTAGTAGGCGGTAAGTTGGGTTATCTACTCCTTAGTTTAGGAACATTTGGATTATCTAATCCTTAGTATATGCCCATTTGGATTATCTACTCCATAGATGGCGAGACGTGGTATTATCTACTCCTTACTTAACGACCCCTTGAGTTAGTAACTGCTTAATATACGACCCACTGGGATATCTATTCCTAAGTAGAATGGCAGTTGTCCCCAGTTTTCGAAATTCAACCATCAAATATTAAACTTTTAATCGGTTTCAAATATAACTTATTCTATGGCTGACATTGAAGTGTCAGGTACTGTAAAAGAATACTTTTTAGACACGTATTTTCAATAACATAGCAATGTTAAAGTTGTCGGTTGTTTTTCTATAAAAGGGACAAACTATGAACCGTACCATGTTCTCAGTGGACTTACCGCTCGTTTGGTTTTCTACCGATGCATTGTATTTTTCAGTTGTTAAAATTTCGTTTAAATCGGCAAATTCGTTAAAGAAAAGCATTTTAAATTTTAAAAATTATTATTATTATTTTTTTGATATTATTTTCAAATCCTTATAAAAATAACAAATCAAAATAGTAGACAAAAGGATATAGAATACCACAACCATGAAGAAAACACGTGTTGTTAAAAAAACTCCTTACATCACATTGCAAATTCTGACCCACTGAATGTGGCCATCAAACTCTGGAAGTTTTTGATAATCAATCCTTATCCAAGTATAGATCAATGTAGCCGACTTTCATGTAAATATATTTCAAATAAAAATACTAAATTTGATTCGATTCATATCATTCATCTCAAACTCATCACTTTTGTGGTTTCACTTCAGTTTCAACGAGCTTCAACGCATATCCTTTACTGACCTCGTTTCCATTAAATGCATCATTATAAATTATTGCACTAACAACCATAATATTGGATGTGTTAAAATTGCCAACTTTCGTCTGGCAAAAATATCAATGAACAAAAAGAACCAATGAACAAAGCCAAGAACCGGAGCACACTTAAAAAAGAGAGGATCATTGAAATACCTGAATCTGAGATGAAATTAAAACAAATTGAAGATGATTACCGTCGACACGAGGAAGTTTCTGTAAATAACACTACACAGAAAGAAATCGCATACGAAACTATTTTCAATTAAAACAAATAATTAAGAGAATTAAGCTATTGACCATGCACATTAAAGGAATTATTTTTAACACAAAAATACATTAATCCTCAGTTAATTTCTTATCACTTTATTTAACCAAAAACATATTATTTGATTAAATTTAAGAAAAAAAAAAACAATTTATAAAATTTTATATGGATTGTAAAATCTAGATGAAGTATTCAATATGACTCTGCCAACTTCTAGTAATTATCTAGATGTTCAAAATTACAGATTTTTGTTGTGTTTTGAACAGATTCGACCATCTACTCGTACAATCGATTAGATGACCCATAGGGCCATCTATAATAGAGTATAATATGTATTATGTCCTATTTGATCCTCTACAGTTTGGTATTCTAGAATATAGTAGATGATTTATTTGATCATCTGCAATATAGTAGATGACTTTGTAACGACGAGTTTCCTCCGGTTGCTGGATATGCTCGCGGGGGTGGGTTCATCACAGAAATTTATATTTACAGCGACAGAGAGTAATAAGACGGTAGATTTTCTTGTACAAATAATTCCAGATCCGGTATATTTTTTGAAATATTATATCCTAAAGCTTATGGTACTTAATTTACCGCTTATGCTATTCCTTGTTCTATGGTTCAAAAGGGGTCTTATGCGGGGTCCGCTGGGTCTCTGTGCTTACTGCTGGTTCTCGGCGGATAGTGAAGCTGGCCTCTAGTGGTAGGTTTTCCTATGGGGTGACTTGGATGTCCACCGACACTCCAAGTCTTGCGACTACAAAATATCTAGCTACGGGAACCTCGAGTATTCTCCGGTTTCACTCGCGTTTGATTCACTCTTTTACTAGTGGAGATCACGCCGACCGTCCAATTTTTACTCGCACGTGGTTTATTCTAAATCTTGGTGATCACGACGACCTTCCAATTTTATTATCGCACGGTTTTGTTCGGAATATTGGTGATCACGACGACCTTCCAATTATATTTATATACACAGGTTGTTTCGGATATTGGTGATCACGACGACCTTCCAATTGTACTCACCCACGGTTTGTCTTGTGTATTGGTGATCACGACAACCTTCCAATTTTATTCACTCGCGATTTTGTTCTGAATATGGGTGATCACGCCGACCATCCAATATTATTCACTCACGGTTTGCTCCGGTTATGGGTGATCACGTCGACCTCCCAAGTTTATACACACACGGTTCGCTCTGGATATTGGTGATCACGCCGACCATCCAATATTATTCACTCACGGTTTGCTCTGGATATTGGTGATCACGCCGACCTCCCAAGTTTATACACACACGGTTTGCTCTGGATATTGGTGATCACGCCGACCATCCAATATTATTCACTCACGGTTTGCTCCGGATATGGGTGATCACGTCGACCTCCCAAGTTTATACACACACGGTTTCCTCTGGATGTTGGTGATCACGCCGACCATCCAATATTGTTCACTCACGGTTTGCTCCGGATATGGGTGATCGCGTCGACCTCCCAAGTTATTCACTCACGGTCTGCTCTGGATATTGGTGATCACGCCGACAATCCAATATTATTCACTCACGGTTTGCTCAGGACATGGGCGATCACGTCACGAGATTTGATTGATCCACTCGCGCACGATTTGTTATCCGCTATGTCCGTTGTAATTTTCGTAATCCTGGGGCCAAATACCATCGCGTCGACCTGCCATCACTCACGGTCTGCTCTGGATATTGGTGATCACGCCGACCATCCAATATTACTCACTCACGGTTTGCTCAGGACATGGGCGATCACGTCGACCTCCCAAGTTTTATTCGCGCACGTACTGTTGTTCACTGTTGGAGATCACGGCGACCTGCCAATTTTATTCGTGCACGTATTGTTGTTCACTATTGGAGATTTGATTGATCCACTCGCGCACGATTTGTTATCCGCTGTGTCCGTTGTAATTTTCGTAATCCTGGGGCCCGATACTTACTTGTTGCCTGCTACTAACCAACTGCCCGAGTCTCTGCATGTGCTCCCTTTTATATCCTCTGCCGCGTCGCCGCGGTCTACACGTAGGCTGGGGTGACGCCGCATCCTAACGGGACCTTGTTTACTACTCATGGTATCCACGTGGTGTGATGTTTTGTATAGACTGTACTTGTTT
Organism: Eudasyphora cyanicolor; assembly: GCA_963930755.1. Taxonomy (NCBI): domain Eukaryota; kingdom Metazoa; phylum Arthropoda; class Insecta; order Diptera; family Muscidae; genus Eudasyphora; species Eudasyphora cyanicolor. The sequence goes on along the minus strand of OZ005735.1, from coordinate 265,042,427 downwards.
CCAACGGTACTTTGTTTACCACTTGAGCTTCCACGTGGTTCGGTGTTTTGACGAGACTGTACTAAGGTAGTTTATACAAGCTGTACTTATTACATATGTTCCTTACTCAGAATAATAATTCATTTGTACTTATAATTACCAAAATTAAAACAATATAAAACTAATGGTAAAATTAACAAAGAAAATATTCAAAAATAACAAAATACACTTTATATATAAACATTAGTGTGGACGAAAACGCCGTGAGAACTTTCGTCATCACAACTTATTTGATACTCTGTAATAGAGTAGATGGCTTGTTTGCATTGGTTGATGACATATTTCAGCATCTACAATAGAGAAGATGACTTATTTGATCGTCTCAACATTGTATGGTACACATTACATCATATTCAATGGAGTCAATGGCTTATTTTATTATTTTTAATAGATGACCTGTTAAATGACGTTATTGATAATCTACAATATATATATATATATATTATTTGATTGATCTACAATAGAGTATATGACTCATTTCATTTTCTCCAATAGAGTAGATGACCTATAGACGGGCATTTACAATAGAGTAGGTAACTTATTTCATGTTATTCAATAGAGTAGATGACTTATTTGATTTTCTCCAATGGAGAAGTTGACTTAGTTATTCACCTTCAATAAAGTATACGACTTTTCTGAATGACTACAATAGATATTTGATCATTTACAATAAGTTATATATAATTTGAAAATTACCCACACATTCATCTCCAATAGAGTTGATGAAATGCTTGATAATCTGCAACAGTGGAAATTACGTATTTTATCATTTGCAATAGAGGATATGACTATACTGCTCTACAATAGAGTAGATGGCCCATTTCCTCATTTACAATAGATCATATGAACCATGTCGATACCACCATTCTAAACAAGATAAGTGCAAAAAGGTAGTTTTTCAGGAGAGGCGATCAAAGTATGATGATTTTTTTAAATTTGTATGTAATTCCTTTATAATTAAAATCGATTGACCTGTACTGTTATGTGAATAACTTTTGATTGGGTTGACGGATAAACAAATTTTTAATGAATCTTATTTGGAATATTTAGAAATTAAAAATGCAATCTCCCTAAAAACATGCTAAGTCGACTATACATGTTTTAGAATGGAGGTATCGATATAAGTATATAAAGTAGAGTATATGACTTATTTGATCATAAACAATGGCGTGGATAACCAATTTAATCTTCTAAAATACAGTAGATGCCTTATTAGGCCATCTTCAATAGAGTGTATGATGGTCGTCTACAGTTAAGTAGATGACTTTTTTTAACATTTACAATAAAGTAAAATAATTATTTGATCATATACAGTAAAGTAGATGATGTACTTGATCATCTACTATAAAGTAGATGACTTATTTGATAATTTACAATAAAGTAAATTACTTATTTCATCTCTTCAATAGAGTAGATGACTTATTTGATCATCTACAATTGCGTAGATTACGCATTTCATGATTTACAATAAAGCATGTGATTTACTCGATTGTCTACAATAGAGTCGATGACTTTTTTGATCATATACAATGCAGCATATGAGTTATTTTATCATTTTACAATAGACATATTATATCATCTATAATATATGGCATAATATTTGATCATCTATAATAGAGTATATGACTTATTTCTCCTCCCTTTACAATAGAGTAGATCACTTATATGATCATCTAATTGAGAGTAGACGACCCTCCAACAAAGTTGATGCATTTCATCATCTACAATAGAGTATATTTCTTATTTGATCATCTGAAATAGAGTTAATGGTTATTTTGATTATGTTCAATAAAGTAGACGGAATTATTATTTAATCATCTATAATAGATTAGATGACCTGTACAATAGAGTAGATCACTTATATGATAATTTATATTAGAGTATACGATCCATTTGATCATCTCCAAAAGTTGATGACCTATTTCATCATCTGCAATGAAGTATATGATCCATTGCTCAAATCCACAATGGAGTAGATGCCCTATTTGATCTTCTACAATAGATAGAATGAACTACTTAATCATTTGCAATAGAGGGTAGGAAGTAATTGATCATCTACAATGGAACAGATGACGCATAAGATCATCTATATTATCAGAAGATCATCTATTAGATCTTCTACAATAGATAGAATGAACTACTTAATCATTTACAATAGAGGATAGGATGTAGTTGATCATCTACAATGGAACAGATGACGCACTTAATCATCTATGTGACTTACGTGATTATTTACAATAGAGTATATGACTTATTTGATGATCTCCAAGAGAGTAGACTACTTCTTTCATAATCTTTAATAGAGTAGATGACATATTTGATCATCTACAATTTGTATATACTACTTGATCTTCTACAATAGATGGATGATATGACATAATGTATCATCTACAATAGGGGAAGGGTCGTATTTGATCATCTACAATAAAGCAGATGGTTTATATGATAATCTACAATAAAGTAGTTGGCTTATTTGGCATTTACAATAGAGTATATTATTAATTTGATTCTCTGCAATATAGTTGATGGCATGTTTGATAATCTACAATAGTGTAGATTACAAATACGATCATCTACAATAGAGAAGATGGTGTATTTGATCTTATAAAATAGAGTAGATGACGCATTTTATCATCTAAAAATGAGTAGATGAATTATTTAACCATATACAATAGAGTAGATGGCCCATTTGACCATCTAAAATAAAGTAGATAGCTTATTTGAACATCTACAATACAGTGGATGGCCCAAATTGCCGTCTACAGTAAAGTATATGGCTTATTTGATCATTTACAATAAAGTAAATTACTTATTTCATCTCTTCAATAGAGTAGATGATTTATTGGATCATCTACAATTCTGTAGATTACGTATTTTATCATTTACAATATAGCATAGGATTTACTCAACAATAGAATCGATCACTTTTTTATCATATCCAATGCAGTATATGAGTTATTTTATCATTTTACAGTAGACATATTATATAATTTACAATAGATGGCTTAATATGTGATCAGCTGTAATAGAGTAGATGACCTATATTTCTCCCCTTTACAATAGAGCAGATCAATTTGATCATCTCCAACAGTGTTGATGCCGTATTTCATTATCTACAATAAAGTACATGACTTATTTCATCATCTACAACAGAATAGATTATTTATTTCGTTATCTTCAATATAGTATAAGTATATGACTTATTTAATCACCTATCATAGTGCAGATTACTTATTTCATAATCTGCAATGATGAAATAAGTAATTGATCAAATCCACAATAGAGTAGTTGCCCTATTTGATCTTGTACAATAGACGAAATTAACTACTTAATCATTTACACTAGAGGATAGCAAGTAGTTGATCATCTACAATAGAACATATGACGTATTTGATCATCTACATCTATATATAGTAGGCGAATTATGTTGTAATCTGCGATGGAGTGTATGACTTATTTGATCATCTCCAACACAGTAGACTACTTCTTTCATCATCTTCAATAGAGTAGATGACATATTTGATCATCTACAATATATATATACTATTTGATCTTCTACAATAGATGGATGATATAATGTAATGTATCATCTACAATAGGGGAAGTGTCGTATTTGAACATCTGCAATAGAGCAGATAATTTATATGATAATCTATAATAAAGTAGTTGACTTATTTCACATTGTAGAGTAGATGATTAATTTGATGATCTACAATATAGTAAATGACCCATTTGATCCTATACAATAAAGTAGAGGTCAAATTTAATTATCTTCAACAGAGTCGATTACTCAATTCATAATTTTCAATAGAATATATGATTTATTTGATCACCTACAAAAAAAGTAGATTTCTTATTTCATCATCTACAATAGCGTATATGACCCATTCGTTTATCTTTAATAGAGTATATATCCTATTTGATCGCCTTTGATGGAGCATGTGACTTGTTTGATTATCTACAATATAGTATATGACTTATTTGATTTTGTGCAATATAGTTGATAATCTGTTTGATAATCTACAATAGTGTAGATGTACACCATCTTCTCTATTGTAGATGATCGTACTTGATCTTATAAAATAGAGTATGTATATGACGCATTTTATCATCTATAAATGAGTAGATAAATTATTTAAACATATACAATAGAGTAGATGGCCCATCTGACCATCTCAAATAAAGTAGATGACTTATTTGACCATCTACAATAGAGTGAATGACCCAAATAGTCGTATACAGTAAAGTAGATGACTTATTTAACATCCGCAATTGTGTAGATTACTTATTTCATCATCTACGATAAAGAATATGACTTATTTGATTATCTACAATAGAGTAGATACCTTATTTGGTTATATACAACAGAATATATGCGTTATTTTATCATTCTGCAACATACGAACCAACATATTATATCATCTACAATAGATTAGATGGCACACACATTCTTCTGAAATTGATTGGATGGTTTCTTCGATTCTGTTCAATAAAGTAGACGGAATTATTATTTGATCATCTATAATAGAGTAGATGACCCATTTCTCCTCCATTTACAGTAGAGTAGATCAATTATATGATCAACTACATTACAGCAAACGACGCATTTGATTATCTCCAACAAAATTGGTTACATATTTCATCATCTACAACAGAATATATTATTTATTTCGTTATCTTAAATATAATAGTTATATGACTATTTGATCACCTACAATAGTAGTAGTTGCCCTATTTGATCTTCTACAATAGATTAAATGAACTACTTAATCATTTGCAATAGAAGATATGATGTAGTAACAGAGTAGATTACTTGTTTCATCATCTTCAGTATATTATATGGCATATTTGTTTATTTACAATAGAGTAGATGTACTATTTGATCTTCTACAATAGAGTAGATGTACAATTTGATCTTCTACAATAGAGTATATGTACAATTTGATCTTATACAATAGATGATATGACGTAGATGATCATATACAATATAGGAAATACCGTATTTAATCATCTACAGTAGATCAGATGATTTATATAATAATGTACAATAAAGTAGTTGACTTATTTGACATCTAAAAGAGAGTGGATAATTATTTTGATCATCTACAACACAGTAAATGACCCATTTGATTTTGTAGAATAAGGCAGATAACTTTGATTTGATTAGCTCCAGTAGTGAAGAATACCCATATCATCATTTTCAATAGAGTAGATGACTTATTTGATCACCTGCAATAATGTAGGTTACTTTTTTGATCATCTACAATAGAGTATATGACCCATTCGATTATTTGTAATAGAGTAGATGTCCTATTAGATCGCCATCGATGGAGCAAGTGACTTATTTGATTATCTACAATATAGTTGATGACCTTTTAGATTATCTACAATATAGTTGATGACCGTTTTGATTATCTACAATATAGTTGATGACCTTTTTAATAATCAATAGGGTTGATGACCCACACTGTCATCTACAAAAGAGCATATTATACAATTTACCGTCTATAATAGAGTAGATGAATGATTTGACCATATATAAAAGAGTAAATTGTCCATTTGACCACCTAAAATAAAGCAGATAACTTTTTTGACCATCTACAATGGAATGTACGATCCAACTGTTGGCCTACAGTAATGTAGATGATAGATATTTGATCATATACAAAATATTATAATACTCGTACACATTTAACCATGTACAATATAGTAGATGATCCATTTTATTACCTACTTCTCTATTGCACCAATTTGTTCATCTACAATAGAGTATATCGTCACCTGAAATCCAAAATAACGTAACCCACATGTTCATGATTTTTCAGTAGAAGCAAAAAACAAAGTAAAGTAATTTTAAGCCTTTGACCAAATTTAGGGATTTCAGACTATTAAGACGAAATCAAATAACAAATCTAGCGCAATTAGTTGTGGCGTACATTCTGAATTAAATAAAATAAAATTTTAGGAATCTTTCCGCTTTTTTAATGACCTTGTTTGGTGTAACGTCATTTTGAATCTCAATCATAAAATGGTCAATTTTTGATATTGAACTCCAAAATTTTTTAGGAATGTGTAGTTTAGCCTAATAGACTATAACCAATCATAAAATGAATTATGGTTTTTTTGATGTTACGTGATTTTGGATTTCATCATCTAATTTCGTGATTTTTTTCTGTGTACAAAGAAGAGCTGACACTGTTGTATATTACACAATGAATAAACGCGCCACATTTAAGGGTAATTCACATTACAAGTTGCCTCATTACGATGGCTGGAGTACTAGGGTCTTGAAATGATACATGGTTGCATGTACGACTCTGCCTTCCTTCTTTCTTTCTTTCGTGTGAGTTAAGGTGGCGTTCGTAATGATAGTTCTTGCTTACGACGATCACAACAAGTGGGCTTTTTAACACTTCTTTTTTATTACGGCAATTCGGCTGGCCACAAAAGAAACGAAAGGCAGGCAGACAACACTATCATTTAGTTACTTACCACTTTGATGGACAAAATAAATCGGGGAAAGCGACCAAAAAGGAGTGCAATCTGGAAACGAAAAAAGAGATTTCATCAATAGCGCCCTCCATGCCACAATGCTGGTGCTGCTGCTGCTGATGATGATGATGCTGGGACTTGTCAATACAGTGTCAGGAGGTCTGTCTGTCTGTCTGTTGGTGATTGCAATTCTAGTGAAGCTCATCATGATAAAGAAAACGAGGAGGATTGTGGATGCTGGGCAAATGGTGCAAGGCTGTTTGTGGTGTGTGAGTTTGGAACAGAGCAAACGATCCACCAAACGACCAGTCTTTTTTTTACAAGGTGCCGCGGCGACAAGGTGCTAAATGACGGCCAATTACACATGATAACCCGAGGGGGGACGACTATTTTTGAGATGCTTTCGTCGCCTCGTTCGTGACGTGATAATTATGGTGCAAACGCGTCAAGATTTATACCCCTTTTGCTGGCTCACACTTAACCATAACGATGTGTTGAAATAAATTTTAATTTATTTTTTTCGAAAAAATTACAAAAATCCACAAAAGTTAAAATATCACCTCCTGGTTATGATGACATGTTACAGCGTGCTGGGCTTACCAAGCAGTCTCGAACCCCAGACAAAAAGCCTGGCAAGTTTTGCTAATATTTGTACGGAAAATTGGGCTATTGTAAATTATGATTATAGGTTTTTGATCGAATACAAGAAAAACAAAAAACAACAGTGAAGGGAAAGGACTCGAATGGTACAATTAACAAATCTAGGGCGATCGATAACAGGTCGTCCGCTCGCTTAGCCGCAGACGCTCTGTAGGTTTTCGAAATGACAGTAATTTGTCAAAAGTAAACAAGGTGCATTTCATACGTCAACACAGTTTTCAGAGATGGGAGGACGTTTCTCTTAAACATTGGACAGTGATGTGGGTGTTTACTTTTTCAAAAAAGTTTTAATATTTAACTAAATTTAAAGAAAATCTTAGCTTATTTGTTTTATTCTAAAGGTATCAATGACTCAATGGATCATCTAGAATAGAGAATATATCTTATTTCATCATCTACAATGACCAAATTGTTCATCTACTATAGAATAGTTGACCCATTTGATAATCTAAAATAAAGTATATGACTTATTTGAACATCTACAATATAGTAGATGACTTATTTGACCATCTACAATACAGTAGATGACTTTTTTGATCCTCTATAATAGATTAGATGACTTTTTTGATCCTCTGTAATAGAGTAGATGTCTGGTTTGATCATATGCAATGGAGTTGATGACGTATTTCATCATGTATGTACAATAGAGTAGATAACCTATTTGATTTTCTCCAACATTGGAGATCCTCTGCATCATCTGCAATGGAGTCGATGAAATATTTGTTTATTTTCCATAGGTATTGTAAATTGTAAAGTAGATGACTTGTTTACAATCTACAGGGTTTTCCAATAAGAGTGATATGATTTCTATGAAAAAACACAGGAAATTCAAATTTTTTTTATTTAATGTGAAGTCCAATCGATACAATTAAGTTCTAAATAAAACGTCATTCAAATGGCCTCCACGACTTCTTCTGCAGGAACAAATTCGATGTACCCAATTTCCGAGCACTTTTCCCACTACATCAAGTCGTATGTCATGAATGGCACGTTAAATATTGACTTGTAAAGCTTGAAGAGAGTCTGGTTTATTTCGAAAGACCAATGACTTCAAATAACCCACAAGAAATAGAATAATGTTGTCAAATCACACCTTCTTTGTGGCCATTCAATATCACGATTTCTTGAAATAATCGAATCTCCAAACTTTTCTCGTAACAATTCAATTGTTTCATTTGCTGTGTGGCATGTAGCCACAATCGGTCAATGGCAAAAAGATAGCTCTTAACGAGAGCTAAAATATTGCTCATGGGTGTCAAGGTCCTAGGTCGACTGGAAAGTGTTTTTTTTTATTTAAAAAATGGACTTAGCGCACGAAAAGTTGCAATTGGAGAACGATTATTTTGATAATAAATCTGAATAATTTGTAAACGTTGTTCTTGCGTATATCTCTTCACGATGAAATTGTAAACCCTACTGAATGCAATGAACAACAAATGACAGATCATGACATATTACAAATGGCCGAAACGTCACTTCAAAATCATATCATCCCTATTGGAAAATCCGTTACAATGAGGGGCTTATTTGATAATCTTCAATAAATTAGATGACTTATTTGATCAGCTGCAATAAAATAGATGTCTTATTTGATCGTATTTCGTAATGTAAATGAGTTCTTTCATCATCTACAATAAAGCAGATGATTTATTCGATTATCTACAACAGAGTAGATAATTTCAAGGATATGTTCTCTGCGTGCATTTTTGTTTGCATTATTGTAGAAAATTTTTTCGAAAATTAATTTTATTAAAAAATTTCCTAGAAATTTGATTGAAATTATTTTTTTTTGTAGAGAAATGTCTTGTAATTGCCATTTATGTATAAAAAGTCGTCCAAATTGTTTTTTTGTATAGACAATTTTGTCGAAATTGAATTTTTCAATAATATTTTTTCCAAATTCCTTAAACAATTTCATTGAAATTTCACTTTTTAGAAAATTTTATTCAAATTGCATTTTGATAAAAATAATTTCTTTGAATTTGTATAGAACATTTTGCCAAAATTTAATTTGCATAACAAAATTACTTCGAAATTGAATTTTAATAGAAAACCAGTAAGGAAAGGCTAAAGTCGGGCGGTGCCGACTATATAATACCCTACACCACTCTCGTAATATTGAATAACTCTGATATATAAATTTTGTAATTCATGTATAAATTGTTTACATAAATTTACTTTTGGGACATTTTATACTTAAATAATACCCTGTACCACAGTGTGGTGTAGGGTATAAACACGATTGGATCTAAAGAGCCAAATCGGATGAAACATATATATGGGAGCTATAGCTAAATCTTAACCGATTTTCTTCAAATTCGGCAATGTTGGTTCATGGATCAAAAAACTCTACCATTCTAAATTTCAAAACGATCGGATGTAAAATACAGCTTCTATAGGACTAAAGGGCCAAATCGGATGAAACATATATGTGGGAGCTATAGCTAAATCTTAACCGATTTTCTTCAAATTTGGCAATGTTGGTTCATGGATCAAGAAACAATAACATTCTAAATTTCAAAACGATCGGATGTAAAATACAGCTTCTATAGGACTAAAGGACCAAATCGGACGAAAGATATATATGGGAGCGATATCTAAATCTGCACCGATTTTCTTCAAATTCGGCAATGTTGGTCCATGGATCAAGAAACTCTACCATTCTAAATTGCAAAACGATCGAATGTAAACTACAGCATCTATAGGACTAAAGGACCAAATCGGACGAAAGATATATATGGGAGCTATATCTAAATCTGAACCGATTTTCTTCAAATTCGGCAGTCTTGGTTCATGGATCAAGAAACTCTACCATTCTAAATTTCAAAACGATTGGATGTAATATACAGCTTCTATAGGACTAAAGGGCCAAATCGTACGAAAGATATATATGGGAGATATAGCTAAATCTTAACCGATTTTCTTCAAATTTGGCAATGTTGGTTCATGGATCAAGAAACTCTACCATTCTAAATTTCAAAACGATCGGATGTAAAATACAGCTTCTATAGGACTAAAGGGCCAAATCGGACGAAAGATATATATGGGAGCTATATCTAAATCTGAACCGATTTCAACCAAATTCAATAGCGATCTTAACAGCCGCGAAATACTCTAAACTGCAAAATTTCAGAACGATCGGAGTGAAATTGCGACCTGTAGTCGACGAACAACTTTACATGGACAGACGGACGGACGGACGGACGGACGGACAGACATCGTTAAATCGACTCAGCTAGTGATTCTGAGTCGATCGGTATACTTTAAGGTGGGTCTAGCTGTGTTATTTTAAGGTTTTACAAACATCTGCCGTGAAACAAACTTATAATACCCTGTACCACAGTGTGGTGTAGGGTATAAAAATAATACAAAAAATTTTTAAATTTGATTTTCAGCAAATTTTGTGGAAATTGTATTTTTGTGAAAAATTGTCGAGTGTCTAACATTAATTTTATAGAAAATTTCGCGAAATTGCATTTTGATGGAAAGTTATGCCAAAATTGTATTATGATAGAAAATTTTTTTGAAATTACATTTTGATAAAAAAAAACTTCCGTCAAATTGATTTTTATAAAAAATTTAATCGAAATTAATTTTTAATATAAATTACCAAAAAATCATTTTCATAAAAACAAATTTCGTCGAACTTTTTTTTTAGAATATTTGGCCGAAATTTAGTTTTTGTAAAACATTTAATAAAATTTCTTAAAATTGAATTCAATAGAATTTTTGTCAAAATTTAATTTTTAAGAAAACCTCACTGAAATTGCCATTTTCTAAAAAAGTTTCTAGCAAATTGATCATTAATAGAAAAAAGGTACAATAATAACCAGTAATGAAAGACAGAAAGTCGGGCGGGGCCGACTATATAATACCCTACACCTACCTACCAATGCGAAAATGGGCATTGCGATAAGAATTTGGCAGTGTTCATACATGTACGAGTAATAAGCAAACTCCCTCTGCCGATTTTCGTACTGATCGGATATAAAACACGGTTTCTACAGCGCTTACATGTCAAATCGGGTGTAACATATATATTGGGACTATGTTTAAATCAGAACCGATTTTCCCCGAATTTGACAGTGTTCATACATGTAATAAGAAAACTCTCTGTTAAATTTCGTACTGATCGGATATAAAACACGATTTCTACACCGCTTAAATGTTAAATCGGGTGAAACATATATATGGGGACTATATTCAAATATGAACCGATTTTAATAGGGATCGTCCTTGGGCCAAAAAATAGCACTATGCTAAATTTCATCACAATCGGACCATAAATGCGACCTGTACTTTGATTACAAGAATACATGGACAGACAGACAGACGGACATGGCTAAATCGACTCAGAAAGTGATTCTGAGTCGATCGGTATAATAAACAATGGGTCTATCTCTTCTCCTTTTAGGTGTTACAAACAAATGCACAAAGTCATAATACCCTGTACCACAGTGTGGTGTAGGGTGTAATAAATAGTTTAAATTGGATTTTTACATAGAATTTTACCGAAATTGCATTTGTATTGGGAAATTGATTTTTATAGAAAATAAAATCAAAATTAATTTTTTATATAACCTACCTCAAATATCATTTTTATAAAAAACCAGTAAGAAAAGGCTAAAGTCGGGCGGGGCCGACTATATAATACCCTACACCACTCTCGTAATATTGAATAACTCTGATATATAAATTTTGTAATTCATGTATAAATTGTTTACATAAATTTACTTTTGGGACATTTTATACTTAAATAATACCCTGTACCACAGTGTGGTGTAGGGTATAAAAACGATTGGATCTAAAGAGCCAAATCGGATGAAACATATATATGGGAGCTATAGCTAAATCTTTACCGATTTTCTTCAAATTCGGCAATGTTGGTTCATGAATCAAGAAACTCTACCATTCTAAATTTCAAAATGATTGGATGTAAAATACAGCTTCTATAGAACTAAAGGGCCAAATCGGACGAAACATATATATGGGAGCTATAGCTAAATCTTAACCGATTTTCTTCAAATTCGGTAGTGTTGGTTCGTGGATCAAGAAACTCTACCATTCTAAATTTCAAAATGATTGGATGTAAAATACAGCTTCTATAGGACTAAAGGGCCAAATCGGATGAAACATATATATGGGAGCTATAGCTAAATCTTAACCGATTTTCTTCAAATTCGGCAATGTTGGTTCATGGATCAAGAAACTCTGCCATTCTAAATTTCAAAAGGATTGGATGTAAAATACAGCTTCTAGAGGACTAAAGGGCCAAATCGGACGAAATATATATATGGGAGCTATATCTAAATCTGAACCGATTGCAACCAAATTCAATAGCGATCTTAACAGCTGCGAAATACTCAAAACTGCAAAATTTCAAAACGATCGGAGTGAAATTGCGACCTGTAGTCGACGAACAACTTTACATGGACAGACGGACGGACGGACGGACGGACGGACAGACATGCTTAAATCGACTCAGCTAGTGATTCTGAGTCGATCCGTATACTTTAAGGTGGGTCTAGCTGTGTTATTTTCAGGTGTTACAAACATCTGCCGTGAAACAAACTTATAATACCCTGTACCACAGTGTGGTGTAGGGTATACAAATTTTCGAACTTAATTTTTTTTTAGAATATTTTGCCGAAATTTAGCTTTTGTAAAACATTTAATAAAATTTTTTAAAATTGCATTTTTATGGAATTTTTTAAGAAAACGTCATTGAAATTGCCATTTTCTAAAAAAGTTCGTATAAATTGCTCATTAATAGAAAAAGGTACAATAATAAAAATAGTTTAAATTGGATTTATACATAGAATTTTACCGAAATTGCATTTGTATAATTATAGAAAATTATGCTAATGTTGCATTTTTACAAAAAATTTCCTCGGAAATGCATTTTTGTAGAAAATTTACAAGATATTTTGATAGATAATTAATCTAAATTGTTTTTTTAAGACAATTTTGTATATTTTTTAAATACAATTTGATTGCATTTTGCATTTTTTACAAAACAAATTTTTACAGCATGTTTCGCCGTAGTTTAATTTTTATAGAAAATTTCTTCAAATTTGCAATTTATCATAATATTTCCTTAAAATTGCATATTTTAACAAATCAGTTAAAATTGCTTTTTTATGAAATTTTTGTTGAGATTGAAGTTTTATAGAACACTTTATCAAAATTTACCATTTATATAAAAAAGTTCGTCGATCTTTAATTTTTATAGATTATTTCTCCAAGTTCTAGAAAAATAAACATTCTATAAAGATCAACAAAAAACCCTATATATTATAGAATTTCTCCAAAATTTAAGTTTTATAGAAAATTTCATCGAAATTGCCATATTTATGTTTTTTTTTAATAAAAAATTCGATGAAATTTTAATACAAAATGTTATCGGAATTGCCCTTGTGTCGAAATTACATTTCATTAGAAAAAACTAAATAATGCAAAAATTTGTATAAATAGAATTTTCAAAGTAAATTTTTCAAAATACTTTTTGTAAAAATTCATTGAAATTGGAAAAATTAATGAACAATATATTGGAATTTATGAAAAATTTATTGAACAAATTTCTTGAATTTCATTTTCTTAGAAAATTTCGCCGAACCTTTCTTTTTATAGAAAATTGCATTTGGATATAAAAAGGTCTCCTTGTGAAAAATTTGATCGAAAACGATTTTTTTTTCGAAACTTTTGAAGTAATTATTTTTTATAGAAAAATTTCCTTCAAAAGCATTTTTTTTTAATTTTTAATAGAAAATTTATAGAATTTAATCTATCTCTATAGATTTATTTTGCCGAAATTGAATTTTTATATTTCTCCAAAATTTAATTTTTATAGAAAATATCATCGAAATTGCCCTTTTTATTTTTTTGGCGAAATGCATTTCGTTAGAAAAAACTAAATAATGCAAAAAATTGTTTAAATAGAATTTTTACAATACATTTTTCAAAATAATTTTTGAAAAAATTCTTTGAGATTGGAAAAATGTATTAAAAATTTATTGGACTTTATTAAAAATTTATTGGAATTTATGAAAAATTTATTGGAATTTATGAAAAATTTATTGGAATTTATGAAAAATTTATTGAACAAATTTCCTGAATTTCATTTTCTTAGAAAATTTCGCCGAACCTTTCTTTTTATAGAAAATTGCATTTGGATATAAAAAAGTCTCTTTATGAAAAATTTGAAAATGATTTTTTTCGAGAATTTTGACGTAATTACTTTTTTCTTGAAAAATTTCCTTCAAATACATTTTTTTTTTAATTTTTTAATAGAACATTTATCGAATTTGTTCTATCTCTATAGATTTATTTTGCCGAAATTGAATTTTTATATTTCTCCAAAATTTAATTTTTATAGAAAATTTCATCGAAATTTCCCTTTTTATTTTTTTGACGAAATGTTAGAAATTTCTATTGTTCTTTTTTGTAAAAAAATTCGATGACATTTTATTCAAAATGTTATCGAAATTGTCCTTGTGTCGAAATTACATTTCATTAGAAAAAACTAAATAATGCAAAAATTTGTATAACTAGAATTTTCACCGTAAAGTGTTCAAAATACTTATTGCAAAAATTCGTTGAAATTGAATTTCTATTGAAAATACCGAATTTATGAAAAATTTATTGAACAAATTTCCTGAATTTAATTTTCTTAGAAAATTTCGCCGTACTTTTCTTTTTATAGAAAATTGCATTTGGATTTAAAAAGGAAATTGCCTTTTTATGAAAAATTTGATCGAAAATGATTTTTTTAGAAAATGTTGACAAAATTATTTTTTCTAGAAAAATTTCCTTCAAAAGAATTTTTTTTTTAAATTTTTAATAGAAAATTTATAGAATTTGTTCTATCTCTATAGATTTATTTTGCCGAAATTGAATTTTTATATTTCTCCAAAATTTAATTTTTATAAAAAATTTCATCGAAATTGCCCTTTTTATTTTTTGACGAAATGTTAGAAAATTATTGTTTTTTTTTGTAAAAAATTCGATGAAATTTTATACAAACTGTTATAGAAATTGTCCTTATGTCGAAATAACATTTCATTAGAAAAAAAATAAATAATGCAAAAATTTGTTTAAATAGAATTTTCACCGTAAATTTTTTAAAATACTTTTTGTAAAAATTCGTTGAAATTGGAAAAATTTATTGGAATTTATGAAAAAATCATTGAACAAATTTGCTGAATTTAATTTTCATAGAAAATTTCGTCGAACTTTTCTTTTTATAGAAAATTGCATTTAAAAAATTATTTTTTTCGAAAATTTTGACAAAATTATTTTGGAAAAATTTCCTTCAAACGCATTTTTTTTAAATTTTTAATAGAACATTTATAGAATTTGATCTATCTCTATAGATTTATTTTGCCGAAATTGAATTTTTATAGCTCTCCAAAATTTAATTTTTATAAAAAATTTCATCGAAATTGCTCTTTTTTTTTGATGAAATGCATTTCATTAGAAAAAACTAAATAATGCAAAAAAAATTTTAAATAGAATTTATACAATAAATTTTTCAAAATAATTTTTGTAAAAATTCGTTGAAATTGGAAAAATTTATTAAAAAATTATTGGAATTTATGAAAAATTTATTGGAATTTATGAAAAATTTATTGAATAAATTTCCTGAATTTCATTTTCTTAGAATATTTCGCCGAACTTTTCTTTTTATAGAAAATTGCATTTGGATATAAAAAAGTCTCTTTATGAAAAATTTGATCGAAAATGATTTTTTTTTCGAGAATTTTGACGTAATTACTTTTTTCTTGAAAAATTTCCTTCGAATGCATTTTTTTTTAAATTTTTTAATAGAACATTTATAGAATCTCTATAGATTTATTTTGCCGAAATTGAATTTTTATATTTCTCCAAAATTTAATTTTTATAGAAAATTTCATCGAAATTGCCCTTTTTATTTTTTTTGACGAAATGTTAGAAAATTATTATTGTTTTTTTTTTTTGTAAAAAGTTCGATGAAATTTTATACAAACTGTTATAGAAATTGTCCTTATGTCGAAATTACATTTCATTAGACAAAAAATAAATAATGCAAAAATTTGTTTAAATAGAATTTTCACAGTAAATTTTTTAAAATACTTTTTGTAAAAATTCGTTGGAAAATTTATTGGAATTTATGAAAAATTTCTTGAACCATTTTTTTTACAAAATTTCGCTGAACTTTTCTTTTTATAGAAAATTGCATTTGTATTTAAAAAAATCTTTATGAAAAATTAGATCGAAAATGATTTTTTTTCGAAAATTTTGACGTAATTACTTTTTTATAGAAAGAATTCCTTAAAATGAATTTTTTTAATAGAAAATTTATAGAATTTGTTCTATCTCTATATTTTTCCGAAATTGAATTTTTATATAAAATGATTCCAGAAATTAGTTTATAAAAAATTTGTCGAAAGTTATTTTTTATATAAAATATCATCAAAATTGTCCTTTTCTAAAAAATTTCTTGATAATTGCTTATGCTAGAAGATTTCTTCGAATTTGCATTTTAATACAAAATAAATAAATATAGAAATTAATCTTTTTTAGAGAAAATTTTTATCGAATGAATTGCAGTTCATAGAAAATTTTGTCGAAAGTTTTTTTTAACAATTTCGGCTAAATTAAATTTTTGTAGCAAATTTCATGGAGATAGTATTTTTTTGTAGAAAATTTCTCCCAAATCGCAAATCGTAGAACTTTAATTTTTTTAGAATATTTAGGTGAAATTCATTTTGACATAAAAAGGGTGGGCCATTTCAAATTTGAACTACCGATTACTTTGACTTGCGATTTGAACCCTTTGGATTATTTTCTGTGCGGGACCATTAAGGATAAATATTAGTCAAAGCATTCAGAGGCAATTGAAGCGTTGAAACATGAAATCGAAGTTTCCATTGAAGAGATTCGACCCGAAACAATCGAAAATGTACTGAAAAATTGGATTGATCGGATGAGGTACTGCCGAGCCAGTCGTGGTAGTCATATGAATGATATTGTGTTCCATTATTAAATGACATAGTTCAACCTTTCCAATAACACCAGAAATTTGAAAAAAATTATCAGTACTTTTTATGCAACAAAACGATTACACTATGCAACAAAATTTTTGTCCAAGGGATGTGGATAACAGTTTCTGTTAGGGAAATTAAAAAAAATCTTGTTTCATATTTTTCCGTTTTAAATGATGTTTTTTTTTGCTTAAATTGAATTCGCCATGTGTGAGAGAGACATATAAGAGACATTGCACTTGCATTTTAATTTATGAGGATTGATGTCAGACATTATAAAATTATAGAGATGTCGAGGTTTTATGGCCGTTCGTATCCCTCCATAAAACATTATATGCAATGTGAGAGCTATATTGGATGAGATCCGCACTGATAGAGGGTTATTCAGCAATATTTGTGTATTTTTTTTTGTGAGGTTTCCATTCAGTTACACCTTTTAGGGGTATGGACATCCCAGTCGTATATACAGGTAGTAAAATTATATGTACGCAATACAAAGTAGTACGCGGCAGTCTTGAAAATATTGGGTGTCTACTTTCGAAGCAAACTATATGTCAGCTACAGGTACTGCAACTTATGAACCTTAAACCCGGAATTTATGAATGACATTTCTTATTAATAAATTAGTGTAATTCAGCGCCTAAAAGAAATAAGTCGATTTTCTGAAAAAATAGCATAAAGTTATATTTCGAAGTATGAGTAAAAGGCAAAGAACTTTTCAATGTGTAAATGATCCCGACAATTTCTGCTACATCTGCGGAAAATATGTAATTAAAACCAGTAAGGAAAGGCTAAAGTCGGGCGGTGCCGACTATATAATACCCTACACCACTCTCGTAATATTGAATAACTCTGATATATAAATTTTGTAATTCATGTATAAATTGTTTACATAAATTTACTTTTGGGACATTTTATACTTAAATAATACCCTGTACCACAGTGTGGTGTTAGGTATAACAACGATTGGATCTAAAGAGCCAAATCGGATGAAACATATATATGGGAGCTATAGCTAATAACCGATTTTCTTCAAATTCGGTAGTGTTGGTTCATGGATCAAGAAACTCTACCATTCTAAATTTCAACACGATTGGACGTAAAATACAGCTTTTATAGGACTAAAGGGCCAAATCGGACGAAACATATATATGGGAGCTATAGCTAAATCTTAACCGATTTTCTTCAAATTCGGCAATGTTGGTTCATGGATCAAGAAACTCTACCATTCTAAATTTCAAAACGATCGGATGTAAAATACAGCTTCTATAGGACTAAAGGGCCAAATCGGACGAAACATATATATGGGAGCTATAGCTAAATCTGCACCGATTTTCTTCAAATTCGGCAGTGTTGGTCCATGGATCAAGAAACTCTACCATTCTAAATTTCAAAACGATTGGATGTAAAATACAGCTTTTATAGGACTAAAGGGCCAAATCGGACGAAACATATATATGGGAGCTATATCTAAATCTGAACCGATTTTCTTCAAGTTCGGCAATGTTGGTTCATGGATCAAGAAACTCTACCATTCTAAATTTCAAAACGATCGGATGTAAAATACAGCTTCTATAGGACTAAAGGGCCAAATCGGACGAAACATATATATGGGAGCTATAGCTAAATCTTAACCGATTTTCATCAAATTTGGCAATGTTGGTTCATGGATCAAGAAACTCTACCATTCTAAATTTCAAAACGATCGGATGTAAAATACAACTTCTATAGAACTAAAGGACCAAATCGGACGAAAGATATATATGGGAGCTATATCTAAATCTGCACCGATTTTCTTCAAATTCGGCAATGTTGGTCCATGGATCAAGAAACTCTACCATTCTAAATTTCAAAACGATCGGATGTAAAATACAGCTTCTATAGGACTAAAGGACCAAATCGGACGAAAGATATATATGGGAGCTATATCTAAATCTGAACCGATTTTCTTCAAGTTCGGCAATGCTGGTTCATGGATCAAGAAACTCTACCTTTCTAAATTTCAAAACGATCGGATGTAAAATACAGCTTCTATAGGACTAAAGGGCCAAATCGGACGAAACATATATATGGGAGCTATAGCTAAGTCTTAACCGATTTTCTTCAAATTCAGCAATGTTGGTTCATGGATCAAGAAACTCTACCATTCTAAATTTCAAAACGATCGGAAGTAAAATACAGCTTCTATAGGACTAAAGGGCCAAATCGGACGAAAGATATATATGGGAGCTATATCTAAATCTGAACCGATTTCAACCAAATTCAATAGCGATCTTAACAGCCGCGAAATACTCTAAACTGCAAAATTTCAGAACGATCGGAGTGAAATTGCGACCTGTAGTCGACGAACAACTTTACATGGACAGACGGACGGACGGACGGACGGACATCGTTAAATCGACTCAGCTAGTGATTCTGAGTCGATCGGTATACTTTAAGGTGGGTCTAGCTGTGTTATTTTAAGGTGTTACAAACATCTGCCGTGATACAAACTTATAATACCCTGTACCACAGTGTGGTGTAGGGTATAAAAATCGACGTGCGTTTAGTAAAACAATAGAAGAAATATATGTGTAATATTTTGGTATACGAGTTAAAAATATGAACGAACCGTGGACACCTAGTATTTTGTGTAATTCGTGCCATGTAAATCTTACTCGATGGACTAGTGGAAGAATGCGGTAAGTACTTTAAAATTAATTTATTACAATGTTTTGTGGAATAAAACGATTCCCATTGCTCATGCTGGCAACACTAAGGAATCATACGAAACAATGGCTAAATTGATAAAATACATAAAATATGAACATGTCTGGAAAATTTGTTGTGATTTAAAAGTAGTTGGTATGTTATGCCTCAGAGATAGCCTATATTTTGCCACCACTGAATATTACGCTGGGGCTCTTTAAAAAATTTTTAAAAGCCTTAAGGAAAGATTCCAATTCACTCTCATATTTAAAAAGTTTATTTAAAAGTCTTTCTTTTCAAAAAATAGAAGAAAGAGTTTTTGATGGGAAACTGACTCAAAATTCATTTCTTGCATTCTCATTTAAACTGTTTCCCCGAGAATCTTGGCGACGTAAGTGACGAACATGGCGAAAGGTTTCACCAAGAATTGAAGTCCATCGAGCGGCGTTACCCAGGGCACTGGGATGAAAGAATGATGGGAGATTATAGTTGGTTCCACATTAGAGAAACCGAATCGGAAATCTACAAACGTCAACAAAGAACTCACAATTACTTCTAATGAAACTTGTTCATGTAAATAAACTCAAATGTACATAATATAAATAAAAGTAATAAAAAAATCGCTACTTAAACAGAAATTAAAAAAAAAGATTTTTTCAAATTCTCTTACCTCTACCAAAAGGGCTATAATTTCAACATTTGTCCATAGATTTTTTTCAAATAGACATTATTTTCTTCCCTAGGATGCAAACTTTTAAAAAATGAAATAAAATATTTTTTTTCGATTTTTTTTCTATTTTTTGTTTTTTTGTCCCAGGATTTTTGTTTTGTTGAAAAAAATATTCTTTTTCCAATTTGTTTTATGACTATTACTAAACCACTGTTTTTAAATAAAAAATTTTTTTAAAAAAAATTTATCCATAAAAAAAAATTTTGGTTTTGATTTTATATAACAGTATGCCACAATCTATGTATACAAAAAATAACTTTTAGGTCTAGGATACAAAAAACCAGTAAGGAAAGGCTAAAGTCGGGCGCGGCCGACTATATAATACCCTACACCACTCTCGTAATATTGAATAACTCTGATATATAAATTTTGTAAATCATGTATAAATTGTTCACATAAATTTACTTTTGGGTCTTTTTATACTTAAATAATACTCTGTACCACAGTGTGGTGTAGGGTATAAAAACGATTGGATCTAAAGAGCCAAAGCGGATGAAACATATATATGGGAGCTATAGATAAATCTTTACCGTTTTTCTTCAAATTCGGCAATGTTGGTTCATGGATCAAGAAACTCCACCATTCTAGATTTCAAAACGATTGAATGTAGAATATAGCTTCTATAGGACTAAAGGGCCAAATCGGACGAAACATATATATGGGAGCTATAGCTAAGTCTTAACCGATTTTCTTCAAATTCAGCAATGTTGGTTCATGGATCAAGAAACTCTACCATTCTAAATTTCAAAACGATCGGATGTAAAATACAGCTTCTATAGGACTAAAGGGCCAAATCGGACGAAACATATATATGGGAGCTATAGCTAAGTCTTAACCGATTTTCTTCAAATTCAGCAATGTTGGTTCATGGATCAAGAAACTCTACCTTTCTAAATTTCAAAACGATCGGATGTAAAATACAGCTTCTATAGGACTAAAGGGCCAAATCGGACGAAACATATATATGGGAGCTATAGCTAAGTCTTAACCGATTTTCTTCAAATTCAGCAATGTTGGTTCATGGATCAAGAAACTCTACCATTCTAAATTTCAAAACGATCGGAAGTAAAATACAGCTTCTATAGGACTAAAGGGCCAAATCGGACGAAAGATATATATGGGAGCTATATCTAAATCTGAACCGATTTCAACCAAATTCAATAGCGATCTTAACAGCTGCGAAATACTCTAAACTGCAAAATTTCAGAACGATCGGAGTGAAATTGCGACCTGTAGTCGACGAACAACTTTACATGGACAGACGGACGGACGGACGGACGGACGGACGGACAGACATGCTTAAATCGACTCAGCTAGTGATTCTGAGTCGATCGGTATACTTTAAGGTGGGTCTACCTGTGTTATTTTCAGGTGTTACAAACATCTGCCGTGAAACAAACTTATAATACCCTGTACCACAGTGTGGTTGCGTAGTGTTATCAGTGTGGATTAAACGAGTTAAAAAATTATTTTATTTTAAAATCGACTTTGTAATTAATTCCAAACATATGGCATTTTTTTTGGAAAAAAAACGCTAACATAAAATATCTTAACAGCACTCGATTTTATACAAATGTACGATGGTCCTCTCTGGTATTAACCGCCTCTACCGAGAGCATAAAGAAATTTCATTACTTTTAAAGGGCACTTCTCTCGTAAAGTAGATTTTTTATGTCCGAAAATCAATTTTAGTGTGAAATCGGATTTTTGTCGTTGAAAATAGATTTCCAACTAAAGTCGATGTTGATCAACGGATCCTTATAACAGGTGCTGTATATACCAATTTGAGGCACCTTCATTTACGGCTGTGCTGTTGGTGCAGACCAAACTTTTATTGGGAGGAGTAATAGTATTTCTAGATTTCGATTGCTAAAAAGAATCTAACTTCATGTTCTACATTTTGAAACTCCATTTCTATGTTTTATAGGAATGTGTATGCATATTTAAGCCACCATAGTATTATCCCACCTCTGGACACAGCAGTTTGTTGTATGTATAACCCACTATTAACAGCGTACTCTTACATCGCTTTTTCGCGCGAAGACCGACATAACACGAATATTTAATGTCGGGATTTTTTTTTTAAATATAGTTTTCCTTAAAGCTTTGATCAGATTATGTGTAACCAATATTATTCTGTTGAAATTGATTAATATTGACTTGACAATAACATAAAAAATAAATCGCACTTTAGGACAACATAACTTGTTCTCTTCGGTTGCTTTTTATGGAAGTCTTTATAGTGAATCTAGATTTATTAAAATTAAAATTCCTTTGTATATAACTAATAATATAGACATCAATTATGATTCCCTGTGACATTTGCCTAAACCCCATTTAGTCTACTTGTTCATTAACATGCCGGAACTCCTTTTTACAGGATGCTTTATGTTTGATGGCAACTTTTTTTATTCGTTTTAATAAATTTCTTGAATTATCATAAATTAACGGTAAATCATCACTTAAAATGTTTTCCGACTAAATGTTCAGTTTTTGACCTTTTGTGTCTTGTTTCATGATAATTTGATACTTTCCATTTCAGTCGTTGTGTTGGTTGAACTGCTTTTTTTCTGCCTCTTGGCAAAATTCCACAAAGCAACTGTTATTTTTTCGAAACAGTTTTTGTTTTTTTTTAGTATACCTTTTTTTTTGGCCGTATGTCTCAAAAGGCGTTGCCTTTGTGTCCTGTGTCCTTTGTATTAATGTGTCTGTACCCTACCCTATGTCATGCACGCTGAAAAAATAGATTCTGTTGTATGTATAATGTCCCAAACATATTCTGCTTGAAACATATAAATGTTTAGGGTACACTCTAAATATATAATATGTGGCACACAAAAATGTTTGTATGTTTGGAAAGACGCAGTTCTTAACAAATCTTTGTTTCCATTCTAATATGTTTTAAAAAAATACCTTTAGAAAAGTCAGCAAAGTTTTGCAAATTTTTTCATTAATTAAAATATATTTGCAGAAATTCCAAAGCAATAATTTTATTTGTATGTATTTTATTTGAGAAAATTGATTTGCAAAAATATTTTGTTGTAACATATTAACATATGCGCCACAAATACATTTTATTGATTTTCAAATTAAATATATTTGTTCTAAAAATATCTAGTAGATAGATAATAATTTTCTTTATTAATTCTGAATTCATTATATACATACATTATTATATTTTAACCATATTAAAGAAAAACCAGTAAGCTAAGGCTAAAGTCGGGCGGGGCCGACTATATAATACCCTACACCACTCTCGTAATATTGAATAACTCTGATATATAAATTTTGTAATTCATGTATAAATTGTTTACATAAATTTACTTTTGGGACATTTTATACTTAAATAATACCCTGTACCACAGTGTGGTGTAGGGTATAAAAACGATTGGATCTAAAGAGCCAAATCGGATGAAACATATATATGGGAGCTATAGCTAAATCTTAACCGATTTCCTTCAAATTCGGCAGTGTTGGTTCATGGATCAAGAAACTCTACCATTCTAAATTTCAAAACCATTGGATGTAAAATACAGCTTCTATAGGACTAAAGGGCCAAATCGGACGAAACATATATATGGGAGCTATAGCTAAATCTTAACCCATTTTCTTCAAATTCGGCAATGTTGGTTCATGGATCAAGAAACTCTTCCATTTTAAATTTCAAAACGATTGGATTTAAAATACAGCTTTTATAGGACTAAAGGGCAAAATCGGACGAAACATATATATGGGAGCTATAGCTAAATCTTAACCGATTTTCTTAAAATTCGGCAGTGTTTGTTCATGGATCAAAAAACTCTACCATTCTAAATTTCAAAATGATTGGATGTAAAATACAGCTTCTACAGGACTAAAGAGCAAAATCGGATGAAACATATATATGGGAGCTATAGATAAATCTTAACCGATTTTCTTCAAATTCAGCAATGTTGGTTCATGGATCAAGAAACTCTACCATTCTAAATTTCAAAACGATTGGATGTAACATACAGCTTCTATAGGACTAAAGGGCCAAATCGGACGAAACATATATATGGGAGCTATAGCTAAATCTTAACCGATTTTCTTCAAATTCGGTAGTGTTGGTTCATGGATCAAGAAACTCTACCATTCTAAATTTCAAAACGATTGGATGTAAAATACTGCTTCTATAGGACTAAAGGGCCAAATCGGACGAAACATATATATGGGAGCTATAGCTAAATCTTAACCCATTTTCTTCAAATTCAGCAATGCTGGTTCATGGATCAAGAAACTCTACCATTCTAAATTTTAAAATGATTGGATTTAAAATACAGCTTTTATAGGACTAAAGGGCCAAATCGGACGAAACATATATATGGGAGCTATAGCTAAATCTTAACCCATTTTCTTCAAATTCGGCAATGTTGGTTCATGGATCAAGAAACTCTTCCATTCTAAATTTCAAAACGATTGGATGTAAAATACAGCTTCTATAGGACTAAAGGGCCAAATCGGACGAAAGATATATATGGGAGCTATATCTGAATCTGAACCGATTTCAACCAAATTCAATAGCGATCTTAACAGCTGCGAAATACTCTAAACTGCAAAATTTCAGAACGATCGGAGTGAAATTGCGACCTGTAGTCGACGAAGAACTTTACATGGACAGACGGACGGACGGACGGACATGCTTAAATCGACTCAGCTAGTGATTCTGAGTCGATCGGTATACTTTAAGGTGGGTCTAGCTGTGTTATTTTCAAGTGTTACAAACATCTGCCGTGAAACAAACTTATAATACCCTGTACCACAGTGTGGTGTAGGGTATAAAAAGGTATTACTAGTAACAATGTTTAATATTCTAAACGTCTGTTACTTTATCAATATTACATCGTTTCATTTACAAGAAATTGCCTATATTTTATAGAAGTTTTTAGATATATTATAAGTTTGCTCCAATCCCCTTCGATTTGGCCATTTAAAATGCATCTCATTTCTGTTTCATTCAGGACTGCTTTTGGGAAACATGCTATTCTATATTCACTGAATACAGGACATATACCCAAAAAATGTTGCACGGTTTCAATTACATGTAGGTTACAGAGACTGCAAAATTTACTACTTTCATCTGCACCGAATATATTTGAATTTAGGTTCAGCATTCCACTACGTGCCTTGAAGATCAAAATTATACTATCTGTACAAAAACTATCGGTGACGTAAGATATACTTCTAGTGTGGTCCAATTCTTTGTAAAATCGTTCACTGTTATTTTTCCTTGTTAACATATTTTGAATATTAGTTTGTTTCATAGACGACAGTAGTTCGTTACTGAAATTATCCCATTGCTCACTGAAATTAACTGTTTCAGGCCATTCAATGTTTAAGTGACTGGCTTTTTTCTTCATTTCCGATACCCAGAACACCTCACGTTCTACCAGTAGATTGGTTAAAATCTTCGGTAACCTGCTACTTTGATATTGAGTAAGAATTTTGCTTATATAGCTGAAGTGTAAGCCCACAGTATATATATGGCTCTCCTCCGCTGATGTTTCCAACATTAAGATATAATTCGGCATGTTTTTTGGTAACTTAAGGACTTTCTTTATAAAGAATCTTTGCAGTATATCCACTTCTTCAAAATAGTTAAAGCCCCATACTTGAGAAGCGTAACATTGAATTGATCGGCATACTGCCAGGTATATCTTCCATTTCTGTCTCATGCTTATTTGATTCTTGCCTAGAATATGTTGCCACGTTGAATTAATCGCATTTTTCGCATGCATGTTTCTATGTTCGATATGTTTTCGAATACAAATAATTGTATTCTGACCTCATTTGCACTTCAGAGCCTAGATACCACCACCTTTCATTTTTGCTCAATTTTCCTCCTCTTCCAAATACCATAATTTGTGATTTGTTCACATTGACAACTAAATTCCATTTGCTACAATACTGCTCCAAATTGTAGATCATTTTTTGCAGAACTTCAGCATCATCAGCTAAAATGACGATATCGTCAGCGTATAAAAGAAGCCTTATATTGTTATTGCCGCATTGTAAACCTCCATCAAGGTAGTCATGTATATCAATAATATATAAAGCAAATATAAGAGGCGCCAAAAGGCAACCCTGCTTTACACCAGATGAAGTATCAAAATATTCTGAAAGCTCCTCTCCTGTCCATACTGCATATTGAGTGTTGCTGTAAATGTTCTCCACAAGTCTACAGAACTTATACGATACACCTATTTCAAATAATTTATATATTAGCGCTTGTCTGGAAACATTATCAAATGCGCCTTTGAAATCGACGAAGAATGCATATACCTTTTTCTTCTCAGATTGCTTGAGATTAACAATAGCCGATAGGTTATATATGTTGTCAGCCGTTGAATATCCTCGTCTGAACCCAGCTTCGTTTAAAATATTCTGAGATTCCACCCAATTCATTAGCCTCTCGTTGAGAATGCCCATCATAACTTTTACAATGCAGTTTAAAAACGCTATAATTTCCAGGCTCATCGCAATTTTCTTTTTTATGAATTGCAAAAATTATAGTTTTAGTGAAAGATTCGTCGATATTTCCGTCATTCAGCATTATATTGTACTTTTTCAGCAGTAAATCGTAAAAGCTATTTGTTGCATTTTGAAGAAATTCATACGGGACACGATCTTCCCCTGGAGCTTTATTCGCTTTCACCTTTTCTAGCATGTTTTTCAGTTCTGTTACATTTATTGGCGAATCTAAGTATTGGACTTCGCGTAGCGGTGCCGCATGGTGTATTTTTGATATACATAGTTTGGTATTAAGTAAATCTTTGAAGTATTGTTTGAAATTTTCTGCCGATATATTACTACTAATCTGAAACTTCGTATTTCTTTTACGCATTGCCACCATTCATTGCACCTATTCACCTTATTTATCTTTTCAATTAGTTGATTCATATATATATATGTATTTGTTGTTTCGACATACATTTTTATAAAACTTTTGCGCTGCCAAATTTCTTTCTTTTGCGATTTGTTCCCCCGATTTTCTGTAGGCATTCAACAATTTAAAATATTTCTTTCTAGCCACATCGCATTTTACATTATACCATTTCTGTTTTTGTATGAACTTTTTATTACTTCGTGAATTTTGAATGGCAGAGCCTTTTATAGCTTCCGTAAGATCTCCTAAGCTCGGTTCTTCAGAATATTGTTTGAGATTTTCCGTTGCAGTCGTTAAGTTGAGTTGATATTGAATCTTTGAACTATATTTCCATTGCAACTTCGGAAGTATTCAAAAATTTATTTTCTTAATATAATTTATTCAAACATATCCAAAAAGGCAATTTTTCTCCGGGTGGTAGGGCATTCCGTAGTTCATTATTGACCATTCCATTTCAAAACACACATTTATTCCTTTGATTGAATTGCAGTGAAGTAGAACATTCGTTTTTTCTTCTTCTTCTTTTTCGTCATGGAAATTCGATACGGCTCCACTTTGTGTGTCCTCCTCTTAATTTTTTTCTTCTTCTGTCGGTTGCTTAATTTTTTTTCTACGACGTGCAACGTGCTTCCTTGCCGCCGTGTTGTTGGCCTCATATGTAGAGTGTGCGTTCGAATATTGAATACAAATTTTTTTTGGGAGATTGTCAGGATTTGGTGTCTGAAATTAATCGTTGCGAAAAGAGAATCATTCAGGCGTATTACAATTAAAACTGCTACTGTCTTGAATATTCCAAAAAGAAAAAACTCAAATTGGATTGGATCAGTGCGGCTCCTACACAACGGTTGATGCGCTTGAGACAGACAAAAAAGCGCAACATATTTCGCCTGTCGTCAAGCACTATAGCGACTACGGCGATGGCAACGAGGGACCAACATATGGTCCAACATATGATATGAACGAAAAATATGTCACTTT
Source organism: Eudasyphora cyanicolor (assembly GCA_963930755.1). Taxonomy (NCBI): domain Eukaryota; kingdom Metazoa; phylum Arthropoda; class Insecta; order Diptera; family Muscidae; genus Eudasyphora; species Eudasyphora cyanicolor. Next base: position 265,013,914 of record OZ005735.1, on the reverse strand, counting down.
TTTGTCGACAGCCAAGCACAGCACGTGCTGTTGCAATTTGACCCCCCGAAGAGGACATTGTCGTTTTTTTGTTTCGAAATTCTGTTCAAATTTCAATTTGTTCAAATTTTGTCGTCAGTCGTTATTACTGAAGTTTAACGTACGATTTTAAAATTGGTTGCAAGATCAAAATCAATATATTTTTAATCATCTTAGTGATTAAAATCATTTATAAATCTTAATCAAATAGGGCAATTCGAAGACTGTTGTTACATCGTCTAAATCTATCTATTACATAGTTTATGACTATCATCTAAGGCTATAGGTCTAAAAACAATAATATATGTAGATATATAATAATATACTTTTAGTCAAAGTGGTTATATTTTTATTACATTTTGAACATCATTTTAACTATGAAATAATACAGGGTTTTCCAATAAGAAAAAAAAACACTTATTGTTAAGGAAATTCAAACGTTTTTTACTTAATGTGAAGAACAATCGATGCAATTATGTTCTAAATTAAATGTCATTCAGGCATTCAATGGCCTCCACGACTTCTTCTGCATGAATGAATTCAATGAACCCAATTTTCGAGCACTTTTTCCACTAAATCAAGTCGTATGTCATGAATGGCACGTTCAATATTGACTTGTAAAGCTTGAATAGAGTCTTGTTTATTTCGAAAGACAAATTACTTCAAATAACCCCACAAGAAATTGGTTGCAAGATCAAAATCAATATAGTTTTAATCATCTTATTAAATTAGTGATTAAAATCATTTATAAATCTTAATCAAATAGGGCAATTCGAAGACTGTTGTTACATCGTCTAAATCTATCTATTACATAGTTTATGACTATCATCTAAGGCTATAGGTCTAAAAACAATAATATGTAGATATATAATAATATACTTTTAGTCAAAGTGGTTATATTTTTATTACATTTTGAACATCATTTTAACTATGAAATAATACAGGGTTTTCCAATAAGAAAAAAAAACACTTATTGTTAAGGAAATTCAAACGTTTTTTACTTAATGTGAAGAACAATCGATGCAATTATGTTCTAAATTAAATGTCATTCAGGCATTCAATGGCCTCCACGACTTCTTCTGCATGAATGAATTCAATGAACCCAATTTTCGAGCACTTTTTCCACTAAATCAAGTCGTATGTCATGAATGGCACGTTCAATATTGACTTGTAAAGCTTGAATAGAGTCTTGTTTATTTCGAAAGACAAATTACTTCAAATAACCCCACAAGAAATAGTCTAATGGTGTTAAAGCAGAAATTCTTGGAGGTCATTCAATATCACAATTTCTTGAAATAATCGAATCTCCAAACTTTTCTCGCAACAATTCAATTGTTTCGTTTGCTGTGTGGCACGTAGTCACAATCGGTTAATGGCAAAAAGATAGCTCTTAACGAGAGCTAAAATATCGCTCATGGGTGTCAAGGTCGTAGGTCGACTGGAAAGTGTTTTTTTGGATAAAAAAAATGTACTTAGCATCATTTTCAAATGTGAAGGAAAGTTTATTTTTGCTCTAGCTCCTTAACGGTACGTCGGATCGGGAATCGGTCAATGACAAAAAGATAGCTCTTAACGAGAGCTAAAATATTGATCATGGGTGTCAAGGTCGTAGGTCGACTGGAAAGTGATTATTATGGAACGATTATTTTGATAATACATCTGAATAATTTGTAAACGTTGTTCTTGCGTATACGAAAAACACAGAAAATTCAAATTGAATGGGGAATGTTTATTATCATTTGAAAGAACATTTTTTCTTTTTTTGAAGATTATGTCTAGCAAATGTTGGACGCGGCTACGTCTCAGGTGGTCCATCCGTTGAGTCCAATTTTCGATGACTCGTTCGAGCATTTCGACTGGTAACTGGCGAATGACACGCGTGATGTTTTGCTCCAAGGCCTGAATCGAAGCGGGTTTGTCCGCATAAACTTTAGACTTTACATATCCCCACAGGAAAAAGTCTAACGGTTCACACGATCTTGGTGGAAAATCGACCGGCCCAAAATGTGAAATTATCTGCTCACAGAAGTGTTCTCTCAATAAATCCATTGATTGATGCGATGTGTGGGAAGTGGCGCCGTCTTGTTGAAACCAAATGTCGCCGAGATCACGAGATTCAATCGCCATTGACGGTTACGTTCTCACCGGCATCATTTTTGAAGAAATATGGACCGATGATTCTGGTACGTCGGATCGGGAATCGGTCAATTGCAAAAAGATAGCTCTTAACAAGAGCAAAAATATTGCTCATGGCTGTCAAGGTCGTGGGTCGACTGGAAAGTTTTTTTTTTGGATTTAAAATGGACAGCGCAATTGGCGAACGATTATTTGATAATAAAACTGAATAATTTGTAAACGTTGTTCAGGCGTAAGTCTTTCCATGATGAAATGCCAAACAATACTTAACAAAAATAACATGACACGACTCACACGTGATCTTTCAAAAAAAGGCTATTGAAAAAAGTATCTCTACTTAGATCACCCTATATTTTAAATCAAAAATAACCTCATCAAGTAATGTATTTACACACAGACGAATCCCATTCATCACCACGACGAATTCCATTCATCACCACGACGAAGTCCATTCATTAGATTTTTCAAATTAAAGTTTTACAACAAATTATTTAACTAAGGTAATCAGAACGCATGTAGAACACTACAATTAAGCACAAACTATAAAGTGATTGCTTCGTTTTAATATATTTTCAGCAAAATGGTGAAATGAATCTATTCGTCGTGGGAATGAAGGAAGTGGAGATGAGGTTGAAGTGGAGAGCATTGGGCAACTGCTTTATTACAGTCCCGTATTGAATAAACGATATATTGGGGTAGGCCTTCTACGAAGTCATGAAGGTCAGGCCGTTACCGATATTCGTACTATTGATAACTTTGCGTATCAAATAGGTTGGTTCCGAAGAGTAACAACTGGGCCGTGGTAGCACTAGGGATCTCAATTGATCTTTGTGAGCTGGTAACTACTGATGCCACCCTAACCTAAATCTAATATCAATTGTATCTCCTTTAAAGCGATCCACATCAGCATTTTTTTGTCTTTGATCTTCTGGGAATTTTCATTGGGATATGACTACCAACACTTAAGTTTTTCGCCTATTTCTGTAAATATAAAATGCTTTACTTAGTTTAATCTGACAGTCTTATGTAGACCATTGTAATACCAGGGACTTAAGGAAAAACTTAAGTTTTTCTAGCTTTTCTCATTTGAATCAATTAAATTTAAATTGCTTTAAAAAGCCAATGTTACATTAGTTAAGTTTGCTAAATCCCCAAGGGGCATGGATACAGATGATTATTGCAGCTTCTGCAAAATGCGTTTCGAAAGACCTTCAGTCTTTCTGCAATTCGTCTGTCCAATATGACAGTGACCCGTCATCAGAGACACCATAAGTAAGATTCTTGCAGTTCATTTGTTTGTCGATTCTTGCAGTTCATTTGTTTCCTACATATTCCAGTTCCCCTGGAAAATGTAGTAGTTCCTAGGCTTGCAGGTTCATCTGCTTTTCAGTTCCCTGATATGTCCCTGTTGCCGATCACTTAACGAGATGACCGAACAGATCAAAATCCATCTGATTTGGGTGGCTGAAATCAGGTGCCCTTACGGAAACAAAGGAACTGAAAGAACTGCATATATTCCATTCCCCCTGCCGTCGATATCGAGACTGGACGTCTCACTTATTGTGTCTCTCATGGCGGGTCGTTAAAAGATCTGCAACAGTAGGAAGCGGTTTTTGTATTCAGGAATACAGTTTAAAGGGGCATTATAGAGCAGAAAAAATATTGATACCGACTTTAGTCAGAACATAAATTCCGTGCTATATGTACTTGAAAGATCCAAATGGTCGCATCCCAGAACATAGACGATTTTTGAAAAAATTATTTGCTTTAATGTCTTCTCTAAGGAACTAGAGCTATCCATTGCTAAAGGACTAAAGTGGCCCGGCCACTGTTGTGTTTACATTCAAAAACAAGTAAGAAAGTTTCAGTCGGGTAAACCGACTAAGGTATACCCTCACTTTGTGAGTAATGTAATATTGAATATTACACAAATTATTCTGTCAATTTTTGTGGGAGGTACCAGAAGGGGTTTAAGAAATACACCTATATTTCGCTGAACAGTAGATACTTAAATACATTGCACTGTGCCGAATTGTAACCGTTTATATGGACTGGTATATTAACGTTGAGATATTAAATTGTGGTATAATTTGACCATTTTGTGTGGGAGGTACAAAAAGGGGCGTGGTGATAACGCTCATTTTTCACTGGACTATAGGCATTATAAAAGCATTACACTGTACAAAATTTCAAGTAATTGTATACACTGATATTAATGTTATAAACTGTTAACTTTTGGTGCAAAATGGTGCCTTTGTGGGAGAGGTAACAAAAGGGGCGTGACAATAACGCCCATTTTTCAATGGACTGTAGGCACTATAAAAACATTACGCTGTACAAAATTTCAAGTATTTTTATACACTGGTATTAATGTTATAAGCTGTTAACTTTTGGTGCAAAATGGTGCATTTGTGTGGGAGGTACCAAAAGGGGCGCGGCAATAACGCCCATTTTTCACTGGACTGTAGGCACTATAAAAGCATTACACTGTACAAAATTTCAAGTATTTCTAAAGACTGGTATTAATGTTATAAGCTTTAAACTTTTAGTGCAAAATGGTGCATTTGCGTGGGACAGACAGACAGACAGACAGACAGACAGACAGACAGACAGACAGACAGACAGACGGACATTGCTCATTCGACTTAAAATGACCCAAAACGGATTTCCGGCGAACATACTTGGGGTCTTAGGTCACTCCTTCGATGTGTTACACTTTTTTCCGTAGCAAATGATATATACCCTCGTCACACTAAAGTGAGGGTATAACAAGTAAGAAAGTTTCAGTCGGGTAAACCGACTAAGGTATACCCTCACTTTGTGAGTAATGTAATATATAACATTACACCAATAAATCTGTCAATTTGTGTGGGAGGTACCAGAAGGGGTTTTCCAAAAACACGTATTTTTCGGTAAATACATTGCATTGTGCTGAACTATAAGCGTTTATGTGCACTGGTATATTAAAGTTACAGTTAAATTTTGATGCAAAATGATCCATTTGTGTGGGAGGTACCAAAAGGGGCATGCCAACTTCACCCATTTTTCTAGAGTTAATAGCGACTAATATACTAATATTATGTGCAGAATTTCAAAAGATTCGAGTAAGTAGTACAGAAGTTATTAAAGAATCAATATTTCACTAAATTTTAACCCTTTGTGTGGGAGGTACCAGAAGGAGTAGACCAATATGGCCCATCTTCGAACTCATCCGGAGATAGATCAAAATATTACCACATACCAAATTTGAAGTCAATCGGTTACTCCTTTCGAGAGTTATCGTGCGCACCAGCCAGCAGACACACAGACAGACAGACGGACGGACATTGCTCATTCGACTTAAAATGACCCAAAACGGATTTCCTCCGAACATACTTAGGGTCTTAGATCACTCCTTCGATGTGTTACACTTTTTTCCGTAGCAAATGATATATACCCTCGTCACACTAAAGTGAGGGTATAAAAATGTAGTAATGGTGATGATTCGAGTTCGTCGAGTTGATGAATGGAATTTGCCGTGGTGATGAATGGGATTCGTCGTGATGATGAATGGCAAAATGGCATGGTGACCAAAAATTCATCAAGAGGATTATTCCGTACGTTAGCTGACTTTTGACGAAAAAATAATCGTGATGATTTACAAATTCGTCGTCATGACGAAGCTTTTTCTATTAGTGTAGATCTGGAAACATATATTTTTTTGGACATATATTTTTTTAGGCCAAAGGACGATCCCTATATATTTGGTTAAAATCGGTTCAGATTTACATATAGCTCCCATATATATGTTGCACCCGATTTGATATGTAAGCGCTGTAGAAACTGTATTTTATATCCAATCAGTACGAAATTCGGCAGAAAGAGGTTTCTTATTACATGAAGGAATACTGCCAAATTCGGAGAAAATTGGTTCAGATTTAGATATAGCCCCCATATATATGTTAGCACCGATTTGACATTCAAGCGCTGTAGAGACTGTATTTTATATCCGATCAGTACGCAATTCGACAGAAAGAGGTTTCTATTTTACATGAATGAGTATTCAGGGAAAATCGCTTCAGATTTATATATAAGCTCCATATATATGTTCCTCCTGATTTGGTTACAAAGCGCTATAGAAGTTGTACTTTACTTCCGATCATTACAAAATTCTCCAGAAAGATGTTTCTCAATTTAGGAACGAATATTGCTTAATATAGCTATTATCGATTCAGAATTAGATATATCCACATATATATGTTCTTACCCATTTACCAATTATTCCAAATTATTATCGCAATAACCCTTATCGCATTGATAGGGAGGTGTAGGGTATTATATAGTCGGCCCCGCCCGACTTTCTGCCTTTCCTTACTGGTTTAAATTCAAATCTTTTCTTTTCTTATCTTTTGCGTAGAAACAGTGGTTTAGAAGCAGTCGTTAAAAACACATTTCCGAAGTTTGAAAATTGGATTTATGCTGAATTCGAAGAAGTACGTAATTTCGACTTGAAAGGTGCAACTATTTTCTGGTATTTCACGTCGACGAGGCAACATTTTTTCCAGAAAGGAAATCGCCAGTAGTATCGCCCAGAAGGTGTATTACTGTGGAGCGGTCCCTCAGAGGGCAATGCCATAATGCTTTACCAACCAATAATCGTATCGGTTTCAGACTCTTTTGCCTTCCCTTTTGTCTTTTACATGCATATATCGCTACCACCGCCTCTTTGCTTTTTCCACAATATTGGGGTTTGAAATTTAACTCTCTGAGGCGTTCGTCTGCTGACACAGATATGAAAGGTCTGTTGACCTAATGCGTCTCTTAATCAATACGTTCTGAATGATCCTTCCTATATTGTTATCAACCCACAGGTATGCCGGAGTCCTGACTGTTACGACTGGATTTATGTTATTGTTAGTTTCTCTCGATGAAATATAGGCCTGCTTGATGCAACCAGTGTAGAGCTCGTTGGTCCATGGAGCCTATGTATAAGCCCCTGCATGTAGACTTAGCTACATCAACGTTATTGCACACAGTATCTCTACATAGTACTCTGGTTTGGTTTTTCTTTTACAAAGTGCTAACCTTAAATCTATGCTGATTTGGTTTATATCAAGCTTTAATTTTACATGAAAATCCTCTTATTATATAGATCGATCTACATACACATTTTTCACATTTGTATAAATCGTCTACACACCTATTCGTCTGTTTGCCGGGACGGACAGTCATTATTGTAATAAGTAACATTTATTACGATCCATGCTCGGTCAGTCGTGTGCGGCGGCGTTAGGCAACCATCCATTCATCCATCCATCCATTCGTATGTAACCGAAAGCAACCGACCGCGATCATTGCGCCAATATTATTGAAGTTAACAAAAATAAAAACATTTAAACGTGTGCCCCCAACACTAACATATTGTCTGCACTTGAATCAAATCCCAGAGGCGGAGTTATGCAGACACCCGGCACAGAAGGGCCCTTTTAAATAATCCTTGTATTTAGGGCTGGTAATATCTGAAAATGCCTTCACTTCAGGGGACTGAATTCCCAGGAGCCATGCTACGGATTGAGAAAATCATCTGCGCCCACCGCTGGCTTCGGATTAGTTGTTTTTACGTATTAGCAAAACTTTCTTGTGTATATAAAATTTCTTTTGACACACCCAGTATTATAACATCATCTGAAAACACCTTTTTTCAAATATCCATCTATTAAACTCCGCCCCTGTGAATTATCGAAATCAAGGTAGACCGGCGTTCGTGTTTTCTTTGGCTGTTTGAATGAATTTTAGTTTTGTTGAAGCCACAATTTGGCCTAAACGCTTGCAACAATTGTGCGATATGCCATGAAGTGGAAGGCAACAAAACCATCATCATCTGCTCCTAGCAGCGGCAAGCGAAAAGAAAAAACAATTTAAAACAATTTATCGTAACCAAAGCACTGACCAAGTGCCTGACTGACTGATGGTTGTTCTTGACGAAATTGTGATGATTCCAAACGAATTTTTTCATGCATGATTCTCGTGCAGGTGAAAAAACTGAAATTAAACTCATCCAAGTGTTTAATGTTTTTCTTTATTTCGACGTACGTAGCAAAAAATTAATAAGTACGTTGAGTTTTCACATTAGGATGTTGAGAAAGAAGCTATTCTAGGGTTAACGTTGTACGCTCTAGACTGGGAACTAACAATAAGTGCGCAACGCAAAAAATTGTGTGTGAAATTACAGAAGATTAGGGTAAGTGGTATATATGTACATTATAGGAGATGCAATATTTCACTATGTGCGGTACCAAAATTGGAAATGACCCCAGACCAGTGTTGCCAAAATGATTCATACAAGTACTGAGCTCATTGGTCCACATTTTGCTATAGTCCACCAACCTATTTGACTTCTTAGAGACTTAGAATCCACAAATACCAATCGATTGGGCCAACATTTGGAAATCTTGTATTTTTTTTTACCAAGAGCAATATCTGGGAGCTTCATCAGATCAGTAAAACTAACACCTACTAATTGCGCTTAAAATTGATTGATTTGCAAATAATTAACTGATCCCATTCGTTGGAATAAATGAATAAACTGGAAATCCAGATAATTTTCCAGTTATGTCATTGAATGCGTTCTACGGCGGAAAGTACACAAGATTTGGACCGACCGAATATGTTTCAAAGATCATCCATAAATAACATTTGAGAATTTTTGTAATATTTCTAAAATATGTACGTGGCGCAGGTGATCCAAGTAGAGATACTTTTTTCAATAGCCTTTTTTTGACAGATCACGTTTTCTCTTGGCATTTCATCATGGAAAGACCTACGCCTGGACATCGTTCAACTTTATTATGAAAATTCACGTTCTGTGAGGAATGTGTTTCGTGCACTTCGCTCAACTTATGGTCAACATAATCGAGTCATCGAAAATTGGACTCAACGGATGGACGATCTGAGACGTAGCGGCGGTCAACATTTGATAGATACTTCAATTGATAATAAACATTCCCCATTCAATTTGAATTTTCTGTGTCTTTTTCTTTAAACAAGTAGGGAACCTCGAAATGGATCACCCTATATATAAATCATCATTAATCATTAATTCAGTTTGGATAGATTGTCACAAAATGTAATATTTTAAGTCAATTCTGATTAAACGTCAATGACCCCGATTAAAGGCCATTGACCACGATTATAGGTCAATGACCCCGGACTGGAGGTCAATTACCCGGACCCCGACCAAAGGCCATTGGCCCCGTAAATGACCACGATCAAAGTTCAATTCCACCGGTTAAAGGTGAATGACACCGAATTTAAGATCAATGACCCCAATTCCAGTCAATGACCTCGGATTAAAGATCAATGACCTCGGATTAAAGATCAATGACCCCGATTAAAGGTCAGTGACCCAGATTAAAGGCCAATGACACCGATTAAAGTCCAATGACCCCGTATTAAAGATCAATGACCGCGATTGAAGGTCAATGGCCTCGATTAAATGTCATTGATACCGGGTTAAAGGCCAATGACCACGGATTAAAGGTAAAATACCCCGATTAAATGTCAATGACCCCGTATTAAAGGTCAATGATCCCGGATTAAAGGTCAATGACCCTAAATAAAAGGTCATTGCCGCCGGATTAAAGTTCAATGATCCCGATGAAAGGTCAATGACCCCCATTAAAGGTAAATGACCTAAGGTCATTGACGCCAGAATAAAGTTCAATGATCCCGATTAAAGGTCAATGACACCGATTAAAGGTCAATGACCCCGATTAAAGGTCAATGACCCCGATTAAAGGTCAATGACCCCGATCAAAGGTCAATGACCCCTTATTTACGATAATTTACCCCGGATTAAAAGTCATTGACCCCAGATTAAAGGTCATTGACGCCAGAATAAAGTTCAATGATCCCGATTAAAGGTCAATGACACCGATTAAAGGTCAATGACCCCGATTAAAGACCTATGTCCTATGTCCTATGTCCTATGTCCTATGTCCTATGTCCTATGTCCTATGTCCTATGTCCTATGTCCTATGTCCTATGTCCTATGTCCTATGTCCTATGTCCTATGTCCTATGTCCTATGTCCTATGTCCTATGTCCTATGTCCTATGTCCTATGTCCTATGTCCTATGTCCTATGTCCTATGTCCTATGTCCTATGTCCTATGTCCTATGTCCTATGTCCTATGTCCTATGTCCTATGTCCTATGTCCTATGTCCTATGTCCTATGTCCTATGTCCTATGTCCTATGTCCTATGTCCTATGTCCTATGTCCTATGTCCTATGTCCTATGTCCTATGTCCTATGTCCTATGTCCTATGTCCTATGTCCTATGTCCTATGTCCTATGTCCTATGTCCTATGTCCTATGTCCTATGTCCTATGTCCTATGTCCTATGTCCTATGTCCTATGTCCTATGTCCTATGTCCTATGTCCTATGTCCTATGTCCTATGTCCTATGTCCTATGTCCTATGTCCTATGTCCTATGTCCTATGTCCTATGTCCTATGTCCTATGTCCTATGTCCTATGTCCTATGTCCTATGTCCTATGTCCTATGTCCTATGTCCTATGTCCTATGTCCTATGTCCTATGTCCTATGTCCTATGTCCTATGTCCTATGTCCTATGTCCTATGTCCTATGTCCTATGTCCTATGTCCTATGTCCTATGTCCTATGTCCTATGTCCTATGTCCTATGTCCTATGTCCTATGTCCTATGTCCTATGTCCTATGTCCTATGTCCTATGTCCTATGTCCTATGTCCTATGTCCTATGTCCTATGTCCTATGTCCTATGTCCTATGTCCTATGTCCTATGTCCTATGTCCTATGTCCTATGTCCTATGTCCTATGTCCTATGTCCTATGTCCTATGTCCTATGTCCTATGTCCTATGTCCTATGTCCTATGTCCTATGTCCTATGTCCTATGTCCTATGTCCTATGTCCTATGTCCTATGTCCTATGTCCTATGTCCTATGTCCTATGTCCTATGTCCTATGTCCTATGTCCTATGTCCTATGTCCTATGTCCTATGTCCTATGTCCTATGTCCTATGTCCTATGTCCTATGTCCTATGTCCTATGTCCTATGTCCTATGTCCTATGTCCTATGTCCTATGTCCTATGTCCTATGTCCTATGTCCTATGTCCTATGTCCTATGTCCTATGTCCTATGTCCTATGTCCTATGTCCTATGTCCTATGTCCTATGTCCTATGTCCTATGTCCTATGTCCTATGTCCTATGTCCTATGTCCTATCTAAAAAGTGTAACACATCGAAGGAGTGACCTAAGACCCCAAGTATGTTCGCCGGAAATCCGTTTTAGGACATTTTAAGTCATTTGAGCAATGTCCGTCCGTCTGTATGTCTGTCTGGCTGGAGCGCACGATAACTCTCGGAAGGAGCAAACGATTGACTTCAAATTTGGTATGTAATAATATTTTTTTTTATCTCAGGCTATGTTCGAAAATGGACCACATTGGTACACTACTTCTAGTACCTCCCTCACAAAGGGTTAACATTTAGTGAAGTATTGATTCTCTGATAACTTCTATACTACTTATCCGAATCTTCTATAGTCCCACACACAGTACTATTTTATCTGTCGCTATCAGCTTGAAAAAAATGGGCGAAGTGCTCCCACACCTTTTGGTACCTCCCACACAAAAGAGGCCATTTTGTACAAAAAGTAAACTGCTGATAACTTTAATACCATTACATATAAATACTAGAAATTTTGTACAGTGTAATGTTTTTATAGTACCTACAGTCCAGTGAAAAGTGGGCGTTATTAGCAACCCCATTTTGGTACCTCCCACACAAATGGCCAATTTTGCACCAAAAGTTAAATGCTTATAGCTTTAATATCAGTCGATACAAATAATTGAAATGTTGTACAGTGTAATGTCTTTATAGTACCTACAGTCCAGTGAAAAATGGGCGAAGTACCTCCCACACAAATTTATCATTTTGAACAAAAAGTTAGAAGTTTATAACTTTAATACCAGTACATTCAAATACTTGAAATTTTGTACAGTGTAATGTTTTTATAGTATTTATAGTCCATTGAAAAGTGGGCATCATTGGCACGCCCCTATTGGTACCTCCCACACAAATGTTCTATTTTGAAGCAACAGTTAACGGCTTATAACTTTAATACCAGCGCGTACTAAAAGTTATTAAATGCAATTTAAAATGATAAGAATTTAATTAAAACAAAAAAAAATAATTTACCAATATTTTGGGACTGAAGGTGAGGGGATTCGTAAGTCGGTTTTCCCGACTGAACTTTCTTACTTGTTTTTTCTTTAATTTAAATATTCTTTTTATATATTTTCAGGTGAGTATATAAAAAGTTAATTGTATTTATCTAAAATTACAAGGTAATTAATGAAACATATATGTAAAGATTTTTTTTAATTTGTTAATGCTATAACCTAAAATACCCGTAATATATCCTAGTTGGTTTTTAGGATTTTTTAGTAAATGAAAGCAGACTTTTTGTTTCAGATATTTTGTAACCGATGTTAAGATGAATTTATGTCTAAATAGAATGCAAGCTGCAAAGTTGCAGGTAAATTGGTTACAAACGAGGATTTTATAACATAAAAGAAGTATATTTGGAAGCGACATCTATAGGGGAGCCATATAAAATCATTAACCGATATGGGTCATATGGTCATTCCCAAAAGTATCTATAAGAAATATTTCTGCAAAACCTGCTCGGTTACTACCTGCAGTATGTAGCGTGATTTCAATAGACAGACGGATATGTCCAAATCGTCTTAGAATATTATGGCGATCAAGAATATATATACATATATAATTCATGGCGCCTCAAATCAAAATATTGAGGTGTTGCAAACGGAATGACAAAGTTAGGGTACCCTCATATTATGCTGGAGGGTATAAAAGGGACTTACACTGCTTCCTTTCGCCCTCAATAGAGCAATTATGTATTTTTAAAAGGAATTCGCTTGGATAATTCCAACACCTTCCGTTGTGTAGTGCTCCATGATTCATTTTGTAAAGGTACCTTGATCAACACACCCTAATGTCCATTAACCCCCTCTCAGATAAGTAAATATGCCTGTCTATACATATTAACATTCAAGAGGCATAATTATTTCGTCGTCGAGAAAAAGTGTTGAGTCAAATGAAAGCATTCATACGTTTTTTCAAATTTACTTTCATCACTTGTCGTCTCCGCTCGTCTCATCACAGTGGAGTAAGTCACTTAAACGGCATGTGCCAGCCACCTATTCAGACAGCCCAGTTTCCTCTGTTCTCTGTCCATGTAACCGAGATTAGTCACACTGTGTAATCTGGTTAATTGGTCGGTATGTAGTCTTTACCTTTTTTCTGAGAAGCAAAACCAAAAAAAGAACAACAAAATGAAGACCAAAACAATTACTAGACATTCCTTTTCCGGACACAAATGATGCGCATGTCCAGCGTAAATACCGTTTATAGATCAGCCTGGGTTCGTTCGTTCGACCGACTGACTGAAGCAGCATCCGCAATGATTGATAACTTTTGTGTGTCAACGTGTGAGGTACTCCAACAACACTCACTCCCGTCGTCTACAAAAAAACGCACAGAAGAGACAATGAAGACAATTTATTTTGATCTGACGGGGGTCCATTTCTATCCACAATTTTGTGATGATGGCGATGATGACGACGACTGCGTGTTTATTTTGCCTGTCCCAACATTTAACGTCGTCGACACGGAATCTCTAACCGTGGCCAATTCCATTGTTAGTCACTCAATCTCCCAGCAGCAGTAGGGGCATCAGCCGACGCAGCCGGAGTCTGTCTTCCTGTTCGAACTTCAAAGTTATGTTGGGGAGCGTGAGTAAGAAATAAAATCGTCGACCACCCAAGTATCGGATTGTGGCTGGCCAAACGACCCGTTCGTTCGTCTTCATTCATCTGTCCAATATGTTGGGGCTTTTGCCTGCTCCACTGAAGACCGACTGTAAACGTGTTGATTTTCTAGACATATGTGACGAAGTTTTAGTGGGACATGTCATATTTGATATGTTGTATAACCACTACACTTGCAGAAATTCAAAGAAGAAGAAAACTATTGAACATATACGAAAATCTCAGTAAAGCCTAAATTTCAGAGAAATATCAAATATATATGCCAGATGATAGAATAGGCGATATGGTATATGGTACGATTTAGTATATTTTCTTCATCCGAAAATAATCCAGTTGAATAATCTACTTCTAAGTTGACGACCGGTGGGTTTATCTACTCCTTAATTGATGACCAATTGAGTTATCTACTCCTTAGTTGACGACCAGTTGAGTTTATACTCTTAAGTTAACGTTCAGTTGCGTTATCTACTCCGTAGTTAACGACCAGTTGAGTTATCCAATACTTAGTTGGAACCATATGAGTTATCTTCTCCTTAGTTGAGGACCAGTGGGTTATCTATTCCTTAGTTGACGGCCAGTGGGTTCATCTACTCCTTAGTTGACGACCACTTGTGTTATCTACTCTTTATTTGATGAAAGTTGGGTTAATTTCTCCTTAATTGAGGACTGGTGGTTTTATCTACTTCTTAGTTGACGACCAGTTAAGGACCAGTGTGTTATCTACTCCTTAGCTGGCGACCACTTGGGTTATCTAATCCTTATTTGAGGACCAGTGGGTTATTTACTCCTTAGTTGGCGACCGGTGGGTTTATCTACTCCTTAATTGATGACCAGTTGGTTAATTACTCCTTAGTTGACGACCAGTTGGGTTAATGACTCCTTTCTTGAGGACCAGTAGTTTTATCTACTCCTTAGTTGACGACCAGTTGAGTTATCTACTTCTTAGTTGGCGACCAGGTGAATTATATTCTTCTTAGTTTAGGACCAGTGGGATATCTACTCCTTAGTTAACGACCACTTGTGTTATCTACTCTTTATTTGATGAAAGTTGGGTTAATTACTCCTTAATTGAGGACTGGTGGTTTTATCTACTTCTTAGTTGACGACCAGTTGAGTTATCTATTCCTTAGTTAAGGACCAGTGTGTTATCTACTCCTTAGCTGGCGACCGGTGGGTTATCTAATCCTTATTTGAGGACCAGTGGGTTATTTACTCCTTAGTTGGCGACCGGTGGGTTTATCTACTTCTTAATTGAAGACCAGTTGGGTCAATTACTCCTTAGTTGACGACCAGATGGGTTAATGACTCCTTTCTTGAGGAACAGTAGTTTTACCTACGTCTTAGTTGACGACCAGTTGAGTTATCTTCTTCTTAGTTGGCGACCAGATGAATTATATTCTTCTTAGTTGAGGACCAGTGGGATATCTACTCCTTAGTTAACGACCACTTGTGTTATCTACTCCTTATTTGAGGACCAGTGGGTTATCTACTCCTCAGTTGACGACCGGTGGTTATGTACATACCTCCAAGTGGGAAAGAAAATCCATATTTGGATTCCACAAAGTACAAATCCCAAACAGTTGTTTGCAGTATTTCATATCTAATAACCGCTTTGAATTTATTTATTCACAAAACTCATGTATTTCTCGCAGTGTGATTTGAAAATGTTACATGCCACAGCAGATCAACTTTTTCGCACTTGTTTTATTTTTTGTTGTAAGTGATCTGACAGAGATATGAAAAAGTCTGACCATTATTCACAAGATTACGTTGCTAAGAGTGAAGGAGGAGAGTAAAGGGAGACTTGATGAAGAAGAAGAAAAAAAATAGTTGAATGATTGAAGAATAACACCGGTAATTACATCGTGCTAAGGTACAAGTATCTGTCTTGATGGAATACATTTGCACATCGGCATCGATTGAAGTTTTGCCGTATTCACACACTACAGATAATTTCGCAAATAAATAATAAACGAAGAGCAGAAAAAACACCTATGAATAAGAGGGAGGGAGGAAGAAGTACATATTGATGATTGTGCGCTGGCTGCTGTGGATTCCACAGCAGCCAGCTGTGGATTCCACAGTGTGGAATCTGCATTGAATATATTGGTTGGTTGGTCTGTCGGTTGGTCGATCGTTTGGTTGATGTCGGTGCTATTGCACTCACATGCAATGCATGTATAAAGTCTTTGGACCTTAATTCCTTTGGTATGGTCATTTGAATACTCGTAACCGTAACAATTTAGCAACAACCGGCCCAAAATTGCATTATGGGTTCCACTATCTACTGACTACAATGCTGGCGCTGTTCCGCCGCTATGCTAAGTGAATTTAACTTACGATGACTGCGGCTCTGTCTACGTGTAACAAAAGTCGATACCATAACATGTTTGCAACCATTCAGATGTTGGCGAGGGGGAGATGAATTGGTAGAATGAATATATGAATGAATGAATCGCTGGATGCATTCATGCAACGCATTTACTACTCGAGTGCCTTTGAAATTTGGGGTATGGTTTGAGGTATAGTTTGGGGTATAGGTGCCATAGAAAAACACGTGATTGTAGTTTCCAGCAGTGGCGTAGGTCTCCAAACATTTAGTTGGGTGGAACAACTATGAGCGGTAATGTTAATCTTTTGGGATTGCTTTTCAATAATTCTTTCAGTATTTGCAGCGTCGTCGTTCAAAGTATTGCCAATTAAAAATGCTGTATTTTTTTACAATATTGTTTTTTATATTCCGTTTGCAACACCTTAAAAATGTATCTGATACCCTGTACAGTATATATACTGGGTCTTTCATCAAGTGTTTCCTATCTTTAAATTTAAATACAACATAGTGTTTGTGAGATATCATCGAAATTTTTCCTTTCGTTTAAACAGCCTATACATAGATGCCACTGCTAAGGAATATTACATTCTGCAAATGTCCGCCGTGGCGTCGCTGGATGGCGGACATCCGAAATGTCCAATTTTCCGCATAAATCAGGCTTAATTTAATTGATTGCAAAGGTTATGATTGCTTTGAGGGTCGCGGTGGTTTGTGGATTATTCTCCTAGACCTGCGAATCTCAAAAGAAAAAGTCTAACGGGGTCAAATCGCACGATAGCGATGCCCAGTTCAGTTTTTAGTGGGACATGTCATATTTGATATGTTGTATAACCACTACACTTGCAGAAATTCAAAGAAGAAGAAAACTATTGAACATATACGAAAATCTCAGTAAAGCCTAAATTTCAGAGAAATATCAAATATATATGCCAGATGATAGAATAGGCGATATGGTATATGGTACGATTTAGTATATTTTCTTCATCCGAAAATAATCCAGTTGAATAATCTACTTCTAAGTTGACGACCGGTGGGTTTATCTACTCCTTAATTGATGACCAATTGAGTTATCTACTCCTTAGTTGACGACCAGTTGAGTTTATACTCTTAAGTTAACGTTCAGTTGCGTTATCTACTCCGTAGTTAACGACCAGTTGAGTTATCCAATACTTAGTTGGAACCATATGAGTTATCTTCTCCTTAGTTGAGGACCAGTGGGTTATCTATTCCTTAGTTGACGGCCAGTGGGTTCATCTACTCCTTAGTTGACGACCACTTGTGTTATCTACTCTTTATTTGATGAAAGTTGGGTTAATTTCTCCTTAATTGAGGACTGGTGGTTTTATCTACTTCTTAGTTGACGACCAGTTAAGGACCAGTGTGTTATCTACTCCTTAGCTGGCGACCACTTGGGTTATCTAATCCTTATTTGAGGACCAGTGGGTTATTTACTCCTTAGTTGGCGACCGGTGGGTTTATCTACTCCTTAATTGATGACCAGTTGGTTAATTACTCCTTAGTTGACGACCAGTTGGGTTAATGACTCCTTTCTTGAGGACCAGTAGTTTTATCTACTCCTTAGTTGACGACCAGTTGAGTTATCTACTTCTTAGTTGGCGACCAGGTGAATTATATTCTTCTTAGTTTAGGACCAGTGGGATATCTACTCCTTAGTTAACGACCACTTGTGTTATCTACTCTTTATTTGATGAAAGTTGGGTTAATTACTCCTTAATTGAGGACTGGTGGTTTTATCTACTTCTTAGTTGACGACCAGTTGAGTTATCTATTCCTTAGTTAAGGACCAGTGTGTTATCTACTCCTTAGCTGGCGACCGGTGGGTTATCTAATCCTTATTTGAGGACCAGTGGGTTATTTACTCCTTAGTTGGCGACCGGTGGGTTTATCTACTTCTTAATTGAAGACCAGTTGGGTCAATTACTCCTTAGTTGACGACCAGATGGGTTAATGACTCCTTTCTTGAGGAACAGTAGTTTTACCTACGTCTTAGTTGACGACCAGTTGAGTTATCTTCTTCTTAGTTGGCGACCAGATGAATTATATTCTTCTTAGTTGAGGACCAGTGGGATATCTACTCCTTAGTTAACGACCACTTGTGTTATCTACTCCTTATTTGAGGACCAGTGGGTTATCTACTCCTCAGTTGACGACCGGTGGTTATGTACATACCTCCAAGTGGGAAAGAAAATCCATATTTGGATTCCACAAAGTACAAATCCCAAACAGTTGTTTGCAGTATTTCATATCTAATAACCGCTTTGAATTTATTTATTCACAAAACTCATGTATTTCTCGCAGTGTGATTTGAAAATGTTACATGCCACAGCAGATCAACTTTTTCGCACTTGTTTTATTTTTTGTTGTAAGTGATCTGACAGAGATATGAAAAAGTCTGACCATTATTCACAAGATTACGTTGCTAAGAGTGAAGGAGGAGAGTAAAGGGAGACTTGATGAAGAAGAAGAAAAAAAATAGTTGAATGATTGAAGAATAACACCGGTAATTACATCGTGCTAAGGTACAAGTATCTGTCTTGATGGAATACATTTGCACATCGGCATCGATTGAAGTTTTGCCGTATTCACACACTACAGATAATTTCGCAAATAAATAATAAACGAAGAGCAGAAAAAACACCTATGAATAAGAGGGAGGGAGGAAGAAGTACATATTGATGATTGTGCGCTGGCTGCTGTGGATTCCACAGCAGCCAGCTGTGGATTCCACAGTGTGGAATCTGCATTGAATATATTGGTTGGTTGGTCTGTCGGTTGGTCGATCGTTTGGTTGATGTCGGTGCTATTGCACTCACATGCAATGCATGTATAAAGTCTTTGGACCTTAATTCCTTTGGTATGGTCATTTGAATACTCGTAACCGTAACAATTTAGCAACAACCGGCCCAAAATTGCATTATGGGTTCCACTATCTACTGACTACAATGCTGGCGCTGTTCCGCCGCTATGCTAAGTGAATTTAACTTACGATGACTGCGGCTCTGTCTACGTGTAACAAAAGTCGATACCATAACATGTTTGCAACCATTCAGATGTTGGCGAGGGGGAGATGAATTGGTAGAATGAATATATGAATGAATGAATCGCTGGATGCATTCATGCAACGCATTTACTACTCGAGTGCCTTTGAAATTTGGGGTATGGTTTGAGGTATAGTTTGGGGTATAGGTGCCATAGAAAAACACGTGATTGTAGTTTCCAGCAGTGGCGTAGGTCTCCAAACATTTAGTTGGGTGGAACAACTATGAGCGGTAATGTTAATCTTTTGGGATTGCTTTTCAATAATTCTTTCAGTATTTGCAGCGTCGTCGTTCAAAGTATTGCCAATTAAAAATGCTGTATTTTTTTACAATATTGTTTTTTATATTCCGTTTGCAACACCTTAAAAATGTATCTGATACCCTGTACAGTATATATACTGGGTCTTTCATCAAGTGTTTCCTATCTTTAAATTTAAATACAACATAGTGTTTGTGAGATATCATCGAAATTTTTCCTTTCGTTTAAACAGCCTATACATAGATGCCACTGCTAAGGAATATTACATTCTGCAAATGTCCGCCGTGGCGTCGCTGGATGGCGGACATCCGAAATGTCCAATTTTCCGCATAAATCAGGCTTAATTTAATTGATTGCAAAGGTTATGATTGCTTTGAGGGTCGCGGTGGTTTGTGGATTATTCTCCTAGACCTGCGAATCTCAAAAGAAAAAGTCTAACGGGGTCAAATCGCACGATAGCGATGCCCAGTTCACGTCACCTGCACGTTAGGTGTCCTTGCCATCAAATCGTTCCTGAAGAGTGCCCAATGGCACGTAGCGTCGTCCTGTTGAAACCACATGTCTTTGGTGTCAACATCATCCAATTCAGATCAAAATATGTAGGCCTGACCAAAGTTGTTCTCAGAGAAATATGGACCAATTACGACGCCAGCCCAAAATCCACATCAAACGGGGACTTTTCGTATGCATTGGACATTGTTCGATCTCATGTGGATTGATATCGTCCCAAATTCGACAATTTTGATTATTGTCGGGCGTACCCATTCATTAAGAAATGGGCCTCATCACCGAAGATGTGTTTTGGTTGAAAATTAGGGTCAGTTTCCAAGTGCTCAGCGAACAAAATTAGACAAGTTGTGGTTTACGAAAGGGCGTATATTTTCGGCAGAGTTTGCGTTTCGTTGACGTACGGGTGTTTGTTGATTGTTTACTGAACCTGTGGCCCGTAATTCATCCGGCTCAATTCGTCTCAGTAGGACGATTATTGCGACTGCGGAACGCGTTGAACGTGTTGTTGAACGCTATATCCGTCCCGGGTGATTTAGCAAAATATATTGAACAGCCAATTCCCTCTATTTAAAAATCCAGCGCGAGAAAGCAATCCTGTTATATACATTATGCAGATAAGTTTGAACAAATTCCCGAGATGTCGCAGAAGAAGTGGTTTAAGCGTTAACCCACAAAATGCAGAATTGGTTTTCGTTACTCATTGATCCTCCTCGACTAAATAGAACTATGCTAGTATTTTCTGAAAGTGCAAAAGTTCTAGGTACAATCCTAGACAGGAAATTGTGAGAAGGTTTGCTTCCGATTTCACTGTAAATAACTTAGAAGTTGCAACCAGAGCGGCAAGAACTATGCTCACATGAGGATATCACGCTCTAGCGCGTGATATGGTAACCTACCGATTGGACTATATACCAACGGTCCAAAGGTGTACAGATGATGAGGAGAGCTTAGAAGTAGCAACCGTAAAGAGCTTAGAAGTAGCAACCGGAGCGGAAAGAACTATGCCCACATGAGGATAACCTACCGAGTGGACCATATACCAAAGGTGTACATCAAAGACCACAAAGATACCTGCCAGAGAGGAATGGGTTGGAAAAATTCCCGAAAATAGAAAATATCACTACTTCCATAAAGATTGTTCGAAGCTTGAAAAGAAGATTGACTTTTGATTCCACTGTAAAGAACATAGAAGTTGCAACCAGAGTGGCACATGAGGATATCATGCTGCATCGCGATGGTAACCTACCAGGTGGAACATATACCAACTGTGTACACCTACGTGAGGAACTTAGCCACTAAGATACCTGCCAGAGAGGCAGAATAGCAGGAAATATAAACTATTTCCATTTCTATATACTTATAGATGGTTCGAATTATTAGAAGGTTGACTTCCAGGTACACTGTAAGGATATAAGCCTTGATATAGCTCACAGACTATCACATACCTGCAATGTCTATCGGAGTACACTGTAAGGATCTCAGTCTTGATATAGCTCACAGACTATCAGATACCTGCAATGTCTATCTAGCCGAAATAATGGCAATGAGCGACGTTGCCAAGTGGCCGAGTCGCAACACTGGCGTCTTCATTTGCTTCAACAGCCAGGCTGCCATTAAATCTCTGGAGACTCGTCTGCCACAGATCTCTCATCGATATGACTGAGCAGTTTAACATATTCCTCAGTTATTCGCGGAACTTGTTAGGAAAGGGATGACATTACAAATTCTCGTGTAATTTACATATATTGGTGCGCCACTGTATACATACAGACTTTGTCTCAGGCAAGAGACAGTCTGGCACTTCTTCAGTCTAATGACTTCTGCAGAAGCACTGCACTGATATCCGTTCGAGCAATTACAGAGTGTGTTAACTGGCTCAGTAATACCACAAAGCCTAAAAATGCCAACATATTCACAGATAGCCAAAAGGCGATCAAAGTAATAACATCGGAAAAGGTAAAATCCAGAACAGTGTTAGACTGTAAATAATTACTCAGTCCATGGTCAACTGCGTATTTTTTGGGTACCAAGACACAACGGAGTGATTGGAAATGAACGAGAAAACAGCTTGGCTTCAAAGGGCAGAGAACTTCGAGTAATAAACTTGAAAAATTGGAAACCTTTCGAAGCCACGAAGAATGATTTGAAGCGCTGGGCAGTGATGGCTCACAAAACTGTGTGGAATAGAGCAACTGTAGGAGCAACTGCAAAGATACTGTGGGGTGATCCAAATGAGAAGAAAACAAGTAGTTTTCTGAAACTAAACAAGATCGAGATTAGTAACGGGACACTCAAGCTTACAGGCACATCTTTATCGCATAGGACTAGCAGAAAACGACGAGTGCAGGGCATGCAGGGAAAACATCGAAACGATGGAACATTTTTTGTGTCACTGTCCAGCTTTCACACATGCAAGATCCCGATATTTCGGTTCCGACATATTGCCAGACTTGACTCATCTCAGAGGATATGACTGGAAGATACTGAGAAAATACGTGTCTAGTACCGATTTTCTGTAACCCGTGGGGTACAAAAATCATAAATAAGGAGCGCACAACAGGCCGAACCACTGGCTTAAGTGTATGGCCATGGACATGAGACTTTTAACTTAAACCTAACCTAACCTCTGCAGATGCTGTGGCGACGAGGTGGATAGCACCTGCTGTGTTACTACTCCGCATTGAGTAAACGACACCACTGTCCAATTGCAAGCTTTGGCTTAGGCAAGAGGAGGTCCAATGAGAGATTGATAGAAATCTGCAGGTGTATGATAACTAGACAAATCTGGCTTAAATACAAGCTATGAATGACAAAATATCTCCTCGCATTAGAAAGGACAAGACTGTCTACGTTAGTGTCAGTGAAATGTCTCGTCAGAACTGACACTAACGTAGACAGTTTTTCTCTCTAGTGGGAGGAGATATTTTGACTTTCTCAGATCATATCTAGGTCAGATTTGTCTAGCTACCCTACAGGTATGGACTTCTGCCCATCTGTCATCATGCAGATGTTAAATTTTACAGTGCAATAAATATTTCAATTAAATAATTTTCTAATTTTTCGGGAATTCTATTAAATTTTTTTACATATTAACCCCTTTTGATACTCGACGTAACGTTTGCTACTGACCGGCTGTCGGACACACATTTCCCGGGGAACTCTCTAACAGAACGAGAGGATCAGCAGGACCAACAAGAGTGCGAGTTAATAGCTTTGAGCCCTTCAAGTCACCTGGACCAGACGGCATCACTCCAGCAGAAATGCAGAAAATGTTGAAATACATTATCCCCTGGCTGGAGAAAATTTATGTAGGCTGTATCAGGCTTTCATACATCCCGAATCGATGGAGGGATACCAAAGTGGTATTCATACCAAAAGCGGGGAAGATATCACACACTAGGCCAAAATACTTCAGACCAATTAGCCTATCCTCCTTCCTATTGAAAGGTCTGGAAAGACTTTTAGATTATTTCATTAGGGAAAACCTGGATACAAAACTCCTGTCAGTGAACCAACATGCTTACAATAAGGGGAAGTCTACAGAATCAGCCCGGCACGAACTTGTGAGCACTATCGAATCGTCCCTGCATTTCAAGGAATTCACCATGGTGGCATTTCTTGACATAGAAGGGGCTTTTAACAACATTCACTCAGATGCAGTAATTGCGGCACTGTCACATCTTAATGTTAACTCTAGTTTGATTAGACTAATTCAAAGTCTGCTCTACAGAAGACGCATAACAGCATGTCTTGGGTCCACAACTCTAACAAGGTTTGTAAACAGAGGGACCCCGCAAGGAGGAGTACTGTCTCCACTAATTTGGAACCTATCGGTGAATGAAATCCTGCTAGATCTAGAACGTTGTGGCTGCAAGGTCGTGGCATATGCGGACGACGTTGCAATCGCAGTGAGTGACAAATTCGAAAACGTCCTCCGAGACATTCTACAGGTGGCTCTGAACAAATTGGCTAGATGGGCCAGAAGCAGCGGTTTGGGCATAAACTCAAACAAGACAGAATTGGTTCTGTTTACTAGGATGAATAAAGTCCCACATGTGCACCCTCCACCTCCGATAAATGGAACAGATCTAGTCTTTTCTGAAAGTGCATTATTCTAGTTAGAAAACTGTTATTTAGACTTAATGTATTGGAACGTGTAAGGAAGGCTAAGGTCGCCTTATATTCCTGCAAAAAGGCTGTAGGGTCGCGGTGGGGCCTCTCTCCTAAAATCGTCCACTGGATATATATAGCAGTAGTTCGTCCTATACTGCTATACGGCATCATGGTATGGTGGACGGCAACTGAAAAACTAACCATCACCAACCTACTAACAAAGGTTCAGAGAACTACCTGCCTTAGCATAAGCGGAGCCTTAAGGACCACAGCGACCGAGTCTCTAGAAGCCCTACTCCATATACTGCCGATTAATATTGTGGCGAGAGAAGTTGCAACCAAAGCGACAATAAGATTAAACTGCCTATCAATGTGGAGGTACAAAAGCTACGGTCACATGAGAATATAAAAATGTGGTGCTATGGTAACCGACCGAGTGGACTATATACCAACGGTGTACACCTTCGAGAGAAATTACATCACTATGATTCCCGCGAGAGATGAATGGGTTGGAAGAAAACCAGGTAATAAAAACCATCTCCACTTTTACACGGATGGTTCGAAGCTTGATGAAAAGGTTGGCTTCGGAGTACACTGCAGAGCTTAGATTGGATATAGCTCACAGACTACCAGATACCTGCAGTGTCTATCAAGCCGAAATAATGGCAATATGGGAAGTAGCCAAGTGGCTGAGTCGCAACATAGTAACCAACACTGGCGTTGTCATTTACTCGGACAGCCAGGCTGCCATCAATTCTCTGGAGGCAACATCCCTAAATTCACAAACAGCCCTCGACTGCCGCAGATCTCTTAACGAGATGGCTGAGCAGTTTAACATACACCTCATATGGGTGCCTGGGCATAGGGATATCCCGGGGAACTGCAAAGCCGATGAACTTCCTAGGAAAGGGACGACATTACAAATTCTCGAAGAATTTGCATATATTGGTGCGCCACTATCCACGTGCAAGCTTTGGCTTAGGCAAGAGGCAATCAGGCAGTCCAACGAAAGATGGACAGAAATCGGCACCTGCAGAGTAGCTAGACAAATCTGGCCAAGGTATGACCAACATTGCCGAATTTGAAGAAAATCGGTTAAGATTTAGCTATAGCTCCCATATATATGTTTCGTCCGATTTGGCCCTTTAGTCCTATAGAAGCTGTATTTTACATCCGATCGTTTTGAAATTTAGAATGGTAGAGTTTCTTGATCCATGAACCAACATTGCCGAATTTGAAGAAAATCGGTTAAGATTTAGCTATAGCTCCCATATATATGTTTCATCCGATTTGGCTCTTTAGATCCAATCGTTTTTATACCCTACACCACACTGTGGTACAGGGTATTATTTAAGTATAAAATGTCCCAAAAGTAAATTTATGTAAACAATTTATACATGAATTACAAAATTTATATATCAGAGTTATTCAATATTTCGAGAGTGGTGTAGGGTATTATATAGTCGGCCCCGCCCGACTTTAGCCTTTCCTTACTGGTTGTATCTAGATTCTATCACAGCCACATCTCTCCGTTTCCAACCTGCTGAAAATGGCCAAATCCGTATCATATTTAGCCTATATCACTAAGTGCCGAATCACACGAGGCAACATTAGTTTCAGTTAATCGAAGTTTCATAGAAGAGAGACAGGCAGGAGGAATAGGAAAAGGGAATTCCTCCCTGTCACCGTCTCTACTACGAACTTCCCTTTAGCCGCAACTACTGTTGTCGCGAGTGATTCGGAACTAATGTAATGGAATAGTTACTGGATATCGCCACATTAAAACCGATGAGACCGTTGTTTAGTGTCACACATCTGACATAGTTTACTAAATCTGCAGTGTTGATTTGTTAGTGACACCGTCTGCATACCTAAATCTACACTTTTTCTCCCAAATAAACCCTTTCTAATCACTCAGGCGTCGCCACTGGTCTACTAGTATTTAAACTATGTCTACTGAAACAATGAATAATTTTAGTTTAAGAGTGAAAGATCTTGCCTATAACTGGCATCTATCTCACTTACCGTCGTCGCGAAGACACGAACATAGCCAAAAACCGCCTGACTATTTAGTTGCTGCAATGCTTGAGAAATCATGCGCGTGTCTCTGCAGCGAGGCGTGAAGGACGTTTTCAACATGTGCCCATAGAGAGCGATGGAGCGAGCGATAGAGCGGCAAAGGAGAAGCGACAGCTGGAATGCCGTGGAATGAGCCAAAGCGTTGGGGCGAAGATAAATTATACAACACATGACAAAACTTTCATTTGCATTTGCACAAATTTAGCCGCGAAGATGAAGATAAACCTGCAAATGACAGCCATACTCGTAGCTGGCTGATGGCAGGCGGCTGACTGGAGGAAAGGTATGGAAAAGGCGCCATAAATCTGATCTGGCTTTGTTGCGCTTCTCCGGATGGCATTTAACATTCTTCGCCTTTTGCTCTGTGATAGTTCGGCGTTTTATGTTTTGTTTTTGTGGTGGCTGTTTTTTGATTTTTTGGCAACAATTTCGGGTTATGTGTGTCTTAATTACTCAACATCCACAGCCATGATTTTGCAAAAGGTTCAGATCATGATTGGTGGTCTCCAGTCGAAATGCCACCCGAAGCGAAATAATACGGACATGCGGACCGCTCACCTCCTTCCTGAGAGGATGTAGTGAGCCATGGTCTCTCGTGTGATTGTGTGCGAGTGCTTATGCCAGAGTCCATTGTCGTGTTTATCAGAGGAATGAATATCTGGAAGATATTCCATTCCATATTATTCATAGTCTCCGCCACCGTATGAGAGCTGTGCTGTTGTACTTATACATGCTGGCGGATGAATATTTTATGGGGGCATATTATCGGGGGGCATTTGCGCATGCGTGGTTACTTGCTTGCGTGCACGTGTGTGTGTGTATGTGTGTGCATGCGTTTTGGGGGTAAAATTGAGCAATTTGAAATTCAATCAGTAGCCCTGACTGAATCAAGCAAATTATAGTAATTGAGTGTGTGTGTGGTTAGTTCATTGTTGTTGTTCTTCTTCTAAAGCAGAAAAAGCGGTACCCAGTGTTGTTGATTGGAAATGCGCGCCGGCTGCCGGCTGCTTTTACTCATGCGCAGGCACAGTCAGTCGCCAATTTCTTTGGTTACGGCCTAGCGTTTGCAGACTGTTGGCGGTCGATGTTTCACACACATATTGCTGGGGTAATGCTAAGAATCACGGCTCCAATTGTTTGTTTTTAAATCACCAAGAAAAACTCACAAAATAAAGACAGCATCTCCCCTGCACAGTGTTTCAGTCTTAGGAAAGACTTTGGAAAAGTAAACGAATATTGAGCAAAATATGTTTATACGATACAAATCATAAACTAAAATTAACTTTGCCTTGCAGATGTTAATCGCCGATGTGCAATAGGGACAGCAAATTTTGGAAATGAAATCTTTCCTTATATTTTGATTCTACGAGAAAATCCAGCAAATGGTCCAAGGAAGCCTCAAAAAATAATTTTGACTAGTAGTAGTACCTATTACGTTATACCTATTACGTAGTACCTATTACGTAGCACCTTTTACGCAACACATATTGAATCACCCGGTATTTCGGTAGCTGTCACTTTTGAAGCTTATATTCTTTGACATTTGTAGAAACTACGCCATTACTAAAAATGGAACGATACACGATTCAACAACGCATTGAAATTATTAAAATTCTTTACGAAAATTGTGAAAATCTTGCAGTCACAGTTCGCAAAACTAAAGCATTTTTGGGTCGTCGTGAAGCACCTTGTCGGACCGCAATACAGAAATCGTTGGAAAAATTCGAGCTGTTGGGACAAGTTAGTGATGTGAAGAATAAAACCCGTGCACGTCGCTCAAGAACAACTGAGAATATTGCTGCTGTAGCCCAAAGTGTTGAAGAAACCCCAGGTTTGTCCATTCCTCGTCGTTCTTTGGAATTGGACATTCCACAAACGTCATTACATCGTATCTTGCATAAAGACTTTGGTCTTAAGGCTTATAAAGTTCAGTTAACACAATAACTCAAGCCGGCCGATCATCAACAACGTCGTGTCTTTGCTGATGGGGTCCTTGAAATGCATGAAATTGATCTGGAATTCCATCGAAAAATCATCTTGATTGATGAGGCCCATTTCCACCTCGGTCGCATCTGGGACTCGGAAAACCCAAGAGTTTTTGTTGAGAAGCCTCTCCATCCTCAACGAGTGACTGTTTGGTGCGGTTTATGGTCCGGCGGGGTCATTGGACCTTACTTTTTCGAAAATGAGGTTTGATCAACACTTACGGTTATCGAGAGATGATTAATGATTTTTTATGGTCGGAGTTGGATGGTATTGATCTGGACAACGTTTACTTTCAACAAGACGACGCTACGTGCTACACAAGCAACGAAACCATTGCTCTGTTACGGGAAAAGTTTCCGGACCGTGTTATCTCTCGAAGAGGTGATCACAATTGGCCACCGAGATCTTGTGATTTAACACCTTGCGACTTCATCCTTTGGGGCCACGTGAAAGACGTAGACCTTCTACGCCAACAGCCCAGCGTCGATTCAAGACCTCAAAGATAGAATTCGTGAGGCTATCGAGGACATAGGGCAACTACTTTGCGATTTGGTTATGGAAATTTCATGAAAAGGATATGGTCCTGTAAGCGTGATCGTGGTGACCATTTGGCTGATGTTGTTTTTCATTATTAACGGCATACCTTCCTCTTTATTATGAAATAAACACCCGATCATTTATCTCAAAAAATGGCAATTTTCTTTGAATACCAAAATAACACCTCTTGTTGGAAAACCCTTTATTAGGTAGTGCCAATTACGCATTACCTATTACATAGTACCTATTACATAATACCTATTACATAGTACCTATTACATAGTACCTATTACATAGTACCTATTACATAGTACCTATTACATAGTACCTATTATTGTGTCTTATTACGAAGTACCTATTTAATCTACCATTTGCCCCACCACAGATTGTGTTGTTATTAATCCCGGACTCGAAATACTCTAAATAGGCAGGAAGACTTACGATGCCATTCCTATTACGGACCCAGTACCTGTGGCAAGCTTTGACCCAATCTCGATTCATATGTCGTCATTGTGCCCCATATGTCGTCATTATCGTGAGAATGCTGATTCTACGGGTCCTTGGGTCGCGTAATCGAAAATGGAACAAGTCACATCTAGGCTTTTGCAAAACAAATTATGAGAAAAATAAAGTATGCATCTAAAACATCTGTCAGCGTATGTACGGGAGTGCAGGACGCTGCTAAAACGACGATATATTGAATGGGGCGATAAAGTCGATCCGGCGACGAAGTCCATAAAATCATCCGTTAATCAATAAGTACGGAAGACGAAATATTATGTGGAAGGAGGTATAAATTCATCATCTTATGGTACGATAGTTAAACAACATTACCGATACGATCTCTACAGTCCTATAAACGGAGAAAGTGAGCAAATCCACTGCTAATGACAGGGCCTCAAGTAAGAACAACCAATCGATAGGGCAAAGGAAATTGATTATGGAAGGAAGTAGGAAAGCATTATTTTAAGCTACCATAGGCAAACAACGCCACCGAGAAGGGAAGATGCGCAGGGTACTCTCTTCGTGGTAGGCACAGACCTGAACTTAAAAAGATAATTTTGTCAAGACAAAACTCCCAGGTTGCGTTTTCAAATTTAGTTACGTCGAGGTTGTTCCAAACAAAAAAATGGGAAGCTTACAACATAGGTACTGAACAGAGGAGATTCACTGTGAGCCAAAAAATTGCCGGCAGAGCGGCTTTAAAGCGGTGGCTTTTTCGTATAATTCCGGCTGGCTTCGTTCCCTGCTGCACGATGGTTATGGACCTGCAGTATCACCAACTTCAACCATAAAGACACAGGCAGTGAAGGGAAGGAGAATAGTAAGACACTGCAAATAAATGAGGAGGGTGTCTTCAACTCCCATGAATATAATTCCTGGAATGTATTCGAAATAAATAAGTTCCTCTAAAAAAACTTACATCCAAACCGAAACACTAGCTTACTCTCTTACCGTTTTTAATCATTACTAAGTTGGATAAGCTTAGCAATCCTACATGTGCTTATGTATCCGAACCTATGGTAGCGCTTTATGGTTGAGCTGTAACATTTGATACATCGTTATTTTTGATTTTTAAAGGTTATGGGAGTGAATTTGTCTTCGGGTACTTTAAGAAAAAAATAATTGCTTTGGGATCTTCTACACCTTCGTTCCGACAAAGAACATGTACCTATTCTGCAGTCTTTCACTATGAGTTCAGAAACAAAAAAAAACAATAAAAAATTGCTTCGACCAACGAAAGCATAACATTCTACATATATTCTCAAATTGGGACCACTGTGCGGCGGCGACCACACATAGTCCATTTTGGGCTGTGGCAACTCCGCTAATTTCTTCTGAGTGGCTGTGGCGGCGACCAACGCGGCTCCAACAGAAGCAGCTGGAGATCATTCACCATTGACAATGTAAAGAACAAACATTTGCGCAGACGAGTGCAGTGCACGATGACGGACGGACGGGGACTACCTGGGAAAGTTAAATGTCTGTGATTAAGTCATAATCATACGATTTCGCAAAGGACTTACAAGAATATTACAATAAATTATCACAATTAAGTGAAATTAGTGCGGATATTTAAGATACAAATGGTGTTGGATGAGTGGATTTTTTATTTTTCGTTTACATATTTTTGCTCTTCATTACTATTGTATTGTATGTATTTTCGGTGCTTCATGTCATCCTTAATTTGAAAAAAGGATATGTTGTACTATGTACCACTCTTTGGATTTTAATGAATAAGAACAGTGATACAGTGTGCTTTCTGCGTTGTGTGATCTGGATGATAGATTCTCTTCTCAAGTGGAGTTCAGCTACTACAGCACGTCAGGTATTAAGTTGTTGATGTAACTTATTGGATATACACATCCTATATGAAAGGAAATTCTTTAAGGATGCCGATGCCACATTTGAAGTTGGTCTTGAAGGTTGAAGTTCGATATTATTGCATAATTTCTCACAGAGCTCGTCTCATGCCAATCCCAAAATTTTCATTTTTAGCGTTTTTACTGGTCCATTTTCGTATTTCTTAATATTAGTTGTGGTTTTGTAGGACTTCAGTTTAACTTCGGCTCTTAGAGGGTTGGTATAAAAATAAAGAACGTTATTGTAAATATTATAGTAATGATTAAGCTGGAGTTTTGTGCTAGAATTTGGGTATGTTAGACATTTTAAGTTAAGGTATTTCAACATATTCGTAATGAATTCATCAAACTATTATTTATCAATCCGTATTACAGAAATTATCACGCACGAACATGAACTGGTTAATGGTATCAGTTACGATATATGGTTATGTGGAAGGCATCAGCAAAATCAGCCTGATATAAGCAGATGTCGAAGGTTCTCAGAACGGCCACACTGCTAAGCGTGATGTTGCACTGGCTACCATCAGATATATCATTATGTTTTGACCGCCCCAGTAGGTGAGCTGGTAGCGTGCTCGCCTATGAGTTTGGGGGTCGTGGGTTCGATTCCCACCAGGGGCTCTGGTCTGTCGCTACAAAAATATAACAAGCAACATGGTCTATGTCACCCGAGTTTTCCCTGGACCGTAAAGTTAGAATATAAATTTACTTTGTGTTGTAATTCATATAAATATATAAATATTATTATGTCCTTTCCGATTCTATAAGGATCATAGGGCCATGTCATATTGGGGTGTTAATAGGGTAGAGATGCGTCCTTGATTAAAGCCTATACTACTCAAATAAACGAGTCTCTGGCTAATAAACGAGTCTCTGGCTAATAAACGAGTCTCTGGCTAATAAACGAGTCTCTGGCTAATAAACGAGTCTCTGGCTACCGAATCTGGCCGGATTAGTCCTCAGCAGGTAGTGACTCTACCAACCTGGAGGTGCAGCTCCAGCTCCAGGATCGGGAGATGTAATTTAATAAGTTACAAATTTTAAAGGAAATGATTACTGAAACCAGATTAACGTCAAAACAGATTATCGTCTAAACAAATACCGCTGTTAGACTGAAGGCCACAGATGTCTAGTCAGGCAGGGTTCGATGTCATCACCAAGAACCTGGAAAGCGTGTCGTACAAAAAGGACTACGGAATCTTTAAGCATAATTTTCAATTGTTATTCGACATATGGATACCAGAAGGAACGCAATGGACTACATAATCGTTGATAATACTAGTGGAAGTGGAGGGACATGGATCGACACCAGGCAATGAAGCCGACCAAAATTATCGGCGGCGCATGGAAAAATACGGATCGGCGGCGGCGGCTGAGCCGATCAAATTTCAACAATCGGCTGAGCCGATAAATTCCTACTAACGATGGCGCACTAATGACATTCTCCGGCAAAGATGGCGCTTTGAGATATTTACAATTAGAGGAAAAAACTTAGGAAAAGTTATGGAAGTTTTGATGTAATGTCGAAAATCAGCTCAATAAACCTATACTTATTAGTTTTTGTTGTGAAAGAGATTTATTGTGAAAGATAAAGTGCCCACTGCGTTCTCTTTAAAACGACGTAGACTTTTGAAAATAGGTTCGGCGGTTCAAGAGCTATTGAAATTTCCGTAAAAACCAAACAATTTCCTTAAAAACCAAAAACTCATTTTTTAATTTCAATCCCCATAACATTTTTGGATTTTGTTAAATAAATGATAGCAAGATCCATTTAGAAACTTTTATGAACTTCAGAAACGCTAAAATGAACTTCATAGGTCGATATTAAAAATTCTCACCCTACTGCATTACTTAGTAGTCACTTTCTTAATTTTCATGGTTGCATAAAATACATCTTTTTGACTCACTAAATAAACTTCGGCGGCTGAGTTTCAGCCGGTGTGAGCCGCTGAAATCGGCGGCGGCTGGAAAAAAATGGACGGCTGCGGCGCGCCGCCGATTTGCGCCGCTTCGGCTTCATAGCCTGATCGACACTCCCTAGAGAGTCAAAACAATTAATTTCTTCAAGATGCAGATGATAGATGGCGAAACGAATCCAAGGACCTCAACTCAGGAATGATGGGTCATCATACAATGAAGGATAGACCACGGATATATTCAGGATGCCCTCAACATGTAGGAGTAGCATTTACTCCTGAATTCTTTAAGGTGCAGATGATAGATGGAGAACAAATCCAGGTAACTGAATGAGTGTCGGGCAAGTAGATAACTAAATGACCCACCCACCCAGATTATCCAGACCGGCTGTGTCATTCGGTTCGTACAGAATTTTAGAGATGAGGACTTTTTTGAAATCTTCTCATCATGTGGACGGCAGCTTTCGGCGCTTTTCAGCAAGTTTGAACTCTATATAATGATGATCGGAGACTGAGTGGTCGTCTAATAAATTCCACCCAATAATTTTGTCTGAAAGCCAGTCAGTAGCAAACGTACTTCTTGTCTGTCTTTAATTGTAAATTTCGGTTTATTACATATGTTACAAATAGTTATGTTGGTAGTTAAAATAATGTCAAGAAGCAATCACCCCTATTGTTTATATCCGTACTACCACAGGTAGTATGATGAGCGTTCGTGTCTGCACCAATAATCAGCCTTCCCTGAAGAGACCTGAGACCTGTACCACAGCTTCATAAGGCAAGTAACTGGAGACCACCCAATATATACGATTACCGATCTCCAGACTATTAGCTGTTTGGTCTTTACCACTTAAATTATTCTGGAGAAAAATACTATAAAAGACCTGCAGGAAGCTATTCAACAGGGCGAAATCTATAAATAAAGAGCAACTCCTGATCTATAAGAAGCAGCTTAGAATGGCGCAAAGACGATCTTGGTATACCTTCTGTGGCGAAATATAAAAGGTCTCCGACGCCGCAAAGCTGAGGAAGATACTATCCGCTCTTTTCAGGCCAAAATGCAGGTTATTGGAGTGCCTTCACAGTTGGCCACAAACTGTTTAAAGGGTGTCCTGATACCGAACACTCTTCCTCCTGCTACATAGGGCTCCTGTATCAGGACGATGTCTACTGCACCAGTGGACAGGCGCAGGAATAGAGTCGCTGAGGCTGCATTACCGTGATGAGGGTTAATCTGTAGAATGTTTACCATCATTGGTAATCAACAGATTAACATCTACCACGACAAGGGTATTATCGACCTCTTCGTCCTGATCAGCGAGGAGCATGTCCCCGCCTGATGTGTCAAAAAGTCCGCAGACTCGCCTTAGTGCCTGAAGTAGTGCTTTCGTCCTCAGAGAAGGACGTTACATATCTTCTGCTAGCGTTACCACAAATAATTGGCGTGGGTAACTCAGCAACTCCAGGAAGTCGTGCATCAACCACGGTGGGCGAGTCGCCTTCCGCAGTGGAAGATATATCCTGCTTGTATACCTTCAATACTATAGTCTCGAAATCATATTGCAGGGTTACACTTGCACGTTGTATATGGGAGGTGGATTCAGCGTTAAGGATCAAATTGAACGGCCGCTTTTTACCATCCGCCTCACCCATATTGCTTATTCTTCAATTAAGGGTCGGCAGACCAAGATTGGATCTTTTATTATCTCTAAAATGTCTCGAGCTGAGATGGAGGACTTTTCTGTAACCCAGGTCATGGCTCTAGGTTGACTAGGGATGTTGTTTTCGACAACATCCAACTGGGAGCCCGGCCACACCTCACCGCTCGACTCAGATCAGCCGTATACAGGTCTACTGATCTGCCATCACCGAAATATAAGAGCTTTACTCTCCCTTGATGCCATTCTGCATCGTTGCAGATTGGTAGTTTGTCCGACATTTCTCTACGGACACCAACGTAATGAGCCATAATGGCTGAGGGCACATGACTCCATTTGTCATTGAGGATAGACTTCTTTTGTTTATAACAGCCATCACTAGAATCTCCTTCGCCACTTCTTTGAAGGGCTTTGAATAAACTCGGGTAGAGGGGGAATATTCCTGCTGTGAGTGGCGGATCATATCAGCTGGCGTGACGATCTGCTGGTACTGAGGGTCGGGAATATTCTTAGGACAGTGGACTGTACATAAATACGAGACGTTGTAGGTGAAATTATTCCTCGAGTCCAGAGGAATAATTTCACACAAAGCGAAAGGGATGACAAGTAGGGAAAAACACACACGTTTTAAAATTTTGTTTCCATTTAATTGGAGACGAGTGGAGATGCTCACCTTTTTTATAATACCAGCCAAGTGAACGAGAAACATATTTTTGCTCACCAAGTTAGTTTGACATTTCATTTATAACAGTAATTTCGGACTTTTAATTCACGAAGTCCATTCTTAATCTATTACAATTCAGTTGTCTTATACTAAGGGTTGCTTATGCTAGTAAAAAAAGTAGTAAAATAATTCATAATACATAGTTGTACGACAAATCATATTTGTCCAGGCTTGATGAGTGTTCTGTTGATGGTGACATTAGTGACTCTTGCCTTTTTCGAAGGCAGGGGTTTATCAGGTGATCTGACTCTTTTGACTTTATTAGCCGTTAACACCGCTGAGTTTGTGACTCTTTCAGCCGACTAATTGGCTTTAGAAGCATCTATGACCCCTTAAGCCCAGGTAAGTGACTCTTTTTGTTTTTCGGTAAGACCCGGAATCTTAACAACCTACATCTCCGAGTGCTATTCGGTGCTCATTGTGTTTCCGTTTTGACGGTCGGACATGACGTTTTCCCCTTACCGTACCACCTGTTTTGAATACTCCCCCCCATTTTCACAATTTTTGGTGTGGTCTGCTTTGGCCAAGACCATCGGACGGATGATTGGAGAACCACGCTCTATCGGAACATGAAGGCATACCCGTCAAGCGAATTTATTTATTTTTGTCTGTATTACCCTGTAATAGGTACTACGATGTAGGCCTTTCGGACTTTGTACAGATTTTTTGTGATTGTGTAATAGGTACTGCGTAATAGGTTTTAACTATCCGCTCTGAGATAAACTTATAATATATATCATCCCTACATTTTCACCATCCCCGTCAAACGAATTTACTTAGTTTTTGGCTGTATTATTCGTAATAGGCACTACGATGTAGGGCTTCCAGACTTTGTACAGATTTTTTTGCGATTGTTTAATAGGTACTGCGAAATAGGTTTTAACTATCCGCTCTGAGAAAAACATATAATATATATCATCCCTATAATTGAGATTTCCGTTTGCTCAGGGTTACCATCTCTATTCTTGATAGGTTCGTATTAAGATGTATAATAACTAATTGTGTGCATGGAGAACATCTCGAAGTTGGGGTATTTTGTGATATTTATTCCAGAATAAAACAAGTTAAAGCGTTAAGTTCGGCCATGCCGAATCTTATATACCCTCCACCAAGGATAGCATGTGACCTCACAAAATAAATCAAACCTAAAGAAAATAACACCGAAAAACAAAACAAAATTAGTAGATGAGAACAGTAGGAAACATATAGTAGATGAGAGCAGTAGGAATCACAGCAAGGTAGATGCTATATATGGGAGCTATATCTAAATATGGACCGATATGGTCCATTTGCAATCCCAAACAACCTGCAACTATAAGAAGTATTTGTACCAAATTGGATCAACCTAGCTCTATTATTGCGGACTGTAGCGTGATTACCACATACGGACGGACGGACAGACGGACATGGCTAAATCGTCTTAGAATTTTACGACGATTAAGAATATATATACTTTATGGGGTCTCAGATCAATATTTAGAGGTGTTACAAACGGAGTGACAAAATGAATATACCCCCCATCCTGAAAGTTTTATCTTAGTTACTTATATTGCGAAAAACAGCCATTTGCAGCACTATTGAAATTATTATTTCACATGTTTTGCCAAAATCTAAGAAATGCTTGCCCAAACCTCTTAGCTCTTACCGACTAAATTTGTTTGAACGATTCATATCATATACCGCCGTTGACGACCATAAATAAATTCTCCGTTTGCCAACTAAAGATTATGAAGAATTGGAAACTCGTGCACACTATCAATTATGAGAATTGCGTGTGTTCGAAAACAAACGAACGTGTCGACATGAGTGCGTGGATCACGTTTATTGTTTGGTCAAATAAGATTACGTTACGTTGCGTTACGTTAACTGCTCAACGGTTCTGCTTTCAGGCTTTGTTCTCTCACTCTCTGTGTCAACTGTCAACTCAACTTCAGTTGACAATAACAACAGTATCAACGAACGAACGGCGGCCAACGGTGTAAACAATTCGCGTTCATGTCGAAAAACAAACAACAACTTAAAGAAAAACGAAATACATAAGTAGAAGAAAAACAACAACTAAGCAAACAAACAATGAACAACAAATATCACTTGAAATAAAAAAATAGAATTGGGCGATCATGGACTGGTGTCATGTTTGTTCCAGATTGACGTACGCCGCCGTAGCCGCCACTGAATACTGTGTTTGTCGCTACACAATTTGCTTGGTAACTGGATGGTACTATTTGTCCTCCCCTCCCCATCGCTAGAGATATAAAGGTGGCCGTTATCGCTCAGAACTGCTAACCCACTCCCCACTCCATCCCCCTCCCGGGGTGAAACACCCACTGCCAAAACCTTGGAATATCTTTTGGCGAGAACTAACTAAAGCAAGATCGGCGACGAAATTATGTTTTTTTTTGCGTTTGACGGCAGACTCTTATCGCACCATGTGTGTGTCGCGTTTGTTTCACGTGAACGCAAATACTGGAGTATTTGCCTCCGCTGAAGGTCGCGTGCTTTGGCTGAATTTAGAGCATTACTAGAATTTATAATCATGTGTTATTTGTTTATTTTGTTAGCGTTTGTGATATGATATGCCAGTGCCGCTCACTCGCCCGGCCGCCGCCCTTTAGATGAGTTAATGGAAACCTACCAGAGAGAATGAGGAATGTATGTGTGCACGCTGGGAACATGTTGTTGACGATATCAGTCGAGTCTCCTATGTTTGTTCACTTTCTTTGGATTGTGTGGAGGGATCGTGCGGTGGTGCGGTGGTGCGGGGCCAGAGGAGTGATTTACAAATGATATTGATATAGTGTTGATTGTCGGTTGCGGTTGCCGTTGCCATTCATTGTTGGTGGCGTTAATGTGCTCGTTCGCCTGACACACTGATAAGCCGCCTAAGACTCTCTAAAAAGTATGCACTGGAATGGAAAATAACCACCGTCTATTAGGAAATAAAGCTACTAAATCTTCATGCCTTGTTTTGATGTTTAAAAACGGTTTATGGTGTTATTACGGTCGATTACTTTCATGATTTCAATCACAATTTATGAGTTAACCTATAACGGAATAGAAAAAAAACATACGGTGTCTCAAAAAATTTTACGTACAGCGGTCACTGTCAAACAAAAAGCGTGACATTTCTTTTTTAATAATGAATATAAACACAAAATAATTTGATTACAATATTTATTGAATAATTGAGAAACAAAAACATAAAAAAAAGTAAATCATATTGAAAATTAAATCAAAATGTTACGAAGACTGCCAAAACAGCATCAAAAAATTGTACGTACACCTGTGGAAGACGCGTTATGGTTCAATGCCTAGACCCAGTTGTTACCTTGTATGGTAACCTCTGGCATCGATTCTGTGCCATAGTTACTTTGGATATTATAAGCAGAATTGCTTTTGACCCATTACCGTCCTCCGTCCTAATATAAGGACACCTGTTTATATGTCAATAATGCACAAAAACACTTTGTTTTTAAGGATGCTGCTTTAGCAATTTCATAATTAAGCTGCCCATTGTACTGTGGGAGAAATCTAATTTAGCGCGAAAAAAATATATATTATAGTTTTTTTTATGTTTTGTCTCGTACGTTTTTGATAGCTTTAGTTGAAAAATGAGTCTTTTAAAATTTGTTCAGTTTTAATTTAAAAAAAAATGTTATTAAAATCAAAATTATCTTCGAATGCTTGTGGTTTAAACAAATTTATTATTTTTTGTTGACTTTTGTTACTAATACTTTTTTCGTGGTATATCGTACGGAATAAATATCTCTTTTGTGTCTAAAGCAATGTTGTAGATATTGAATAGGATAACAAAATGCGGAACAAACCTACCCGAAAAAAGTGCATTCAGTGCCCTAAACATCGCAAATGACTTCAGGTAGTATACAGGGTGGCTGATATGTAATGCAACATAGTAAAGCGCTATATTTTTTTTTTAAATTTTATTGTTCAAAAGCAAAAAATGTCGGAAAAAACATACAATTTTAGAAACAGTTTAGATTTGTTCGAATTGGTCACCTTTGGCACGAATTATGGCCTTCAAACGGCCGACAAAGCCATCACACGCTGCACGAAAGTGGCTCTGCGGTGTTTTGGCCCATTCCCGGCGAAGCGCCGTCTTGAGATGATCGATACTTTGGTATTTTTTAGTGCGAACCTTACTCTCTAAAATGCCCCAGGCGTAAAAGTCCAACGGATTGAGATCCGGAGAAATGAAGCGAGGAACCTCCTTTCTAAGCCATTCTTGGTTGACGCGTGATGAGTCCTGTTGGAATGTCCATGGTCTGCGGCCGAAATGTTTGTCTGCCCAGGACTTCAATGCTGTCTTTAGGACATTTTCCCGATAATATTCGGCATTTATTTGGACCCCATGGTCGATGAATACGAGCGGGGAGCGACCATCGGCCGTTACGGCGGCCCACACCATTACCATCGGCGGCGCTTGAGTTCTGGTGGCCAAGTAAACCCGAGCATTTTGTTTGTTTACAAACTGCTTAATTTGGAATGGCTTCTCATCGGAGAAAACCAAATTCGGTAACTGGCCACTTTCGTGCAAGCGAAGCAACTCCTTGGCTCTTTCCAGTCTAACTTTTTTGTGCATCGGTGAGCTCTTGCACTTTTTGGAACTTCAATGGCTTTAGTCCAAGCTCATTTTTTAATATGTGTTGTATCCGTTCTCGCGATATGTTCAGCTCACGAGCAATTTTTCTACCACTGCGGCGTGGATTTCGATCAAATCTGGCCTTCACTTTTCGGATAATTTCTGGTGTTGTTACCGTTTTTTTTTCGTCCACTTTTTGGACGCGATGCAACACTGCCAGTATCACGGTAACGAGCAATGGTACGAGAAACAAAAGATTTATTCAAATTTAAATGCTGGAGGGCTCTAACGATAGCCACGTGTGTTTTTCCACCCAAATATAAAGCAATCACTATCACGCTTGAATTCCAACACGAATAACTTTTTTTCTGAATGCAATAGATCAAAATGCTTTTGTAAGCTTGTAAACAATAAAATGAACTGTCACTGAAATAAATCTGTCAGCTATCAGACTAGCGGTTTAGAAATGATAGCAACCTGAAGTTGGTTGCAATACATATCAGCCACCCTGTAAATAGGTAGCTAAATTCCAAACATCTACAACTTGAGACAATCCTGGTTACCAAGAGAGACCTTTTATTTATCTCCAATTTCAAGTTGGCGCCTACAACATTAAAATAAACAAAAATGGAAATATCTTGAAGTCTACATTGATGCCAGAATAACTTTGGCTGAACATGAACAAATGATATCAGAGAAGGCCCTAGTAACAGCTAGAAAACTGGCGCAAATATAGCCAATGACCAGCAAATTGATCTCAGGTTTCTCATATGCGCAGATGCTCTACGGGGCACCTGTTATAAGTAACAAATTACAAGAACGCTTGTCACTAACAAGTAAACTCGAAAAGATTCAACGAATGGCTACAATTCGAGTTACATCTGCGTATCGCACAACCTTGACTTCAGCAGCAGCAGTATTAGCTAGTATACCTCCCGTAGATTTACTTCTGGAAGGGATCAATAGCAAACGCAGGCATATTGTACGACCCTAACCGTAAGTCCATAAAGCTAAATGCAAGAGAAAGATTGTACCAGAAGTGGCAACTGAGACGGGATACAGACCGAAATGACAGATGGACTCACAATTGATCACAAATTTTGGAAAATGGGTGGAAAGAAAGCATGGTGAAATAAATTTCTTCCTAAAACAGGCATTAAGCGGGCATGGAAACTTTGCGATATACCTGGAGAAATTTAAAATAAGAGAACATGGAATATGTGACATTTGCGGAGAAATAAATGATAATGTTGAGTGGTATCAGGGAAGGCCATAGGAACAGCTAGAAAACTGGCGCAAATAATGCCAAATATACGAGGTCCGGGGCAAACGACCAGCAAATTGATCGCAGTTGTCTCATATGCGCAGATGCTCTAAGGGGCTCCTATTATAAGTAACAAAGTACATGAACACTTGTCACTGACAAGTAAACTCAAAAAGATTCAACGAATGGCTACAATTCGAGTTACATCTGCGTATCGTACAATCTCGACTTCAGCAGCAGCAGTATTAGCTAGTATACCTCTCGTAGATATATTTCTGGAAGAGAGGAGAAAAATATACGAGGATAGTAATCAGTAGCAAACGCAGGCTAAATGCAAGAGAGAGATTGTACCAGAAGTGGCAACTGAGGTGGGTTACAGACCAAAATGGCAGATGGACTCACAATTGATACCAAATTTTGAAAAATGGGTGTAAAGATGGATGGTGTAATAAATTTCTTCCTAACACAAGCATTAAGCGGGTATGGACATTTTGCGACACACCTGGAGAAATTTAAAATAAGAGAACATGGAATATGTGACATGTGCGGAGAAATAAATGATAATGTTGAGCATGTAAACATGGTGTCAGAGTAGGCCCTAGGGACAGCTAGAAAACTGGCGCAAATAATGCCAAATATACGAGGTCCGGGGCAAGCGACCAGGAATTGATCGCATGTGTCCCATATACACAGATGCTCTACGTGGCTCCTATTATAAGTAACAAAGTACAAGAACACTTGTCACTAACAAGTAAACTCAAAAAAATTCAACGAATGGCTACAATTCGAGTTATATCTGCGTATCATACAATATCGACTTCAGCAGCAGCAGTATTAGCTAGAATACCTCTCGTAGATTTACTTCTAGAAGAGAGGAGCGAAATATACAAGGATAGTAATGAATAGCAAACGCAGGTATATGCTAAATTCAAGATAAAGATTGTACCAGAACCGGCAACTGAGATGGGATACAGACAAAACTGGCAGATGGACTCACAAATTGATCCGAAATTTTGAAAAATGGGTGGAGATAAAGCATGGTGAAATAAATTTCTTCCTCTCACAAAAGCATTAAGTGGGCACGGAAACTTTGCGACATACCTGAAGAAATTTAAAATAAGAGAACATGGAATATGTGACATGTGCGGAGAAATAAATGATAATGTTGAGCATGTAAAAGTGGAATCAGAGAACGACCTAGGAACAGCTAGAAAAGTGGCGCAAATAATGCCAAATATT
The DNA here is from genome assembly GCA_963930755.1 of Eudasyphora cyanicolor. NCBI lineage: Eukaryota > Metazoa > Arthropoda > Insecta > Diptera > Muscidae > Eudasyphora > Eudasyphora cyanicolor. Next base: position 264,971,245 of record OZ005735.1, on the reverse strand, counting down.
CGAGGTCCGGGGCAAGCGACCAGAAAATTGTTCGCAGTTGTCTCATATGCGCAGATTCTCTAAGGGGCTCCTATATAAGTAACAAAGTACAAGAACGCTTGTCACTAACAAGTAAACTAGAAAAGATTCAACGTATGGCTACAATTCGAGTTACATCTGCGTATCGCACAACCTCGACTTCAGCAGCAGCAGTATTAGCTAGTTTTTCTGGAAGAGAGGAGAGAAATATACGAGGATACTAAATCAATAGCAAACGCAGGCATATTGTACGACCCTACACGTAAGTCCATAAAGCTAAATGGAAGAGAGAGATTGTAACAGAAATTCCGTGCCCGGAAACTTTGCGACATACCTGGAGAAATTTAAAATAAGAGAACATGGAATATGTGACACGTGCGGAGAAATAATTTATAATGTACATAGAACACACAATATTTGTCTGAAATGCTTGCGAACAGTTAAGACGCGACCTCAACCGTTCCGTGAGAGCCAAAGTTTTCAACGAAGAATATAGTAAAAATAATGAAGGAGAAGGTAGAAAATTGGATGGCGTGCTCATCATTTTCAGAACATATACAACAAACGAAAGCTGAGGTACAGAATAACAGATTGCTGAGAAATCGATTGGGCCCGCCTACACACTATTATCATAAGTACATAAGACATTGATATCAGTGTGGAGGAAGATAACGTAGGCTCTTTTAAAATCATTCGAAGATAGTTGCCCGCTTCAAGAAAGGAAATCTGCCTATGAGAAACCCTGGATGACGAGGCAAATTAGTTCGATTGGCAAGGAAGTCCGCAGACTATACAACCGAACACGACGTTAAAAGCTATCAGTATATTGGGACGACTACCACAGAATATAATAAAAAAAGAATACAATAAAATCATTACATTGGCGAAACATAATTCCTGGTGGCTTTCAGCAGTTAGACAGCGTGTCTAAAATAAAAAATATTCCTCTCAAAAACTCATATCCAAACCGTAACACTGGTGGATGATACGGGTAAAAGAATGGAAACTATAGAGTAAGGCTCTTTGTGAAAACTCATTTTTCGACTGGTAATGCTGGGCCAACAGAGGAACAGTTACAGAACAAAAATGTGATGCATCAAGTACCTATTACGGATATAACATATGTTATAACATTGTTTAAAGAAGCGATAAAAAGCTTATCTTCTTTCAAGGCTGCGGGACCGCATGGAATATTTCCAGCGTTTTTTCAGAATGAGGTGGATCTGGTATCAGCTCTCATGCTTAAACCCATCAAGGGTGGTCTTCATACCCAAGCCTGGCAAGGGAAGTTATTCGATCCCAAAGACTTATCGACATATTAGCTCAACATCTTTTCTGTTAAAAAGAATGGAGCGAATAATTATTCCACGACATGATCAAAAGTAAGACAGCAGATGTCAAGCTAAAAATCAAACAACACACATATGGGAAAGGAAGATTAGTGGAAACAGCTTCACATGAGGTAGTACACCACATAGAACAGTCCTTCAGTGAAGAAATGTACATAATTGCCGTGTGTATATACAATAATGGCGCTTATAACAACGTTCAGACCTACTATGGGACATGCATCCACAACAATTATACAGAAGATCTGGAGATGCTCTTAAAACAGCATATAACTGGGCACAACCAAGGGGATAAAATGTTAACCCAGACAAAAAAGAAATATGTCTATTTACAAGGGAAACGAAGATCCTGCCTTTTACAGTGCCTTGATAAGGAAATTGCCATATCTTAAAATTAAAAAATTCTTGAGAGTAATCTTGGATCAGGAACTGATTTGAAAAGATGATATTGAAAAAATTACCAAGGTCCACAGATGTTGGTCGTTGTGCAGAAGAGCTATAGGTTAAAAATGGGATCAGGAACTGATTTGAAAAGATGATATTGAAAAAATTACCAAGGTCCACAGATGTTGGTCGTTGTGCAGAAGAGCTATAGGTTGAAAATGGGAACTACGTACAAATATGACACACGGCCTTTAAATGAGCGTGATTAGACCGATAAAACCCACGCCTTTGTAGTGTGGTGGACATCAATGGCAAAGAAGTACAACGTAATAGCATTGCAAAAAGTGCAACGTAAGCGGGGCAATTAGAGCCGCACCAGGAAGGACGGGTCTGGAACTTTTTCTTGATGAACCAGAAATCGAACTTTACTTCCGCCTCCAAGATCATAACACGGTATTTCATGCAGTAGTTCGAGGAATCACGGAGTGTGTCAACTGGCTCAGTAATACCACAAAGCCTAAATATGCCAACATCTTCACAAATATCCAAATGATGATAAAAGCAATAACATCGGTAAGGGTCAAACCGATCGCTGTAGAGAGCATAAAGACCCATATACGCGAGGTCGCGTCTAATCTCAAAATCACATTCAAAGAATTATCCGCTCTGTTAGTGACAATTGAATGTATCTTGAATTCCGGGCCATTATCCCCACTTACCGAAGATCCCTCCGAGCACATCCCCTTAACTCCTGGTTACTTGATACGAAGAGCTGCCTTTGTTGCTGCCCCAGAGGAGTATTTAGATAATTTATCTTTGCAGAACCACTGGCAACGACTCAAAATTTTGCAGATACAATTCGCTAAGCATTGGAGGAACGAATATATGTATGTACTCGTATATGCAAATTGCAAAAAAGATACAAATGGAAAATACCTCAAACCAGCATGAAAGAGAATGACCTTGTCATTATCAAGGAAAATAATCTTCCCCCTAACGAATGGTAGTTAGGTAGAGTAATTAAGATTTTCCAGGGAAAAGACTCTAGAGTTCGTGTTGCGGAAATCCGCACCCAAAATGTTATAGGAACCCGTCCTTTCGTCAAACTTTGCGTCCTTCCTAATGCATAACCAATCTGCCACCAATCTGTTTAGTAGCTTAACAAGTAGCTTGCATTTTCTGTACAAGGTACTTCCTAAGATCCTGCCCAATGTTTCAAAGCATAACTGTTGCGGAACGGCGAGAGGCCGTAAAGGATAAGGGATTCTGCTTCAACTGTTTTTGCACCGCTTGAAACTTTTGTCCATCTCGGAACAAATATATCGTGTGTATGCGCAAATACCGCCACACGATGATTCATATGGATGAGCCTGGAAGCAAACATTCTGACAACCGTCAAACCAGCACCGCCCTCGTCGTTCCCCTTACGTTGTTCCCAAGCGGTCTCGCAGCGAGCGACTGGTTCCCAGTCTCCCGATATGCAAACTTCGTCTAAACGCCGTGGGTCCCCAGCGGCAGCCGTCGACCCAAATCAACGCTTAGCGAACGCCTGAGCCACCGATTCAGGACACATGTTTCGTCGCCACCGTCCTAGCCAGAGCTATAACCACGGAGTATCCAGAGAAGGTTCGGCTACTGCTCAACTACGGCGAGGCTTAGACAATCGTCTTGAGGCGACTAGTCGACCGGCTACGCCTTAACACCACCAACAGAATTGGTCAGGAGTACTGCACCTTAAACCTACATTCATACCATGACCCCTTGGCCAAAATTCAAATAATCTGCTTAGTGAAGTTCCATACCATAATGCCAACGGAGGCCTCGGAACCAAAGTTGCAGTATATCTTCGACCATTTGGATGCTCTGGCGGACCCACACTACTATATGCCTACTGATGTAGAGGTCTTACTCGCCAACGATGATTTGCCAAAAATTCTACCGGCCAGACTGATACAAACGTTTTGCACGATGCCCAGAGTACCATATTAGGTTGGGCTATTTCCGGGGCTTACTAACGTTGCAGTCTTGCAAGGCGGCAGGAATGTTGAAACCACTTTCAACCATTAGCTTTATTTTACATAATATTGTTGTAAAAATTAGCATGGTAGAGTTTATTGATCTATGGACCAACATTTGCCGAATTTAAAGAAAATTTGTAAGATTTAGCTATAACTCCCATATAAATGATCGTCCGATTTGGCCCTTTTGCCCTATAGCCCTATAGTAACTATATTTTACATCCAGTTGTTTTGAAATTTAGCATGGTAGAGTTTATTAATCTATGGACCAACATTGCTGAATTTCAAGCAAATCGGTTATAGATTTATATACAGTTCCCATATATATGATTCCTCCGATTTGGCTACTACAGAGACAGAGACGTACCGTATGTAAATTGTGTAAACAAATTTTAGTTGAAGTACACATTGAGTATTTAACTGTTATCCAACAGTCGGATATCACATATACTCCTAGAAATAGGTCTTACAAATTATGAAATCAGTTAAAAGTTACAAACAGTTCTAAACCGTCACATCCAGACAGAACCTAAGCACTTCCGTCCGATTAGTCTATCATCTCTCTGTCATTCTTCCTTAACTCCTTATAGAGATTATCCGATAATTATTTCAGAACCAACATTAATCACAGCCTACTGTCCAACCAACATCATTCCTTTAGAAAGGGCGACTCAGCTGAAGATTATCTCCATGATCTAGTTAGAAGCATACAAGGTTCTCTCGCTTGTAAGCAATATACAATAAAATAAAGTAAATTGTTAGCAACGGTTAAGTCGCTCTCGAACCTTGGAAAGAGTGATAATCGGACCTCTGACAAAGTAGCGGTTTGTAAAGCACCCCGAGAGTGATAGGGCGAAGAGAAGAGTATTACGTTGCATTAGATCTCTTCCAGTCGAGAAGGGTGGATAGGTAATGTTGCAGATGTCATCCAAAGCGCTGGACCATGATGGAATCTCTATGGATGAACCCGGATTTGAGTACCTTACAGAGACCTTCTCGTCTGGGCACTGATGGCATCTCCATGGATGAACCCAAAGTTGAGAACTTAACAACCCACATAGTTCTCGAAGCCTGAAAAATTGACATGGTGGTCTCTCTACTGAAACCTGGCAAGGGCCCGAGCAAAGAAAATTCGTGCATGCCGATCTCATTGTTGTCGACACTAGCAAAGATACTGCCTCAAGTTACTCCTCCCTAGTGCAAGAGGATGTTATCCAGTTGGATAATGGAAGGAGGACTTTGGATCTACTGATAATGTCCAGAAAACTAGTATGTAATGTTACTACATGCACTGCAGATGATAGCTAGAAAAACGAATCAAGGTACCTGTACTCAAGAGTGGCCAGGTTATCATATAATGAAATGCGGATCTGTTGAGATTCAGTGATCGAATTCGTAGCGGTCATGAACGGGTATGCCAGATTGGAATACCACGCATAACAAGTAGGAAGGCGTAACTATAATGACATATGCAGTAGCCGTCAATATGAATACGACGAGGAAAAATGCTTCATTGACTATGCCAATGTCCGGCATTATCACAGTAGGTAAATGTACTCATGAAAGATGGGTACACGAATAAAGCTCTTATGACCCAGGAACCATATAATCTTGGGGTGATAACAACATAAATTTTCAGAACCTTTTCATTAAGAAACGAATTTCAGCTAGTTTAGGGTCAGCATATCTTTCATATTTCCAAGCTTAGTTACTGTTATTTACTAAATATACAATATGTGATCTTATCATATGAAACAGCAGTGTATATGGAAATATCCCATATCATATATTACCTACGAACAACAAAATTTAAACTTGATCTAAATGGTTCATCAGGAGATACAGCGGACATTTATGTAAGCATAATTTCACGTAGTCTGTTCGTACTTCGTGAGACAACTTCATTTCAAAATGGCGGGACGAATTATTTGTCCATTTAAAAAAAAAAATAAAAATATCACCTGTTTGCAATTATATTGTCTTGAATCTGGCAAAGGAGGCGTTGCAACATCGCGTTGCAATCATTCTTCCTCCATTTATTCCATTTGCTGGTGTACAATCAACGTCAAAATGTTCGATTATTATGTAAAATGTCGAAACTTTCCAATGCCTTGGCATAAAGTTGTTGTCGTCGCCGTCAGACTTATCCTTCCCTACTGGCTCTACCGGTACTGCTGTCTGTCGGTAACATCAATGGCAAAAAAATGAAAATTTACATATTTTGAGTTAATTTATGTACGAATACATCAGTCGATCGACCAATCACAATGTTGTTCACTGTGGCCAGTCAGTCCGCGATGATTGCATATGTCTACCTCTGCAGGTACGATGTACATGCACACAGTTCTGGATGTGTACAGAAGCATCAGCAATGATGATGCCTTCCCAAAACATCTACATATTCCGTTTTCTTTCTTAAAGGTACATGGGATTGTTTGATCAATTTCAATATGTAATTGTATGTGTAGTCCGTTGGATTTGTTTATTCATATAGCTTGGAGAGAATATTTAAATTATCACTCGGTGTGTAACATTTTTAAACATTAACTGAAGATCCATAACGGAGAAAACGTTTTCATTGATATTTATTATGTTTATAGGATTCAAGATTCATCATCATCGAAACATATTATCCTACAATGCATGATTCCCGCATCGGGATCGCAAATTTATGCCATCTGCGACAGGTTAAATAATTACCTAGGTGATCTTGCGAGCTGCAAGGAATATGAAATTATCCGCCACAAAATTGTCCAAAGTAAACAAAATGGACTGCAGAAGTGCAGCTGTCTTTAACTACCCCAAGATCCTTGGGTCCCCATTCGGCAGTCTGTTTAGATCTCCTATCCAAACAACACAGCTATCTGCGAGGCGACGGCGGCGCGACCAAAAATGGATCGGCTCGACGTTGGCATGCGCTTAATTGTGCAATTTATAACGAAATTTTTTAAAATTTATTGAACAACTTCCTTGGATCTTAAAAGGAATTTTAAAGTGCTTGGCAACATGGTCTTTGTCACCCGGCTTCTCTCTGGACCGTAAAATTAGAATATATAAAGTGCTTGGGTAAATATACATATATTTGTCCCGGTGAGAAAAATAGCAACGGCGGCGATGTTAAGCCAATATTAGCCGACCTAACAGCGGCGGCGTGGCTCGATAAGCATTTTTTCGCCTTCGGCAGCTTATCGGCTAAAACCTGGCTGGTGTCGTTCTCTGGTAGGAACAAGTGTCAAATCGCTGCACGGCAGCACTTGCGTAACCGACAAATAAACCCTTTTGACCTTTTAAAAACTGTGGCAAACAATGTAGCCTCACTGTGGTCACCACATTACACAGTAAAACACACTTAGACTTGCCAAAATTCCAACCTACGAATTGCGACAGGTTGGCTTCTTATCTGTACAGAGGAAAACTATCATTGAAGAGTGGAAGATCATACCCGTGCAGAGCCACAATTCTGTGTTGTTGAACCAGTACCTGATGCAATACAACCGTCACAGAAATACAAACCACCACATAGAGGATAGGCTCTCCCACACTGGCAGATCTATATACGTATATTTTCACGATCTAGAACGCGAGATGCAACGATACAAGATAGAACCTCTAGATCAGGGAGCGTACCAGAAAGACAATGAAGTATCATTTAACCCTTTATCGGGCCATGTGACAGTAATGTTACAAACCCAAATATTGACTCTATTTTTTAACAGCCTGTTGTTTACTTTTTTTCGGGCCAAATGTTTACTTCAAAAAATTTTGAGAGAAAGCAACAAGTGTTAGAGTTTGCTGATGAAAAAAAGTATTTATTTCGCAATTAACAGTGCTTTTTTTTTGTAAAATACAGTGCATACGTGTATAGCTAATAATATAATAATATCACCTTTAATAATTTTATTCACTTTATGTTTTTTTTGGCCTTTTCAGGCAATGTAACATTTATGTTACAGAGGACTATTTCTTGAATAAAAGACTAAAAAACCTTTAAAAACATTTTTTAAAAAAAGTTAGTTTCTTTTTTTAACAGTAGCTATTGAAAAATAAACGTTTTGGTTCAAAATATTTTCTTGCCCGATAAAGGGTTAACTACTACCGGGTGAATATCGTTCTTGCAGACTATCATCCATCCACCAGAAGCGCCGGAAGAAGTGAGAATTTTCAGGTCTTCTTGCAGACCATCATCCATCCACCAGAAGCGCCGGAAGAAGTGAGAATGTTCAGGTCTTCTTCTATACTAAAGTCGACCACTAAGGTCTTCATCTATAACAGAGCTCAATATTAGAGTTGGGAACTGAGGTTTTTTTCCTACATTATGGACGATCACTGCGGACTTGCGCTGTACTATAGTCGACCATTGAAGTCTTCCTATGTACTGCTGTCGACTCTCGAGGTCTTCCCCTGTACTACTAAGGTCTTCCTCTATATTAGAGGGGAACACTAAGGTCTTCCTCTATACTAGAGTAGAACACTGATGTCTTCATCTTTACTATGGTCGATCACTGAGGTCTTCTTTTATACCAGTGTCGACCATTGAGGTATTATTCTATACCAGAGTCGACCACTGAGTACTTTCTCTATACAAGACTCGACCACTGAGGTCTGCCTCTATACTATATTCGACCACTGATACCATCCTCTTTACCCGAGTCGAGCACTGACTATACTATAGTCGTCCTGAGGTCTTCCTCTATACCAGAGTCGACTACTGAGGTTTTCCTTTGTATTATAGTCAACCACTGAGGTCTTCTTCAACACCAGAGCCTATGTATTACTGAGTTTTCCCTATATGCTAGAGTCGACCACTGAGGTATTCCTCTATTCTAGAGTCGACTACTTAGGTCTTCCTATGTACTATAGCCGATCAACGAGGTCTTATTCGACCACTGAGGTCTTGTTCTACACCAAAGTCGACCACTGAGGTTTTCCTCTATACTAGAGTCGACTACTGAGGTCATCCGGTATCCATACTCTTTGCTAGAGTCGACTACTGAGGTCTTCCTCTATACTATAGTCGATCACTGAGGAATTCTTCTATACCGGAGTCGATCACTGAGGTCTTCTTCCATACAAGAGTCGATCACTGAGGACTTCCTCTATACTAGAGTCGACCATTGAGGTCTACAGCTATCCATCCTCATTGCTAGGGTCGACTACTGAGGTCTTCCTCTGAACTATAGTCGATCACTGAGATATTCTTCTATACAAGAGTCTTGTATAGAAGATGACCTCAGGTCGACTCTAGTATAGAGGAAGACCTCAGTGGTCGACTCTATTGAGGTCTTCCTCTATTCTAGAGTCGACCTGAGGTCTTCATTTATACTATGTAGAGTCGACCTGAGGTCTTCCTCTATACTAGAGTTGACCACTGAGGTCTTCTTCTTTACTAGAGTCGACCACTGAGGTCTTCCTATGTACATACTAAAGTCGATGACTGAGGTCTTCATTTATACCAGAGTAGAGACGACCACTAAGGTCTTCCTCTATACTAGAGTCGACTACTGAGGTCATCCATATAGAGTCAACTGAGGTATTCTTCTATACGGGAGTCGACCACTGAGGTATTCTTCTATACGGGAGTCGACCACTGAGGTCTTCTTCCATACAAGAGTCGACTTCTTTTATACCAGTGTCGATCACTGAGTTCTTACCCTATACTAGAGTCGACCACTGAGGTCTTCCTATATACCAGTGTCGACCAATTAAGTCTTCCTCTATACTATATTCGACCACTGATACCATCCTCTTTATTCGAGTCGAACACTGAGGTTTTTATCTATACTATAGTCGACCTGATTTCTTCCTCTATACTAAGGTCGTCTGCCGAGGTCTTTCTCTGTACTATAGGCGATCACTGAGGTCTTCCTCCATACTAGGGTCGACTACTAATGGCATCCATATAGAGTCGACTACTGAGGTCTTCCTATGTACGACAGTTGCCCAATGACGTCTTTCTTTTGACTTGGTCGACCACTCAATATCTGAGGTATTTTTCTGTACTATTGACACTAGTGAAATATTTTTCTGTTCTAGAGCGAACCTCTGAGATCATCCTCTACAAATTATTATTATACGAGTATGATGATCACTTAAAACCCCCTTTGGAATACATTCTATGATAAAGGTTAATTACGATTCAACCATACCGAGTATAGGGTTATTTGTAACTCGTTTTTATTGACTTTATCATTTCAGTTTTGTTTACCTGCGTTGAGTGTTTACCTGTATCTTTGTTGTTTGTTGGGGACTCACACGTTGCAATCTGGACGTTGTGTAGCGGACCACCACCGGCACCACTACCTATATCACCATTGTCACTGCTAAGGTATGATCATTATCTTCATCACATCACTTGAGCACCGAGGACACACGACTCTGTAATGCTGAAATCATCAGGAAACAAATAAAACGCCATGTCAGCCTTAACCAAGACGGACTGTGTGTAAATATATAGACAGTCCTAAACAAACATGTGCTTACTTACATATCAATAACAAAGAGTGTTTTATCATATCCCAAGTTGAGGGTTTTGTGGTTTTATTATTGGTATTATTGTTATCACCTCATAGTACTGAATGAGTGGGTGCAGCTAATGTTAAATAAAAACCGTTTTAAATAAATAAGACATTGTACTCGTATTTCGTAGAATTTTCCACACTCATATCGTTAACTCTTTTCCATATTCTACCGAATGGAAAAGGGTAAACATTGGAGTACCTCCGTTTACAAATCTTGAAGGCGTTGTAGCTCCCCCCCCAATTACTGCATCTGAGTGAATTTTGTTAAATGCACCTTCAATATCGAGAAAGGTCACCATAATGTATTCTTTAAAAAGTAGGGACTATTCGATAGCGCCCACCAGAGCATGCAGAGCCGATTCTGTAGTCGGTATTTATCGGTCAACAATTTAGCGACGTTTGTAGTCCACTCGCTTTCTTGTTGGTCCAGCTATTCCTCAGATTCTGTCAGGGGGTTCCCCGGGAAATGTGTGACGAATAGTACCTCCAGTGACTGATCGATATTTGTTGATCAGTTGTTATCCCCGCCCTGCAAATAACCCTTATTACAGGGTGTTGTCGATAGTATCTTCCTCATCCTTGCAGTGTCTGAGACATTATGGGCCCGTCTTATAGATTTTGAGTTGCTCTTTATAGACATCCCAATCATTAGTGATCACAGTAAATTTGGCCTTGTTGTCTATCCTGTTGCAGGTTTTTTTCCTGACCTTTAAGGCAGAAGTCAACCATTGTGGCTTCGCTTTTCCTTGTTCTTGGACGGGCTTCTTCAAGGGAACATGCTTCGTCGTGTCAGTGTCAATTATCAGCTCATCAGAGGTTGCTTCTTCTACTACTCCTCTGCAGATAGCAGACGCTACTACCCTATCTTCATAAGGCAGGTAACTGGAGCCCATCCAGTATCTTCGATTTTCTATCTCTAGACTGGCTGGTGTTTGGTCTTTACCACTAAAATTAGGTAAGAGAAGAATGTTTAGATATTTCCTGGTCAAAATGCAGTTTTTGGGGAACCTTCACAGTTGGCCAGAAGCAACTTAATGTTGAGTGCCCTGATACCACATACCTATCCTCCTACTACGTAGGACCCCTGTATCAAGACGATGTCTACTACACCTGGGGACAGGCGCAGCAATAAAGTCGCTAAGGCTGCTTTTGCTTGATGGAGGTTAATCTGTAGAATTCGTATTAACATTGGTAGTCAACAGATTAAAGACCACCCCAACAGGGGAGCATATCCCCATTAGATGCTTTGACAAGTCCGGATACTTCTCTCAGCTCCACAGTGCCCGAAGACATGATTTCATCGTCTGAAATAGATGGTACCGTCATTGTATTAGAGCTTGAGGCGAGCATAGTTCCGTTTGATACCTCACCTTCCTTAGTGAGGGCTACATCCTGCATGTATACTTTCAGAACTATAGTGCCGAAACCATATCGCAGGGTTACATTTACCCGTGGTATGTGAGGGATGGATCCAGCACTAAGGATCAAGTCGATCTGCAACTTTTGAGTATCAGCCTCACCAATCTTGCCAATTCTCCAATTATGGTTGGGCAAACCAGGATTGCTAATTCTGAGCATCTCGAAAATCTGCCGAGTCGGATGGTTATTCTCTAACCCATATGAGGGCTCATGGACGACTAGCGAAGTCGGGTTTCTCGACGTCATCCAACTGGGGGCCCGGCCAGACCTCATTCGACCTAGAGCAGCATTATTTAAGTCTACTGATCTGGCATAACCGAAAGCAATGCGCTTTACTCTCCCATGATGCCACTCTGCATCGTTCCTGGCATTTCTCTAAGGATAGCGATGCATTGGACCATAGTGTACGATTCCACATTTCTCCACTTGTTCTTACATACATTACTTATTACTTATGTATATGAAGGCCTCATTAGATTCTGACTCGCCACTTTACTGAAGGGTTTGCTGACTGTTCTGTTGGCGGTTACGTTATGACCTCTAGCCATTTTCTAATGTAGGGGTTCATCAGGTGATTTGCTACTTTTGGCGGTATTACCAGCCGTTAATGTAGCCGAAGTTGTGGCCATATCAGCCGACTCCGTTGATTTTGAAGCATCCATGGCGTTCTTAGTCTATGTAAGTGACTTATTTTGCTTCTCGGTAATAGTTGAAACCTCAGCAAATTCTTACTTCGTCAGAACTCTGAACGTTATCCGCTGCTCGTTTTGAAGTTGGGACATGTCGTTCCCTTTTTACGTTATTGGTGTGATCGGCTTGGGCGGCAAGACCAAGGGACGGACAGTGGGATAACTGAAGAAACTCGCTCCATTGGAGCAAGAAGGTTTCTTCAGGATGCGGTTGATTTCAGAGCCCATGTGCCGCGTTTATTAGTGTAGGGGGGATACATGTCCACCACAGCATACCCGCGGCATTATGGCAACCACGGGGTCGCAACTGTAACTTCTACACCGTTTTTTTCTCAGTATAATTCACCATTAGATGGCACGGTTTTGAGAATTTCTGTTTATTTTAATTTTTAAGTTTCAAGTTTTGATATTGATTTCTTTTATGGACTTGACATTCCTGAATATAAAACATTTTGATGGACATGAAAATATGCGACCACTAAAAATACATTTTCATATTTAATGACCAGTTTAGTGCAATCGGACATAACGATTTCAAGTACAGTCCAAATGATAATCTCTTGTTGGTATCAAATGGTATATTAATTTCATATAAAAAAATGCTATTAATCGTGACTCAAGTGGTAAGTACGAGTATTGGGGTGCTTAGCTATAATCTTCGATACGAGCCATAATCCATAAATTCAATAAAATTTTTTCTTTTTTATGGGACTAACACAACATACGACACATTAGTACACTCCAATTAACCACTTAAGTAATTTCCTCCTCCGAATGAGATTAAGACAAACGTAATTTGAGTTGTGGACATAGTTGTGCTGGTGGTCATATCATCGTTGTTAGTTGGTGTTGACGTCAGTCGGTCGGAGAGTCCGACGCCGCTCTTATCTGTTTTAGATTGCCAAGGCCCACTTTTGTTTCCCCAGTGTGTGATTCCAATCAAAACTCAACTCTTCTGGGAAAGGCCATATACTTGGAAACAAGTGTGTGCCCGTGCTCGTGCCACAGCGTCTTATCAGCGTGGCCAAGTATTTGATACAATTGTAGGTTCTGCAGAGACATACATCGTTTTCGTACCCATTTCCCCATTTCCCTACTTTTTGTTGTTTGTTCGCTTTCTGTTGCCTTTGATGATTTGATATCTTTTAACACTTTTACACACTTTTCTATTGTATCTCTAGTCTAGTTTACGACCCTAACATGATTTCATGTACCTTGTCCTGGTGTAGCCCGGAATAGTTGCACTCGCATTTTTTGTTGTTGATTTTTGTGGTGTATTACACTGGGCCGGCAGCGTGCCGTCGGTAACGTAGTGCTGCGATAACAACAAGTACGGCAGCAGCTCCAACATGACAAGCAAAGTCATTTGTTGTCGATTGGCCATTCTTATCGCAGGGTCGCCCGCCTTGGTGCCTCGCAACCTCTCGATAGTGCTGCGGTGCCGCGTGCGCTGATTACAATTGTCGCTCGTGCTAGAGCTGCAATCGCAATTGCATTACGGAAGAGGGTTAGATATGATAAAAAAATAGTTTGGCTTGTTTTAATTGATTATTTCAATTGTATTGGGGAAGCACATGCTACAGGTCCGGGCGAAGTTATCTAAATGACTTGGTTCACCTTACCCATGTACAGTGGTTTAATAATATTCTCTTTAGCGGGATATCGAAAGCACTCTGAGAGGCATACATTATTTTTGAACCAAATGACGAAAGTTAATCTAGATAATCTATTTGACCACCTCACGACATCCTTCAATAGTTTCCATGTAGAAGAAGAAGGTCCAAGGGTAAAACTAAATCACAATGGTGAGCTGAGCTACAGGTTAGGAAAAAGATCTGCAGGGGGTTATACAACAAGGCCAAGTATACTGGGGACACTAATGACTGGGATGCCCATAAAGAAAATCTCAAATTCTATAAGAATGGGCATTGCAAAGACTTCTTTGATATACCTTCGGTGGGAAACTGGAAAAGGTCTCAGATGCCGCAAGGTTGAGGAAGATACTATACCCAACGCCCTGTACGTTAGGTTATCTGCAGGATATTGATAATTCCCGGGCAGAGCTTGAGGATCGACGGGATATTGATAATTCCCGGACAGAGCTTGAGGATCGGACAAACCCGGACTTAGATGGGCGATAAACAGCTTTGAGCCGTTTAAATCACCTGCTCCTGTAGAAATGCATAAAATGTTGAAGCATTGGAGAAAAATTTATGAATGCTGTATTAGACTCTCTTATATTCGTAATCGATGGAGGGATACCAAGGTGGTATTCATACAGAAAGCGGAAAAGATATAGCTCACTAAACCAAATGACTTCAGTCCAATTAGTCTATCCTGGTTCCTGCTGAAAGGTCTTTCATTAAAGGAACACTGGCTACAAACACTTGTCGGGAAGCCAACATGCTTACAATGAGGGTAAGTCTACAGAATCGGCTCTGCATGATCTGGTGGGAACCATCGAATCGTCCCTACATTTCAAGGAATTCACTAAGGTGGTCTTTCTTGAAGGGACTTTTAACAACTGGGATACCAAAGTGGTACTCATACTCAAAGCGGAATGATATCACATACTAGGACAAAGGACTGCTGGCCAATTAGTCTATCCTCATCCCTGATGAAAGGTCTGGAAAGGTTCTTAAATTCTTTCATTAGAGAAAACATGAATAAAAAACTCTTGTCGGAAAACCAACATACTTGCAATAAGAATAAATCTACTGAACTTACGACCCTACATGAACTGGTGGGCACAATCGAATCGTCCCTACATTACAGGAATTCACTATGTTGCCCTGTCGCATCTAAGGGTGTACCATAGCTTGATAAGGCTAATTCAGCATTTGTTTACCAGAAGATGCATAACCTCTTAGACCTATAAGATTGGAGCTGCAAAGTCGTGGCATATGCGGACAACATTGTAATCACAGAAACGGGCAAAGTCCCCTGCTATATTCCACAGCTGGCTCTAAATAAATTGGCCAGATGGGCCAGAAGCAGTGGTTTTGGCGTTAAACTATACAATACAGAGTTGTTTCTCTTTACTAGAAAGCAGAGGATCTCACATCTGGACCTTCCTCGGCTAAATGGAACTGATCTACTTAGTTTTTTCTGAATGTGCAAAATGTCTAGCTATAATCCTAGATAGGAAATTGTTCTTCAAACTTGATGTATTGGAACGGCTAAGGAAGGCCAAAGTCGCCTTAGCTGTAGGGGAAAGTTGGGACCTCTCTATTAAAATCATCCACTTGATATATAAGTACATATTTAGCTGTAGATGGGCCAATACTACTGTACATACGAGTACAGCATTGTAGTGTTGTGGAAGGTAACTGATGAGTGATCCATCACCAGTCAGTGAAGGTTCAGGGAACTGCCAGACTTAGCATCAGCGGAGCTTTAGAGACTACAGCGACAAAGTTTCTACACGTCCTACTCCATCTACCGTCGATCGATTTCAAAATTGCAAACAGAGCGGCATTAAGATTAAACTATCCATCAAGGTACAAGAACTACGGCCACGTTAAAATATCGCACTGTAGCGCTATGGTAGCCGAAGTTTTATATACCAAAGTTGTACGTACACCTTCGGCAGGAACTTTTCCACTAAGATACCTGCCAGAGAGGAATGGGTTGGCAAACGCCAGCAAATAGAAATCTGCACTACTATACAGACTAGGCCGGGTCGATTTGTGGGGAGGCAAAAAAAAAGTCGACATTGCTCAGTGAAAATAGTATTCTAGGGATCAAAATAAGAAACTTTGCCGAAGGAAACATACCTCTAAAACGAATTCTGATGTCCCGGAATTTGGGTCGAACTTTTGGGTAGGGGCAAATTTTGAAAAATCCCACTTTGACTTATTTAGAGTGCTCCAATCGAGTCCAAATGTATGACCGACCTCCACTAACTTTGGAGGCCCGACCCACCCATGCCAGTGGCACACCCCCTGGGGGTTCCATACATGTGGACTCGATTGGAGCACTCTAAATGGGTCAAAGTGGTATTTTTTCCGGGACATCAGAATTCGTTTTAGAGGTATGGTTCCTGCGGCAAAGTTTCTTATTTTGATCCCTAGAATACGATTTTCACTGAGCAATGGGCGATTTTTAAATCGACCCGCCCTAATACAGACGTTTCGAAGGTTGACTTCGGATAACACTGCAAATAGTGTTGAGATAGCTCACCTACTACCAGACATTTGCAGTATATATCAAGTCGAAATAATGTCAATAAGGGAAGTCGCTTAGTGGCTGAGCATAGTGAGACCAACACTGATGTTCCCATTTAAGCGGAAAGTTAAGCTACCATCAAGTGTCTGGAGTCCACATACCCAAATTCACAGACTGCTCACGACTGACGCAGATCTTTTAACGAGATGGCTGTGGCAGTTTAACTTATGCCTCATATGGGTAACTGCCCAGTAAACTATTTTCCGAAAAAGCAATCGAGTAGGGAATTAAGCGGCTTTGTGCGTACTAATTCCCCACTCGCTTTCCTAACCGATTCTTTTTATAAAGGAATGAGACTTCCCGAACTAATTCTGAATTGCTGAAAATTAGAAAAATTAAAAAGAAAAACTAAATTTTTCCTTCGTTTTCATTTCTCTTTATTTTCTATTTTTTATTTTATTTTTATAGACTTATTTAGTTTTTATTTCGATCCGACGAGGATTTGAACCTGGGTAACTTGCTTAAAAACAGTGCATGCTAGCTCTCTGCACCACCAACGGTTTCGAACTCATCAACGCTAATTTCTACTAAACTTTTGAGGGAACCAGATTTTGTCGATAGCCTCGCTTACCTTTTGAGATTTTTGGAATTAAGCTGACAATTTGACAGTTCTATTTTTAGACTCGTTTACTTTTGCAGATTTTTAGAATTAAGTTCTCCATTAGAAAATCCAGAAAAAATATAGCACGTTATATTCCGGAAAGAAAAAATACAATGAAGAATTAATGTCTTGGCGCTAGTTCTACAGCTACTTTAATAGAATGCAGAGAACAATGCCTAAATGAGTCTTGGCAAACGAAACTGGAAGTATTTCTGGGCGAGTCAGTTACAAATACGAGTATAATCATTATTTTTTTACTGGGTGGGTATAGGGTATATTCCGGGGAACAGCAAAGAAGAATCGAAGAAGAATTTTCATATATTACAGAGTTGTGAGCCACTATCCACATGCAAGCTTTGGGTTATGCAAGAGGCAGTCAGGCAGTCCACCGAAAAATCGACAGAAATCGACACCTGTAGGGTACCTATACAAATCTGGCCAAGATAAAACCTAAGAAGGTACACATATCTCCTCGCACTAGAGATTAAAAGACTGTCTACATTATTGTCAGTTCTCAATGACTTTTACACAAGCTGCCGAGATAAGGAGGAAGTAGAAAGCATTAAACACCTTTGTTACTGTCCTGCATTGCATAAATGACGTTAGGATATACATACTGGGGTCGGCCTTTCTAGGCCGTGATTTTATAGATTAAGAGTACATGCCGCAATGGCCTAACCACACCGTGCTCTTAATAACCTACTTTATGCATGAGTACCAATTGATTCGGCGTTTCTGCCTCCTCCTTGGTTTGGAGCGGAACCCATCTAAAACTCCTGGTTATTCTTCGGTCATGGCATCCGGTTGATTCGCAACTACATGTCGAGCATGCGCTCTAAATGCTACCACTATGTCCCCGAAGGACTCGCACCAAACGTCAGGCTGAAACTTAAGTTCCTGGGGCCCTTGACTCCCGTGGTACCAGGTTACAGACTCTGGTCAGACCTCGTAGCCGAAGCTACTTCCACTTGGACACCAGAAAGTCCACGACTGGTGACCCACCTAGGATCATTTTCCAGTCCTTATCCCTAGCATCTGACTCACTGGTAGCACTAGGGACCTCAATTGATGTATGTGCAATGACCGGTGCAATACTTGACGCGTGATAGGTAGGACAGTGATTGTTACGTAGATTTCCTATTACATGAAAACAACCGTTATCTTTAATAAGTTTTGTCATTGGAGCTGGTGAATTGCCACCTTGTGACATTTTCAAGAACTGATCTAAACGAATACGTACAGTACATTTGAAACCAATTAAATTTTACTATTTAAATGATTTTTGACATTTGGTCCCTACTATTCTTTTAATAAGGAGTAGATAACCCAACTAGTCGTTTACTAAGAAGTAAATAACCCAAATGTTCATCTACTGAGGAATAGATAACTCAAATGTAAATCTACTAATGATTAGTTAACACGACTGTATCTATACTGAGAAGTAGATAATGAGTGTATAACCCAACTTTATGTCTACTAAGGAGTATATAAACCAACTGGTTGTCCTCTATGGAGTAGATATCCCGACTTTATGGAGTATATAACCCAACTGGTCGTCATCTAAGGTGTAGGTAACCCAACTGGTTGTCATCTAAGGAGTAGATATGCCAACTGGTTGACGTCTAAGGAGTATATGACACAACTTAATGCAGTATATAACCCAACTGGTTGTCAGCTAAGGAGTAGATAACCCAACTGGTCCTGTACTAAGGAGTAGACAACTCAGCATGTCGTTTAGTAAGGAGTAGATAACCCAACTGACGGTCTACTAAGGAGTAGTTAACTCAAGTGTATCTCTACTAAGAATTAGTTAATAAATCTATGCTTATACTGAGGAGTAGATAACCAAACTGGTTGTCATGTAATGAAAAGATAACCCATATTTATGGAGTACAAAACCGAACGGGTTGTCATCTAAGGAGAGTAGGTAACTCAACTGATCCTGTACTAAGGAGTAGATGTAGAATCTATGCCTATACTGAGGAGTAGATAACCCAACTGGTTGTCATGTAATGAGTAGATAACCCAAATTTATGGAGTACAAAACCGTCTAAGGAGAGTAGATAACTTAACTGGTCCTGTACTAAGGAGTAGATAACCCAGCATGTCGTTTACTAAGGAGTAGATAACCCAACTTATGGAGTATATAACCAAATATAAAAGGTAGATAACCCAACTGGTCATGTACTAAGGAGTAGATAACACAGCATGTCGTTTACAAAGGAGTAGATAACACAACTGACCGTCTACTAAAGAGTAGATAACTCAAATGTATCTCTTCTAAAGATTTCGTTAACACATTCTGATTGGGTAGACGGATGAACACAACATTTTGACTCAATATAATTTGGAATATTTAGAATTTAAAAACAAAATTTCCTTAAAAAAATGTTAATCGACTTAGCTCAATTTGGAATGAAGATATCGATATACAGGGTTTTCCAACAAGAGGTGTTATTTTGAATCACCCGGTATTTCGGTAGCTGTCACTTTTGAAGCTTTTATTCTTTGACATTTGACAAGTAGAAACTACGCCATTACTAAAAATGGAACGATACACGATTCAACAACGCACTGAAAATTGTTAAAAATCGCTACAAAAATGGTGAAAATCTTGCAGTCACAGTTCTCAAAACTAAAGCGTTTTTGGGTCGTCGTGAAGCACCTTGTCGGACCGCAATACAGAAATTGGTGGAAAAATTCGAGCTGTTGGGACAAGTTAGTGATGTGAAGAATACAACCCGTGCACGTCGCTCAAGAACAACTGAGAATATTGCTGCTCTACGCCAACAGCCCAGCGTCGATTCAAGACCTCAAAGATAGAATTCGTGAGGCTATCGAGAACATAAGGCAGCAACTTTGCGATTTGGTCATGGATAATTTCATGAAAAGGATATGGTCCTGTAAGCGTGGTCGTGGTGCCCAGTTGGCTGATGTTGTTTTTCATTATTAACGGCATACCTTCGTCTTTATTATGAAATAAACATCCGATCATTTATTTCAAAAAATGACATTTTTTTGAATACCAAAATAACGGAGGCCGGAAGTTGGGCCCCGTATTTGGGGCCAATTTTCTTTACAAAAACTGATTTAGGAAATTAACCCTAATCAAAAAAACAGTATGAAATGAAAATAAACCCCAAAAAAAACTAAGAAATGTTATCTTCGTAAATCTGGGGTATGTAATAATACACCTATACGAACCTATTTATACCCTACACCACGCTGTGGTACAGGGTATTATAAGTTTGTTTCACGGCAGATGTTTGTAACACCTGAAAATAACACAGCTAGACCCACCTTAAAGTATACCGATCGACTCAGAATCACTAGCTGAGTCGTCTGTCCATGTAAAGTTGTTCGTCGACTACAGGTCGCAATTTCACTCCGATCGTTCTGAAATTTTGCAGTTTAGAGTATTTCGCAGCTGTTAAGATCGCTACTGAATTTGGTTGAAATCGATTCAGATTTAGATATAGCTCCCATATATATATTTCGTCCGATTTGGCCCTTCAGTCCTATAGAAGCTGTATTTTACGTCCAATCCTTTTGAAATTTAGAATGGTAGAGTTTCTTGATCCATGAACCAACATTGTCGAATTTGAAGAAAATCGGTTAAGATTTAGCTGTAGCTCCTATATACATATATATGTTTCGTCCGATTTTGCCCTTTCGTCCTATAGAAGCTGTATTTTACATCCAATCGTTTTGAAATTTAGAATGGTAGAGTTTCTTGATCCATGAACCAACATTGCCGAATTTGAAGAAAATCGGTTAAGATTTAGCTATAGCTCCCATATATATGTTTCGTCCGATTTTGCTCTTTAGTCCTGTAGAAGCTGTATTTTACATCCAATCCTTTTAAAATTTAGAATGGTAGAGTTTCTTGACCCATGAACCAACACTACCGAATTTGAAGAAAATCGGTTAAGATTTAGCTATAGCTCCCATATATATGTTTCGTCCGATTTGGCCCTTTAGTCCTATAAAAGCTGTATTTTACATCCAATCGTTTTGAAATTTAGAATGGTAGAGTTTCTTGATCCATGAACCAACATTGCCGAATTTGAAGAAAATCGGTTAAGATTTAGCTATAGCTCCCATACATATGTTTCGTCCGATTTTGCTCTTTAGTCCTGAAGAAGCTGTATTTTACATCCAATCATTTTGAAATTTAGAATGGTAGAGTTTCTTGATCCATGAACCAACACTACCGAATTTGAAGAAAATCGGTTAAGATTTAGCTATAGCTCCCATATATATGTTTCGTCCGATTTGGCCCTTTAGTTCTATAGAAGCTGTCTTTTACATCCAATCGTTTTGAAATTTAGAATGGTAGAGTTTCTTGATCCATGAACCAATATTGTTGAATTTGAAGAAAATCGGTAAAGATTTAGCTATAGCTCCCATAGATATGTTTCATCCGATTTGGCTCTTTAGATCCAATCGTTTTTATACCCTACACCACACTGTGGTACAGGGTATTATTTAAGTATAAAATGTCCCAAAAGTAAATTTATGTAAACAATTTATACATGAATTACAAAATTTATATATCAGAGTTATTCAATATTTCGAGAGTAGTGTAGGGTATTATATAGTCGGCCCCGCCCGACTTTAGCCTTTCCTTACTAGTTATACCCTCACTTTAGTGTGACGAGGGTATATATCATTTGCTACGGAAAAAAGTGTAACACATCGAAGGAGTGACCTAAGACCCCAAGTATGTTCGGCGGAAATCCGTTTTGGGTCATTTTAAGTCGAATGAGCAATGTCCGTCCGTCTGTCTGTCTGTCTGCCTGTCTGTCTGTCTGCTGGCTGGTGCGCACGATAACTCTCGAAAGGAGTAACCGATTGACTTCAAATTTCGTATGTGGTAATATTTTTTTCTATCTCCGGCTAAGTTCGAAGATGGGCCATATTGGTCCACTCCTTCTGGTACCTCCCCCACAAAGGGTTAAAATGTTGTGAAATATTGATTCTTTAATAACTGCTATTATACGTATTCGAATCTTCTGAAATTCCACACATAGTATTAGTTTGTTAGTCGCTATCAACTCGAGAAAAATGGGCGAAATTGCCACGCCCCTTTTGGTACCTCCCACACAAATGCACCATTTTGCACTAAAAGTTAAAAGCTTATGACATTAATACCAGTGTTTAGAAATACTTGAAATTTTGTACAGTGTAATGCTTTTATAGTGCCTACAGTCCAGTGAAAAATGGGCGTTATTGCCGCGCCCATTTTGGTACCTCCCACACAAATGCACCATTTTGCACCAAAAATTAACAGTTTATAAAATTAATATCAGTGTATACAATTACTTGAAATTTTGTACAGTGTAATGCTTTAATAATGTCTATAGTCCAGTGAAAAATGAGCGTTATCACCACGCCCCTTTTTTGTACCTCCCACACAAAATGGCCAAATTATACCACAATTTAATATCTCAACGTTGATATAGCAGTCCATATAAACGGTTACAATTCGGCACAGTGCAATGTATTTAAAGTATCTACTGTTCAGCAAAATAAAGGTGTATTTCTTAAACCCCCTCTGGTACCTCCCACAAAAATTTACAGAATAATTTGTGTAATATTCAATATTACATTACTCACAAAGTGAGGGTATACCTTAGTCGGTTTACCCGACTGAAACTTTCTTACTTGTTTTTAATTATAAATCTTTTCCTGCGCGGAAACCCCAAAAAAGCAGACAAAAAATGTAATTAAGCCGCGAAAAAAAATGTTTTTGTTTGACACGTTATTTTTTTGGGGCCCATATTCATAAAAATGTTGGGGTGTATTTTCCTGGGGCCCAATTTCATTTCGCCCAAAATAACACCTCTTGTTGGAAAACCATTTATATTATATTTTTCTGGAGCTGAGCGGTCAATTCGGCTTAAGCCAGCCAAATCAATATCGATTATCATCTACATCTTATATTGTAAAAAATGTTACCCCGTCAACGTGAAATAATAGAAAATATTTGCAAATATTTACATCTTATATTTTAATTTCTATTTCTATTTTGCGTCGTATCTGTAAAAAATGTTACCCCGTCAACGTGAAATAATAGAAAATATTTGCACTTTTTAAGCCGAAATGTTTTAGAAAATTGCATTTTTCGAGAAAAGAGCAAATAAAATGTTGCACTTTTTCCAGAATCGAAATCGTCATAAGATAAACACACTGCCATAACTATTATGGTTCTGTGGTAGACAAATTCTACAACTTTTTCGTATCCAAAACATACTGTGCAATTTGTTTGACGCGCCTTTGTCATTGCTCTATCAGTGGTCAGTTGCGGCGGCGGTGGTGGCACTGTCGTTAAGCTGTCTCCACTGCGTGTTCTTATCATAAATTATGCTCATCGTCCGTTTACTGTCCCACTTGTTTTTGACGAATGATAGGGAGCGTTTGGTTGACGACGGCGGTGCTGGTGATTGGTGGTCACCCATCAGACCAGTCCATCATTCGCTTAATCGCTTCGCAAAAGCATGAATAATTCCAAAGTTCAGCAAAATAATCACAAATAATACATTTAATAAATTAAATAGATACGTATGCACTGTATATATGTATATACGATGTGTGAGTGTTTTTTTTGTTAATTTTTATAAATTAAGATTGAAATAATATTGTCGTCACGTTAGTCAGTCGCATTTGCCGCCTCATGCGATCGTGATTGTGACTACGTGATTAATGACGTGCGACATGCAGCGCCCTTCACACCACTTCGCCGGTCGACCGATCTATTTGACAGTCTGCCTGCCCTCTGGTCGGGCGTCTAGCCTTTGTTTGAATTGCTTTTGGGGAATTTGTTGTTTTTCCCCTCAAATCGGTTTTGCATTGTAATTATTTAATTTAACGCCTCTAAGTATTGTGAAATTAAACTCAAAGTGCATTTGTTTATTCATTTGTGTTTTTGATAAAGATTTTCTATATTACACGATCAACACACATCCATCCATTTCGAGTAGCTAGTAGAGGTCATTTAATCAGTTGAATATCATTATCAGCCCAACTGGGAGACTATGAGTCACTGGGATGCTATGGAAAATTTTCTAATGTAATCTTAATTTAAACATTTTTCACTGCAAACATCATCAGCAATAATCCTGAGTATTAATAGTATCTATTCTTCAAGTACACTATGTGTGCACCAAAATGTAACTTCACTGTGCCCAACATTTATCGCATAATTACATTGCGCTGAGAAGAATGGGTACCACCATTTTTCTTTATCACTTCAAATTTTTGAGATATTCGTCCGCATTGAATAAAATGTGGAAACTTGAATTTCTGGAAAACTATTGATCCCAGAAGAATAAAAATTTAAAATCCGGCGGGACCGTATTAGTGGGCATGACAGTTAAATATTAACAAAAGTAATTTCACTTTAGAAACTATTGGCCGAAGAAGGCTGGAATTTGTATTGTGAGGTAGTAGGGCCAGTATCAAAACCTTCATCGAAAAATTATTCTAAATCAGTATATAAGTAGTGCTTGCAGAAACCAGTACCTTCCAAATTTCATGTATACTCGTATCTGATGAGAAATGCGGAATCTATAAAACTTAGATGCACAATCGGAGTATAGGTATATCAGGGTTATATATAAACCATGAACCGATTTTTTTTTAAATTTTACAGGTATTGTTCTTGTTTGAAAAAATTTTTTCTAATTAATTATGTAAGTATCTACTGTAGATCAGATGACCAATTTGAACATCTACTTTAAGGTAGATGCCCCCTTTGGTCGTCTACAACAGAGTAGATCATACATTTGGTCGTCTACTACAGAGTAGATGATACATTTGGTCGTCTACTACAGAGTAGATGATACATTTGGTCGTCTACTACAGAGTAGATGACACATTTGGTCGTCTACTATGGAGTAAATGACTCTTTTGGACGTCTACTATGGAGTAAATGACCCTTTTGGACGTCTACTACAGAATATATGACCCCTTTGTTCGTCTGCTACAGAGTAGATGACCCATTGAGTCATCTGCAATAGAGCGATGACTCATTTCCCATCTTCTATAAGGCAGATGACCCATTTAGTGGTCTGCTATAGACTAGATGTCCCATTTTATCGTCTCCTATAAAATGGAACATATACCCTATCGACCCGTTTGGTCATCTAATATAGAATAGATGCCCCATTTGGTTATCTACTATAGAATAGATGTCCCATTTGGTTATCTACTATAGAGTAGATCGCTCATTTGGTCATCTTCTATAGAGTTGATGACCCATTCGATCATATACTATAGATTAGACGACCCATTTGGTCACCTACTATAGAGTAGATGTTCCATTTGGCCATCTAATCTAGATGACACATTTGGTCATCTACTACAGAGTAGATGACCCATTTGGCCGTCTACTATAGAGTAGATGACCCATTTGGCCGTCTACTATAGAGTAGATGACCCATTTGGTCGTCTACTATAGTGCGGATGACCCATTCGGTCATCAGCTATATAGTGACGCAAACGGATGACACATTTGGTCATCTATTACAGAGTATATGACACATTTGGACATCAACTATCGAGTAGATGACCCATTTTTCCATCTACTATCGAGTAGATGACCCATTTGGTCATCTACTATAGAATAGATGACCAGTTTAGTCATCTGCTATAGAATGATGACTCATTTGGTGGTCTACTGTAGAGTAGATGGCCCCTTTCGTCATCTAATATAGGACAGATGACCCATTTGGTGTTCTGCGATCGAGTATGACATATACTCCATCGCAGACCACCAAATGTCCATTTATCGTCTGCTATAAAGTAGATGACCCATTTGGTCATCTACTATAGAATAGATGACCTATTTGGTCATTTACTATAGAATAGATGACCTATTGGGTTTTACTATAGAATAGATGACCTATTTGGTCATTTACTATAGAATAGATGACCTATTTGGTCATTTACTATAGAATAGATGACCCTTTTGGTCAAAGACTATAGAGTAGATGTCCTATTTTATTATCTACTAAAGAGTGGATGTCCCATTTGGTCACCTACTACAGAGTAGATGTCCCATTTGCTCATCTAATATAGAATAGATGTCGCATTTCGTCATCTAATATAGAATATATGCTCCATGTGGTTATCTACTATATAATAGATCGCCCATTTGGTGATTTAGTCGTCTACCGTAGAGTAGATGACCCATGTGGTCGTCCACTATAGAGTTGATGGACCATTTGGTCGTCTACTATAAAATAGATGGCATTATATAGATCATATGACCTATTCGGTAATCTACTATGTAGTAGATTTCCCGTTTGGTCATCTACTACAGAGTACACGGCCAATTTAGTCGTCTACTATAGAGTAGATGGCCCAGTTGGTCATCTGATATAGGGCAGGTGACCCATTTGATGGTCTGCGATCGAGTATATGTCCCATTTTATCGTCTGATATAGATTAGACGACCCATTTGGTCATCTACGTTAGAATAGATGACACATTTGAAATTTCCTATAGATTAGAAGACCCATTATTTGGTCATATACTATAGAGTAGATGTCCCATGTGCTCACCACCTACGGAGTAGATGTCCCATTTGCTCATCTAATATAGAATAGATGCTCCATGTGGTTATCTACTATAGAATAGATCGCCTATTTGATCATTTAGTCGTCCACTATAGAGTACATGGATCATTTGGTCATCTTATATAGAGCTGATGACCCATTTTGTTGTATGTGATCGAGTATATCTCCCATTTTATCGTCTGCTATAGAGTAGATGACCCATTATTTGATCATGTACTATAGATTATCCCATTTTGTTATCTATAATAGAGTAGATGTCCCATTTGGTCACCTACTACAGAGTAGATGTCCTATTTGCTGATCTAACATAGAATAGATGTCGCATTTCGTCATCTAATATAAAATAGATGCTCCATTTGGTTATCTATTATAGAATAGATCGCCTATTTGGTCATTTAGTCGTCTACTATAGAGTAGATGACCTATTTGGTCGTCCACTATAGAGTAGATGGACCATTTGGTCGTCTATTATAAAAAAGATGGCATATTTGATAGTCTTCTATAGATTATATGACCTATTTGGTAATCTACTACATAGTAGATTTCCCATTTGGTAATCTACTACAGAGTACACGGCCCATTTAGTCGTCTACTATAGAGTAGATGACCCATTTGGTCATCTACTAATGAGTGGATGACCAATTTGTTCGTCTACTATAGAGAAGATGAGCGATTTGGTCGTCTACTATAGGGTAGATGTCGCATTTGGGCGTCTGCTATGGGGTAGATGTCGCATTTGGGCGTCTGCTATGGGGAAGATGACACATTTTGTCGTCTCTTAAAGATTAGATGGACCATACGGTCATCTACTGTAGTGTAGATGACCCATTTGGCCATCTACTCTATAGTAGATGATCATTTCGCCATCTACTATAGAGTAGATGACCCATTCTTCCATCTTCTATAGAATAGATGACCCATTCGGCCATCTACAATAGAATATATGACCCATTAGATGACATTTATTTATCTGCTATAGAGTGGTGACCCATTTGGTCATCTGCTATAGAGTGGTGACCCATTTGGTCATCTGCTATAGAGTGTATGACCCATTTGGCCATCTATGTAGAGTAGATGACCCATTTGGCCATCTAAGTCACATTGACCCATTAAGTTATCTGCTAAAGAGTGGTGACCCATTTAGTCACCTGCTATAGAGTGGTGACACATTTGGTGGTCTACTATAGAGTAGATGACCTATTTGGTCATCAGCTGTAGAGTGGATGATCCCTTTGGTCCATCTACTATAGATTATATGACACATCTACTATTGAGTAGATGACCCATTCGTCCATATACAATAGAGTAGATGACCCATTTGAGAAGATGTCCATTTTAATTTCCTACTAAAATAAAAAAATATATATTTAAACAACAATAATTTTTTTCATTTTAAATTATTTTATAAATTTAAATTAATTACATTTGAGTATTGGTATTTCTAGTTTCAAGTTAAATCATTCCTTACTTTTAGGAAAAAGTGAACCAGACATATATAAAAACTCCTAACAGAATCTGTTTTAGTACTAATCTTAACGATATTGTAATTTTCTGCAGTATTGCAAAATACTAGCCATGATCAGGTGATTGGATTGAAACATTCCTAGCGGTTTTGCCATTTCTGGGGCACAAACAGAATAAATTGCACCTTTGAATTAATTAGCATTTTAGAACACATTTCTGTTCCAAATGACCGATATTCAAGTGCGTTGTAAATTGTGCAAAAAAATAAGCGGTCAATGGCCGCAATTATTACATATTCATTAAGGTAAATAGTTGGTCACCAAGACCACCACAGCCGATTGGTAAAATATTTATTGTGAAACACAAGTTATTTGTTTCAGAGAGACAGACAATGCGGTCGTTGCATCACATGTTATTTTATATATCTGACTGGGTCAAATGATGTATTTTTATTGTAACACTAGAAAATAGCCGTTGATTCGCAAGAGAAATTATTATTTATAAAATAATTTTAAATAAATAATGTAAATATTTTTCTTATTAGGCTTTGGAAGGATATCCTTCATTTAGGCTGTCTTCCTAGAAAGTTATTCAATGTGGCCATTTGTATCGTAAACTGAAAAAAGTTTCCTAATGTTAAAGAAAATGGCATGGATTGGGCACCAAAAATACTAAAACATTAAAGACATTTCATACTTAAAGTAAAGAAAATTTTGCTTAATACTAATTATAGTTTCATAACTTTAAGTACAAAATAAACATATTTCAAAGTTTTATTGTTTTTGGTGTCAATTTTCAGTGTATACTCGTATATTCATTTGTTGTTAATAGATATGTTCACAGAGAAAAAAAATTAAAGATTATAGCCAAA
Source organism: Eudasyphora cyanicolor (assembly GCA_963930755.1). Taxonomy (NCBI): domain Eukaryota; kingdom Metazoa; phylum Arthropoda; class Insecta; order Diptera; family Muscidae; genus Eudasyphora; species Eudasyphora cyanicolor. The sequence continues at coordinate 264,942,106 of OZ005735.1, read as the reverse complement.
TACATCCTAATCTTTAAAATATCCTATCTTTATTTTGAGCATACAACTTAGTTATTATAAATATAAGGACGTTTTTGGATAAAATATTAAAATAAGCTAAATTTTTTCCCTCTGTGTATGTGTTAATCGATCGCATATGATTATTCGACTATTCACAACAAATTTAATGATTTCTCTTAGATAATATGTATTTTAAAATTTCACTGGTTCTAGGATTATTTTTGTGAAATTGAGCTATGAATAATTATTCTTTCGGTGTAGCTTTAATAAATTCATAAAATTCTGTAGCAATAATCTATTGATTATTCTGTATTTTAGATTACTTATGTAACGACATTAGTCCCGCAATGAAAATGGGGGTACACTTCGACTGGTAGTTCTTTATTTCGATACCTTCATTCCAAAGAATTCTCAGGCGAATTGGCATGTTTTTAGGGACATTGCAATTTTAAATACTTAATAATTCTAATTATTTTCAGTCAAAATTTGATATTTATCTGACAACCCAATCAAAAGTTATTCATAAAATAGTTTAGGTTATTCGGTTTCCATCACAATGGAATTTCATAAAACTTTGGTCGCCTCTCCTCAGAAAATACCATGATTTGGAATGGAGTTATCGATTTGCTCTGGAATATTACAAAATAGCTTCCACGATCAGGTGATTGCACTGAAAGAAAAAATATTTGCACATAAACGAAAATGTGTCTACAATTGTATATTTCTGACAACAGTAAATACTTTTGCTAATACTCGTAATTGAAATAAATAATTTTCACTTCGACAAAGAAAATTTTTAACGTGTGGAAATTTGTAGTTGTCTAAAATATCGTTTCTGTAGAAAGGTTTTTTCTTTGCGTGTTGATTGCATTTCTGTGAAGACACGCTGAATAAAATGAACTTTGGAATTAATTCACATTTCAAATTCTTGTAAATTGCACAAATTGTGCAAGAATCAGCGGTCATTGCCCGCAATTAATACATATTCATTAAGGTAAATGGTTGGAAACTCATTTGTCACAATAGCCGCACAGTAATACGGTATCGAAATCCATCGGTCAAAATTGTGTAACTTTTCTTCTAGTTCTGGATTTTCGAGTTCTAGAACATTTATAGAAAAAAACCGATATTTTATTGACGTATTTTATTTCGGCTTAATTTTAATTATAATTTTTATATAATTTTAATTTTATTTTATAATTTTAAATATTTATTTTTAATTTTTCTCATATTATTTTTGTCCAAAAACCATATAAAACGAAAGCTTAGGCAATTTCCTTTCCATTGTTTATCTATAGAAATATAAAATAGAGGTTGAACAACATATTTTAGCATAACTTGAGAACCATTATTCTAATTGGTTCAGGAAAGCTTTGAAGAATCCTAAATTAAATAGATTTCATCTTCTTTTAATATTATTTTTCATCCTATCAGTGGTTTCAGAGATATCTTATAAGATATTGCGAAAAATCCCATTTTTGTTTTATTTTGTAATGGCATTTCTTAACAACTTAGTTTAATAAGTTTTTTGTAAATACCAATTTAAAAAAAATTTAGAGACAAGTATTCTCAGTAGAACGGACATTTTTGAAGACGAATTTCCAAAAAAGTCACATTTTAGTGTAGGAGGGTATATATCATTTTCTACGGACCAAAAGCGTAACACATCGAAGGAGTGACCTAAGAACTCAATTATATTCGGCGGAAATTCCTTTTAGGATATTTTAAGTCATTTAAGCTATGTCCGTCCATCTGTCTAGGTGAGGCGCACGATAACTCTGGAACGCAGTAACGGATTGTTTTCAAATTTGATATGTAATAATATTTTTTTCCAGCTCAGGCTGGACGTTAGAAGGTGGGGCATATTGGTCCACTCCTTCTAGTACCTCCCTCACAAAGGGTTAACATTTTGTGAAATATTTATTCTCTAAGAACTTCTATACTACTCGTATTCTGTAGTTCCAAACATAGTAATAGTTTATCTGTCGCTATCAGCTTACGAGTAAATGGGCGAAGTGTCCCGAAGGGTCGGTACCTCCCTCACAAAGGGACAATTTTGTACAAAAGGTTAACTGCTAATAACATTAATACTGTTGTTTTCACGAATAACAACACAAGTCCAAAAATCGATATTTTCAGGGGAGCGTATACAAGTTTTGTGTTCTAAAGCATTTCTTATGGGAAATGGCTAATTTATATGGAAATATGGTTTTCCAACAAGAGGTGTTATTTTGGTATTCAAAGAAAAATTCCATTTTTTGAGATAAATGATCGAACGTTTATTTCCCAATAAAGAGGAAGGTATGCCGTTAATAATGAAAAACAACATCAGCCAAATGGCCACCACGACCACGCTTACGGGACCATATCCTTTTCATGAAATTGTCCATGACCAAATCGCAAAGTGGCTGCCCTATGTCCTCGATAGCCTCACGAATTCTATCTTTGAGGTCTTGAATCAGCGCTGGGCTGTTGGCGTAGACCTTATCGTTCACGTGGACCCAAAGGAAGAAGTCGCAAGGTGATAAATCACAAGATCTCGGTGGCCAATTGTGATCACCTCTTCGAGAGATAACACGGTCCGGAAACTTTTCCCGTAACAGAGCAATGGTTTCGTTGCTTGTGTAGCACGAAGCGCCGTCTTGTTGAAAGTAAACGTTGTCCAGATCACTACCATCCAACTCCGACCATAAAAATCATTTATCATCTCTCGATAGCGCAATCCATTCACCGTAACTGTTGATCCAACCTCATTTTCGAAAAAGTAGGGTCCAATGACCCCGCCGGACCATAAACCGCACCAAACAGTTACACGTTGAGGATGGAGATGCTTCACAACAATAACTCTTGGGTTTTCCGAGCCCCAGATGCGACAATTTTGCTTGTTGACGTAGCCACCGAGGTGGAAATGGGCCTTATCAGTCAAGATGATTTTCGATTTTTCGAATTTTAATAATTTTAGTGCGTTGTTGAATCATGTATCGTTCTATTTATACCCTACACCACACTGTGGTACAGGGTATTATAAGTTTGTTTCACGGCAGATGTTTGTAACACCTGAAAATAACACAGCTAGACCCACCTTAAAGTATACCGATCGACTCAGAATCACTAGCTGAGTCGATTTAAGCATGTCTGTCCGTCCGTCCGTCCGTCTGTCCATGTAAAGTTGTTCGTCGACTACAGGTCGCAATTTCACTCCGATCGTTCTGAAATTTTGCAGTTTAGAGTATTTCGCAGCTGTTAAGATCGCTATTGAATTTGGTTGAAATCGGTTCAGATTTAGATATAGCTCCCATATATATCTTTCGTCCGATTTGGCCCTTTAGTCCTATAGAAGCTGTATTTTACATCCAATCGTTTTGAAATTTAGAATGGTAGAGTTTCTTGATCCATGAACTAACATTGCCGAATTTGAAGAAAATCGGTTAAGATTTAGCTATAGCTCCCATATATATGTTTCGTCCGATTTGGCCCTTTAGTTCTATAGAAGCTGTATTTTACATCCAATCGTTTTGAAATTTAGAATAAACAATTTATACATGAACTACAAAATTTATATTTCAGAGTTATTCAATATTACGAGAGTGGTGTAGGGTATTATATAGTCGGCCCCGCCCGACTTTAGCCTTTCCTTGCTGGTTTTAGTAATGGCGTAGTTTCAAATGTCAACGAATAAAAGCTTCACAAGTGACAGCTACCGAACTACCGGGTGATTCAAAATAACACCTCTTGTTGGAAACCCCTAGATAAACTCACGTTTTAAGTCTTTTGAGTAAAGTCCATCCGTCTGTCTGTCGGTACGATAAATGTCGAAAGGAGTAACCGATTGACTTCAAAATTGATATGTGATATCTGTGCGACATTTAATATCAGTATTCCATTGGTTCTGGCAAGCAAACCAATTAATAAATTATTACTCAGTTAATAAATTACAGCTAGAACAAAAGTTACAGAATTCTGGCCGATGTATTTCGATATCGGACCAGTGTGCGCCGATTAGTAAAATGTTTATTGTAAATCACACGTTTCTTTTTTTTTGGGTGGTCTATAAAGACAACCGCGGGTTTGCCCAATGGCTGTATTGCGGTTCTTGCATCACATATGACTATATACATTTGTATATAATCATGTGACACAGGATTTATTTTTATTTTTTGCATTTGTTTTTATAAAATGCTGATTTGAAATAACTTGGACCAAGGCAATTTTATGGGGAAAAAAAATTAAAGACATTTGGCGCCAAAGACAATCTAATATTAATAGAAGTCCTTTGTATACTTATATTTATGATAATTTATTTAGTATGTATTAAGAAAATTGTCTTATTTAAAGAATAAAATGTCCTTATCATTACTTTGTATTGTCTTTGACGTCAAATCAATGTCATTGTCTTTAACATTAGGACACATTTTCAATGTATTTTAGAAATTTTCAATGTTTTATCAAATCAATCCTTTGTTTTGAAAACTAATCCTTTGTTTTTCGATTTTATGAAACTTATTACTCTGCCTACGTTTATTGTATTTATGTATTTTTTCACAATGACTAGTATTGTTATTTATTGCCGTATTAAACTGTTACGGATACGGATCGCGGCACATGATTGTTCGTTCACATGTGAACAGATAAGAAATCTTGTGCGTCAGCAAGATCAGTCTGCGTCTGAATCGTTCGAGGGTCCGTCGAAGATGATCGTGTCGTGTGTCGTATGTTGACGTTGTTTGATGTCATTCATTTTGGGGCGGGGGCATAATATATATGTTATGGTTTGGCAAAAAAAATTAGCAATAAAAATGTGTTTTCTTAAATATCAGACAACAAAGTCCAAAGTCAAGAGTTTTTAAAAAGTAATATGTTGAAAAAGACACACCCAAAATCAGAAAATACGGAGAAATTGTTTATTATACCGATTAATTCTTTAATATTTAATTAATTCTTTTTCTTTATCAAATCTTGTTTTTGACATATTTTTCCTCAAAATGTAGTGGGAAATTAAGAGATTTGTTATTTTAAATTTGAAATGAAAATCTTTGAAATACATTTTCCATGAATGCGAAAGAAATGTAGAAGACCTAGTGCCAAACATGTTTCTTAAAGTACTCGACCTTTAACTAAACAAATGTCATCAAATGTTATAGAAATCATTGAATCGCCACTCAAATTGTTACCAACTTCAGACTGCTATAGCTGTCAAACGGTAAGGATGTGAAGATAAATTCCCGAGTTAACTGCATTTCACACCCAAGACGCAAACCCATCGGTTCCTGCCTGCAATCGTTTTTCTTACCGAATTCCAAAATCTCTGCTAGAATAAAATATACTGGAGCGCCCCAGTAGGTGAGTTGGTAGCGTGCTTGCCTATGAGTTTGGGGGTTGTGGGTTTGATTCCCACCAGAGGCTCTGGTCTGTCGCTGCAAAATCTGGCCACATGGTCTTTGTAACCCGACTTTTCCCTGGACCGTAGAATTAGACTATAAATTTACTTTGTATTGTAATTCATATAAATACATATAAAACTTCTACGATATTTCTTATATACTCGTATACGACAGATATAGGAAAGCCAATATCTCGAAAACTAGAATGCATGCATCGGTCGAGCAAAAAACACAAGCAGCTGTCAGCTGCCGCAGCTTCTACACACACTGGACATCTACACATCGGCCAAGGCTAGCACTTCAACAATATGTAATCCATGTCTCGTCCATTTTTCGTCATGCGAGAGGAACATCCCGGAATGCCATCTCCGTATATTTCTGGTCCCTGCTGAGAACGAACAAAATCCCGAACCTTAGATCTGCACCGATTGACAAAAAGGAATTCACAACCGCTCAACATCAGGAATTCTTCTTCAGGAATTGATCTGCCCTTGGCCCCATCAGGGAGTACAGTGACAGTATGCCTTGAGGGTCGTCGCCGTATACATTATCTACGGTCTTGATTTTTGAAACACCCCTGCAAGATCCCCAGCAGCAGCATCAGATAGCACAGCACACTGTAGCAACTCCTGTCTTCGCGTCAATATCAGAGAAATTCTATATTTTATGAGTCGGAGAAACATCAAGGTCGCTGCGATCCAAGAAACAAAGCTGACCGAAGCCTACTGCCTGCATAGTTGTGATTCCTACAATCATGCTCGGTAGGTTTGGCTTACGAAGTGGAGGTGGGGAACTTGATATCCTATTACACCATTCTGTGTAATATAATATACCTAGCTCGTCTAAGCTTTACTCTGGTTGACTAGCAGAACAAGACTTGACGGTTCTGCTGGGATAGAGCTAAATAACGTATATGTATATACCACCGGTTGGCAGCGCGTCATTTTTCTGGTTTCAGACCATCTCCCCATAATCCTATCCATAGATAGACCATCTGACTTCATTATCCGTGAACGCCGTTCTATTCTCAATCAGAGGAGAAATATCTGGAAGGTTTCAGAGATTTTACCAATCAACGCTTCAATGAATTACCTTTTCCATCCGATTTAAGGGTAGTTGAGAAGAAATTTTGGGACATCAGTAACGCAGCAGCCACTGGCTTTATCCAAGCTGGTCGAATACCCGAAATACAACTACAGTTATGAAGAAAATATTAACTTCGTATGAAGGGTACTGCTCCCAAAAAATCCGACACAAAACCTGATTGAAGAAATTATAAAGCAAATGTCTTTCTTCTGTGGAGTTATCTCAATACTATTTTGTATACCCTTACCAGACATATTTGATTTATGTCCGCCCGTCCGACTGTGTGCTTGCTGGTGAGCCAAATTGGACCAATGTATCGGAATTCTTCTATTCAACCTTTCCACAGTGCCTACAGATACGTTTAAATTGCAACAGCTCTTTTGGTACATCGCACGCAAAGGGAACAAATCGTACCAACAATAAATAAATGTAATAACAAAACACATACAGACTCTTGAAATTATGTACCGTGCAGTGTTTTGAAGTACCTACGTTCACCACAAAATTTAAATACAGTATTTTTCGCTTAGCTGCATTACACATAAGAGCCAATTTATGTTTGCATTTCATTTAAGTGCACAATGCAAAATCAGCATCAACATTTCTTCGCTTAAGTGCACATAATGCAGTTATATGAATCCCAGAAGTGCACATTTGTACAGCTAAATGACTATTATAACATATTGCATATTTAAGTGCGTTCATTGCCAAAGAAAGCTTATCAAAAAATACTGTATTTGTCAAGCCCCTTGCATACATATAACCACATAGAAATTCATAGATTATATATGTACATAAATACAAATTTATAATTTCATTAGGCGACTTCCTCAACTGAAATTTTCTTATGTGATTTTCTATTCATTAAATTAATATTTGCATTTCAGGGATTTTTTGTACTGTCATAAAAACACACATAATTGTAATTCAAATTACCAGTACACGACAAAAATCCCTCGTCTGGGCTCAGTCAAAGGTGAAAATTCAAATTTGTGCCTAACACTTCTGGCATTATGCAAAGAGGCGCTTGGAGGTCCGCTGGAGGTCTATTGGAGGTCTGGTGGTCTACATGCACGCTTAACGGACTCAATCTATACTATAGAGAATACTATCACTGTTCGCTTATTATGTTCCGCTACACTCCAATCCAGTCCGCATGACAAATGACAATTTAAATGGGTTATTGTATAATTGACTTACGGTCTGTAAGTCGGTCTGTTGCTCTGTCGGTTGTTGGCGGCCTTTGTCTTTGCATTTGTTCGTTTCTCTGTTCCCCCATTCTGCCCAAGTCGAGGTATTTCTATACAATATTTTGTCGCTGTTTTTTTTGTAGTCAGTCGAAATTAAAGCTCTGTCATTTCTCTATAGAGGGACAGACAGAAGACGGACGGACAGACAGACAGACAGACAGACAGACATATGCGTGTATGTGAATTGGTTCAATTTTAAATTGTTTTTATCATCTGTTCATTTTGTTCGTTTCTTTGCTTTTATTATTTTCCTATGTTGTTGTCGTTATTGTCGTTGTTGTTTGTTTTTGCTAAATATTATAAATCTTTTGTGTGCAAATGTAGTGACGGAGGCACGTGCCGCAATAAGTGCACGTACGCCGTACCGTTCCCCATAGTTCCCAACTGATTTGACAAATTGTCTGCTCGTCTTTTCGCAAAATAACTACAGAATAATTATGCACATCCATTCATTCATATTCATACATCTGAATGTACATTAAGGCGGGGTGACATTCGAAGACGTTTTAGTCATGTTCGTCTGTCTCTTGAAATCACACTGCAGTTCTTAATAATAGAGCTAGGATGATCAAAATTGGAAATATTTGTTACAGTTGCAGATGTGAATTTTCCTTTTAATTATTTACCACCAATATATCATAACAAAAATCATATATGTATGTGAAAAGGCCATGACATTGTAAAAGGTTTTCAAGAAAATCAACATATAGGATATCTTGTTTGGAGCATTTTAAATATTTATCAAACAAAAAAATTATACATAGGAGTTTTGGTAACCGAACATTCACATCGAGCCTCAAGTATTCGAAAGTTGGGTAGATTGACGGCAAACACGCCTAATGAGGATTCGTTCAGAATCATGCCCTCTACTCAGATAAGAAGAGAAGATCATAATCTGATCTGCTTTCTTTCGCGAGTTATCACGATAAAAAGATTTTTTTTTACCAAAAAACCGAACTTAATTACATTGAATCGCGGAAATTTAAAACTATAACATAATTTCCCATAGATATGAACATTTGTAAGACGCTTTTTAATGTCCGAGATATTTGCAATATTATTCTACAGCGAAATTTTTGTAATCCAAAAATTCGATTTACACCGCTAAATTTTTAGAAAAATATTATTGCGAATTTAATAAAAATTAATACATTTACATTCTATGATTTCTGAGGGATAGCTTGCCACCAGCATTTCAGCCATAAACATCCCGCGACGAATAAATTTCGAACAAAAAAGATTTAAGTTCAGAATTATTTTACTATATAATGCTATTATTACGCGCACGGTCACTCCTAGGAAATAGTGGTCAAAGAAAGTTTGGGAGATATGAACGGCTCCAACTCTTTCTTTAACAAAAACAAATATTATAATTTGGTAGGGATTGGGACAATGTGTCAAATCAAAATATGCCTTATATAAAGGGAAAAGCATACAATAGTTTTAACACACTGTTAGTCATTACCAAATTACTATAATTTTTTTCATTAAAGGAAGAGTTGTAGGACTCCCAAACTTCCTTTGACCACTTTTCCCTAGGACTGTCCATACGCGAGATAATAGTATTATATAGTAAAATAACTCCATAATTATTTATTATCCCCTCATCTTAGGGAGATAGAGAGAGAGAGAGGGTATATACATATCATTTGCTACGAGCCAAAAGTGTAATACATCGAAAGAGTGACCAAAGACCCTGAGTATGTTCGGCGGAAATCCGTTTTGGGTCATTTTAAGCCATTTGAGCAATGTCCGTTTGTCCGTCCGTCCGTTTGGAGAACAAAAAATTCCCAGAGGCAGATATGGTGGTATCGCCCAACGATAAGCCGGGCCCGAAGTTGGTGGTGAAGAATGTCAGCAAGGCAATCAGCCCTGACAAGTTTATGGCGGAGTTGTATAGACAGAATATCGCTGCTGGTATGGAGTTTGACGATTTTGAGAAGAGCGTCCGCCTCTCTTCGAAGGCGTGGCAGTTGAGCCCAACCGGTGAGACAAACGTGTCGCTGGAGTGCACACCACGTGTGGCCTAGAAGTTGTTGGAGTCTGGCGGTGCATATGTGTTTTGGCACAGGTTCATAGTTCGCTTGCAGGATGAGGTGCCAGCGTGTCACCGGTGCTATGGGTTTGATCACATGATCAGGGACTGTCGACAGGCGCAGAGTGTTTGCAGAAGATGGGGATCTGTGGGACACACAGTCCACCAGTGCCCGAACGAAGCGAGGTGTAGGAACTGTGAACTCCGTGGATACGCTGCTGATCACAGCATGATGTCGCTGCTGTGTCCAGTGTATGCAGGGCTGATTGCGAGGGCGAAGGCGAGACACTAAGATGGAGGACATCCAGATTTTGCAGTATAACTGCCAGCGCACAGTGGAAAATGGTAGTGTAAGGCCTGATCAAAAATACTTTTCACAAACATTGAAATTATTAAATTTTTTTAATATTATTTCAGAGGTAAGACATCACGTCATGATTATCTGCAAACATTTCCGAACATTTTCATCGGAAAAGGCGTTAAAAGTACCACTATTTACAGATCTTTTGATTGTTAAAAAAATATAAAAATTCTGAACACTCATATAAAAATACATGTACCCGGCGTGTAACATACTATAGAGCCTAAATTGCGAATTTATGTGTAGGAAATATTCTAACGAATCGGATTCAGTAGCAAAATGTTTAAAAAATTAACAGCGAATATTCGCTGTATGCAATATACTATTTATGTAAATGTTTCTTGAATTCAACAACTTCAGCTAAGGTTTTAGTTGTTAGCTCCGTTTGCCTAGGTTCAAACTTTTGCATAATTTCAAAGCTACGTTCCTAACCTAAGTTGTGGCAAAAAATTGGCTGCTCCTTTTCAAACGGTGTGCAAAAAATAGGTTTAACATAGTATTTTCCGAAATATTTTTTTAACAATATATTATTCCTAATAGTAGCCGACGCATTTGTTGTCAAATATTCATTCATAATATATGTCATTCATTTAGCTATGCTCTAGCTATGCTCTCCAAATAGCAAATCTATATGTGGAAAAATATAAGTGGTATTATATGCCATCTACTGTCCATAAATTATTAATACATGGAAAAAGCATTCTAAATCATTTCTCTATGTTTCCAATGGGTCATTTGTCAGAAGATGCCCAAGAATCGCGTAACAAAGATTATAAAAACTACCGATTGAATCATTCCAGAAAAAATTCAAGGATAGCGACAAATGAGGATGAATTTAAGAGACTTTTATGTACTTCAGATCCTTATATATCTAGCATCAGAAAAAAAACACGCAAAGCCTGTAGAGATCTTGATGAAGACGCGGCGTTGTTATTGAAAATGCCCCACACAGACAATTTTAATTTATAAAAATATTGTGTTTTTTTCACAAAAAATAAAATTGTGTTTCAACTTTATTTTCTCATAATTTTAATTTATCCTTATAAATGAATTGATTTTAATTAACCATTAAAGATGCAAATTGCATACCAAATTCCAGAAAACTAATATTTCAACTTGGACCTTTCAATTCGGTCAAAACTGTGGTACAGTTTCAGAAAAAATAAAAGTACAGATTTTGCAAGCTTACTACTGGATATGTAGTGGTGCGAAATCCGAAATATTTTCACACTTCCTTTTGAATATTGTCTATGTTATGTGTGCAAATTTTTAAAAATATATCTCTCAAATTAACAAAGTTATTGATTGTCGATCAGAAAATGACGAAAATTTTCCACTGTGCAGCGGTCGCAAGCGGTGATGGCCGATCTCGGGCAGGAGATGAGGAGGGTAGGTGCCTCCTTGGCTCTGCCACAAGAGCCGTATGCTGTAGATCAGGGATCGGCACACTCATACAACCATACAAAAAAATTTCTCTCTCTCAATGTAAACTGAATGAATTATTTTATACTCATTCAATGTGTGAGAGGAGAGAACCGCCCATGGGCGCTGTTTTGCCGATCTCTGCTGTAGATGCTAGTGTAGTTGGTTTGCCGGGGGGTATACGAGTGTTTACGGACGAGGGTGCACGCTCGGCAATAGTGGTGGACAGTATGGACATGGACTGTACTGTAGTGGCGGGTAGCCAATATGGGGTTTGTGTTTCGGTGGAAGGTAGTTTTGGGTGGATGCTTTTGGCTAGCATCTATTGTAGGTTTGGAGCTCCATTGGAGCCGTATGTAGGGTATATGGATACCATACTACTACTAGCGAATAGTATTCCGGTAATCCTTGGTTTGGATGCAAACCTCGGGACTCGACCGAGCAGAATCAAGTGGTGGACCCGGGAGATTGGGTAACAAGCAGGGCGACATGGCGTGTTTTAGTCGGTTACGTTATTGGAGGGAAAGCATGGATGAACTGTTGGGGGTTCTCTTTCCAGGTGCGGAACCGGTTAGTTATTCTCCTCCTCGTGAGGCTATAACTGACCTGGAAAGACATGAGATTTCAGACAGTGTCTATCGGGTGAAAAGTAGAAAGTCACCTGGTACAGACGATATTACTGGAGAGATGGTGAAAGCCATCTGGAAGGCAATACCAGAGTATCTGGATAGTATGTATCAGAAGTGCTTAGTAGATGGCTTATTCCCAGAAGCTTGGAAGATTGCTCGAGTTGTTGTGCTGCTTAAGTCTCCCGACAAGGTGAGGAGTGATCCTCGCTCTTATCGGGGCATCATTCTTCTCTCGGAACTTCGAAAAGTTCTCGAGAGAATAATGGTGTCACGGCTGAAGCAGCGCATTGATGAGAGCACTCTCTCTGAGCGACTGCAGTTTGGATTTAAGTCTAACCGGTCTAACGAGTATGCTTTGATGCAAGTAAGTTGTAGCGTTAGCGAGTCGACAGCCAAGTACGTACTTGGTATATTTGTTGCTTTCCGAGGTGCATTTCACAATCTCCTTTGAGACAGCGTGCTCCAGAGGTTAGTCCAGATTGGTTGCTGTGAGCCTAGGTTTTGGCGAAGCTATTTTGAGGGTAGGAAAGTTCAGTGCAATGCTTTTTTAGTAACTAGAGTCCAGAGAAAAGTGGGCGTTATTGGCACGCCCGTTTTGGTACCTCCCACACAAGTGGAAAATTTTGTACCAAAAGTTAACAGATTTTAACTTTAATACCAGTGAATACAAATACTTGAACATTTTTACTGTGTACTGCTCTTACAGTATCTAGAGTCCAGAGAAAAGTGACTGTTATTGGTACGAACCTTTTGGTTCCTGCCACACAAATGGACCATTTAGTACCAAAAGTAAACAGCTTTTAACTAAATTATCAGTACATACTTTAAAGTTATTAAATGCAATTTAAATTGATAATAATTTAATTAAAACAAAAAAAATAAATAAATTTACGAATATTTTTTTGGGATTCAAGGTGGTTGAATCGGTTTGCCTGGCTAAACTTTCTTACTTGTTTTATTGGAATTTACATAAACTTGGGTTTTTTCCGCAAAAATTAATGAATCTCATGCATACAAATAATCAAATTGGTTGCAGCCAAAAGTATAATTTTCGAAAATTCTATACCAATTTATTTGACCCACTCGAATGTATGATTATAAAATTGTTTTTATATGTAATTATGAACTTACGGAACTTTATTATTTCTTGTTATGTTAACCTTACAGTGTGATTTAATTCTACCATAATAGCTTAATGAGGTCGCACCCTACGTTCGATCATATGACCACGGTTACATGGATAAGCAAATTGTGGAGGAAAAGACAAAGAAAAATAATAATAAAATACATTCATTACGTATTTAGGTCTTACTTAATACTGAAATTCGTTATTCCCAATTTGGCTTTAAATATATAAAATATCGCATCTGAAGACTAACAACTCAAAATTAAAGAATTTGTAGTATAGGCCACTGTATGAGACTAATGATTCTGATTTTTATATAAAAAATACGAGTATGTCAAAAACCAGTAAGGAAAGGCTAAAGTCGGGCGTGGCCGACTATATAATACCCTACACCTCTCTCGTAATATAGAATAACTCTGATATATAAATTTTGTAATCTATATATATAAAAATGAAACGGTCCATCTGTGTAATGGCATCACGTCAGAACGGCTGGAGCGATTTGGATGATTTTTTTTTATTCGATTCTAAATTTTCACGAGATGGTTTATATAGAAAAAAAAAATTAATTGGACAAAGGGGCGTGGTACCTCCCATACAAATCGCAGGTTAAAAATCCGATATTTCTGCTCCTATTATAGGTATAGTGCTGAAATTTTGTTTGTATGCATTTAATGGCAGATTATGTGAATTTTCCAAAAATGGGCGGAATCGGACCAATGGGCGTGGCCCCGCCCATATAAGCCAAATTTTGAAATTGAGATATTTTGCACAATTTGTTAGGGAGAGTGCTGGAATTTTGTGTATATGTAAACGGTGGCAGTCTACGTGATTGGTCCAAAAATGGGCGGGATCGGACCAATGGGCGTGGCCCCGCCCACATAGACAAAATTTTGATATCTTGCACAATTTGCTAGCGGGAGTGCTGCAATGTTGCGTATATGTATCTGGTGGCATTCTACGTAATTGGTGAAAAAATGGGCGGGACCGGACCAATGGGCGTGGCCCCGCCCATATAAGCCAAATTTTGAAATTGAGATATTTTGCACAATTTGTTAGCGAGAGTGCTGGAATTTTGTGTATATGTAAACGGTGGCAGTCTACGTGATTGATCCAAAAACGGGCGGGATCGAACCAATGGGCGTGGCACCGCCCATATAAGCCAAATTTGAAAAATGTGATATCGTGCACAATTTGTTAGCGAGAGACCTGGAATTTTGTGTATATATATCCGTTGGCGATCTACGTGATTGGTCCAAAAATGGGCGGGTTCGGACCAATAGGCGTGGCCCCGCCCACAATGACCAAATTTTGAAATTTTTATATCTTGCACAATTTGCTATCGGGAGTGCTGCAATGTTGTGTATATGTATCTGGTGGCATTCTACGTAATTGGTCAGAAAATGGGCGGGATCGGACCAATGGGCGTGGCCCCGCCCTTATAAGCCAAATTTTGAAATTGATATAACTTGGACAATTTTTTATCTAGAGTGCTGTCATGTTGTAGATATGTATCTGGTGACAGTCCACGTGATTGGCCCAAAAATTGGCGGGATCTGACCAATGGGCGGGCCACCGCCCATATAAGCCAAATTTTGAAATTGAATTATCTTGCTCATTTTGTTAGCGAGAGTGTTGAAATTTTGCGTATATGTATCTGGTAGCAGTCTACGTGATTGGCTTTCAAATGGGCGGAATAGGACCAGTGGGCGTGGCCCAGCCCATATTTTGATATATCTTGCAAGTATTATATAGGAAATACATGAACAAAAATGCGCGGTATGCGATAATTACAGCTGCTCACTCCAATACAATCGCAATATGATAATGTGATGCAATATCAATGAAACAAGAATTTGGAAATTTTATAAGTATACATTTCTATTTTCTGGACTTTCCACTGAATTCGGTATTTTTTCATTCAGTGAATTTATTACTAATACCAGTAAGGAAAGGCAGAAAGTCGGGCGGGGCCGACTATATAATACCCTACACCTCCCTAACAATGCGATAAGGGTCATTGCGATAATAATTTGGAATAATTGGTAAATGTATTTTGAACCGATAATCGCAAAATTAAGCAATATTCGTTCCTAAATTGAGAAAAATCTTTCTGGAGAACTTTGTAATGATCGGAAGTAAAGTACAACTTCTATAGCGCTTTGTAACCAAATCTGGAGGAACATATATATGGAGGTTATATATAAATCTGAATCGATTTTCCTAGAATACTCATTCATGTAAAATAGAAACCTGTTTCTGTCGAATTTCGTACTGATCGGATATAATTATATAAATTGGGGGTAACATATATATATGGGGGCTATATCTAAATCTGAACTGATTTTCTCCGAATTTTGCGGCATTCCTTCATGTAATAAGAAACCTCTTTCTGCCGAATTTCTTACTGATCGGATATAAAATACAGTTTCTACAGCGCTTGAATTTCAAATCGGGGGTAACATATATATGGGGACTATATCTAAATCTGAACCGATTTTCTCCGAATTTGGCAGTATTCCTTCATGTAATAACAAACCTCTTTCTGCCGAATTTCGTACTGATCGGATATAAAATACAGTTTCTACAGCGCGAATTTTGACATGGGCAGCGAAGCGCACCGGGCTCAGCTAGTTTATGTATAAATTGTTTACATAAATTTACTTTTGGGACATTTTATACTTAAATAATACCCTGTACCACAGTGTGGTGTAGGGTATAAATATGAAAATATATTTTAAATGATACGTTCTTCCAATGACATATTTCTGTTAATATTAATTTTTATACCCTACACCACACTGTGGTACAGGGTATTATATGTTTGTTTCACGGCAGATGTTTGTAACACCTGAAAATAACACAGCTAGACCCACCTTAAAGTATACCGATCGACTCAGAATCACTAGCTGAGTCGATTTAACGATGTCCGTCCGTCCGTCCGTCCGTCCGTCTGTCCATGTAAAGTTGTTCGTCGACTACAGGTCGCAATTTCACTCCGATCGTTCTGAAATTTTGCAGTTTAGAGTATTTCGCAGCTGTTAAGATCGCTATTGAATTTGGTTGAAATCGGTTCAGATTTAGATATAGCTTCCATATATATCTTTCGTTCGATTTGGCCCTTTAGTCCTATAGAAGCTGTATTTTACATCCAATCGTTTTGAAATTTAGAATGGTAGAGTTTCTTGATCCATGAACCAACATCGCCGAATTTGAAGAAAATCGGTAAAGATTTAACTATAGCTCCCATATATATGTTTCGTCCGATTTGGTCCTTTAGTTCTATAGAAGCTGTATTTTACATCCAATCATTTTGAAATTTAGAATGGTAGAGTTTCTTGATCCATGAACCAACACTTCCGAATTTGGAGAAAATCGGTTAAGATTTAGCTATAGCTCCCATATATATGTTTCGTCCGATTTTGCTCTTTAGTCCTGTAGAGGCTGTATTTTACATCCAATCATTTTGAAATTTAGAATGGTAGAGTTTCTTGATCCATGATCCAACACTACCGAATTTGAAGAAAATCGGTTAAGATTTAGCTATAGCTCCCATATATATGTTTCGTCCGATTTGGCCCTTTAGTTCTATATAAGATATATTTTACATCCAATCGTTTTGAAATCTAGAATGGTAGAGTTTCTTGATCCATGAACCAACATTGCCGAATTTGAAGAAAATCGGTTAAGATTTAGCTATAGCTCCCATATATATGTTTCGTCCGATTTGGCCCTTTAGTTCTATAGAAACTGTACTTTACATCCAATCGTTCCGAAATTTAGAATGGTAGAGTTTCTTGATCCATGAACCCATATACATGTTTCGTCCGATTTGGCCCTTTAGTTCTATAGAAGCTATATTTTACATCAAATCGGTTTGAAATCTAGAATGGTAGAGTTTCTTGATCCATGAACCAGCATTGCCGAATTTGAAGAAAATCAGTAAAGATTTAGCTATAGCTCCCATATATATGTTTCATCCGATTTGGCTCTTTAGATCAAATCGTTTTTATACCCTACACCACACTGTGGTACAGGGTACTATTTAAGTATAAAATGTCCCAAAAGTAAATTTATGTAAACAATTTATACATGAATTACAAAATTTATATATCAGAGTTATTCAATATTACGAGAGTGGTGTAGGGTATTATATAGTCGGCCCCGCCCGACTTTAGCCTTTCCTTACTGTTTTTTTTTTAATTTTGATATGTTACCCTTTTGCTGAACAGGTTCGATATATTATTTTAGGCGTTAAAATTAATAGAGATTTAAATTTTTTAATTTAAAAACTTAAAAAAATAATTCCTTATCCTGTGTCTTATCCTTAGATTGGTCCAACAAATTAAATATTTTTCAACTAGATGAAAAGCACATTGTCCGCTTCCTAATAAACTAAGACGTTTTAAAGTGTAGGGTATCTTTATTATTTTCAATATTCCACACACACAAACAAGTTTTAAATTGAATACTCACTCTGCCAACTTTTGTTTGCTCTCGTAACAATTAAAGTGATGTGATAGCTAATTTTTATGGGTCATAAAAGAGCATGACTTTGGGAAAATGAGAACATTTTGAAACATATATTTTTAATTACGCAAAAAGGTTTGAGTATCGAGTGGAATTTCGACAATAAATATGACCCAATGATGTAGCACATTCATTATTGTTCGGTGAATAATAATCTGTCGATGGCACTTAAACTGTACTATATTATGTTTTTTTGGTAGATTTGTTTTCAAATACTATTGGTTGTTGCTTTACTGTTTATGAAGAGAAAAATTCCAATAAACAGGAAACAATTTTTAGGCATTATTACAGTGAAAAAATTAAAAATCTGTCGAGTAAAGCGTTTAAAATATGATAAATGATGAAAAAAAAAATGTGATAATGATGAAAATATGTAGATTCTGTGGGAAAAGTAGTTCAAAAGGGCAAAATGGAGACATTTAGATGATTGATACAGAAAATATGGGGAAATTATTATTTCTAAATTTTTGTGTATATGCCCATTCGTTGCTGATCGTATAGTGGTATGATTTGGTCGTTTTGATATCAAAACAGGTGAGACAATTCCGTCCATTTTTAACTGAACATTTGGGACTGTAAAAAGCAGAGTACTGCCGAAAATTTCATATGTTTGAGTTTACTGACATTAAAGTTATGCACTATTTTTTGTTTGTACTATGTCCCCAAAAGGGGACGTGCCGAGCTGATAGAATTTAGCCTGATATAGGTGAAAATATTACCACCAACAAAATTTTCAAATTATTTGGTCACTTCTTTCGAGATTTATCGTGGGCACTAACAGGACAGACAGTCGACATATTTATATTTCAATGACGTAAAAGTATCCTGCAAAAAAATTCCTCTTACGACGCTTAATCAATCCAATTTAGCAAAAATTACATATATCATCGCAATGACAAATATGTATGGTTGACACATTCCGCCTTATATGTATTATATATAGAATGGTTTTGATTAAAATACCACATATTTGTTTGGTTTAAAGACAAGAAGATTCCCCCGTTTAATAATGTGCTAAATTTTAACATAAATAAAACACAAAATGCAAAATTGCAGACAAATGGTATTAATGGGATAGGGAAGCAAGTTTGAGAGCGACCTCTACATGATGGTTATATCAAAACATGGTCAATGTGGTTCTATTTGTTGCTAATTATTTTTGTAAAAAAAATCCAACAGAAAATTTCAAAACTAAGCCACGTTTTCTCTGATAGCAAAGCTAGAATATTGAAACCTGTAATATTTGTAGAGTTAAGCCGCAGAGGAAATATGGACCCCGGCCTTTAGGGTGTCTCAGTATGAAGGCACTTTTTAAATTTAGTGCAAGTGGCAACTCTGATATATGGCAGCTGTCACTTATTATTATTCCGATTGAAGAAACAAGTAAGAAAGTTCAGTCGGGTAAACCGACTAAATGAATCCCCTCACCTTGAGTCTCAAAAAAATATCAGTAAATTTATTTATTTTTTTGTTTTATTTAAATTATTATCACTTTAAATTGCATTTAATAACTTTAAAGTATGTACTGGTATTAAAGTTAAAAGCTGTTTACTTTTGGTACAAAATGGTCCATTTGTGTGAGAGGTACTAAAAGGGGCGAACCAATAATGGTCACTTTTCTCTGGACTCTAGGTACTATAAAAGCATTACACAGTACAAATATTTCAAGTATTAATATGCACTGGTATTAAAGTTATAACTTTTAGTACAAAAAGGCCCATTTGTGTGGGAGGTACCAAAAGGGTCGGGCTACTAACGCCCATTTTTCTCTGGGCTCTAGGTACTATAAAAGCATTACACTGTACACAATTTCAAGTATTTGTATGCACTGGTATTAAAGTTATAAGCTGCTAACTTTTGGTACAAAATAGTCCATTTGTGTGGAGGTACCAAAAGGAGCGTCGCAATAATGCCCATATTTCACTGTATTGTAGATACAGTATAACCTCTCTAATCCGGACACTCGATACTCCGGACTATCCAGTAATCCGGACGGCTCAATGATTCGGACAATTTCGAAAATTTAAATCCGTAGTCCGTACATCAATATTTTTTTGTGTTTGTTTTTAAGTTTTTGATCGTTATTATAACTTTAGCCTAAAAATATAAACATGTAGTGGTTCTGGGAAATGATATTTTTTTTCAAAGTAACCGGTGGTTGCTAAAGTTCAAAATTTGTAATGAAATTGGTGCTTGGAAATATGAGGCGAAAAATTATAAAGTGATAAATCTGCTGTATTATTTTTGAAACCCGTCGAGGAAGTGGGATTGATGAGTACCAAAAATTTGCAATGCAGATGACTCTGCTCTATT
This sequence comes from Eudasyphora cyanicolor, assembly GCA_963930755.1. Classification (NCBI taxonomy): domain Eukaryota; kingdom Metazoa; phylum Arthropoda; class Insecta; order Diptera; family Muscidae; genus Eudasyphora; species Eudasyphora cyanicolor. The sequence continues at coordinate 264,921,973 of OZ005735.1, read as the reverse complement.
TTTGAGGGCTCTTCCAACAACAACATGTTTTTAATTCAGCTCTAGGCAGAAAAATGTCAGCAGATAGATTTTCCATCATGGTAACGAGCCTGGATCTCATACGTTGCCCCTCTTTTTAATAGGCAAGCATGAAAATCCATTATCGTTTAAACAATTTTAACTTCCTTTTGTATATAAGCCTTCCAAAAAAGGCTGGATATCGACTTCCGTTTTTGAAGATTGAAGAAATTTCTGATAAATGATAAGAAGCCGCTGGTAGCACTACAGTTATTGGGTAAGACTCCATCACAAGAAAATGAAATCAATACGGAGGATTCCACAGAAAGAAAATGGGACCATAAAAATTTTACATTAGTTGTTCACCACTGATAAAGGTTTAGTTCCGTCAGTTACGTCAAACGAAAATATTGAAGAGAACATAGACGCCAATTGTAGTCTTGAGGAATTCACTATTTTTTGTAGACAAATAATAAAGCAGCCGAATACTTTGCAAGTGCTTTTTTATAGGCTGAGATAGTAATAATATTTCTAAAAGACAGATCGAAAAAACAGCACAAAGATAAGTATAAAAGTTGCAATTGTAATTATTATTTATCTTTTTCGTTTTAAGAAACGCGTTTCTTAATAAAATAAGAAAATATGACCCACTTTCGAGTTTTGTACTGTAGTCCGGACAATTCAGTAATCCGGACAAAGGTCGAAACCATATCTGTCAAAAACCATATCTGTCAAACCATATCAAAAATCCATTATCGTTTAAACAATTTTAACTTCCTTTTGTATATAAGCCTTCCAAAAAAGGCTGGATATCGACTTCCGTTTTTGAAGATTGAAGAAATTTCTGATAAATGATAAGAAGCCGCTGGTAGCACTACAGTTATTGGGTAAGACTCCATCACAAGAAAATGAAATCAATACGGAGGATTCCACAGAAAGAAAATGGGACCATAAATATTTTACATTAGTTGTTCACCACTGATAAAGGTTTAGTTCCGTCAGTTACGTCAAACGAAAATATTGAAGAGAACATAGACGCCAATTGTAGTCTTGAGGAATTCACTATTTTTTGTAGACAAATAATAAAGCAGCCGAATACTTTGCAAGTGCTTTTTTATAGGCTGAGATAGTAATAATATTTCTAAAAGACAGATCGAAAAAACAGCACAAAGATAAGTATAAAAGTTGCAATTGTAATTATTATTTATCTTTTTCGTTTTAAGAAACGCGTTTCTTAATAAAATAAGAAAATATGACCCACTTTCGAGTTTTGTACTGTAGTCCGGACAATTCAGTAATCCGGACAAAGGTCGAAACCATATCTGTCCGGATTAGAGAGGTTATACTGTACTATTAAACCATTACACTGTACAAAATGTCAAGTATTTGTATGCACTGGTAATAAAGTTATAAGCTATTAACTTTTGGTTGAAAATTGTCCATTTGTGTTGGAGGTATCAAAAGGGGCGTGGCAACTTCGCCCATTTTTCTCGAGGTAATAGTGACTAATAAACTAATACTATGTGTAGAATTTCAGATGGTTCAAATAAGTAGTATAGAAGTTATTAAATAATCAATATTTCACTAAATGTTAACCCTTTGTGGGGGAGGTACTAGAAAGAGTGGACCAATATGGCCCATCTTTGAACTTAGCAGGAGATAGAAGAAAATATTACCTCATACCAAATTTGAAGGCAATCGGTTACTCCTTTCGAGAGTTATCGTGCGCACCATCCAGCAGACAGACAGACGGACGGACATTGCTCATTCGACTTAAAGTGACCCAAAACGGATATCCACCGAACATACTTAGGGTCTTAGGTCACTCCTTCGATGTGTTACACTTTTGGTTCGTAGCAAATGATATATACCCTCCTCTCTAAGATGGGGGGATAAAAATGTCAACATTTTTAAAATACAGTGTTTTCATAGCATGTCTCATTTGTTTTCATGAGAAAATTGGCCTGAATATTTAATTATTTTACATGCAAAACATATATGTTATGTTCGCACACCTACAAAATCTCTCTATTACAATAAATTGAGGAGAGAAAAATGCTAGGAGACAAAAAGAAAACAAGTTCGATTAATGGTTAAAATACAAGGAAACCCATATTTGTCACTAAACATAAAGCTGCGGGAAATAGTCTTGTTTTCTATATTTTTATACCCTCCACCATTGGATGGGGGGTATATTCATTTTGTCACTACGTTTGTAACACCTCTAAATATTGATCGAGACCCCATAAAGTATATGTATATATTCTTAATCGTCGTAAAATTCTAAGACGATTAAGCCATGTCCGTCTGTTGTAATCACGCTATAGTCCGTAATAATACAGCTAGGTTGATCAAATTTGGTAGAAATATTTCTTATAGTTGCAGGTTGTTTGGTATTGGAAATGGGCCATATCGGTCAATGTTTTGATATAGCTCCCCTATAGAGGTCGCTCCAAAATACGGGTTTTGAGCCATAGATACCACAATTTAGCAGAATCTTTGAAGTTTGCATTATATTTTGACAAGTATTAATCACAGCAAAAATTTTACAAATCGGTTCATATTTTGTTATAGTCACCCTGTAGAGGTCGCTCCAAAATGTACGTATTTAAGACATAAATATCACATTTTCTCAGCATTTTAACTGAATCATTGAAGTATGTATTTAATGAAGACAAGAATTCGTCGCAATAAACACTTCTTAATTCAGTTCATTAGTCAACCTATAGATATCGCTCCCAAAAATGCTACTTTAAGCCATAAACACCACATTTTCTAAGAAATTTTGCAGAAACTTTGCAGTTTGTATTCTATTTTGGCAAGATTTTGGCCATGTGCCACTGGCATGGGTGGGTCGGGCCTCCAAAGTTAGTGGGGGTCGGTCATACATTTGGACTCCATTGGAGCACTCTAAATGGGTCAAAGTGGGATTTTTCAAAATTTGTCCCTACCCAAAAGTTCGACCCAAATTCCGGGACATCAGAATTCGTTTTAGAGGTATGGTTCCTTCGGCAAAGTTTCTTATTTTGATCCCTAGAATACGATTTTCATTGAGCAATAGCGACTTTTTTTGCCTCCCCACAAATCGACCCGGCCTAATATATACCCTATATATATGTTACACCCGATTTGACATGTAAGCGCTGTAGAAACTGTATTTTGTATCAGATCAGTACGAAATTTGGCAGAGAGAGTTTTCTTATTACATGTATGAACACTGCCAAATTCTTATCGCAATGCCCATTTTCGCATTGTTAGGGAGGTGTAGGGTATTATATAGCCGGCTCTGCCCGACTTTCTGTCTTTCCTTACTGGTTTTTATCCCCTCACCTTAGAGAGGAGGGTATATATCATTTGCTACGAACCAAATGTGTAAGCAGTGACCTAAGACCCTAAGTCTGTTCGGCGGATATTCGCTTTGGGTCATTTTAAGTCGAATGAGCCATGTCCGTCCGTCTGTCTGTCTGCTGACTGGTGCGCACGATAACTCTCGAAAGGAGTAACCGATTGACTTCAAATTTGGTATGAGGTAATATTTTCTTCTATCTCCGGCTAAGTTCGAAGATGGGCCATATTGGTCCACTCCCTCTAGCACCTCCCCCACAAAGGGTTAAAATGTTGTGAAATATTGATTATTTAATAACTTTTATACTACTTATCTAAATCCTCTGAAATTCTACACATAGCATTAGTTTATTAGTCACTATTACCTCGAGAAAAATGAGCGAAGTTGCCAAGCCCGTTTTGGTACCTCCCACACAAATGGACAATTTTGAACCAAAAGTTAATAGCTTATATCTTGATTACCAGTGTAGACAAAGACTTGCAATTTTGTACAGTGTAATGGTTTAATAGTACCTACAATACAGTGGAAAATGGGCATTATTGTCACGCTCCTTTTGGTACCTCCCACACAAATGGACCATTTTGTACCAAAAGGTTCCAGTTCATAACTTTAATACCAGTGCATACAAATACTTGAAATTTTGTACAGTGTAATGCTTTTATAGTACCTAGAGTCCAGAGAAAAATGGGCGTTATTTCGTACCTCCCACACAAATGGACCTTTTTGTGCCGAAAGTTAACAGCTTTTATCTTGGATACCAGTACATACTTTAAAGTTATTAAATGCAATTTAAATTGATAATAATTTAAATAAAACAAAAAAATAAATAAATTTACTAATATTTTTTTGAGACTCAAGGTGAGGGGATTCATTAGTCGGTTTACCCGACTGAACAAAATAGATCGTTTCATGATTTGCTCCATATCCAAAGATTTTACCAGTAATAGAATTGAATGCAATCCATGGTGGAGGGTATATAAGATTCGGTATGGCCGAACTTAACGCTCTTACTTGTTTTTGACATCAAAAGCGTACGAACGTACGTTCGTGACCCGCGGAAATGCCCATATGCAATTCTTTCACTTGCAAATGCAATTTTTTCATTTGCATATGCTATTTTTGATTTGCATATGTATTTTTCATTTAACTTATGCACTTTAATTTTTGCATATGTTGTGCATATTCCCTTGCACAATTTCTGCATATAAAATACGGGGCCTGTTCAATAGAAAAGTTGAATTTTGAAAATTCTCGGGCTACGTGCATGCGATTAGCGTTTTTTATATTGTCTCGAACTCATGTTCTTACTTGAGTTTGTTGTGTTTAGTTTAGTTTGTTTGTGAGAGACATAACAGTAAGACATGTTTTGCTTGTTTGGCGATTCGATTTTTTCTCATTTCATCCCCGACCTCCCCATTTAGGGTTAAAGGGTTAAAAATAGAGGGTTAAAATGTTCCACAAAAATAGTGGCCTTACTGTTTTCTACAAAATTCCTGAACATACCTTACACCGAACAAAATATTTTTGTTTTAGTGTTACAAAATAGTGCAAGAAATAAATGTTTTCGCATAAAATGTTAACAAGCTGTGTTCAGCATATTCTTAGCTACATTATTGCCAAATATAGTTAAGCGATATTACCAAGTCTCAATTAGTTGTTGAGCAAAAGCTGATGATACATTTTTTAAGGGGCCCACAGATTTTCAGATACTTTTGAGGCCCATAAACAAAATTGGTCACCAATTTCGCAAAACCGGGTATAGGGTTATACAACCCTTTGATAGTAGAATCGAACCTATATTGTCAAGTCTTGTGTATTTTTTTCACTGTTGCACAGTGTTAGTAAAGAATGTTTCTTAAATTTAATGAATATATTTTTACTGTAGCTTTGTCATCGACAGTGGGAATTATATTTTACTAAAGCTATAATAGAAAATGTAATTTACCCAAATTATCTATAAAATGTATTTTGTCATACTTTTTCTATTATTAATAAATATGCATATCTGGTGGTTTTTAATTGTTATAACGTTGTTACTAATTTAAAAAAAACCCTCTATTTTATGCCTTTGAAAATAAAATTCGCATGCGATATATTTCTTCGAATTCGTCTTTAATTATCTATAGACTCGTCATCATCATCATCTTTGTTATAATCTTCGTCGTCGTTTAATATTCAAATAAAGTTTTGGATACGTAATAGCCGAAAAAGATCGTTATTAGATATTCTATAGATTCCAGGCAAATGGTGACAATAACACAACGACGACATCACCGCCACACGGAGAAAAACTGCGTAGCAATTTAAAAACAAACTTGTCTGCAAATTTATTTTAACTATTAAAAAAGATATTTAAAATTTAATTTCATACTTAAAACTAAGAGAATATCCTTAATAATAAGAAAATTTTCTTTAGTTTAAGTATTAAATGTATTTGTTTCAAAGATTACTCAGCAAAATCTTAAAAATTAGATCAATTATTTTCTGTGTAAATCACAAATAATAATAACTTGAAAATTTAACAAAAACAACAAATTAAAAAGTCAATATTTCTAAGGCGACAACAACGCAGAGAAAGAAAGAAAGACACTCAGACGAGTCGAGAGTGTTGAATTAATGGCTTTAAAAATATGCCATAACAATGGCTGAAACAAAGCATTTCTTGGGCCGTTGTTTATTTTGCTTTTTTTTGCTGCTGTTGTTTGTGTTGTTTTTTAATCAAAAATCTGTTAACTGTCGCTCGATTAGGTGTCCCACGTTTGGCTTGCGACGGTGACGGCGTCAGCTGCTGGAATTAACGCTTTGGGGAATTCCAAAAATTATAATAATGAGCGAAGATAAATTTAAATATAAAAAAAAATTGACAAACTACTTTCGAAAGCGGGAAGTTGGGGAATATTTGCCCGCAAAATAAATGATGACAGTTGACACAAAATTTTAAATATTGACTATAAATAAATTTGTTGCTATTTTGAAGGGCCAGATTTCTTCTCTTTTTAGTTTACTAGATTACTGTTATTTTTTTGTATTGTTTTGTTTCGAATTTAGCATCTTAAGAGTTCCCCCCTAAAGCTCATTTTCCGTAATATTAAATAATGGCGTTAATTGCTTTTGAAAGGAAATCGAAGATGAAGTGACTAATAATCTAATCTGTCAAGTATTGGCGACATAAGATAGAGTTTGAAATCTGGGACATTGTTATTGAATTACAAATGGAATTATCTGTCATTGTACCTTTGAAAAGATATATCGCGAGTTTTTACGATCGTCGGTTCCTGATTGAGACAATAGCGATATCCGACAATGTGAAATGCTTAAAGAATAAGGGCCTTATTCATAAAAAGTTAAAGAAGGTTTGAGGGACGCTTTAGCAATGGTAAAGCGTTCTTCAAACCTTCATTAAATTTTTATGAATAACGGCCTAAAGATCCACTAAAGCTACGGATGTTGGCACTTATAGAGCAGATATATAGGCTCAAAGTGCGAACTCAGCCTATGTATAAGCAACAATGTTTGGGGACAAACTTTGAAGCGTTAAATGTCCATAACTACTTAAATAAAAGTGATAGTGCGAAATACACTCTATTTTGGGACAAATTTAGAATATTATTGTATCGAAAATTAAATAATTTCCGGATCACCAATTTTGTGGATGAAATTTTGAATTGTTAGCAAAACTTTAAATGGCTATACTCCCTAAATAAGAGCTCTAGAGCGACATTTTGATACCACTATTTTTTGGCCCTAAACTAAAATTTCTTTGTAAAACTAAAAGACCTGAACGCCATAATTAAGAACTATAGGGTTTTCCAATAAGAGTGATATGATTTCTTTGAAAAACTAACACACTTATTGTTAAGAAAATTCAAAAGTTTTTTATTTAATGTGAAGTACAATCGATACAATTAAGTTCTAAATAAAACGTCATCCAAATGGCCTCCACGACTTCTTCTGCAGGGAACGAATTCAATGAACCCAATTTTCGAGCACTTTTTTCACTAAATCAAGTCGTATGTCATGAATGACACGTTCAATTTTGACTTGTAAAGCTTAAAAGACCAATGACACAACTTCTTGGAGGCCACTTAATATCACAATTTCTTGAAATAATCGCATCTCCAAACTTTTCTCGCAACAATTCAATTATTTGATTTCCTAGCCACAATCGGTCAATGGCTCTTAACGAGAGTTAAAATATTGCTCATGGGTGTCAAGGTCGTAGGTCGACTGGAAAGTGATTTTTTGGATTTAAAAAAAATCGACTTGGCATCATTTTCAAATGTGAACGGAAACTTTATTTTTGCTCTAGCTCCTTAATGGTACGTCGGATCGGGAATCCGTCAATGGCAAAAAGATAGCTCTTAACGAGAACTAAAATATGGCTCATGCGTGTCAAGGTCGACTGGAATGTGTTCTTTTTTTTATTAAAAAACAAGTAAGAAAGTTCAGTCGGGTAAACCGACTTATGAGTCCCCCCACCTTGAGTCCCAAGAAAATATTAGTAAATTTATTTCTTTTTAAATTATTATCAATTTAAGTAGCATTTAATAACTTTAAAGTATGTACAGTTTTAAAGGTATAAGCTGTTAACTTTTGTGTAAAATGGTCCATTTGTGTGGGAGGTACCAAAAAGGGCGTGCCAATAACGCCCATTTTTCTCAGGACTATTGGTACTATAAAAGCATCACACTATACAAAATTTCACGTATTTATATGCACTGGTATTAAAGTTATAAGCTGGTAACTTGTGGTACAAAATGGTCCATTTGTTTGGGAGGTACCAAAATGAGCGTAGCAATAATGCCCATTTTCATTGTAGTTTAAGCACTCTTAAACCATTACACTGTACTCAATCTCAAGCCTTTGTATGCACTGGTAATACATTTATAAGCTTTTAATTTTTGGTTCAAAATTGTCCATTTGTGAGGGAGGTGCCAAAAGGAGCGTGGCTACTTCGCCCATTTTTTTCGAGGTAATAGTGACTAATAAACTAACACTATGTGTAGAATTTCGTAGGATTAAAATAAGTAGTATATAAGTTATTAAATAATCAATATTTCACTAAATGTTAACCCTTTGTGGGGGAGGTACTAGAAGGAGTGGACCAATATGGCCCATCTTCGAACTTAGCCGGAGATAGAAGAAAATATTACCACATAACAAATTTGAAATCAATCGCACCAGCCAGCAGACAGAAAGACGGACGGACGGACATTGCTCATTCGACATAAAATGGCCCAAAACGGATATCCGCCGAACATACTTAGGGTCTTAGGTCACTCCTTCGATGTGTTACACTTTTGGCTCGTAGCAAATGATATATACCCTCCTCTCTAAGGTGAGGGGATAAAAATGGACTTAGCGCACCAAAAGTTGCAATTGGTTTTGATAATAAAACTGAATAATTTGTACACGTTCTTGTTCTTGCGTATATCTCTCCATGATGAAATTGTAAACACTACTGAATACAATGAAAAACAAATGACAGATCATGACATATTACAAATGGCCGGAACAGCACTTCAAAATCATATCACCCTATTGGAAAACCCGTTATATGGGATCACTAATTTTTTGAGAACAAAAGGGGTTATATTCTGACTATAGCTAAAACAGGAATTTAATTTTAGAAACTTTAAATGGTTATATCTCCCTAAATAGGCGCAATATTTTAAAAGACCGTTACTACACGCTGAAAAAATCGCTTCTCTATTGTCCCAAACATATTCGGCTTGAAATATACATATGTTTAGGGTACACTCCAGATATATAATATTTGACACACACAAATATTATGTTTCGGAGGATATTGTTCTAAACTAAATATTGATCTGAGACCCCATAAAGTATATATACTATTAATCGTCGTAAAATTCTAAGACGATTTAGCCTATCCGTCTGTTCGTCCGTCTATATCGGATATATGCAGAAAGAAAACAACGGTATTTTTGAATTGCGCAATTTTTTTTTTATTTTCTTGGCATGGGCTAAAACTTAGATTTTTTTTGCAAAACTTGTAAAAAAAAGCTCTTCAAATTAGAGCTGTAGAACTCAAAGAATAACATTTTGTGTCTACTAATTTTTGTGGACCAACCTTGTAATTTTCCTTGCAGAACTTGAAAATATTCGCTCTGGGGCCAAATCGTGGCATTCGATATCGAGTACTTTACGATCGATATTATTTGTTTATTATTATCATTAAAAGAGTATAACTTCTGTCGAATTTCGAATAGATTGTTCAAATACATTCTTATATAGCTTATCTGGATAGTTTTTAATTAACTTCAATCTTAAATTTTTCTTATTAAAAAAAATTAAAATGGCATTTCCATCGAAGCGTTCTCTATATCTAATGCCGTGATTTGGCCCCTGGATCGAAAAGTACGTTATATGGGATCACAAGTATTTTTTTTTTTAAAATCCATCCTCTAGATAGTTACTGCTCCAGCAACCCTGGGGGTTGATAGCAGTTTATAACCTTCTGATTAAGAGACACATTTCAGCTAGATTAGGACCAACTGATCTCCACAAATTTGTCAGTAGGGAAACGCCCCAAGAGGGGTTTCTTTCACCTCCGCTATGGAATCTCTCCATGAACAATATTCTACTTTCTCTGGAGATGATGAATGTCAGAGTTGTTGCCTATGCACAATATTTGTTAGAGGGGATTTTCTGAGTACTCTTATGGTGATTTCGATTCTGAAAAAATGTTTGCTCGTCGGCGTAAATTCTGAAAATTATTTGCTTTTTAGGTGGAACTGATGTAGTTCCGCGAATAAAACATAGCTTCTACTTCAAAATTCCAAAATGTGGCGTAGAAGTCCAGTTATCGGGAAAAGGACAACGGAAATGTTGCACTTTTTTACTATCGTACAGCAGGCTTTTCTTATAACCGCAGGATGGACATCCGATTATGGTCTTGGTGTTAACCCGACTAAGACGGAACTAGTTCTTTTCACCAGGAAAAATTAGGTATCAACAGTTACATCTGTCTTCCTGGGGGGTATTGAAATTCCATTCCCAGAAATCGCAAAATACTTAGGTATTTTACTAGACAATTGAACTTCAAACCCAACATTCTGGAAAGAGCAAAGAAGGCTGAGGTTACGATATACACCTGAAAAAAGGCAATAGGAAAACGCTGGGGTCAGAACTCGCTTATACACTATAGTATATGTGCATGTTATACATGCTGTCACTCTTAACCTATAGTTTAATTAGCCATAGATCCTTACATAAGACCCATAGAATGAAAATAATAATTTGGGACCAATTTTTTTTTCAATGTTTTTGTCTCTAAATTAGAGCTATATAGCAAACACCATATATATATTTTGGGACGAATAGTCTTTTTGGTCTAAAATTAGAACTTTCTTTGCAAAATTTTAAATGACTATAATTTCTTAAATAAGAGCCGTAGAGCGAACAGGATGTTATACGGTGTCAACAATGTTTTTCAATGCCTTCATTCATATGGTTGCTGCGGCTGGCCTTGCAGTAGCCCATTCTGTATCGCCCTATTTTTCAACACATTTTCGATTGTGTGGAATCGTCTCGGATGGTTGGCGTCCAACAGAGTCAAATCGCAGCTGCGTGGCGGCCGTAGTTCAAAAACCAGCCGTTAGATGGGCCACCCGTTAGTACCATATTCAGTTCATATAAGTTAATTTTTAAAGCATAAACAAACTTTGGAATCTCCTTATATATCCAAATCTAATCAATCACACAAAGATAAAATGCATTCAATGCAGACAAAAGCTATTTTGGAGAACAGCACACCTCATTTACAACAGAGGACAGATATTAAATTCCCTAACCATTAGGCTTTGGCTGTGGTATATACATACATCATCAATTAAATTCTTATTTATTCTAACTATTGCTAAGTATTTTATTTCTCTTCATGTGTGATCTGCATCCAATATTTCTGCTTCAACAAGCCTTCTTCAGGTACTTGCTGGTCTACCTCGCCTACTGGTGCCATGCGGGTTTCAGTCGAGGGTTGTTCGGCTATCTTCATAAGGGTTTCTTAATGTGTGCCTGATCCACTTCCATTTGCGACGCCGTATTTCTAGCTAAATTCGTTGTTCCTATTCTGTTATGGACCGTGGTGCACTGTTGGAGGTGGTATTCGGCCAGAATATACGCAGTATTTTTCTTAATCAGTGGTTAACTAAGACTTTCTGGGACCGTATTTCTTTTATCGCCGCGTTCTTCGTTTCTCAACCATACAGGATGACCGATTTGACGCTGTTGTTAACTATTTTTAATTGTGCTTCTTCCGTATTGCGCGCCTCAATGACAACAGCGATGTCGCCTGCGTAACCGACTAAAAAGGTTCATACTGGCATTTCTATTCTCAAGATTTCGTCATAATTCGAATTCCCGAGATCTGGTCCGAGAATGAATCCCAGCGTGCGCCTAGACTTGAAACCTTTTCTATCCTCCGTCTGTGCTGTAAATCAGAACAATGACTTTGAGATAACCTTTAAACATCCTTCAAGAGCCTTTAAGAAGTTATTCCATCTCAGACTGTTTCTGACGTCTAAAGTGGCCAGGAGAACCACAGGTCTGGTGAAAGGGCTTTTCTGTTAAGAGACTTCTACAGCATAAACCACGTCCTTTAAGGCTCCAATTGTAGACTTCCCCGGCCATACTGCATCTTCGGCAGGCCTCCTCCGGATCTGATGGCTGCTTCAAGGCGGGGTTTAAACAGTCCCTCCAGAAGTTTTCCAGATGTGTCCAGCATACAAAGAGGTCTATATGACAATGGTGAATTTGGCTCACCCTTTCCCTTGCTAATAATAACGAGTTTTTGCCCTTTCCCTTGCCTTCATTGAGACAACTGTCGTACATATTTTGGTCACCCCAAAGTGCGTTTATAGTTTCTCCCACTGATTTGCCCAGTGCCTGCATTCATCCTTCGTGGCATCGATAGGTTTATATTTTCAATGTTTAAAGTTTGCCCGTAATTTTTTGGGTGCCAGGACACAGCGGAGTGATTTCAAATGTCCTGGTACCCAAAAGGTATGCGTGGTGGTAAGTAATGGTTAATCGCTCTTTTTCAGTCAACACAGTTCGGGTTTAGACACTTTCGGACGTTATTGCTTTGATCATCATTTTTGAAGAAATATGGACCGATGATTCCACCGGCCCTCAAACCACACCAAACCGTTATTTTTTTATTTTGATTAAGTGGCAGCTCTGGAATCTCTTCAGGTTGCTCTTCGTCCCAAATGTGGCAATTTTGCTTGTTTATATACCCATTGAGCCAGAAATGGGCTTCATCGATGAACAAAATTTGGCTCGAAAACGTCGGATCTTCTTGGAACTTTTCAAGAGCCCATCGAGCGAAGCGATGTCGCTTGGGAAGGTCGGGCGGCTTCAGTTCTTGCACAAGATGTATTTTGTATGCTTTCAATTTAAGATTTCGACGTAAAATGCGTCAAGTCGTCCCATACGTCAGTCCGAGTTGCTGCGAACGGCGCCGAATCGACTCTCCACGGTCTTCGTGTACACTCTCAGCTATGGCCGCTACATTTTATTCACTGCGTGCTGGACGTGGTCTATTCGGCCGAATATTATCCAAATATGAATGCTGGGTCTCAAGATGCGTGATGGTGTTGCGAATAGTACGGTCAGTAGTACGAAACACATTCCTCACAGAACGTGAATTTTCGTAATAAAGTTTAACGATATTATCTAATTATCTAATTATCTATTTCTGAGCCGATAATCGCTAAATTAAGCAATATTCGTTCCTAAATTGAGAAACATCTTTCCGGAAAATATTAATGATCGAAAGTAAAGTACAACTTCTATAGCGCGTTGATACCAAATCAGGAGGAACATATATATGGAGGTTATATATAAATCTGAACCGATTTTCCCTGAATACTCATTCATGTAAAAAGACCTCTTTCTGTAGAATTTCGTACTGATCGGATATAAAATACAGTCTCTACAGCCCTTACATGTCAAATCGGGGGTAACATATGTATATATGGGAGCTATATCTAAATCTGAACCGCTTTTCTCCGAATTTGGCAGTATTCCTTCATGTAATAAGAAAATACAGTTTTTACAGCGCTTACAGGTCAAATCGGGGGTAACATATATATGGGTGTTATATCTAAATCTAAACCGAGTAGAAAGAAACCTCTTTTTGCCGACTTTCGCACTGATCGGATATAAAGTAACATTTTTACAGCGCTCACATGTCAAATCGGGGGTAACGTATATATGGGGGCTATGTCTAAATCTGAACCGATTTCTTCCAAATTTAAAAGTGTTCATTCATATAATAGGAAACCTCTTTCTGACGAATTTCATACTGATCGGATATAAAATACAGTTTTTACAGCGCTTACATGTGAAATCGGGGGTAACATATATATGTGGGCTATATCTAAATCTCAACCGATTTCCCTCAAATTTGGCAGTATTAATTCATGTAATAAGGAACCTCTTTCTGCTGAATTTCGTACTGATCGGATTAAAAATACACTTTTTACAGCGCTTACATGTAAAATCGAGGGTAACATATACATATATGGGGGCTATATCTAAATCTGAACCGATTTTCTCCGAATTTGGCAGTATTCCTTCATGTAATAAGAGACCTCTTTCTGCCGAAATTTACACTGATCGGTTATAAAATAAATTTTTTACGGCGCTTACATGTGAAATCGGGGGTAACGTATATATGGGGGCTATATCTAAATCTGAACCGATTTCTTCCAAATTTAACAGTGTTCATTCATATAATAAGAGACCTCTTTCTGCTGAATTTCATACTGATCGGATATAAAATAAAGTTTTTACAGCGCTTACATGTCAAATGGGGGTAACATATATATGGGGGCTATATCCAAATCTGAACCGATTTTAACCAAATTAAATAGGGATCGTCCTTGGGCAAAAAAAAAGATATGTGTAAAGTTTCGTCAAGATCGGGCCATAATTGCGACCTGTACTGTGATTACAAGAATACATCTACAGACAGACGGACATAGCTAAATCGACCCAGAATGTGATTACAAGTCGATCGGTATAATAAACAATGGATCTATCTCTTCTCCTTTTGGGTGTTACAAACAAATGCACAAAGTCATAATACCCTGTACCACAGTGTAGGGTATAATAAAATTTTACTTTCAGATTTTTAAATTATTTTAGACAAATTCTAAAATTCTGGTATTTGATACAACCCAAAAATCTCAAGATGTCGCCCTTTTCACTATAGGACGCGTATTTGAGGAGTTTAAACCATTTTAAGTTTTGGACAAAAAATTTAAAATTTTGATCGAAAAATTTTTTAATACACAATTTCGATATTTTCGCTCTGGAATGCTTATTTAAGAAATTATAACTATTTAAAGTTTCGGAAAAAAAATTGGACAATATGTTGTCCTTGTTACTCTAGGACGTTTATTTATGGAATTGTAACCATTTTATGTTTTTGAATATGAAATTAAAAAATTTAACAACAAATACAATTAACCACGGACTCTGGTTTTTCAATAAAAAATGAAATTCACTTCCAGGTTTTCACATTATTTTAGGCTAAGGAACTGTAACCAGGGCTGTGGAGTCGGAGTCGGCGTTGTTTTTGCAAATTTCATGAAATTATACATTCAAATGCAGAAATTTTATAATTTTTTTAATTATTTTGTATAAATATGTTTTTGTACATACATTTCAATTGGAATTTTTGATCGCGAAAAATTTGAATTAGATAATTTTGCAAAATTCCTCTCGGAGTCGAGCATCTCGGAGTCGACTCCGACTGCGACTCCGGCTACGACTCCGATATCGATTTTATAAAATGTACTAAATCAATTATATTCCGGACCAAACATATTAATTCATATGTGTGTCCATTCATATATTTATACAAAATATTTAAAAAATATACAATGTATTTATTGGAAAGTGTAATTTCATGAAAGCAGCAAAAACAACGCCGACTTCGACTCCACAGCCCTGACTGTATCTGTTGGAAATTCGCTGCACTACAATGTATATTTAAGAAGTTATAACCATTTTAAGTTTTGGAGAAGAACTTAAAAGGGTGTACCGAAATAGTTTCGTCCTTTTCGCTCTAGGAGGCATATTTAAGGAGTTATAACCATTTTAAGTTTTGGAAATTTAAATTTAAAATTTTGATAGAAAAATAAGTCCATTGCACAATTTTGGCCTTTCCGCTCTGGGGTGCTTATTTAAGCCATTTAAAGTTATGGAATAAATTTCCTTCAAAAAATTGGTTATCACAAAATGTTGTGCTTTTCAATCTAGGACGTTTATTTAAGGAATTTTAATCATTTTAAGTTTTTGAATATACAAAATATCGAAAAACTCAACACACGCGTGTTTGTTGGATTAAAGCTTAATATCCGGTAGAGGATTCGATTAGCTTAAGTACTCAAACCCCTACACCAACGATCATTTTGAATATACATACATATATTTATTCCCTTCGTTCTCAAGTAGAACACAGGGATAAGTTTGAATATAATTATTATATTATATAAAATAACCCATTTTTTGTACCGATCGATATGAATCTTAATTGTATAAAATTTAAAAATCTGAAAGGATCTTTATATAAAGCTATTTTAAAACAGCAAATCAACAATTATGGCCCTGCGATGTGTTAACAGAATATTTGATTTGTACTTTCTTTCTTCGTTAGATACGGATCGATTACTCAACCATAAAAAAACCAGTGGCGGCAAATTTTTCTTTTCTTTCATTTCTCACAAATCAAACTAAATAAAATTCCGAAAATCTATCGAAGCTCATAAAGTTTCTCAACTAATAACGTCAATAAAATAAAACTGTAAACACAAAACTACTGCCGGTGAATAGCGCTTTGGGAATAGACATCTGTCGATCGAACGCTTTGGGCGCGCACACGCTTCACGTCTTCATCGTTGACGTTGTCGTCGTCGTCGTCGGCATTCGCGATGGTGATAAGAAATGCCGCCGCCAACAACAACTATAGCAACGACACGAGGGAGATCTGTAAGCGCGTGCCTTCAATCAAGTTTTTCTCTAGCCACAAAACAAATAACCCCTCCACCGAAACTATTCGCTTGCCTAGCGTTTTTGCGTTTTTTTTTATCCGCTTGTTTCCGTTGAATTCCAAATGTTTCATTAAAAGTTTCGCAGAAAAGCAAATAACTGTGTTCGGTCGGAGGGAGAGGGGCTCAGGGGGAGGTGCTGTTGTTATGGCCTGTTATTGTCGCAGCATCACGAGTCTTACTGTCGTCAAAATGAAAATGACAAAGCGTGAATTCTTTGTAAAATAATTAAATAATAAAATAAACCTCTGCTGGGAAAAAACATGTTCACATAACCGGCTCATAAATAAAATATTGTTACTGAATGGGCCCTGTTTAAGCTGCGATGAGAATTGAGATGAGTCACGTGTTTAGGAATTAGTGATGTAAATAAAAGTTGTAAATAATTTGAGCTCGAAGGACCAAAAAATGTGTCTACTTTAAGACTCTGTATGTCTTGTACAATGTTTGGCCTTCCGTGTCCGTTTTCCTCACCCAGCTAAAACAACACACCCTTTCGGGTTCTGTCCCGATTTAGCGCAAATCTCCAACACCTATGATTTTTATATCATAAATCATAGGAAGGGGGGTGTACTAAATTAACCAATGCATTTGCGACACTTGAAAATATTTATCTGAGACTATTTAAAGCAGGGCTTTCCAACTATTTCAAACCAACCGTTCCCTAGAACCATTTTTTATTTCATTCCCAAATAAGCAAATTACCGCGCTCCATCCTGTATTTAAAATAAATTATATTCTCGAAATTTCGTCGATTTTTTCTGAAATTTTAATAAAAATTTAAATTTTGTCGAAAATTTCATCATAACGACATTTCCGTTGCAAATTTTGTTGAAATGGAATTTTTTACAAAACTGATTCTACAAAATCCGTAATTTTTTTATTTTTCTACAATTTTTTTTCAATTGAATTGTTCCTGAAAACATCGACGGAATTTAATTTTTCTTGAAAATTTAGAAATTTAATTGTTCTAGAAAATTTCTTAGAAAGCTACGTTGAAATTGCATTTTTTACAAATTTTTTTTTGCAAAATAAAAAATTGCTAAACAATTTGTTTCAAATTTAATTTTTCTTGAAAATTTGGAATTTTTTTTTTCAGAAAATTTCTAAGAATTGCACTATTCTTTAAAATCACGTCGAAAATAAATTTTTCTAGAAAGTTTAATGAAAACTGCAATTTTATAGAAAATTTCATAACAATAAAATTTTTCAAAAAATTCCTTAAAATTGCATTTTTCTACATAATTTTGTTAAAATTACATTTTGGAAGAAAATTTAATGAAATATAAATTTTATTGAAATGTCATCATAATTAAAATATTCTTAAGAAATTCGTTGAAAGTGATTGTTTTAGAAAATTTCTGCGAAGTTACTTACTAGCTACAAGATTTCGTTGAAATTCCAAAAAATTACATTGAAATTACGCTCTTCAAAATTTCTAGAAAATTTAATAAAAATTGCAATTTTTTAGAAATTTTTATTATAATTTGTTTTTTAATTTTTCTAGAAAATTTCGTTGAAATTGCACTTTTTCTTTCTTTAATTAAAATTAAATTTTTCTACAAACATACAAGCAATTAAATTTTTGTAGAAAATTTAAATTTTATAGAATAATAATTTTTTTTAGTAAATTCCGTCGAAATTGATTTTTTTTTTAAATTAGTTGAAATGAAATGTCATTATTATAAAAAAATTTCGAAATTGTATTTTTCTATAAAGTTTTTTGGTAATTCAAATTTTTGATCATTTCGTCGAAATTGCGTTTATCTACCAAATTTTTTTTGAAATTAAATTTTTCTAGAAAAATCGTGGAAATTGAATTTCTAAAAAAAATGTAGTTTCATCATAATTTTTCTAGAACATTTTTGTGAAAATTTAATTTCACAAAAAGAGATTTCAAGGAATATGCAATTTGAAGTTTTCTAGAAATATGCAACTTCTAGAAAATACCGTAGCAAAATGAAATTTCAAAAAAAAAAAATTATGAATTTTCCAAAAAAATGTATTTCCGGTGAAATTTTAAAAAATTCAGTTTTAATAATATTTTCTCGGAAAACTGAATTTCGAAGAAATGAATTAGAAAATTGAAATTTCCTTCGATTTAAAAAGAAAATTTGCTTAATTTTTTTTTAAAAATACCAATGTTGACAAATTTGATAACATTCTCTATGAAAATGCGATTCGACGAAAATTTCAAAAAAAGGTACATTGTTGACATTTTTATAAAAATTTAATTTTGTTGAAAATTTCTTAAAAAGTGGGGTTTCCACTAATTTAACAGTAATTATGAAATTTTGATGAAATATCCACAAAAATATCCATCGGTATTGATTTGTCACTAGGAAACGTTTTTTTTTTTAAATTAATTAATTTAGGTAAGATTTTGTACAAAAATACAGTATCGTCAACTTTGACACAATTTTCTATAAAAGTGCGAAATTTTAATAAAAAATGCAATTTCGAAGAATTTTCTAAAAACATGCAAATTTCGAAGAATTTTTTTTTAAATTTTGTGTTTTCTGTAAAAATTCATAAAATTAAATTTCCATGAACAAAATATTTATAAAATATATTCTCGAAGAAATTTTTATAAAAATGCAATTTTGAAGAAATTTTCTAAAAAATCTCAAATTCAACAATTTTTTTAGAAACAAAATTTGACATTATTTTTAAAAATATCAATTTTGACACCATTTATTAATTTTTCAATAAATGATTTCGGAGAAATTTTCTAAAAAATTTCGTAGAAAATATTTTTTTTTTTTCAAAAATTCGCAAAATTTGCAATTGCGACGAAATTTTCTAAAAAAAAATCGTAAGTCCAATCAATTTTTTATAAGCAAAATTTGGCATTATTTTTCAAAAATACCAATTTTGACACAATAATTTTCAATAAATGATATCGGAGAAATTTTCTAAAAAAAAATTAAATTTGTGATTTGGCATTTTCCACTACGTTAACAATAAATGCAATTTTGAATAAATTTGCAAGAAAATATTAATTTAGGTAGAGAAGAGATGACGTAGAAAACGTGATGGATACGCTCAATTCATTCAACAGATGCATTCAATTCACAATGGAAAAGGAAATTGACAACAAGCTACCTTATTTGGACTCATTGATAATCAGACGAGGAAACGAACTTAAAATGGATTGGTACCAAAAGACGACAGCCTCTGGAAGACTAATAAACTTTTACTCCAAGCACCCAAGAAGGACTATTATAAATACAGCGACTAATTTCATATCCATTAGCGACGTAGAATATCACAAAACCAATAAAAATAGAATAAAAAATATATTGACCAAGAATGAATTTCCGAAAAGAACGATAAACGAATTATTAAGGAGAGCGATGATGGAAAAGGACAAGAAAGATAATAACGGAGAACCAAGAATATATAAGTCTGTAACCTATATACCGGGACTATCTGAACGATTTAAAAATTCTAACATATATGACAAAAATAAAATCGAACTAGCATTTAGGACACAAAACACAACCAACCAATTATTCAGCAGGACAAAATCAAAGCTGAAAAAAGAAGACAAATCAAATTTGGTATATCAGATAAGGTGCAATGGTAGGGACGACAAGGACTAAACTTAAAACTAGATTATCGTCACATAAATCGGACCAAAAGGCTATGGAAAAACCATTGGAGCAGAATACGGCTTTGGCAGCTCATTGCACACTAACTGGACACAAACCCGTCTTCAATAATGTAGATGTATTAATAGTATTAATAGAAGAGAAAAATCCATACAGACGATACACATTAGAGATGCTCTTCATAACAAATATCCCGACAGAGAAGAGACTTAACTATAAGACAGACACAGATAAATGCTCTCAGATGTATAGACATATAATTAATAAGCACGGACGAAAAAAAAGTTAGTTGACAAGTAATTTCAAGGAAGCAAGTCGAACTGTTTAAAAGCGAAATTTAACATTGTATGTTAAAATATTATTGTTTAAATAATTGTGTTTTTTTTGAACCTGTTTTTCGTGTTTTTGTATTAGATTAAAACTCCCTGATGATGACTAACGAAGTTAGTCGAAATATAGGAAAACAAAAATAAATAATTAAAAAAAGATCAAATCGCTTTTTTAATTACAAAAAAAGGACCTCAAGCCGAACAATAATCAAAACTGAAAAAAAATAATTTTCTACGAAATTTTAATATAAAATTTAATTTCGTAGAATTTTCTAGAAATATTCAAATTGTAAATTTCGATGAATTTTTTTTGTAAAATTTCGTATTTTCTGGAAAACTTCATAAAATTAAATTTCAATGAACATTTTATTTATAAAATGTATTTTCAAAGAAATTTACACCAAAATGCAATTTCGCAGAAATTAAAAAAAAGGAAAATCGATAAATTTTTTAGAAAAAATTTGGTATTATTTTTTTAAAATTCCAATTCCAATACAATTTATTAAATTTTCAATAAATGTTTCGACTATTTTTTCCAAAGCAATGCTTTCCTGACTGGAAATAACCTGATTGGTTATTGGGTTATAAATATTTATACCCTCACTTTAGTGTGACGAGGGTATATATCATTTGCTACGGAAAAAAGTGTAACACATCGAAGGAGTGATCTAAGACCCTAAGTATGTTCGGAGGAAATCCGTTTTGGGTCATTTTAAGTCGAATGAGCAATGTCCGTCCGTCTGTCTGTCTGTCTGTCTGTCTATCTGTCTGTCTGTCTGCTGGCTGGTGCGCACGATAACTCTCGAAAGGAGTAACCGATTGACTTCAAATTTGGTATGTGGTAATATTTTGATCTATCTCCGGATGAGTTCGAAGATGGGCCATATTGGTCTACTGCTTCTGGTACCTCCCACACAAAGGGTTAAAATTTAGTGAAATATTGATTCTTTAATAACTTCTATACTGCTTATTCGAATCTTTTGAAATTCTGCACATAATATTAGTATATTAGTCGCTATTAACTCGAGAAAAATGGGTGAAGTTGGCATGCCCCTTTTGGTACCTCCCACACAAATGGACCATTTTGCATCAAAATTTAACTGCTTATAACTTTAATACAAGTGCATAAAAATGCTTGAAATTTTCTACAGTATAATGTTTTTGTAGCGCCTATAGTCCGGTAAAAAATGGGCATTATTGTACAGCCCCTTTTGGTACCTCCCACACAAATGGACCGTTTCGTACCAAAAGTAAACGGCTTGTAACTTTAATACCAGTGCATACAAATACTTGAAATTTTTTAGAGTGTAATGCTGTTATAGTGCCTATAGTCCTGTAAAAAGTGGGCGTTATCACCCCGCCCCTTTTTGTACCTCCCACACAAAATGCCCAAATCATACCACAATTTAATATCTCATAACGTTTTTACCAGTGCACATAAATGCTTATAATTCGGCACAGTGCAATGAATTTAAAGTATCTAATGTTCAGCGAAAAATAGGTGTATTTGATAAACCCCTTCTGGTACCTCCCACACAAATTGACAGAATAATTCGAGTAATCTTCAATATTACATTACTCACAAAGTGAGGGTATACCTTAGTCGGTTTACCCGACTGAAACTTTCTTACTTGTTTTATTGTTATTTACGCCGAACAGGGTTATGGTCTCAAGTCGCTACTAAAATATGTTACACTTTTAGCCGAGACAAGTTTCTTCGGCTGCAAAAAAAATATGAAACATTTTCTTGGAACAAATAATGTTTTCTTTGATGGAATGAATAACATTTTTACAGTGTACAAAAATAAGTAATATCTATGGAATTTGTAGTAGTATTTGTTAGTTTGTATAGTTTGTATTTATTGACAACAAAATATTTTCTAAATTCTAATATTATTGGAATTCACAATTCTATGCTTACTATGCCTACTATGATTAAAATGAAAAATATAAACAAAGTAAATTGAAACGTACATGTTGCACAGTGGATATAAGGATACATACTCGTATAACTCCAATACTCCTCCTCAACATGGATGTTCCTTTACAACAAACAATAAAAATTCTAAGATATTCCAATTAAATTTACAAAATTAACATGCTTAATTTTACAGAGATTTTTAGTTAGAATATCTGCGACCATGTCGCTAGTTGGACAATATTTGAGTTCCACTTCCTTGTTTTGAACGACTTCTCGAACGTGGTGGAATTTGATGTCAATATGCTTGGTACGATTGTGAAAAACGGGATTTTGCGCCAACTTGTACGCCCCTTGGTTATCGATGTTTAATAATACCGGATCACCGTTGCTATATTCGATTTCTGTCAACAATCGTCTCAAGTATATTGCCTCTCTTGCTGCATTTGACATCGCCATGTACTCGGCCTCTGTACTGCTGAGAGCTACCGTGTTTTGCTTTTTGCTCTCCCAGGATACAGCACAACCATTGATGAAAAACAGTAAGGAAAGGCAGAAAGTCGGGCGGGGCCGACTATATAATACCCTACACCTCCCTAACAATGCGATAAGGGTTATTGCGATAATAATTTAGAATAATTGGTAAATGGGTAAGAACATATATATGTGGATATATCTAATTCTGAACCGATAATCGCTAAATTGAGCAATATTCGTTCCTAAATTGTGAAACATCTTTCTGGAGAATTTTGTAATGATCGGCAGTAAAGTACAACTTCTATAGCGCTTTGTAACCAAATCAGGAGGAACATATTTATGGAGCTTATATATAAATCTGAATCGATTTTCCCTGAATACTCATTCATTAAAATAGAAACCTCTTTCTGTCGAATTTCGGATATAAAATACAGTCTCTACAGCGCTTGAATGTCAAATCGGTGCTAACATATATATGGGGGCTATATCTAAATCTGAACCGATTTTCTCCAAATTTGGCAGTATTCCTTCGTGTAATAAGAAACCTCTTTCTGTCGAATTTCGCTGTGATCGGATATAAAATACAGTTTCTACAGCTATTGAATTTCAAATCGGGGGTAACATATATATGCGGGCTATATCTTTATCTGAACCGATTTTCTCCGAATTTGGCAGTATTCCTTCATGTAATAAGGAACCTCTTTCTGCCGAATTTCGTACTGATTGGATATAAAATACAGTTTCTACAGCGCTTACATGTCAAATCGGGTGCAACATATATATGGGGGCTATGTCTAAATCTGAACCGATTTCCCCCAAATTTTGTATTGTATCTAAGTGTATCACGAGACTACTCTCTGTCAATTTTTGTACAAATCGGTTTCAAAATGTTGCTTATACAGTGCATATATGCCAAATCGGAGTAACATATATATGGGAGCTATATGTAAATCTGAACCGATTTTAACCAAATTCAATAGGGATCGTCCTTGGGCCTAAAAAAAGATATGTGCAAAGTTTCGTTGAGATCGGACCATAATTGCGACCTGTACTTTGATTACAAGAATACATCTACAGACAGACAGACAGACAGACGGACAGACAGACAGACATAGCTAAATCGACTCAGAAAGTGATTACAAGTCGATCGGTATAATAAACAATGGGTCTATCTCCTTTTGGATGTTACAAACAAATGCACAAAGTCATAATACCCTGTACCACAGTGTGGTGTAGGGTATAAATATATAGCCAGTGTACGATTTCCTATCAGTTGTATTGCTTCCCCCATCTGCATCTGCATAATCAAATACACCCTTCTGGCCAGCCATAAATATCAATTTAAAATCTGCTGTTCCTGCCAGATACCTAAGAATATTTTTCACCCGCTACTAGATGTTCCACATGAGGATCAGTGTTTCTTTGAGCAAGCTTGTTTACCGAATGTAGAATATCGGGTCGTGTTGTTATCGCTAGATAAGTCAGTGCTCCAATTATTGATTGATACTCATGCTGATTTGCTTTCTTGCAGTTTTCGTTACATTTGACTTGATATCCTGGAGTTAGGGGAAATGAAGAGGTTTTGCAATCGCTCATTCCAAATTGTTCTAGCATGTCTTTAATGTACTGAACTTGGCTTAACTTTATAGAACCTGTGTCACTTTCTCGTTCTATCTCCATGCCCAGGAAATGTTGAAATCGCCCCTTGTCGCTAATATCAAATTGTTCCGCAATTTTTGCCTTTATTTGCAGTATTTCATGTTCATCCTTGCATGCTATGATAATGTCATCAACGTATACTGCCACTAATATCATTTCTCCATTTTTATTCATTCTGTACAAGCATGGCTCATTATTGCAGGGTACAAATCCAAAACTTTTTAAAACAGTGTCTAATTTCTCATTCCATGCTCGTCCTGACTGTTTTAATCCATAAATAGCTTTTCTTAATTTCACAACCTTACCTTGACTATTTTTAAAACCTTCTGGTTGCGTCATATACACATCTTCATGAAGTTCACTATTGAGATATGACGTGCTTACGTCGATTTGATGTAAGTGCATCTTTTCCTGTGTATTGGCTGTAGCTCAATAGCATTCTTATAGTTGCGTATCTTACTACGGGCGAGAAAGTCTCCTTATAGTCGATTCCGTATTGCTGACTACATCCGTATCGCTGCGACCAACCGGGCTTTGTATCGCTCTATTTCACCGTGTTTATTGCGTTTCAATGCAAACACCCATCTACAACCAATGGCTTTGCATTTTGAGGGTAGATTAACTTCTTCCCAGGTATCATTTTTCTGCAACGCTGTATATTCGGCTATCATTGCTTCTTGCCATTCTTTTGACTTGCTGCTCTCCAAAGCTTCTTTCAGTGTCTGTGGTATGTTTTCAGTAGTCATACGATTTAAAACATTATATACCTTTTTGGGTCTGCCAGGTTTTCCCGTTCGAAGTATCTTTGGTCTTCCACGGCCAATTCTTTGGATCTCCTCCTGTCCATCGGAACTTGAATTCTCGTCTGCTGTTCCAAAGTTTTCTTCCTCACAACTGCCACTTTCTACGTTTTCGGATGTTTGCTGATCAGCACTTTCACATAGGCCATCTTCATCTTGTCGTGGTTGAATTTGATCCAAATATAACGTAAGGCAATCATTGTTAGATGCTTCTTTTTCATCCAGCTGAAACTTATTTTCGTCGAAAATAACATCTCTTCTCTCAATTATTTTTCGCTGATCCTTGTCGTACAATCGGTACGCCTTTGAGACTAAGGAATATCCTACCATAATGTACTCCTCTCCTCTCTTTTCGAACATTCGCTTATGGGTTTTATTCAAAGCTTCAGAATATGATCCAAAAGTTCGTAAATGACTTACATTAGGCTTCTTACCATGCCATATTTGGTATGGTGTCTTGTGCTTCAAATGCTTTGTGGGACATCTATTTCTATTAAATATGCAGCAGTCATTATTGCTTCTGCCCATAAATTATCATTCACACCAGCATGCAACATCATGGTTCTTGCCATCTCCACGAGAGTTCTATTGGCACGTTCTGCCACTCCATTTTGCTGAGGGGTATGTGGCACGGTCAGTTGTCTTGCAATGCCACAGTTCTTCAGATATTTGTTAAATTCCTTGTTGATATACTCACCGCCGTTGTCGCTGCGAAGTACTTTGATTTTCTTGCCGGTTTGTTTCCCTACTAGAACCTGAAATTCTTAAAATTTTCCAAAAACATGACGTAGTATACAAAATTAAATGTAACGGGGACAAGTCCAACTTATGCAACAAGTTATATATTGGCACTACACGAACGAAACTAAAAACTAGACTCTCTTCACATAGATCAGACCAAAAAGCTCTTGACAAACCACTTGAACAGAAAACTGCTCTCGCGGCACACTGCACACTAACTGGTCACCAACCGAACTTTGACGACGTTGACGTATTAGAAGAAGAGAGCAACTACCACAGGAGATACATGCTTGAGATGTTACACATCACTGCCGTACCTACTGAGAAGAGACTGAATTTTAAAACAGATACAGATAAATGCGCACACATATATAGACATTTAATACACAAGAATAGCAAGTAAATCAAAACTTAACTTAGTTGTCATTGTAAAGTAAAAAAGAAAGGATACCTTATTTTTGTTTCGATTTTATAAATGTAATTATGCCCTTTTGTGAAATTTGTGTATATTGTTACTAATTTTAATGTATATTTGTTTAGTGTAACCCCCTGAAGATGATCGACGAAGTCGTTCGAAATATCGGGAATAAAAATTTGTAATGAAACAATAATATTAAAAATAACATTGTTTTATTTATGGCCTCAAGCTGAACGAACAACTAAAACATAAAATAAATAGGTCAACTAAACATAAACTCAACATTTTCCAAAAACTTCATCCTTTGACTTCAGAAAATAAATAAAAATTCTGCGAGATCTGTCATCTATGAAAGTCAAGAAATATTTCGAGCCTCCAACAGATGGAACACGAATCGGGCCACAAACATCGCTATGAATGACTTCCAGGATTTCGTTTGCTGAAGTTTCCGACTCTTTTGGGAACGGGAGTGAATGGACCTTTCCAAGCATACAACTCTTACACTTCGTATCGTTTGAGCCTTGGTCAATCTTCATGCCGCGTACCATGTCCTTCGATGTAAGTTCACTCAAGCTTTTGTGGTTCAAATGGCCATAACGATTATGGCACATGTTTTCTGTCATCATATAAACTTTTTCCTGGCGATTTTCTAGCACAAACATGTCATCAATTTTAGAAGCCTTCAAAATGACTTCATTATTCTTTTTTGTTATAATGGCATCCGATTTCGTAAATGAAGCTTTCAATCCTTGGTTCACTGCCTTGCTAATAGATATGAAATTCGCTTGTAGCTCTGGTGCATACGGCACATTTTGCAGTTTAACTTCATAATCTTTCGATTTTAACAATACTTCATCTCTACCGAAAGCCTTCAAATAATTATCACCTGCCAAAGCAATTCGTTCACTATGTTCCTCAAACTTCTGGAATAATCCTCTGTCATTGCACATATGTGCAGTCGCGCCGCTATCAAAATACCATTGAGTCTTATTCAGCTTCTGCGACAGCTATCATTGCAAATGATTGGGGATTCTTCCTGTTTTGATTTGCTTCACATTTGTTGGCGTAATGTCCATTTTCACCTCATGAAAAGCATTTGCCTTTAAATTGCTTCTTCTTGTTACCTTTATCCTGAAATTTTCTTGATGCATGTCCTGCAGCTTCATTACTTTTTTCACGACGTCTGTTCGATTTTGCTGCGAAAACCTGCTGCTCCGGCATTTCATCCTTCTCCATCTGGCCTCTTCTTTCAGCTTCCTCCAAAAGTTTCTGTTTCAATGATGCAAAACTAGGCAATTCGTCTCTAGTTTATATTGCCACAACGAAGTTTTCATATATTCTGGGAAGGCTTGTCAATAGAATGATGGTCAAAAGCTCCTCCTGGATGGCTATTCCGATTTCAGCTGGCTTCTCTGATATTTCCCCAAAATCATTAAGATGTTGTGACATATTACCATTTTCCTTCATAGACAAATTCAGCATCTTTTTGTATAATGTCACGAAAACCTGCTGCTCCGGCATTTCGTCCTTCTCCATCTGGCCTCTTCTTTCAGCTTCCTCTAAATGTTTCTGTTTCAATGATGCAAAACTAGGCAATTCGTCTATAGTTTCTATTGCCACAACGAAGTTTTCATATATTCTGGGAAGGCTTGTCAATAGAATGATGGTCAAAAGCTCCTCCTGGATGGCTATTCCGATTTCAGCTAGCTTCTCTGATATTTCCCCAAAACCATTAAGATGTTGTGACATATTACCATTTTCCTTCATAGACAAATTCTGCATCGGACCTTGAGGTTTTATGGACATTTTGGAGTTTCACCCACGCTTCCCGTGATGTTGAGCAATTCTTAATCAAATTTAACTGGGAGGGCTTCACACTTAGGCATATTGTTGCAAGCGCCTTTTCATCTTCCAGCATCAGTTTTACAGTCTCCTCGTCGTTTTTCGTGACATCGAGTTTCGTATCCCCATTGACAATTCTCCATTGTCCACTATGAATGAGAACGCTTCTCATCTGGATACGCCAGCTCTCGTCATTCCCATCTTCAAGTTTTTCAATTTGGCATATGGAATTCATTTTTCACAAAATTTATTTTCTTTTCACAATTTCAAATGTCAAAATATTCAAATGAGACTGGTGCCCATAACCTGTTAGTTTGAATTGTATTTATTGACAACAAAATATTTTCTAAATTCTCATATTATTGGAATTCACAATTCTATGCTTACTATGCCTACTATGATGAAAATTAAAAATATAAACAAAGTTAATTGAAACGTACATGTTGCACAGTGGATATAATAGGATACATATAACTCCAATACTATTTGAAACTTATTTTTGCTTATTTTTGTAATCGGGAGGGCCTTAATGCGAGTATAACGAAATTGATGGTCATGTCTTAAAATACTAATAAAACAAGTAAGAAAGTTTCAGTCGGGTAAACCGACTAAGGTATACATACCCTCACTTTGTGAGCAATGTAATATTGAATATTACTCGAATTATTCTGTCAATTTGTGTGTGAGGTACCAGAAGGGGTTTATCAAATACACCTTTTTTTCGCTGAACATTAGATACTTTAAATTCATTGCACTGTGCCGACTTATAAGCATTTATGTGCAGTGGTATAAACGTTATGATACATTAAATTGTTGTATGATTTGTGCATTTTGTGTGGGAGGTACAAAAAGGGGCGTGGCAATAACGCCCATTTTTCACAGGGCCATAGACACTATAAAAACATTACACTATACAAAATTTCAAGTATTTTTATACACTGGTTTTAATGTTATAAGCTGTTAACTTTTGGTGCAAAAAGGTACCTTTGTGTGGGAGGTACCAAAAGGGGCGTGGCAACAACACCCATTTTCCCTGCACTGTAGGCAATATAAAAGCATAACACTGTACAAAATGTCAAGTATTTTTATACACTGTTATTAATGTTATAAGCTGTTAACTTTTGGTGCATTTGTGTGGGAGGTACCAAAAGGGACGTGGCGACTTCGCCCATTTTTCTCGAGTTGATAGCAACTAATAAGCTAATACTATGTGTGGAATTTCAAAAGATTCGAATAAGTAGTATAGCAGTTATGAAAGAATCAATATTTCACAAGTAGTAGTAGTAGTAGTGCATTTTATTATTACAAAATAATTAAAATACATGTTTGACAATATCAACAATGACATAAAGTCGTCTGTTGTATAAGCATAAAAAAAATTGTTTAGGTATAGATTAAAAAAAAAAAATACATACTTGCGTACTCATTTAGTGAACAATAATACATTTCAAAAGTATTCTTCTATTATGTGTTTTCGATACGTGAGTGCATTATTTAAATAGTTATATAAACTTGACCAGCCGTTGATTGCTTGGTCATTTAAAATAATTATTAATTCGGATTGATTTAGGTATTCTTTTCCAAAATATCTGTTCCTGAACTCCTGGAAGTACTGGACACCTTGACATAAAATGTTGGATTGTTTCATCTTCGGCGGTATTACATAGTGTACACGTTTTATTTTGATTGGTATTAAACCCGTTTGCATTTAATGGTAACATATCACACCTTGCTCTGAGTATTAGGGATATTTGATAAAGTTTATTAGTGTCATTTATGTAGTTTTGGCCTAGTTCCTTATTTACAAACTTATAAAATCGAGTGCTGCTGTTTTCCGCTTGTTGCATATATATTTCTCGCATTCTCGACTTCAACCTTTCCAATAACATTGATCCTTTTTCAATCCACTCATGTTTTGTTGCAATTCCAAATTGAATTTGAAAATCGTTGTCCAGTTTGTTAATTTATTTTGCCCAGAACACGTTTTTTTGGAGGACTGTTAAAGTCATTTTATGTGGTAATCCTTCCTCTTTATATTGAAAAAGAGTTTTGTAAATGTAGTTCATATGAACATCTAATGTATAAAAGTAGCTACATTCTGCATTAGTTTCCAACATTAGTGCGTAATTTGGCGTATTTTCTGGTAGTTTAAGAATTCTTTTTATGAAGTATCGCTGCAGCTTATCTATCTCATCAAACAAAAAACATCCCCAAACCTGGGCACCATAAGTTTGTATTGATCGACATACTGATTGAAAAAGCTTCCATTTTGTTGACAGCGATATATTGCTCTTGTTCAAAAAACTGTTCCATGTAGAGTTAATGCTATTTTTGGCAGATACATTCCTCTTTATGACATGATTTCTGAAGTTCATTGTTGGGGTCATAATCACACCTAAATAATTGTATTGGTTTACGATTCGCACTTCCATTCCTTTATATGTGATTTTGTCCGTACTAGCAATCCTTCCCCCTTTTCTGAAAACCATGAGTTCAGATTTCAGCATATTCACCTCCATGTTCCATAAATCGCAATAATATTCTAAATTGTTTACAATTTTCTTCATAATTTCTATATTATCAGCTAGTACATTTCGTATCAGCTATTGTAAGTCTTCCTCCTAAGAAATCGTGTAAATCGTTTAAGTAAAGCGTAAATAATAAGGGTGAGAGCAGACAACCTTGCTTGACACCTGTATATGTTGGAAAATAATCAGATATTTCATGACCCGTCCATACAGCAGATCTGGTATTGGTGTAAATATTTTCAAAGATGGTATGAAGTTTGTAGATTAATTGTGTTCTGGGGACTTTATCGAAGGCTGCTTTGAAGTCGACAAAAAAAGCATACACTTTCTTATTCTCACTTATCTTGGTATGTACTATTGCTGTGGGGTTGTATATATTATCGACTGTGGAATATCCTGTCCTAAAGCCCGCCTGAAACTCGTTAAGAACACCGTGTTCTTCCACCCATTTCGACAGTCTCGAATTTATGATTCCAATTAGCAACTTTGATATGGTGTTCATAAATGAGATTCCCCTGTAATTCTGAATACAGTTTACATCGCCTTTCTTAAATATGGGAAATATTATACGGTCTCCAAATCTTTCATCTACTCTTCCCGTCTCCAATATTATATTAAAAGCGTTTGTGAGTTCATTAAGAAATTCATCAGTGGCAAATTTAATCATTTCATATGGCACCCTGTCTGCACCTGGAGCTTTATTTAACTTTGTTTTCTTCATAACTGCTCTAATTTCATCTACGGAAATGTTTCTATCCAGTATATAGTCCGTATAAAGCATTGGGGCGTATTGAATATCTTTCGACTGCTGTGGTTGATTCAGGAGCATCTGAAAATACTCTTTAAAATCTTTCGCTGGTATGTTGCTTCCAATTCTGAATGTATCTCCCCTAATTTCTTTTGCCATTTTCCACCACTCTTTTGAGTCGTTGATTTGATCAAATTTTTCATTAATTTCTATGAAGTATTGAGTTTTACTTTTTCTGCATTCGTTTACGAAACATTGTTTTGCAAGAATATAATAATTTTGTTTATCTTCTTCGTTATTTGTTTCCCTGAATCTATTGAGCCTTGCGAAAGACTCCCGTCTATACTTTAAACAATCGGCGTTGAACCACTTGTGTTTGAAAATATTGAAATTTTTGCTCTGAACTTGGCTAGGAACTGACATCTTTATAAGACTCACTAGGTTTTCTAGGTTCATTTCAACATTTTCAGCTCTGTAATTTTGCAAATTTCTGTCAAGGGTTTTATGATATTTATCAGCTTTCTTTTCATTCCAACGTAGTTTTGGTAGAAGAGTTAATATTTCATGGGTATACCATGTTGATTTGATGCAAAGTTTTAGGGTTAGTGGCATATGGTCTGACCAAATTTTTGAATCAATTTTAAAGTGGTTAAGGTACTGTAATGCTTCGTAGCTTGCCGCGCAAATATCGTTTACAGACTTTCCTGTTGTACTTATAAATGAATATTCTCCATTTTCGTCTCCAATTGTGCGGCCGTTCAGTATAACTAAACCGTAATCATCGCATAACCCCATCAATTTTGTGCCTTTGTAATTAGAAATATGATCTTTTGAATTTCTTTCATCTTTTCCGGCATAAAAATTAAATTTATGTATTTCTTCAATATCTTGTTGCATCCTACCAATTCGCACATTCATATCTCCAATCATTATGATATTTTCTAAGTTGTTGTTTGTAAAGAAATTCGTTACCATCTATTATCCGATATGAATGCTATGAAAAAAGGGTTTGTGTTGGTTTTCTTAAAGCCGTATAGGCAACCACCGCTAGCTCTACCATACACGCTAGATCGAATTGCAGGCTTCCAGTATAATTCAAAATTTGTAAAGTACTTTTTCCATTTTTCTGTACTATGTTCTTCAACGTGAGTTTCAAACAACATAAATATATCGAAATTGCAAACATACTTAAAGAAATCAGAGAACATATATTTATTTCCTAAACCATGTATATTATAAGCTAATAAATTAATATCATTATTTATATTTTTTAGTTTTTTGACATTAGTTTGTTGAACAGGGTATTGTAATTAACAGTAATACTATCAACGTTAGTTGTATACAATTCCTTAAGGCTCTCATTTGCATTTTTGTGACCGCAGACTAGCATTTTTTCTTTATTCCAATGCATCCATTTGTCCTTTATTTTAATTCGATCATTAATAACATTGACCCTGTATCTATTGCTGACTTCTAGGATGTCTTTTTTTAGCTGTAGCATAACTTTTCTATCTTGCTGTTTATCCATGTTGAGATCTCGTTCTATATAAATCGTAGTACCCGCTAACTTTCTAGCATTTTTAATAGCTTCCTGAACGATATCGGCAGAGTCCAATTCGGCAAGAACTGCCATTTTTCCATGACTTTCATACAACTTTCGTGCCGATTTAATCTTCGATTTTGGTATTTGAAGATTTTCTTCACACACCTTTGTAACAACTTCGATTATTGGCCTTTTTGCTTCCAATCCTTTAAAAATCAAATTTTTACTTTTCAATTGTTCTTCCAGATGTGCTATTCTTTTCTTATTCATATCTTGATCAGCTTTTAGTGTTATCATTTCTTCTTGAAGTTTTACATTCTGTTCTTTCAAGTTAACTACATCGTATGTAAGATTAGATAGTTTTTCCAAAATCTCTTTATTACCCTCCTTTATGATATTTTTAGGTCATCGACATCTAGATCACCAACTTTTCTACTTCCTGAGTTTTGTTGTTGTTTTTCCGGTGAAAGGTCCGCAAAATAACGTTTGTTGGAATTGCCAGGGGCCACAGTTTGGTCACCCGCGCAATTTGATAGGTTTGACATATTTATACAGTTTGGGAATTACTGCTTTATCTGTTGCTGTCAAACTATTGTGTAGATAACCTTGGCAGCACTTTTTTGTAGTGAGTGAAACAGCTGATGATGTTTATTTTTCAGTGTTATTCTTCTACAATTGTCTCTTTTTATTGAGTGGTTTTTCTTCCTTGCTTGTGGACAACAAAAAATTTTCTTGACAATTTTTGGTATTACCAAATAATAAATATCAAATAAATCGACCACGATGGCATCAGCCAGGGACTACTTCATCTCACCGCTTCGCCGGGTGTCTCGATCTGAATTCTAAACCAACTCCTGATGATGTGAGTGTCTCTTTGTAATAGTTTCTCAACAATTTCCTTGCACCGGCCAAGAAACACGTCCACCGTCTATACCGTTTTAGCGAAGTCAATATTTCACAACATTTTAACCCTTTGTGGGGGAGGTACTAGAAGGAGTGGACCAATATGGCCCATCTTCGAACTTAGCCAGAGATAGAATAAAATATTACCACATACCAAATTTGAGGTCAATCAGTTACTCCTTTCGAGAGTTATCGTGCGCAGACAGACAGACAGACGGACATTACTCATACGACTTAAAATTAGCCAAAACGGATTTCATCCGAACATACTTAGGGTCTTAGGTCACTCCTTCGACGTGTTACACTTTTTTCCGTAGCAAATGATATATACCCTCGTCACACTAAAGTGAGGGTATAATGAATGAGTTATATTATTATGGTTGTCGGTTCCAAATATATTTCCCAACCACATTTTTAATCAAATGGTTATTTCTAAAGACAGTTCCTCGTATATTGACCACAATCTAAGAATTAAATATATCATTCATATAAAGTCGGTTATTTCTAGATGTACGCCTATATATGACGCTACATTTATATTACAAATCTTTTTTTTACGTATTCGCATGAAATTCCAGATGCAAACGAAACGCAGAAAAATTAGCTCTATATAAAAACCATTTTGTTCTTAAACTGTGATTTTTTTCACAACCAATTGCAATACATTCTTAATTAAATGGCTATTACTAGAGACAGTTACTCGTATATTGACCACAATCTAAGAAATTCATAGAAGTCGGAACTTTCTAGATTTCTCTTATGTATGACACCACAATTTATATTGAATGACAAAAATCTGTTTTTTAATATGTATTATCATAAAATACCAAATGCTAACTGAAACTTCTAGAAAAAAATCGAAACTTCGTAAAAAAAAGTAGCGATAAAGAGATTAGGTTAGGTAAGGTAAGAAAGATGTGGAATCTGTAACGGATGTACTATTTATCCCGTACTGAAAACGTGCACGATTGCTACGTACTAAACCATGCCTACTAATTCCAACCCCTTATTCCCGCGATACTTCCGGATGGTATTACTTGGCGGGGACGATTCAGCTATGTCAGCTGTTCTTCATTTGGTTCTTCCTAGGAGTATTCCATTATTCCTCTTTTACGGATTCTTTCTTTATGGTATGGTACTACCGATAGTTCCATCGCTGTTATATTGGTGCGATTTCGGCTATGATGCTAGCTGCATCTAAGGATATGGTGCGATATCCACTACTGACTCCTGGGCAGATTCTCCTAAATAGAGCTAACACTCTTTTCTTCGCAGTGTTTTTCTAAAAATGTTCAAATATGGGTGATCCGTACAATAGGATTGTATTTGTCACTTTAGATAGCAGTATTCGACGGTTCTGACGAGGTCCTCCAACATTAGGCATCATTCTCGCTAGTGCAAGTTGCCGTTTTGGTCGCGTACTCTACCCGTGCCTCAAAGCTTAGCCGATCGTTTATCATAACTCCGAGATATTTAATTGCCCGCCCGAGACAATATATCTTTCATAATCCATTGTTATTTTCATCACATAACCGGGTACATACAGGGTTTTCCAACAAGAGGTGTTATTTTGAATCACCCGGTATTTCGGTAGCTGTCACTTTTGAAGCTTTTATTCTTTGACATTTGACAAGTAGATACTACGCCATTACTAACCAGTAATCAAAGGCAGAAAGTCGGGCGGGGCCGACTATATAATACCCTAGGTTAGGTTAGGTTAGGTTAGGTTAGGTTAGGTTAGGTTAGGTTAGGTTAGGTTAGGTTAGGTTAGGTTAGGTTAGGTTAGGTTAGGTTAGGTTAGGTTAGGTTAGGTTAGGTTAGGTTAGGTTAGGTTAGGTTAGGTTAGGTTAGGTTAGGTTAGGTTAGGTTAGGTTAGGTTAGGTTAGGTTAGGTTAGGTTAGGTTAGGTTAGGTTAGGTTAGGTTAGGTTAGGTTAGGTTAGGTTAGGTTAGGTTAGGTTAGGTTAGGTTAGGTTAGGTTAGGTTAGGTTAGGTTAGGTTAGGTTAGGTTAGGTTAGGTTAGGTTAGGTTAGGTTAGGTTAGGTTAGGTTAGGTTAGGTTAGGTTAGGTTAGATTAGATTAGATTAGATTAGATTAGATTAGATTAGATTAGATTAGATTAGATTAGATTAGATTAGATTAGATTAGATTAGATTAGATTAGATTAGATTAGATTAGATTAGATTAGATTAGATTAGGTTAGGTTAGGTTAGCTTAGCTTAGGTTAGGTTAGGTTAGCTTAGGTTAGGTTGTATAATTCAATCGCAAAAAAAACCATTTATATTTTTTGCAGAGGAAAAACCATGTTGTGTATCTATTCTTGAATATACATAACGGAAAAATACATATTTTGAAAAATCCGGGGGCTGGAAACTCATTTTTGACCTAAGGTTTCTTGGGCAAAATTTCTTGAAATGATCTAGAGAACAAGAATCGCGATGCGCCCTTATACTTTTTTTCGACTTACTTGGAATTGCAGGCAACCTGGAAAGGATTACACTACTTATTCCGCACTCATTTCATGACCATTGTGTGTAAACTCATATCAGGTTGATTTAAAATAACTTAGCCATTTCGTTAAGAGATCTGCAGTTGAGGGCTGTTCTTGAATTCTGAAGTACATAATCCAGGGATTTAATAACCTAACCTAACCTAACGTAACCTAGGATAGGTTAGGTTAGGTTAGGTTAGGTTAGGTTAGGTTAGGTTAGGTTAGGTTAGTTTAGGTTAGGTTAGTTTAGGTTAGGTTAGGTTAGGTTAGGTTAGGTTAGGTTAGGTTAGGTTAGGTTAGGTTAGGTTAGGTTAGGTTAGGTTAGGTTAGGTTAGGTTAGGTTAGGTTAGGTTAGGTTAGGTTAGGTTAGGTTAGGTTAGGTTAGGTTAGGTTAGGTTAGGTTAGGTTAGGTTAGGTTAGGTTAGGTTAGGTTAGGTTAGGTTAGGTTAGGTTAGGTTAGGTTAGGTTAGGTTAGGTTAGGTTAGGTTAGGTTAGGTTAGGTTAGGTTAGGTTAGGTTAGGTTAGGTTAGGTTAGGTTAGGTTAGGTTAGGTTAGGTTAGGTTAGGTTAGGTTAGGTTAGGTTAGGTTAGGTTAGGTTAGGTTAGGTTAGGTTAGGTTAGGTTAGGTTAGGTTAGGTTAGGTTAGGTTAGGTTAGGTTAGGTTAGGTTAGGTTAGGTTAGGTTAGGTTAGGTTAGGTTAGGTTAGGTTAGGTTAGGTTAGGTTAGGTTAGGTTAGGTTAGGTTAGGTTAGGTTAGGTTAGGTTAGGTTAGGTTAGGTTAGGTTAGGTTAGGTTAGGTTAGGTTAGGTTAGGTTAGGTTAGGTTAGGTTAGGTTAGGTTAGGTTAGGTTAGGTTAGGTTAGGTTAGGTTAGGTTAGGTTAGGTTAGGTTAGGTTAGGTTAGGTTAGGTTAGGTTAGGTTAGGTTAGGTTAGGTTAGGTTAGGTTAGGTTAGGTTAGGTTAGGTTAGGTTAGGTTAGGTTAGGTTAGGTTAGGTTAGGTTAGGTTAGGTTAGGTTAGGTTAGGTTAGGTTAGGTTAGGTTAGGTTAGGTTAGGTTAGGTTAGGTTAGGTTAGGTTAGGTTAGGTTAGGTTAGGTTAGGTTAGGTTAGGTTAGGTTAGGTTAGGTTAGGTTAGGTTAGGTTAGGTTAGGTTAGGTTAGGTTAGGTTAGGTTAGGTTGGGTTGGGTTAGGTTAGGTTAGGTTAGGTTAGCTTAGCTTAGCTTAGCTTAGCTTAGCTTAGCTTAGCTTAGCTTAGCTTAACTTAGCTTAGCTTAGCTTAGCTTAGCTTAGCTTAGCTTAGCTTAGCTTAGCTTAGGTTAGGTTAGGTTAGGTTAGGTTAGGTTAGGTTAGGTTAGGTTAGGTTAGGTTAGGTTAGGTTAGGTTAGGTTAGGTTAGGTTAGGTTAGGTGAGGTTAGCTTAGGTTAGGTTGTATAATTCAATCGCAAAAAAAAACCATTTATATTTTTTGCAGAGGAAAAACCATGTTGTGTATCTATTCTTGAATATACATAACGGAAAAATACATATTTTGAAAAATCCGGGGGCTGGAAACTCATTTTTGACCTAAGGTTTCTTGGGCAAAATTTCTTGAAATGATCCAGAGAACAAGAATCGCGATGCGCCCTTATACTTTTTTTCGACTTACTTGGAATTGCAGGCAACCTGGAAAGGATTACACTACTTATTCCGCACTCATTTCATGACCATTGTGTGTAAACTCATATCAGGTTGATTTAAAATAACTTAGCCATTTCGTTAAGAGATCTGCAGTTGAGGGCTGTTCTTGAATTCTGAAGTACATAATCCAGGGATTTAATAGAAGTCAGGCTATTATTTTATTATTTTTTGTTTAGATTATATAAGATCATAGGGCCATTACAAATTGCTTCCACTTATTTCCATCCGCAGTTAATAGCTGTAATTGATTCCAGCATTTGTTTTGAGTGGCAGCATCTTTTTATAGTTGGTGTCGCCATGCATGAGCAGAGCGACCTTGTCTACGGCTTCCTTGAGGATTTCAAGCCGTTTGGCTATGTGAGAATATATTTATTTAAACCTATGTCAGAACGTCAGATCTTATTCATTCTGATACCTCCCTAATTGGCAACATTTCAGTCTGGTAAACTGTTTTTTTTCCAGTAGACTCCGAGACTAACCCTTGCATTGATTGGAGTCATCAGTATAGAAGTCCACACATGTCATATTACTCCGAAAGAGGCCTATCCATACCTGATATGTGTCTGACACTTCGCATCCAAGAGTGTACTGAACGAGCGTACAGAGTGTACGCTCGTGTAGGTTGCCTGCAATTGCAGGCCTTCTCCAGGTTGGAGAGGATTACGCTATTTATGTCCGCAATCATTTCAGGAACATTGCAATATATCCCTCAAACGTACTTGACCTTTCTTACTTACGTCAATAATTTGTTTAGTCAATATGTATTTGTCGTCTTTTTACCTCAAAAATAATGACTCATTGAAAATCATTATAACTTTATTTCTGGGATAAGGTTCCAAAATAGATCATTTTATACCTTTTTGATCTGAAAATTTTGAATTCGAATTTCGAAATTATATAATGTATCATTCTTTGAAAACCCACATTTGCATTTTATTTCTCGATTTTTTATCTCAGAATCGAAAAAACATTAGGGTTGTATATCTGGGAGATTTATTGCCCACCCTTTTGAATACTGTTCTGTAACGCAGAGAAGTTAAGAGAATCTCAGAGTATATTACACAGATAATTGTAGAGATCTTAATATTTGGCACTTTCATTTTGACAGCTGAGTCAACTGCTTAGGTTTAAATCTCTGGTAAGCTTTTGACAGGCTTCTGCCGTCGAAACAATAAAAACAACAGTTTTTATAAGTCGTATAAGTAGCGACTATAAAACGTGATTAATTAATTCAAAATGCCCGTAGACGGCGTTGTTTTTGGAAACGGATCAAAAATATACACAGTCCCCCAGTCAGACGGACAAATGGACATACATACAAACTGACTAACGCTGATTGACATACGAGCCATCTAGCCAAGTGATGGTAGAGGTTCGTGGTGGTGGTGCTTCTGCTGCTGGCGTTCTACTTGATTGGGGGTATAATGAATGTATAATTTGCCAAATTCCAAAGTGATCATTAACAAAATAAAACAAGCGAAATAGACGCCATTTTTAGAACAAACAAAAAAATCCCACAAAAACAAAAGCAACACTTCACCTGACAGACAGTGACACTGATACCGCCAACATTCATTCCAGTTCAGCCAGTCACCCAGTCCCGTCGCTTGAATAGAGAGTTGGTCGTAAAAGTAGGAGCAAAGAAATGAATTTACCCATTAACACCGTAAACAAGTAAACATCACCACCACAACACACCACCTCAGCGTCAGCAGAGGTGAAACCACCCGTTCATTTGCCGCCCGCCGTTTGCCGTCGTCGCTGCGATTGTAGGTACGAAGCTTTGTGTTTCAGCAGTCGCTGAAAAATGAGAATTCAAGGTCTGACAAGGTCGATATTTTGCCAGTTATTGTTGAAGTCCAATGACCCATTTGGGCTATACTAGATGGATGGTACCAGTACCAGTACAACCGCGACGACAACGCGAGCTCCATATGTTTGTATAGATGAGTGTCTGTTTGTTAATAATGCAAAACCGCAACCCAGAACAAACCCGTACTCAAACTCAAATTATCGTAAAGAAATATCACACGCCGGATTTGACTGGCGCTGGAACTTGTATTGATAATACACATTAGTATATACTGGTGGTCTGGTGATACAGGCGGCGCTGATGGCTTTACTTGCCGCCACCCAACATCAACGAAATGTTAATTTTCAGAATTTCTGAAAACTTAAATTTGTGTAATAAATATTCGGACAAATTAGAATGGAACATCGATAAGATATTTTGAATTTTAATATTTTTAGGGGAGAAAGAAATTCCCTTCTTCTCCCTCTCTGTGGGATG
This sequence comes from Eudasyphora cyanicolor, assembly GCA_963930755.1. Classification (NCBI taxonomy): domain Eukaryota; kingdom Metazoa; phylum Arthropoda; class Insecta; order Diptera; family Muscidae; genus Eudasyphora; species Eudasyphora cyanicolor. Next base: position 264,881,574 of record OZ005735.1, on the reverse strand, counting down.
TGGAACAACTTCTAGACTTTTGACTACTCTACTGTTTTCAAATGGGCGACGGTGAGGCTTTGTTCTAGGCTTGTTTGCAAAACTAGATTAGTGGTTCTATGCGGAAGTTTTTTTGTTTTTCAAAAAAATATATAATCTGTTTATTCGCTTTAATTATCGTAACAAAAAATTCATAGAATTAGATTGAGTCATAATATTTATAATAATATTTAATCAGTTGGAACTACATTTTTGGTATCTTAGTCTATAAATTCCTTTTAAAATTCCTTCATATGTGATATCATTTCCAAAGAATTGAAGAAGGTAATTTACTTCTTTATACATGCTGTTTTTTTACAGGTTCGCAACTTTAAGTTGCTTTATTTGACAACCGATTTATTATCCGATACTTTCTTTTTGTTTAGATCGGTTTGAAATTGCATGATGGATAGACTTATACGAGTGCAACGCTTGCAAATTGTTGACATTCTCTATCAAAATAATGGCTCTGTTCGTCAAACTTCAAACTATGTTCAACGATGAAGCTCCTTTAGTTGAACCTTTTCGTAAATAAGCAAAATTGTCGGATTTGGAGTGAAGATTATTCACAAGATCTTGTCCAAAATTACAGAAAATTACAGATCATTGGAATCAAAAACGATGATGGGCAGAATGTTACTGACAACAAATGACTGGTAAATTTTTTTTGTGGTTCAATTAGCTATCTTCAAAAATCTTCTACCTTCAAAGGTTTTCATTTTCAGTAGACCCTAAAAATCCATGAATGATCTTCCTTTATAGAAAACTGTTGTATGACTTTCTGTTTTATATTTTCCACGATTTCCATGACCTAACCTAACCTAACCTAACCTACCCTAACCTAACCTAACCTAACCTAACCTAACCTAACCTAACCTAACCTACCCTACCCTAACCTAACCTAACCTAACCTAACCTAACCTAACCTAACCTAACCTAACCTAACCTAACCTAACCTAACCTAACCTAACCTAACCTAACCTAGCCTAACCTAACCTAACCTAACCTAACCTAACCTAACCTAACCTAACCTAACCTAACCTAACCTAACCTAACCTAACCTAACCTAACCTAACCTAACCTAACCTAACCTAACCTAACCTAACCTAACCTAACCTAACCTACCCTACCCTACCCTAACCTAACCTAACCTAACCTAACCTAACCTAACCTAGCCTAACCTACCCTACCCTAACCTAACCTAACCTAACCTAACCTAGCCTAACCTAACCTAACCTAACCTAACCTAGCCTAACCTAACCTAACCTAACCTAACCTAACCTAACCTAACCTAACCTAACCTAACCTAACCTAACCTAACCTAACCTAACCTAACCTAACCTAACCTAACCTAACCTAACCTAACCTAACCTAACCTAACCTAACCTAACCTAACCTAACCTAACCTAACCTAACCTAACCTAACCTAACCTAACCTAACCTAACCTAACCTAACCTAACCTAACCTAACCTAACCTAACCTAACCTAACCTAACCTAACCTAACCTAACCTAACCTAACCTAACCTAACCTAACCTAACCTAACCTAACCTAACCTAACCTAACCTAACCTAACCTAACCTAACCTAACCTAACCTAACCTAACCTAACCTAACCTAACCTAACCTAACCTAACCTAACCTAACCTAACCTAACCTAACCTAACCTAACCTAACCTAACCTAACCTAACCTAACCTAACCTAACCTAACCTAACCTAACCTAACCTAACCTAACCTAACCTAACCTAACCTAACCTAACCTAACCTAACCTAACCTAACCTAACCTAACCTAACCTAACCTAACCTAACCTAACCTAACCTAACCTAACCTAACCTAACCTAACCTAACCTAACCTAACCTAACCTAACCTAACCTAACCTAACCTAACCTAACCTAACCTAACCTAACCTAACCTAAACTAACCTTCTTCATCATGTAAGTCGTTTAGTAAATGTCATGTTTTAAATGATCCTACGACGATACTTTGCTTCTGAAGACTCCTGGAAGGCCTTCAGATGTCGAATACCTTTACAAGACAAATCGTGGGTATTCTATTATATTTCATTTCATTTCATTTTTATTTTATTAATGTAATTTAAAGCCAGAAGGCCAATTAAAGGTAAATTACAAAATTCTTTAAAAATAATTGGTTTATGCTATAATTTGACTTAATGTTTGATGCTTAAAGTTTCTACTACAGTGTACAAAAAATAATATCTTATTCTAGACAAAGGACTTAATAACTATTTAAGTAATAATAGCAATCGCAGATTGCTACTTTATAGATGCTACTATAATTTAACATTAAACATAGAAAATAAATCTTTTAAATTAAAAAAAAAATAGAAGCCGTGAATTAGAATTTTTAAGCTCCCATATGGACACGCCAAGATGGAAAAAAAGGAGAAAAAGGAAGTAAATCAAGAGTAGACAATAGTAAAAAATAAGAAGCTACCATGCTCTTACTACTCTAACACATCCTAGCACTTTAAATCTAGGGAAGCTAGAGAACAAAAAAGAGCAAATAAATATTTACTAATTATTACTCGGAATAATTACCGAGTAGTAATAGTAGATTATAGGGTTACGGATGATTTTATCAATATATTAATATAAGAACTACATGTGTAAATATTCTTCTTATTACTTCTCCGTTTTAAAGCATTCTGATTTGTAAACCCATACGAAAAATGTCTATTCTAGAACTCCTCTCATAGATCTTCTGCTTTAAAATATTATCAGCTACAGAAGGCCTTCTACAGTTTCAGAGGACTTTTCGCAGGTATTCGCTTAAAGAGCAACTATTAAAGTTCTTCAACTTCAACAACACTTCTAAGGTCTTTAGAAAACTTTTTAATGTTTGCTACACAAAAAGAAAATTTCTAAGATCGTCTGTTACAGAAGACTTTCTAAAGAACCTTTATAGCATATTCTGTTATAAATAAATAGAATAACTATTAAAATATGTTTTCGCCTATTCTAGAAACATTTTCTCATCCTTCTGTTTCATAAGACTTTCTTCTTTTCAGAAGAACCCTAAAAGCTTCTGCCTTTTTAATTAGCGATTTAAAATTTTCTGTATTAGACTTTCTCCATGTATGTGCGGCCGTACACGTTCTCCTTGAATTCGGTCTTAGGCCTTTTCATGGTTCTACGGCGTATAAAATGACAAACTGCAGTAGCGACTTAAATCAACCCTATTATGCAGATGTTTTGCTTAGTAAATCAAAAAAAAGTTTTATATTCGTAATTGATGTTAAGTTAGCATCTGTTATTGAAATTATTTCTTAAGATATATGACAGATTAGAGAATAGGACAGTGAGTTCAGAGTCCTGCTGATAATAACTTTGTTGTAGGGCATTTCGTAGAGTACCTACGCAAGATAAAGACATCTGATATTCTCTGTGTCCGTGAACGGTGTTGTGGTGTCATTTATATTAACTCGTGTTTTTTCACCGAATTTTTATTTGTTTGTTGGTTTAACGTGTCTGGCTGGCGCGATTATTCGCATTGTTTTTAAATTTTTATTTCAGTTCGGTTTGTTTTGTATTGTATTTATTTTTTATATCATTTTGATTGGCGTGTGACGATGACGGCAACCATGGCTGGCGAATGTGGTCGGTGGTGGGCTCTTGGTTGGTGTCGTCTGGTGGTGGTGTCGAGGAGGCTCACGAGAATTAAAACTGACAACACACGTACGAACAATAAATAGCACCGCGGGTATTGATTGAGATTTGCCGCCTGTGCTGTCTTCAGTCTGTCCGTCCTTCTGCCACTGTGTGTCTCTTGTCGGATGACGATTGGAAACGTGAACTCATCGCGAGCCCCGTTAGCATTGAAATTTATTTCCATTTTCTTCTCAGCTTTAAGAGCAACAGCAATTCCGATGATGGCTGTGCGATGATGACAGATTAGGAGGGTGTTGAACGACCTCCATACGTCGATACTTAAAGTTCTGCTAGTACGCAATCACACTTGTATTCAAAGTGCATTTTGAAATGGATTGCATGCGCCACAAAAATTGCAGTTTAAAATACATATGTCTATTATGACATTGTTTAATATATAAAAACACATTTTTATTCAATTGTATATTTATAGGTATCAGTTATTTTTGAAATACAATTTTAAGCGAATAACAAATATGGACTTAATAAACATATACGAATTTTGCTGTGCGCTCTTTTGTGGTACACTTCTAGGGACTTTATTTGCGTAAAATTTAAATAAATTTAATATCTATGGAAAGCTCCTAACTCAACGATGTGCAGAATAATATTTTGTTATAATTTACTAAAAAACATTAATTTAAAAAATTGACAAAATTAATACTTCTTATCTATAGTTTATTTTGCAAATGCTACCTTCGCATCCATTTTGCACCACCCTGTACGATGTTGAACTCTTCTTACACTACTGCTTCCCTAAAAAATTTTTCGAAAAACCCTTCTATTTCTAGTTTATGTTGTAAAAGCTACGCTCACATCCTGGGACCTAATTTAACCATTATGACCTACTGAGCAATATTCAAGCCTTTTTGCTCCACTGTGCCCCTTAAAGTACGAATTTCAGATAGTGCTTTTTATTTCGCACCTCTCACCCTGGGACCATATTTTACCCCCTTTGCCCCATTGTACCATATTTAGCTCCTAAACTTATGAATTTCGGAAAATTCTTATATCATGTTTATGTCGCACGCAGGCACCAAATTTTACCCTTTTTGCCCCACTGTACTATTCATAATCCGTTTTGCCTCACCGAGCTATATTTAACCCTTTTTGCCACACTGTACCCTAAAAGTATGAATATCTAAGATAACCCTTTTTATAGTTAGTTTGTGCTCCAAGAGCTACCCTTGCACCTTTTTAACTCAATGTAGCACATTTAACCCTTTTTGATCCACTGTGCGTAAAAGCGCGAATTTCAATACAATGTTTTCTTTTCGCTAGTTTATGTTCAAAGATCTACCATCAGATCCTGGGTCTAAGTTCGCCCCTTTTTTATTATCCTAATATTATATCACTTTTTGGCACACTGTGCTCCTTAAAGTAATAATTTCGAAAACTATTTTTTCTCGATTCTAAGTCCTAAGGTCGACCGTTGCACCAAATTTTTCGATTCTCCAGTTTGAATTTGGTACCACTTGTGCCAACTCTACGTCCGAAGAGCTATCCTCGCACGATTGTAGCTATTGCCGCTATATGTATATGGTGGTACAATATTTCTGCCTTTATGCACCACTCTGCGTGTAAGGGTTGGGGTTTTAAAAATTCTTTTCCCGAGTTTGCGTCCCAAGAGCTAACACTATTCTAGCTGCTGCCATTTGCTGGTACCATATTTATCCACTTTTCACCGCCGTGCGGGTAAATGCTCCATTTTCGAAAAATCATTCCTGTACCGAATTTAAATCCTGAGGGCTACCTTTACACCAAATTGGCAATTCCACAGTTTTGATCTGGCTATGATACCATATTTTTCCTTTTTTTGTGATTACACGTCTCGTTGATCTAAACCATAGTGTGGGTCGCCTCAATGCGACGGCCAGCGACCCTTAGAATTGGTGGTGGCTTCCCACAGAGAATCCGAGGTATATTCCGCAGGTACCACTTCGACGCTTAGCTAAACTTCACAACTTCTGATATTCTAAAGGTCGTGGTTGTTAGGCAACTCTACCCCGATTTGGTTGTAAATCACAGCCAGCTAACTAAGATCATATCCGATAGCTGTGTGGCAAGTGGCACCGTCCTGTTGAAACCACATATTGTCCACATCCATATCTTCCAATTCGAGCCATAAAAAGTTCGTTATCATCTCACGATAGCGAACACCATTCTCAGTAACTGCCTGACCGGCCTCATTTTGAAGAAGTATGGCCCGATGACGTTGCCAGCCCATAAGCCGCACCAAACGAACTGTGCGAGCTGCACAGGTGTTTTCACATCTCCCACAGACCGGGTTTGCTGAAATTTGCGCTCAATTCTCCCGATTGTGGACACATTTGGTCGATTATGCTGATCAAAAAACATCACGAAGTACACGAAATGCATTTTGGTTTGAACGCCCATTTTCGTAAAAGGCTTAAAAAACTCGATTGTGTATCTTTCCATGGTTCAAATTGAGTAAGTCTGAAATTGAGAAATGTCAAATGAAATGCAGAAAAAAACTTGACGTTTAGGTGTGGTTCACATTCAACATCGGCCCTTACAATTTAACCACCTTTTAGAATCAATTTAAGATGTATTCTTTAAAATAATGGCAGCTGTCATAAAATTAACATACAGAGCCGACTTAAAGTCAGCACAGCCTTAAATTTATTACTCAAATTTTGCATAATGTAAATAAAGTCCGATCAGGCTTAAAAACTATTACCTGAGTCATTGTTTTAATGTAAAAAATCCTCAAAAAATTGAATTATTACTTAAAATAATGATGATTGTCACAAAAATAATGATTTGTTTCTTTAATTTAAAGGCATATATTTAAAAATGGACTTACTTAAAACTTATGGTTAGAGTGTCATTAAGTTAATTGTGAGATCAAGGACAATTTCTTAAAAAAGATGTAAATTGTCATTATTTTAAGGAAAATTTTAATTGAATAGATGTCATGGTCGCATACTTAATTTAAGGACGTGTCATTATTAATTTTATTACTATCTTTTTTCGGTGTGTGCTAAGGGAAGTTGACATACATGTTGCCACTCAAACCTAACCTAACATATTATGTCACAAAAGCTTTGTATAAAATTCTTCTTTTTTCTTTGATTTACTGATTATAGGGACATGACAACCTCAGTTTTTGGCCAATCAACATTCAGCAGAATGCAAAATTCCGAATACGTAACTAACATTTACATCCATTTCCAAAAGTCAGATTGGATCAGCTGACTCTTCACGCTGCGGCGTTATTACCTTTATCTAATTCCGCCTTTACAACCACATTGCGTTTCATACTACGATACGCTTGCGTCATTAATTCAAAATTAAATATATTTATTAGGCTTTTTATTTCATTCGAACTGGAAATGAGACTTGTAATGTTATTAATAAATAATGCATTTATTTTTACAGCTTTCAAATCAAATAAATTTAAATTGGTCACTTAAATATTTTAATCGAATCAGTTTAATTTGCTGCAGTATGTACCTGGTAAGAGTTTGTGTAAAGATTCTGAAAAATAAAATATAAAAAATAAGCCCGACAGGCTTAGCAACTTCTAGAACTTCGCTAACTTCCTCCGGTCATTTTCAAACTTGGAAGTTTTAAATTTTCTATACAGCTTCTCCAAATGAATGAATGCCAAACGAGACCTGCCGAATACCGAATAAGACTTTAACGATAACAGTGATAATGCAGCAACTTATAAAATATGCATTGTAGCAAAAAAAATCGTGACGGCAAAATTTTTCCATAAACAATTTTAACACGTATTCTAAAAATAAAACAACCTTATTAATTGATTTTAATCAATCACTGTACCTGTATATCTGTTTAATTGTCAGCAAGTTTTTTGCTCCACCCCTAATGTTTGCATACATGAATTTATAATTATTGTATTCCAACTAATTGGAATGAATTATTAGTAGTTGAATGCCGCTAGTTGTTTTTTTGTCGCATCACGATCGTGTTGTAATGTCTCTGGTAATAATAATAAAAAAAAAGCGGTGAATGCTTTTGTTACTTCCTCTCCGAGGGCTTTGGACGTGGCGACGTGCGACTATAAACCAGCACTTCGTTGGATGTTGTCGTCGGACGTCAATACATTGATTCGTCTCGGATGGATCAAAAGATCCGCGACAGGTCACAACTCTGACAAGTATAATGCACAATGGCGCACACCGCCGCACCTGACATCCATCACATACGTGTACTCGTAACCACTCCAATCGACACCACTCTGCCATGGCAACCAACCAACAAATCACTCAAGTCATGCGCATTCTTAAGCTCAAGCTTAAACTTCTCAGCTTAACTTGTTGGATAATCAGAATGTCTCTGTCGGTCTTTCTGACGGTCAGACCGGAAATTTACGCTTCTAGTTGGAGTTTTGGATAATACGAGAGTGGACTGGGAAATGAAGGTATAATGCATAACTCAACTGGTCCTCTTCTAAGTAGTGGATAACCCAACGGGTTGTTGACCAGGGTGTAGATAATCTGACTGGTCATGATCTAAGGAGTAGATAAGCAAATTGGTTCTCTACTAAGAAGTAGATAATGCAACGTGTAGTCTACTAAGGAGCAGATAATCCAACTAGCCGCCTACTAAGGAGTATATAACTCAAGTGGACGTCTACTAACCAGTAGATAGATCTCCTGGTATTTTACTAGGTAGTAGATAACCCAACTGGTCGTCATCTAAGGAGTAGATAACCCAACTGGTCCTCTACTGAGGAGTAGATAACCCAACTTGTCGTATGCTAAGGAGTAGATAACTCAACTGTATCTCTACCAGAGAGTAGATAACCCAATTGGTCTTCCAATAAAGAGTAGATAACCCAATTGGTACTCTACTAAGGAGTAGATAACCCAACTGATCCTCTACTAAGGAGTTTATATCCCAACAGGTCGTCTTCTAAGGAGTAGACAACTGGTCCTCTACCAAAGAGTAGATAACACAATTGGTTCTCTACTAAGGAGTAGATAACCCAATTAGTCCTCTACTAAGGAGTAGATAACCCAATTAGTCCTCTACTAAGGACTAGACAACCCAGCAGGTCGTCATCTAAGGAGTAGATAGCCCAACTGGTCCTCTACTAAGAAGTAGATAACCCAATTGGTCCTCTACTAAGGAGTAGATAACCCAATTAGTCCTCTACTAAGGAGTAGATAACCCAATTGGTCCTCTACTAAGGAGTAGATAACCCACTAAATAAAAGATAAGCCATCGGTTATTTTATAAAGTAGTAGATAACCCAAAAGGTCGTTGACTGGGAGTACATAATCTGATATTTTTCAAAGTAGTAAATTTAACAATAAACCCAACTGGTCGCTGACTAAAGTGTAGATAACCCAACATGCCCTTTACTGAGAAGGAGATAACCAACTTGTTCTCTACTAAGAAGAAGATAACCCAACTTGTTCTCTACTAAGTAGTAGATAACACAACTAGTTGTCTACCATGTAATAGATAACCCAACTGGCCGCCTACAAAAGAGTGGATATCTCACTGGATTACATATTGTGACAAATTTTGGTGATGATACCTTGTTTAGTTGTTCAGATACAAGGCAAGACTTATTAGCATATCTCGCTGTATCACTACATTTCATAACGTACATAACAGCATATCTCACATTTTTTCCTTTGAAAACTATACTTGTGTTTTTATTCCCCATTTATCTTTGGACTATTGAAGATCTAAATTGAATGAAGTCGTAACAGCATATCTGAGTTACGTTATTAGTCCAAGTTGAACTAAGCCCTAGCACAAAAGCATAACTCAACTTATGCTGTTATTCCAAAATCTAATATTGACTACTGAATGTTGTAAATTTCGAAATCATCCTTTGATTTATCAGCATAAGTCGATATATTCTGCAATATATAATAAAATTAATTTTGTAATAACGACACAACTCGAGTTGTGTGTTTTGTAACTTAATTTATTTAAAAAGGGAATAACAGCATAAAACAGTTTTTAGACTATAACATTTGAAATTAAAATAATTATATAAATGTTTTCGTATTAATCAATTTCACTTCCAAGTCCTGAGAAATTGCAGGTGTAAAATTCAAAATAAGTTTATAAATATTTTTGCTATATCGATTAAAACCTTTAAAATGCTCTCCTGAAAACTTGCAAAAACACACATATGCTGTTATGCCTTGTGACCACAGATATATTACCTTGTATTTTAATAACCAAACTGATACTCTATTAAGGAGTAGATAACCCAACAGGTCGTTGACTAAGGTGTAGATAACCTAACTGGTGCTCCTCTAAAGAGCAGATAACCCAACATGTCCTCTACTAGGAAGTAGATAATACAACTAGTATACTAATGATTCCATTTCTCTGATCAAGTCATATTCCCGTACCACTTCCAGCACCACTGGTTTGGTGCATTTATTAAGTGGTACCAATTAATTGCTACGTCATCAGATCAGTGATACCAGTACTGGTATCTTTAAACTTAAGTTTATTGCCACCTCATATCCCATAGGAATATTAACAATGTACACTCAGCAGAGTTTTTCGAACGAGCATAATTGCACGTATTCTTACTGCTGCATTGTAGTACTTGCTTTCGAAGTGAATCTACAACTTGGGGTGATACTTTGTTTGGCATATGAGGTCATCCGCGTTTATGAAGCGCATCATCATTGGAAAGTCAAAGAAATCGTTATCTGTCAAACGTTTATAAATATTCTGACCGCCATTTTGCGTTGTTTGAGCCGCATGTTTTTATTAATATAACGGGTGTTTTTTTAAGAACTGGAGAACTTAAAATGGCAATGCAAGACAGAAGTATTGTTGAGTTATATGGTCCCTTCGATCAGTCCACTTTGTGACTATTTTTCCAATAAATCTGGCCATATGGCGTCAATGCTATAAGAGTTCCTAGTTTTTGCGGCACAAACTAATGACGTAACTTAGCTCTATAACCAGAAATTCAGAGGCGTTAAGTCGCACGAACCAGTGGGCCAGCGAACAGGACCACTTCTGAAGGTAAAGTTGCCAACAAATTTATTTTGTAATAAATCGATTGTTAAGCGCGTTAGGCGGGTTGCCCAGTCTTGTCTTGTTGGAACCAGATGCTGTTGTAAACCGCACCAAACAGTCAATTCTAATAGATGTAATGGTGATTCGTTGACGGCTTGAGAATTGTCTTCGCTCCCAATACAGAAATTTTGCTTATTGACGTAGCCATTTAAGTAGAAATGACTAAACACAGTTCTTGGATTTGAACTTCGCGAACAGAACTGTGCTAAAGTATAAACAATAATATTAGTTCCGCCACTATTCGATCTACCCTCATATTAGCATTAACCTTAATATTGCTATGATTATTCTCTGTGGCTGTGAGCTATTATTTCCATCATCTATGTATAACACGTCAACGCTAAAGCAGTCAAGGTCGTTTCGAATGATTTCTTCCTTTTTGTGGATTTGTTGCTTAAGTGGATATTTTTAGACAATCATTCTCATCCTCCTCAAGACTGACAATAAAATTATCCCTTGTCGATTTGGATCAGACGCAACTAGATGTTGATATTCATCTCTCGTCTCTTGGAAGAACCATTTCGCAACCATCACTTGTTTCCCCTTATTTATCTGGCATTTCATCATTTATAGGTATTACCAGAATTCTGCGAATTTCGCAAATCAACTGGAGTCCTGTTTAAGAAGATATTCCATATGTATTGCTAAATGCGAATCTACGTCGGCGTATGCTGTCCATAGGAAGACGGCGACGACATAGTGATTAGCACACGCGCTACTCATACACTGGGATGCATGGATGGACGCATGGATAGATGGTTGGTTGGTTGGATCGATGGCTGGATATACGTGAGTAGCACGTTTTCAGCGGCTTAATATGTCTGGCGCCCGACCAGAAATTGATCTGTGCGCCTAAACACCCGACAGCCTGGAATTTGAACCCATTGAGATTTCACAGTCACCACCATTGCCACCACACCTCTTATCTGACATCCAGATCACATAACGTCCAAATACTAATGAGGTGCAAATCCTAAATCTAATCGCTGGCTTACTTAACAAAATACAAGTAACAAAAAAAAAAACTATTTCACCAGAATGCATCGCAGACAGAATTATGGTTTTTAATCATACCATGTATGTGCACAGTGTTTAGAAGCAGGGACATTACGAGTTTATAAATTTTCAAAATCCTTTCGAATTTGACAAAATATGATACTTTTCGCATATTTTTTGAGGTATTTTCTCTATTTCGTTAACTGTGTGTCCAAATTTGGTCAGCGAATTTGTATTTTTCAAATATTAAAATTTTTTTTATTTTATTTTTGGAAATGATTGGTTGCAAAATTCAGTTTCAATAGCACATAGACGCCAAATCGGAAGGAACGTATATTTGGGGGCTACATCCAAAACTGAAATGTTATTCTTCATATTTTAAATTATTTGATCTCTTTTTATAAAGAATCTTTAATCTGCCAAATTTCATAATGATTGGATGTAAACAATAACACCGTGGACAAATGTCAACTTTCTTTGTCACCCATAAACGAAACTATATACAAGTGAAACTAGATACCATAGGTAGCAAAAGTACATACTCAGTTTTTTACTTCGTGATCGTTTGTCCTTTTTACAGAACTTTTAAAATAAAAAATAAAACTTTTTCAAATATTCTATTTTGCACTTATTACAACGCGAATTGATAAATAAGCATATCAAATTAAAGGGGCGAATTGCCACTATTTAACAAAAAATTTTTGGAAACAATTCTCAAGGACGAATGCTATAAAAAATCCTTTTAAACTTTTATACTTGAATATACTTCAAAGTTGTTGGTTTAAAAATCTGAAAAAAATACATGTTACAGAACTAAAACTGACATAACACATGTTAAAATATGAGCCCTTTATCTTAAACGTTTAAGGAAAAACACTTATTTGAGTTCCACAGCCTATATAATATAAATATTAAGAACACTGAGACACAGCCTATATAATATAAATATAAAGAACACTGAGACACAAAAAACTTTTTATTCCCTCCCACGAAAGAAACTATATAATTCAAAATACAGGTCACTATTAAAATAATAAACTAACTTTCTTATTTCGTGATCGTTTGTCCTTTTCACAGAACTTTTAAAATTACAAGGGTAACAATTTCGATATAATTTTTTGTACATCAATTAATGCACATTGAAAAAGAAATTATCTTTTACACAAGTTTAGCTGACCACTACATGATGAGCGGGTTTGGATATATATGTATATTAGAGCGGACCGTTGCACTAATGACCATTTTGTCTCGGAAACCGGATAAGATTATTTTAACCAATTTTTTTTATTGTAAATTAATAAAAATACATAAGTGAATACAATTAACATATTATTTATTACAAATAACGCAAACAAATCATTAAAAACATAAAATATCGATAAAAATTTAGAATTTGCTAAATCCTATTCATCAGATTGGTTGATTCTTTGAGTTTTCTATATCTATTAAAATAATCTGATCTTCAGGCTCTGACAGTTAAAAATGCTTCACTTAAAAAAGGTTAGCTTTTGGTACGTTCGCGTTTCCATGCAGAAGTCATAAATATGTCTGCTGTGATAAGCAGCCTCTTCAGGACATCTTGATTACACTACAGCATTGACACATTTTTCGCATGAAGTTGTCAGTATGCGCGGTACTGCTCATTGCGGGCAAACTTTTTGTTCAAAATTATCCATTTGTGTGGGAGCTTCCAACAGGAGCGTGGCAAATTCGCCCATTTTTAACATTCACAGGTGATAGCGACCAAGAAACTAATATTATATGTGGAATTGTGACAGTACACAGTAGAGTCTCTTAGGTCACTTCTTCGATATGTTACACTTTTGGCCCGGAGCACCTGATATACTCGAATACCCTCAGTCACAATAGTGAGGGTAAAAATAAATATTTTTTTTAAATTCTCTTACTACTACCAAAACGGGTATATTGGCATTTATCCATAAATTATTTTCAAGTTGAGATTGTTTTCTTCTTTAGGATGCTGGATTTTAAAAATGTAGTTGTATATTTTTGCGGTTTTTTTTATTTGTTATAGTTTTTTACTATTTGTATATAGTAAAAAACAAATTTTTTAGCCCTCATAACTTCTTTAAATTAAATATGGGCTAATCCCAGAAACAGTCCGCCAACCAAAAAATTTTAAAATTGATCCAACTTTAGTTTGGTTAATGGAATATAAGACTAGATGTTAAAAAATATTTGTGGGTGTCCATTAATACAAGAAGTATTAAAAAAAATTCTTCACAACATATCTCTTAATTTTATTAGAAAAAAAAAATACTTTTAAAGGTGTTTTATCATTATTTGTAGTGGTAAAATAGATAACCCATAACATTCATTCATAAACATATATTCATTCATAAATGTCATTAAAAATAATGTAATTTGATTTGTTAAAATAAACAAAATTTCTACTATAAAAAGTTTGACTGGAAAAAAGTAGCGTGCGTCACGTAGCGTGCGTCACGTAGCGTCCGTCACATAGAGCTCACGGCTTTTGTTAAAAAACTACAACAATTTTTGGCTGCAAATAATTTTTTTCAGAATTCTCTTATATTCATCTTTCTTATAGGTATTTCATTTTGGGTGCTTTATAATGCAAAATTTGCTAAAAATTACGAAAACATACCTTAACCTTCAAAGCTACTTCCATTTTTTGTAGCGTGCGTCACAATAATTTGTGATACATTTTTTAGCACAAATTTTTTTTATGACATTCGAAGGAACACTCATATCCCACTAAACACTATGTATAAGTTGAAGGTATCCCTTTTGAAAAACCAAAAAATAGTTATATTTTCATCCGAAAACGCGTACGAATGTAGCGTTCGTCACGCAGGATTTGCCCATATGTATACTTTCTCTATCGGGCTTCAAAATGTATAGCCAAAATCCATCAAAATTTTAAATAAAAATAGAATTACCATAAAACAATGTTGAGTTTGATTTTGGGTATCAGGGCTCTATCGGGCTTATACTTCAAAAAATATTGTCCTAATACTACAGGCACCTCATTGCTATCTACACAAAAAAAGTTGTTAAGTCTCAGAAACAAAGTGTAATAGTGTTGTTGTCAACGGTGGCGGCCACATAGCCCAAATCATATTTAAAATCTTTCATAAAATTATCTATCTTATAAAGCAATTGTAGTGATATATTTTTGTTTGGGAGTGTTACTCCAGAGAAGGAGCTCCTAGCTCCGATAAAATATGAGTTTAAACTGATATACCTGTTTCAATATTTAATATTACTAGCATTTAAATGCCCGGGTTGTCTTTTAACACCGTGATCCAAACTTTGTAAGTTTAAAGATATCCCAATAAAAACTTCGATTAAAAGACTACACAAATACAGTAAATTTCGAAGCTGATCCAAAATCTAGTACGGCAATCCTTTACTCTGATTACCACAAACATTAACTTTATAATATTTCCTATTATAAGTTAGTTGTATATGTTTATTGGCTGTAGGACTAAAGGCCGACTTGCCAAAGAATATCTATTTTATATTTTCCAATTTTAAAATAGTTTCAATGGCCATGAAGTCGTATATTCAATTTGATCACGTCTGGTCCGTGCGACAATAACTCGAAAACCATAAATGTAGGTAATTGTAACAGATGTTTTTGGTTCCCCAATACTTTTGTCGGTTGACCACATAATATTTGTTTGCTTTAGTATGACGTTACAGGGCTATACCTATTTTGTTAAAAGTTGGCGGCAGAAAATATATTGAAATATGCCGATCATAAAATTAATATTTGTTTTCTCCAGCAAGATGTCTAAAGGCCTGGACCTATTTTCTTAAAAGTTGACGACATATACAAAAATATGTTGATATATATGGAAATTAGAATGTGTAAATGTACATATCTTAGCCAGCACCTCATATAGGTTTTTAGTTCTTAATTGATACTTTATTTATCAGAAAGAATTCTATTATTTTGGTCCCAACTGGTCAAATTTCGTTAATCTGATGGTATTAAGTCATTAATTAGTATGTTCACATCAATTTGTAGATTTTTAGCTTTTAAAGAATTTTGAAATACAGTGACCAAATTGCTTGGTCACTGCTACACTGACCACAATCTTAGAATTAAAAATTGTTTTTCCCGTGTATAGTGCTACATGTTAGTTTATCTTTTTATTATTGAAGATTTTCAGAGCGTGAGAACTGATCACGTGCTAAAAAAGGACTATGTGAATAGTCCGTGGGTTAAACAACACTCGAGTCTATATACGAGTATATGCAAAATTTCTATCCTATAACAGGTATCCGCAGCGGTCAAGTGTCGCTTGGTGTAAAATTACATTCGTTAGGTATCAGTATCTATAGCGTGATCCATTTCGAGGTTCCCTACTTTTTTAAAGAAAAAAAAAACACAGAAAATTCAAATTGAATGGGGAATGTTTAATATCATTTGAAAGAACATTCTTTGGCATTTATTTTTTGAAGATTATGTCTATCTAATGTTGGCCGCGGCTACGTCTCAGATGGTCCATCCGTTGAGTCCAATTTTCGATGACTCGTTCGAGCATTTCGACTTGTAACTGGCGAATGACACGCGTAAACGGTTTTCAGGCGTAAGTCTTTCCAAGATGAAATGCCAAACAATACTTAACAAAAATAACATGACAGCATGACACGACTCACACGTGATCTGTCAAAAAAAAAAAAACGATTGAAAAAAGCATCTCTACTTGGATCACCCTATATATACAAGGTGGCGCAAAAGTAATCCTCCTATCAGAAAATGCTATAAATTTTGCGATTGGCCCCTAATGTCAGTTCTGTTTTGACATTTGTGTACTAAACACATGCGAAATACACGTTAATAAACAATGTTACGCTACACTGCTCCAGAACGCGGAATATTGCTGACTATTTATTTGACCAATAATAGGTCGGTGACTTTGCACAGATTTCCTGGCCGTCCAACGCCTACTGGTGAAACAATGCGACGTTTAGCCGCTCGCCTCGAAGAGACTGGCACAACACGAGATGCTGCCATGCGTGGCAGACCCCGGAGTAGCCGTTCTGCAGAGAATATTGCTGTTGTAGCCGAGGATGTCATGGAAGCGCCGTCGACATCGACCAGACGACGTGCCACGCAAATGGGTATCAGTCGACGGTCTCTACAGCGAATTTTGGTACAAGAAAATTGATACAAGTTCTAACATAACATCGAAAGGTTACTTTTGCGCCACCCGTTATATATATAAAATTGTTGCGTGGCTGGCTGACAGACTGACTGATCATCGCCCAGGCCAAACGGCTGAACGCTAGAATCATGAAATTTAGTGGGAGGGTAGTCCTTGGGATGTAGACGAGCAATAAGACGGGATTTTCAAATTTCGTACTATTACCCGCACAATGGGGCAAAAAGGGATAAATATGGTACCACCGCCAAATACAAACGGAATGAGCTAGAATCGTGAAATTTGGTGTGAGGGTAGCCCTTATGAGGTCGACCCAGAAATTGACTGAATTTTTTTAAAATCCCAACATTTACCCGCAGAGTGGGGGAAAAAGGGATAAATGTGGTACAACAGCCAAATCCAAATGGCAAGAGCTAGAATCGTGAAATTTGCTGTTAGAGTAGCTCTTGGGGCGTAAACTAGAACAAGAAGCGATTTTTTAGGGGTACAGTGGGACAGAAAGGGATAAATATGGTACCACCGCCAACTTTAACGTCTAGAATTAGAATGGCGAAAATTGAAGCGTGTGATGTCCTAAGGACAACGGATCGGGGTAGTCAGCTTTTTCTTGTAATCGTTCTGTTCGGGGCACAGTGTGGTAAAATAGGGTACAGTGGTTTAAAAATGTTAGATATGGTCCCATGGTTCTAGGGTAGCTTTTGTAACATAACCTAGAGATCGAAAGTGATTTATGTAAATTCTAACTGTAAGAGGCACAGTGGGGCAAAACGGGTTAATTATGATTGCATTGGGGCAAAAATGAACCAATCTGGCAAAATTGGA
Organism: Eudasyphora cyanicolor; assembly: GCA_963930755.1. Lineage (NCBI taxonomy): Eukaryota > Metazoa > Arthropoda > Insecta > Diptera > Muscidae > Eudasyphora > Eudasyphora cyanicolor. Next base: position 264,863,851 of record OZ005735.1, on the reverse strand, counting down.
ACATAAACTTGAGATGTCAAAAACATTAAATACTCTATAGTGGGCAATAATGGTACAGTGGATAAAATGTGATTAAATATAGTACAGTGGGCGTTAAGGGTTAAGTATTGTAGAGTGGGGACAAATGTTAAATACTGTACAATGAGACAAAAAGTGTTAAATATGGTACAGTGAGACAAAAAGTGTTAAATATGGCACGGTGGGCCAAAAATGGTTAACTGTGGTAAAAATAGTTAAATATTTTAAAGTGAGACAAACTGGATTAAACATTGTACAGTGGGGCAAAAAGGCTTAACTATGGAGTAGTGGGGCAAAAACGTATTAACTATGATTCAGTGGGGCAAAAAGCATTAAATATGGTACAGTGTGACAAAAATGGTTTACTATGGTATAGTGGGTGAAATAGGGGTAAAGTATGGTAGAGTGGTGAACTTTTTTAAATATGATGCAGTGAGACAAAAAGTGTTAAATATGGTACAGTGAGACATAAAGGGTTAAATATGGGACAGTGGGACAAAAAGGGTCCCACTATGGTATAGTGGAATAAAAATGTATTTACTATGATACAGTGGGGGAAAAAGGATTAAATATGGTACAGTGTGACAAAAATGGTTAACTATGGTAAAGTGGGTCAAAAAGGGACAAAAAGGGACAAAATGGTGTTAAATATAATACAGTGTAGCAAATAGGATTATATATGGAACTGTGGGGCATAAAGTGTTAAATATGTTACAGGGAAACAAAGGGTTTAATATTACACAATGGGGAAAAAAGGGTTAACCATAGAACATAAAAATGGAAAAGTGAGACAAAATGGGTTAAATATGGTACAGTGGGCCAAAAAGCATTACCTCGGAAATAGTGAGGCAAAAATGTGGTACAGTGGGTCAAAAAGGGTTAAATATGGTTAAATATGGTACAGTGGGGCAAAAAATGGTTAAAAATGCTACAGTAGGACAAAAATGGTTAAATATGGTACAAAAAGGTGCTAAATATGTGCAAAATCATGGATCTAGGGAGAGAGGGCAACAACAAGGAATATTTTTGTCAAATACATCACACAAAAAATCAATCGATTTCCATGACTTTTGATAAATCAATTTTTTTGGAGGGTGATTTTCATGGGTATGGGGTGAACAAGGGGTGTTGATTGTTTTGGAGATATACTTCTTGAAGTGTCTCCTTTCTTACGTTTTTTAACGTGGAACTTCTATTTCATAGCTTTCTATACCAGAATTGTTCCTGAATGTACTAACCCTTCCGTTACCCAGCAAACTTTGTGGATAAAAACGATATATTTAAAAAATAATGAATTGACATTAAAGTGTAAAGGTCCCCGTAGTGATTTTTTATATGGAATATTTTTGTCGAATTCATAATCCAAAAAATTCAAAAATTTCTACGACTTTTGATTAATAGTTAATTTTGGAGGGGGACTTTCAGTAAGGGGATGAGCGGTGGTGGCGGGTGGTTTGGAAGAAATACCTCCAGGAATGAGTCCTTAATTTGGTCTTTGACATGCAACATCTATTTCGAAAGCTTCTATACTAGAATTGTGTTTGATTTACTAACCTCTTTGTTTACTATTAAAAGCAGTGAAATAATGAAAATTGATCTGGTCGCGGCTACACTGACCACAGTCTGAGAATTCAAAATTGTTATACCCTCACTATTGTGTAACAAGGGTGTATGCTTTTGCTACGGGCCAAAAGTGAAACACATCGATGGATTGGCCTATGACCACAAGTATGTTCGCCGGAAATCCGTTTTGGGTCATTTTAAGTCGAATGAGCAATGTCCGTCCTTCCGTACGTTTTCTTCGTTGAATTTTATTTTTGCCTAAAAAGTTGTTAATGGTAAAATAAGATCACGCTAACATATATTTACAATACTATGCAGCATTAATTTCTATTTAAATCAATCATTAATTTAATTAATTTCTGAGTTAGCATTCGAAGTCATCATCCAATATTATACTATTTCAATTATTATTATTTATTATTTTTACGAACATTAAAAATTCCTAAAAAAATTACTTTGAATTAGTACAAAATAGAACACAATTTACGTATATTTTGAATTCCTAAGTGCAAATAAATATTTGTTACGGAAATTATAGTCCCAAATAAATTCGGATATAAACAATGATTTGTTTAGAACAAAATTTTCCCAAATATATAGTTTTTGTGTGTACCCAATATTATATGTTTAGAGTGTACCCTAAACATATATATGTTCCAAGCCGAAAATTTTTGGGACAATATACTACAGAAGAGTTTTTTTCAGCGTGTAAGGATTGAAAATTTTAGAAAAATTAAAATAATGCGTTTTTTGGGTTTTTACAAAATTTGTAATTGCTCTTGAACGACTGAACCGATTTTTACAAAGTTTATTCGTTTGAAAGAGAACATAACAGGCTAATATTGTTGATTTTTTTTCGCAAAATTTGCTTAATAACTTTAATTTACAAAAAATACTCCCTCTTCCCACCAAAAATCCAATTGCTGTTTATACCCTACACCACACTGTGGTACAGGGTATTATAAGTTTGTTTCACGGCAGATGTTTGTAACACCTGAAAATAACACAGCTAGACCCACCTTAAAGTATACCGATCGACTCAGAATCACTAGCTGAGTCGATTTAACAATGTCCGTCCGTCCGTCCGTCTGTCCATGTAAAGTTGTTCGTCGACTACAGGTCGCAATTTCACTCCGATCGTTCTGAAATTTAGCAGTTTAGAGTATTTCGTGGCTGTTAAGATCGCTATTGAATTTGGTTGAAATCGGTTCAGATTTAGATATAGCTCCCATATATATCTTTCGTCCGATTTGGCCCTTTAGTCCTATAGAAGCTGTATTTTACATCCGATTGTTTTGAAATTTTATAATGGCAGAGTTTCTTGATCCATGAACCAACATTGCCGAATTTGACGAAAATCGGTTAAGATTTAGCTATAGCTCCCATATACATGTTTCGTCCGATTTGGCCCTTTAGTCCTGTAGAAGCTGTATTTTACATCCAATCGTTTTGAAATTTAGAATGATAGAGTTTCTTGATCCATGAACCAACATTGCCGAATTTGAAGAAAATCGGTTAAGATTTAGCTATAGCTCCCATATATATGTTTCGTCCGATTTTGCTCTTTAATCCTGAAGAAGCTGTATTTTACATCCAATCATTTTGAAATTTAGAATGGTAGAGTTTATTGTTCCATGAACCAACACTACCGAATTTGAAGAAAATCGGTTGAGATTTAGCTATAGCTCCCATATATATGTTTCGTCCGATTTGGCCCATTAGTTCTATAGACGCTGTATTTTACATCCAATCGTTTTGAAATTTAGAATGGTAGAGTTTATTGTTCCATGAACCAACACTACCGAATTTGAAGAAAATCTGTTGAGATTTAGCTATAGCTCCCATATATATGTTTCGTCCGATTTGGCCCATTAGTTCTATAGACGCTGTATTTTACATCCAATCGTTTTGAAATTTAGAATGGTAGAGTTTCTTGATCCATGAACCAACACTACCGAATTTGAAAAAAATCGGTTAAGATTTAGCTATAGCTTCCATATATATGTTTCGTCCGATTTGGCCCTTTAGTCCTGTAGAAGCTGTATTTTACATCCAATCATTTTGAAATTTAGAATGGTAGAGTTTCTTGATCCATGAACCAACATTGCCGAATTTGAAGAAAATCGGTTAAGATTTAGCTATAGCTCCCATATATATGTTTCGTCCGATTTTGCTCTTTAGTCCTGAAGAAGCTGTATTTTACATCCAATCATTTTGAAATTTAGAATGGTAGAGTTTATTGTTCCATGAACCAACACTACCGAATTTGAAGAAAATCGGTTGAGATTTAGCTATAGCTCCCATATATATGTTTCGTCCGATTTGGCCCATTAGTTCTATAGACGCTGTATTTTACATCCAATCGTTTTGAAATTTAGAATGGTAGAGTTTATTGTTCCATGAACCAACACTACCGAATTTGAAGAAAATCTGTTGAGATTTAGCTATAGCTCCCATATATATGTTTCGTCCGATTTGGCCCATTAGTTCTATAGACGCTGTATTTTACATCCAATCGTTTTGAAATTTAGAATGGTAGAGTTTCTTGATCCATGAACCAACACTACCGAATTTGAAAAAAATCGGTTAAGATTTAGCTATAGCTTCCATATATATGTTTCGTCCGATTTGGCCCTTTAGTTCTGTAGAAGCTGTATTTTACATCCAATCATTTTGAAATTTAGAATGGTAGAGTTTCTTGATCCATGAACCAACACCGCCGAATTTGAAGAAAATCGGTTAAGATTTAGCTATAGTTCCCATATATATGTTTCGTCCGATTTAGCCCTTTAGTCCTATAAAAGCTGTATTTTACATCCAATCGTTTTGAAATTTAGAATGGTAGAGTTTCTTGATCTATTAAACAACACTACCGAATTTGAAGAAAATCGGTTAAGATTTAGCTATAGCTCCCATATATTTGTTTCGTCCGATTTGGCTCTTTAGATCCAATCGTTTTTATACCCTACACCACACTGTGGTACAGGGTATTATTTAAGTATAAAATGTCCCAAAAGTAAATTTATGTAAACAATTTATACATGAATTACAAAATTTATATATCAGAGTTATTCAATATTACGAGAGTGGTGTAGGGTATTATATAGTCGGCACCGCCCTTTTTCAAACGACATAAACTTTGAAAAAATTGGTTCAGCCGTTCAAGAGAAATTTAAAAATATCGTAAAACCCATTATTAAAAAATATTAAATACTAAAAATTCTAACCCATTTTTTCAAAATCTTAGCAAAAGTCAGCATCAATTTATTATAAACTCTTCAAGAGAGGACTATATATGTCACAAGGTCCTAAATAACAATGGTAGTGGAATGTGAAAATACAAAAGTTTTTTGGCAAACATCTAACAAAAATCAAGCAAATATGATCCTGATTGTCGGAATTTCGAAATTCAGATTTTAAACGTTTACCGGTAAACATCTAAAAAAAATCGGGCAAATATTTTCCGATTTCTTTTCTGCAAAAAAGTGCAACATTTCCGTTGCCCTTTTCCCGATATCTGGAGTTTTATACCATATTTTGGAATTGTGAAAAAGGAGCTAAGTTTATTACGAGGGACTGCACTCCACCCAAAAATGGCAAATATTTTTCAGAATTTCGAGTCGACGGGGCAACATTTTGTCCAGAATCGAAATCACCATTAATGTCGGAATTCTGATTTCCAGTGTATATCATTGCACCTTGGTAATGCGGAGTATAAGAAATCTTGACTTTATTGCAAAATTTCACCAATAGATAAACTTTTAAACCACATTTTTCTTTTAAATCACATTCTCCGACTCGAGCCACTGTGCCATACGGTTCATAACACATCGAGAAAAAGGTTCGAGCGAACTATCACACATAGCAATTTGGTGCGGTTTACAGATCACAAGTAATGGACGCGCGCTAATTGCACTTAATCGTTTCGTTTGTGCGTCAGCAGCCAACAACAGTCAGCAGTCAGCCAGGCAGTCAGTCGTCACCAGCAGGCCGGAGAGCCGGCTATTGAAGGGAATCAAATACAAAATCACACCAGTCAGCGATCCGGCCACAAAACCAGAACTTCATCATCACACACTTGTACCAGTCGTCGCCACCGATGATCGGTGATGCTGATGCTGGTGCTGATGGTGGTGGTGGTGGCGCTGATGTGTTAAATGCGGCTACTAACGTCATGGCTTTGACCAGACTCAGCGGTGGATTACGAGATAGAATTATCGAACGTTTTAGTGGAAATGCTGCTGACACAATCTCTAGAATGCACACACAATCCGCGCTAAATGAGCAAATGGATTTCCGAGTCAGTGAGACTTATAGTTGTTTTTTGTTGCTATTGCTATTTCTGCTTCGGTTTGAGTTTTAGGTTGAAGGGTTCTAGACGATAAACCAGAATTCCATGGAATCTTTGTGAGTTGTGGTCAGGGATTTTTGTGCTTTGTTGGCCTTGCCAATAACCCAAAGATTTTAACACTTTTCGTTTCGATCGAAAAACAACATATGATCAGCAGACGGACCAACCGACCGGTCCAGCGATCCATCGTAATTGATTCCAAGTATTTTTTTTTTTTAATTTTATTTAATTTTTTTTTTGACAATGCCATTCATTTGTTCGTTCATTGATCGTGTGATTAGATGTTATTAGCACTTGATAATCCTCAACTTTATTGCCGGCATGATCATGATCACGTTCATGAGTACGGACGCATCATCATCTTCTCCGGTTGGTTGGTTGCGCCGGAAAATTTTCCATTGATGAATTTGACAAGTTCGTTTCACAAATATTTCGAACTGGTGCTGTTTCTGCTGCTTCTGCTACTGTCGATGATGTTTGATTGGTGATGATTGGTTTGGCGTGCGCGTGTTTTCAATAATTTACTTTGCATCATAATAAGTACATACACCACGTGTACGTGTGTGAACCAGCAGTCAGTCCCGGCGCGAACACCTTTCAGTTCCACTGAATAGCTGTTTTTTGGCAGATTTTTTCCCTTCGCTTGTATGTGAATAAACAATAATTATAATTGTAAATAATGACTTTGATTGGATTTGGGGGTTTACACAGTACCCTACATTAGTTGGAGCATTAAATACAGTCCAAACAATACAATTACGAATTCTGTGGACTAGAATATTGCTAGACCTAATGAAAGCCTTAGAGGAGTAGGACAAAACTTTCCCATGACAGGTTCAACCTATGACAACGTTTTGGGATACAAATTATACTAATATGGAAACCGCTAAACCGATCATCACGAAATGTCCACAGAATGCAGCAATAGGTCTGGAAGGAATAATAGGCTATATAAAGGGTTCGCCAAATAACTTTTTTTTTTGAAAAAAACTACTGAAAACGCATTGGATGGTCAGTTGGCTTCAACTCCTGAACCAATTGGACTTTGTGTGGCGTCATACCAAGGTCTTTATGCAAAATTCGTCACAATGATGTCTCCGAAATGTTCAATTGTTGAGAACGACGGTGAATTGATGTTGTTGGCGCTTCACGCACACTTTCTGCCACAGCAGCAATATTCTCGGGTGTACGCACTGCACTGTTTTTGGCTTTTCACGCTGTGGTTTATCGATGAGGATGCCAGTTTCTTTCACTTTTTTCACAAGATAACGAACATAGGGAGCTGACGGTGCTTCTCTTCTTCCAAAATCCGTACGCAATTTTCGCACACATTCAGCAACATTACCATGATTTACATAATGTCGCAATATACACATATTCGTTCAGCGGAAGAATAAAACTAATTATCTGTCAAATCAGACATGAGCTAAGTGTTACCATTCACGAAATAAGTACTAGTTGAAAAAAAAAAAGGTTAGATGGCGGACCCTTTACATTGTTGAAGCGAGATTCCTTAAATTTGTTGTTGATGCATTTCATGTCTTTATTTGTGATCATAAAACTAAATTTTTAAACATTTGATATCTGGGGAACCACTACACCAAAGGTCTTTAAATTCAGTAATAATATAACAGGTTTTCCAATAGGGATGATATTATTTTAAAGTGAAGATTCGGCCATTTGCAATATGTCATGATCTGTCATTTGTTATACCCTACACCACACTGTGGTACAGGGTATTATGTGTAAGTTTGTTTCACGGCAGATGTTTGTAACACCTGAAAATAACACAGCTAGACCCACCTTAAAGTATACCGATCGACTCAGAATCACTAGCTGAGTCGATTTAACCATGTCCGTCCGTCCGTCCGCCTGTCCATGTAAAGTTGTTCGTCGACTACAGGTCGCAATTTTACTCCGATCGTTCTGAAATTTTGCAGTTTAGAGTATTTTGCAGCTGTAAAGATCCCTATTGAATTTGGTTGAAATCGGTTCAGATTTAGATATAGCTCCCATATATATCTTTCGTCCGATTTGGCCCTTTAGTCCTATAGATGCTGTATTTTACATCCAATCGTTTTGAAATTTAGAATGGTAGAGTTTCTTGATCCATGAACCAACATTGCCGAATTTGAAGAAAGTCGGTTAAGATTTAGCTATAGCTCTCATATATATGTTTCGTCCGATTTTGCTCTTTAGTCCTGCAGAAGCTGTGTTTTACATCCAATCATTTTGAAATTTAGAATGGTACAGTTTCTTGTTCCATGAACCAACAGTACCGAATTTGAAGAAAATCGGTTAAGATTTAGCTATAGCTCCCATATATATGTTTCGTCCGATTTGGCCCTTCAGTTCTATAGAAGCAGTATTTTACATCCAATCGTTATGAGATTTAGAATGGTAGAGTTTCTTGATCCATGAACCAACATTGCCGAATTTGAAGAAAATCAGTTAATATTTAGCTATAGCTCCCATATATATGTTTCGTCGGATTTGGCCCTTTAGTTCTATAGAAGCTGTATTTTACATCCAATCGTTATGAAATTTAGAATGGTAGAGTTTCTTGATCCATGAACCAACATTGCCGAATTTGATCGGTTAATATTTAGATATAGCTCCCATATATATGTTTCATCCGATTTGGCTCTTTAGTCCTGTAGAAACTATATATTTTACATCCAATCGTTTTTATACCCTACACCAAACTGTGGTACAGGGTATTATAAGTTTGTTTCATGGCAGATGTTTGTAACACCTGAAAATACTATAGCTAGACCCACCTTAAAATATACCGATCGACTCAGAATCACTAGCTGAGTCGATTGAACCATGTATGTCCGTCCGTCCGTCTGTCTGTCCGTCTGTCCATCTTAAGTTGTTCGTCGACTACAGGTCGCAATTTCACTCAATTTATACATGAATTACAAAATTTATATTTCAGAGTTATTCAATATTACGAGAGTGGTGTAGGGTATTATATAGTCGGCCCCGCCCGACTTTAGCCTTTCCTTACTGGTTTTTATTTATTACGGTTTTTTTCGTGCCAGCATAAAACGATGCTTAAAAAAATTTACTTTTTTGTAATTGTTTTACCGATAGCTACTAAACTTCAGTTTTTACATGAAAGTGTCGTGTTCAGTATTTTTAGCGTTCATTATTTCCTTTAATCTAAGCGGTATCTGGGATTTATCGAGCTTATACTTCAAAAATATGGAACCTTCCATGAAAATTGAAATTCTAGAACAAAAAATATGGTTCAAAAATATTGTTGTTGAATAGGGTAATAAAGCCTATTATTTTGATCAGTGCAAACACACCAATGCAGACACATTTTTGGCTTAATTTTTTGCTATTAACTCGAGAAAAATAACTTTGGATACCTCTCACACATAGCGATCGTTTTGTATCAATAATTAATATCGTAAAATGTTTAAGCCAGCAATCACAAAAATATAGCTCCATTACATTATCACCGATGTAAGGCTAGGTTGGGGAAAGAAAAAAATGTCAAATGCAGATATCTCGAAAACTATACATGGTAAACCATGCACGAAAACTATTTTTTGATGTTCTTGATCGGCAGAATGCACTTAAGCGAATTTGTTACATACGAGTATATAGAAATAAAAAGTTTCATTTGAAATGCCCCTTTTTTTAAAAATGTTTATATACATTTATAAATCCCTGGAGATCCACTTTGAGGACCTGTTTAGGTTTAGGTTAGGGTGGCAGCTACACTGAAAAAAAATTTGTTATAAAATTAAAGAAATGCTCCAAAGACGTCATTAGTTTTTAAAATAAGTACATTTTGTACTTAAAATATAGATAATTTCAATAATATTAAGTAATTTACTTAATTTTAAGTAAATGTTCTTAATTTTAAGTACAAAATGTACTTATTTTTGAAGACTAAGGACGTCTTTGGAGCATTTCTTTAATTTTATGACAAATTTTTTTTCAGTGTAGGGTGATCAAAAAACCGGATATTTTGAAAATACGGTTTTCGGGTTCTTCGAAAATTAAGTTAACTCTAAAACCGGTTTTCGGTTTAACCGAAAATAAAAAACCGGTGAACCGGTTGTTTTCGGTTTTTCTTTTTTAATAAAAATGCATAACTAATGCTCAACATTTTGTTAGATGACGTAAAATAAGCATAGTGCAAATTCAATATGTAACCATATTCCAATTAAATTAAGATTTATTTGAAAATTTTATTTTAAACACTTCATATTTGTATTTATAATAGGTAATTGTTCCAATTTCATTTATCATATAATATTATAATCTCTGCAATATTTGTAATATATATGTTCAATTTTTAAAGAGATTTCTTTCAAAAAAATTGATCATGATTTTTATAAAACTTGACTAATAGTGAAGATCGGCAAAATCTTAGCTTTTAGCATCATATAAATGGCAAACCAATTATATACATATATTATCAGAAGTAGCGGATTCTGCCTTGAGCATACTATAGAGATGAAAACTTGTCGAAATGTGAAACTGAACATATGTATCTTTATTTATACTTACATTTCAATCAGAAAGGATTGTTAATTAATTTCTATACCGCAATAAGACCCTTGATAAAATATGCAGAAGAAGTCAATAGAGAAGTTAGCAATATAAACAGTATAAATACTTATAAAACTGCATTTTGAAATCGATGGATATGCACAAATGATGTCAACGGTTTTTTTACTGATGTTTTCAAAATTTTAGGTAGGTTCCTGTTTCTAAAATAATATTTTCTTTATCATTTTATAATGGTTTCAAAAAACCGAAAAGTCGAATAAACCGAGTTGAAAAAACCGACGGTTCAAGTTATTCGAAAAAGCAGAAAAACCGGAAACCGATAGGCGGTTTTTAAAGAGAAACCGATTAACCGGTTAACCGGTGCGGTTTTTGATTACCCTAGTGGCAGCCGTATTTTTTTTATACAAGCTCACATAGACCAGTTTAGGTTCCTAGTGTTACCACGGGCTGAAATGCCCCTCATCGAAACCAACCTGTTTGATATAGAAATTTATCGATAGTACGAATATCGGTACTGGAAAGATCTGTTAGGCTGCCTAGAAAGGCCGACCCTAGTCGTCGTTTACTCAGAGCGGAGCAGTCGCATAGCAAGTGCTCAATGCTCTCCACTTCTTCCTCATCTCCACAGCTTCAGCAGAAGTCATTAGAGTCCATACCCAATCTTTTGGCGTGTTCGCCGATCAAGCAGTGTCCCGTCAGAACTGATACTAACGTAGACAATCTTTGCCTCTCTAGTGCGAGGAGATATTTAGATCTTCTCAGGTCATACCTTGGCCAGATTTGTCTAGCTACCCTGCAGGTGCCGATTTCTGTCCATCTTTAGTTGGACTGCCTGATTGCCTCTTGCCTAAGCCAAAGCTTGCACGTGTATAGTGGCGCACCAATATATGCAAATTCTTCGAGAATTTGTAATGTCGTCCCTTTCCTAGCAAGTTCATCGGCTTTGCAGTTCCCCGGGATATCCCTATGCCCAGGCACCCATATAAACTGCTCAGCCATCTCGTTAAGAGATCTGCGGCAGTCGAGGGCTATTTGTGCATTTAGGGATGTTGCCTCCAGAGAATTGATGGCAGCCTGGCTGTCCGTGTAAATGACAACGCCAGTGTTGGTTACTATGTTGCGATTCAGCCACTTGGCTACTTCCCATATTGCCATTATTTCGGCTTGATAGACACTGCAGGTATCTGGTAGTCTGTGAGCTATATCCAAACTAAGCTCTGCACAGTGAACTCCGAAGCCAACCTTTTCATCAAGCTTCGACCCATCCGTGTAAAAGTGGAGATGGTTCTATTACCTGGTATTCTTCCAACCCATTCATCTCTGGCGGGAATCATAGTGATTCGGTCGGTTACCATAGCACTACACTTTGATATCCTCATGTGACCGTAGTTCTTGTACCTCCACATTGATAGGCAGTTTAAACTTATTGCCGCTTTGGTTGCAACTTCTCTTGCCACAATATTAATCGGCAGTATATGGAGTAGGGCCTGTTAAAGACTCGGTCGCTGTAGTCAATGTGTTTAAGTTTAATCTTATTGCCGCTTTGGTTGCAACTTCTCTTGCCACAATATTAATCGGCAGTATATGGAGTAGGGTCTGTTAAAGACTCGGTCGCTGTAGTCCTTAAGGCTCCGCTTATGCTCAGGCAGGCTGTTCTCTGAACCTTTGTTAGTAGGTTAGTAGTAGTGATGGTTAGTTTGTCAGTTGCCGTCCACCATACCACAATGCCGTATAACAGTATTGGACGAACTACTGCTATATATATGCAGTGGACGATTTTAGGAGAGAGGACCCATCGCGACCCTACAGCCTTTTTGCAGGAATATAATGCGACGTTACACGTCCTAATACGTTAAGTATAAATAACAGTTTTCTATCTAGAATTATTCCTAAAAATTTAGCACTTTCAGAAATGACTAGATCTGTTCCATTTATCCGAGGTGGAGGCTCCACATGTGAGCCTTTTTTCATCCTAGTTGAGGACCTACACTCCGACCCTATTTCATTTAGAAGGTCCACATTTAAATCCCGATTTTTAAACGTTTTTTTACCATTGGCTAAATACAAAGACTTTGCTGTGTTAGTAGAGTTCATCAATATGTCGGTGTTGTTGGTTCAGTAATTTTAATTCCCGAACTTTCGACTTGTTAATATATTTGATTTTGTTAATTTACAGTGATAATTTAATAATCACATAAACACAATGAGTGGTGTGTGTGTGTCTGTGCGTTATCATAAAATATACTGAGCATTTCAAATTTATGAAGCATCACGTTTATCTTACGACAAACCACAAATTATACAAATAATACGAGTAATAATAATAACCACAATAACAATAACGGCGGCAGCGACAGCGGCACAAGTTACGGAAAATTTTTGAATTTAATATGGGAGGAATGTGAAAAGCTGGGAGGGGGGAATACGACCGAGGGGTGGGCGGGGGTAAAGTGTAAACTGGAAAAGTAAATGTGTAAAGTGTGACCGATCATAAGTATATTTAAAAACAATTTATCTGTGTGGTGCGACCGACGACAGTGTGAAATCTTTGTTTGACAATTTGTTGTGTATTATTGTCACTAGTTGCCGGCTTGGGCTGGGAGGGGGGATTGTAGACTAAACTATTTTAGCTTTATTTTGCTTAGTCATCTTCACCAGCCGCCAACCGGCGCTGCATCATCAGCTTCATCAGTATTGGCAAAATAGCATTAGGGAAAGGGAAATTGCAAACGTTTTTTTTTGGTGTTTTTGTCTGGTCATTCGTCTGGTCTGATGGATTCATGTGTCATTTGGTCATAAACAACAATTAGCATTTATAATGAAGGAATGATTGGCTAAAATGTCTGGAGAATTCTCTGAATAAATGATTTGCCGATTTTCAAGTGGCCACACCACACTACACCGCCCGAAGACATATACGTTTTAACTCTCTGTCTGTCCGTCACTCCATTGTGTGTGTTTGCGATAGAGAATCTTTCCAAATTTCTCATCGCTAATGGTGGAAATTTTTGGTTACGGTTTGCTAACATTTCACACTCACACGGAATCGGTGAGATTGGGTGGGAACACAATATTGAAATTACTCATTAACACTTGAGGAGGCTACATACATTCGTGGTGGACCCGCCACCATTGTTACCCATTGGATGCTTAGAAACAGAAAGGAACGTCATTCAAATGGTCTCCGCGACTTCTTCTGCAGAAACGAATTCGATGAACCCAATTTTTGAGCACTTTTTCCACTAAATCAAGTCGTATGTCATGAATGGCACGTTCAATATTGACTTGTAAAGCTTGAAGAGGGTCTGGTCGAATTGGTCGAAAGACCAATGACTTCAAATAACCCCACAAGAAATAGTCTAATGGTGTTAAATCACAACTTCTTGGAGGCCATTCAATATCACAATTTCTTGAAATAATCGAATCTCCAAACTTTTCTCGCAACAATTCAATTCTTTCATTTGCTGTGTGGCACGTAGCCACAATCGGTCAATGGCAAAAAGATAGCTCCTAACGAGAGCTAAAATATTGATCATGGGTGTCAAGGTCGTAGGTCGACTGGAAAGTATCTTTTTGGATTTAAAAAAAAATGGACTTAGAATCATTTTCAAATGTAAACGGAATGTTTATTTTTGCTCTAGCTCCTTAACAATACATCGTATCGGGAATCGGTCAATGGCAAAAAGATAGCTCTTAACGAGAGCTAAAATATTGATCATGGGTGTCGAGGTCGTAGGTCGACTGGAAAGTATCTTTTTGGATTTTAAAAAAAATGGACTTAGCATCATTTTCAAATGTGAACGGAATGTTTATTTTTGCTCTAGCTCCTTAACAATACGTCGTGTCGGGAATCGGTCAATGGCAAAAGGATAGCCCTTTACGAGAGCTAAAATATTGCTCATGGGTGTCAAGGTCGTAGGTCGACAGGAAAGCGCATTTTTTGAATTTTTAAAAAAATTGACTTAGCGCACGAAAAGTTGCAATTGGAGAACTATTGCACAATTTTAGAAATGTCCAATCGCAATTTTGTAAAAAAAAATCACAACCAAATTGTATTGAAAAATGCAACTTAAATGGAACTTTCTAAAAAAAAATTGAATTTCATGACATTTTTCTTTTTGAGAAAAATTCAATTTCAGCGAAATTTTTTAGAGAAATGAAATTTTAACTATTTTTGTAGCAAAATACAAGTCAAAATTTTTTTTTAAAAAATTTAATTTCAACTAAATATTTAGAAAAGGTACACTTTCAAAGACAATTTCAAGAAAAATGTACAACAAACGAAATTTCAAAGAAAATGTAATTTCGACGAATTTTTTTTATAGCAAAATGTAATTTCAATGAAATTTTATTGGATAATTACATTTTGGCATGATTTTTTTTAGGAAAACCCATGTTGAAAAAATTTTCTTTTAAAATGCAATTTCGATGACATTTTCAAAGAACTTAATTTCGACAAATGATATTCGTAAATTGTCGAAAATTAAATTTTTGGAAATATTAAATTTTATCAATTTTACCCTCGTTTTCAAGAAGCTCCGTTAAGTCTCCATTAGTGCTAACCCACAGTTATTCCTGTCATTTTGTGTGGAATTTGACATATATGTATAACGGTTCGTTGTTGGGTTAGGGTAATTGCAAATTAAAATTTGCTTTACCATATGGAAATAATTGGTAATTTTTATAGGAATTTCGACTTTTAAAAAAGTAAGAAAGTTCTGACGGGTAAACCGACCTTCAGTCCCCAAAATATTAGTAAATTTATTTATTTTTATTAAATCATTGTCAATTTAAATTTCATTTAAAACCTTAAAGTATGCATTGGTATTAATGTTATAAGCAGTTAACTTTTGGGCAAAATGGTCCCTTTATTCGGGAGGTTTCAAAAGGGGCGAGCCAATGATGCCCAATGAAGGACCGTGGGTCCTATAAAAGCACAACACTGAACAAAATTTCAAGTATTTACACCAGTGCATATAAGTACTTGTAATTAAATATATATATTTATTTAATATGACTTTTCTCTAAAAAATTTCTTTAATATTAAATTTCTCCAGAAAATTTTATTTATTTTAAATTAAAATGTCGTCGAATTTCTTTGAAATGGATTTTTCCTTTCTTTGGGAGAGGAAATTACATTGAAATATATATATATTTTTTTTCGTCATAATTCCATTTCTCTACAAAATTTAGCTAAAATTGCGCATTTTTTCTAAAATTTTTTGTTGAAATTCCATATTTTAAAATTTAAGATCTCTAAAAAAATTATATTGAAATTAAATATTTCTAAAAGATTTGCTTGAAATTTTTTTTTCTAGAAATATTCCAGCAACATTTCATTATTCTAAAAATGTTCTCAAAATTTAATTTTTTGAAACATCGTTAAAATTTTCTTCAATTTAATTTTCCTACAAAAAAATGTAGTTGAAATTTTCTAACATTTTTCTCATTTTTCTAAATTTTGTTGAATTTGTATTTTTCTAAAAAATGTCGTTAAAATGGCATATTCCTAAAAATTCTCTTGAAATTACATTTTCTAGAAAAATCATTGAAATTAATTTTTTTAGAAAATTTTGTTGAATCGAATTTTTATACAAAAATTGATAAAATAACTTTTCTTTAAAAAACTTTTTTGATATTAAATTTTTCCAGAAAATTATATTTATTTTAAATTAAAATGTCGAATTTTTTTGAAATGGATTTTCTCTAGGAAATTAAATTGAAATATATATATATTTTTTTAGAAAAAATTGGTCAGAATTCCATTTATCTACAAACTGTAGCTAAAATTGCGTTTTTTTGCTAAAAAATTTTTTGGAATTCCATATTTCAAAATTTAAGATCTCTAATGAATTTTATTGAAATTAAATTTTTCAAAAGATTTGCTTGAGATTTTATTTTTCTAGAAAATTCCAGCAAAATTTCATTCTTCTAAAAATTCAAAAAAAAAATAATTTTTTACAAAAATCTTTGGAAATGTAGATCTCCAGAAAATTTCGTTGAACACTTTTCTAAAAAATATCGTTGAACACACAATTTTCTGCAAAATTTTTTTGAACTTCATTTTCCTACAAAATAGTTGAAATTTTCTAATATTTTTTTTATTTTTATAAATTTCGTTGAATTTGTATTTTTCTAGAAAATTTCATGGCACATTCCTAAAAATTCTCTCAAAATTTATCTAGAAACATCATTGAAATTTAATTTTTCTACAAAATTTTGTTGAATCGAATATTCTTTGATATTAAATTTTTCTAGAAAATTCTATTTATTTTAAATTAAAATGTCGAATTTCTTTGAAATGGATTTTCTCTATGAAATTACGTTGAAATATATATTTTTTCCCCATTTCTCTACATTCACAATTCCATTTCTCTACAAAATTTAGCTGAAATTGTCTTCTTTCTAAAAATTTTCTCAAAATTTATTTTTTTACAAAACTAAAGCTTTTGGTCGAAATATTGGATCAAAATAAATAAATTAAAACCCGAACTATCCGAAAATCAAATAATTTACAAAATTTTCTCAAAATATAATTTTTACAAAAATCTTTGAAAATGTAGATCTCCAGAAAATTTCGTTGAACACTTTTCTACAAAATATCGTTGAACATACAATTTTCTACGAAATTTTCTTGAACTTCATTTGCCTACAAAATATGTAGTTGAAATTTTCTAACATTTTTTTTTATTGTTATAAATTTCGTTAAATTTGTATTATTCTAGAAAATTTCATTAAAATTGCATATTTTTAAAAATTCTATCGAAATTAATTTTTCTAGAAAAATCGTTGAAATTACATTTTTTTTCAAAATTATGTTGAATCGAATTTTATACAAAAAAAGATAAAATAACTTTTTTCTAAAAAAATTCTTTGATATTAAATTTTGTCAGAAAATTCTATTTATTTTAAATTAAAATGTCGTCGAATTTCTTGAAATGGATTTTCTCTAGGAAATTACGTTGAAATATATATTTTTTTTTAAAAAAAATTCGTCATAATTCCATTTCTCTACAAAATTTAGATAAATTTGCTTTTTTTCTAAAACATGTTTTTTAAATTGCATATTTCAAAATTTAATATATCTAACGAATTTTATTGAAATTTAATTTTTCTAAAAGATTTTCTTGAAATTTTATTTTTTAGAAAATTCCAGCAAAATTGCATCCTTATAAAAATTTTCTCAAAATTTAATTTTGTACAAAAATCGCTGAAAATGTAGATCTCCAGAAAATTTCGTTGAATACTTTTACACAAAATTTCGTTGAACATACAATTTTCTACAAATTTTCTTGAACTTCATTTTCCTGCAAAATAGTTGAAATTTTCTAACATTTTTTTTTTATTTTTATAAATTTCGTTGAATTTATATATTTTTAGAAAATTTCATTAAAATGGCAATACCTAAAAATTCTCTCGAAATTAATCATTAAAATTAATTTTTTTTTCAAAATTTTGTTGAATCGAACTTTTGTACAAAAATAGATAAAATAACCTTCCTCTAGAAAATTTCTTTGATATTACATTTTTCCAGAAAACTATTTATTAAATTAAAATGTCGTCGAATTTCTTTGAAATGGATTTTTTCTAGGAAAATATATATTTTATTTTTTAAAAAAAATTTCGTCGTAATTCCATTTCTCTACAAAATGTAGCTAAAATTGCGTATTTTTTTTAAAAATTTTGTTGAAATTCCATATTTAAAAATTTAGGATCTCTAACAAATTTTATTGAAATTAAATTTTTCTAAAAGATTTGCTTGAAATTGTATTTTCCTAGAAAATTCCAGCAAAATTTCATTCTTCCAAAAATGTTCTCAAAATTTAATTTTCTCCCCAGAAAATTACGTTGAACGCTTCTACAAAATATCGTTGAACATACAATTTTCTAAAAAAATTTCTTGAATTTTTTAGAAAATTTTTTACAAAATGTCATCATAACTTCATTTTTTCTAAAAAAAAACATATATGTACTCGTATTTCTGTTTGAAAGAAATCCGTTTCAAGACATTTTAAGTAATTTTAGCTATGACGTCCCTTCTGTCTGTCTGTGGGCACGATGACTCTCGAGCGGTAACATTTATGCGGTAATATGTTCTCCTATCCCATGGCTAAACTCTTTAATTTAATTAACACAATTTTCAATTAATATTATATTCTATTTATCAGGAGAAAAAATGAGAAAAAACTTTCAATGGAAAAGTTTTATGGAAAATCACTTTTGTGTAGTTAACACTTTGATCTTTGAAATCGTATATAAATGTAAATATGTAACACATAGCGCACTTACTTCCATATCAATTGTATATTTTTTATGGGGTTAATGCGATCGTCGCAATTGACGTCATTAAATACAGATGTTGTTATTTATGCTGACTGAGTGTGTTTTATATTCCCTTCTGTCCTTCTGTGCGTCTGAATATGATTTGATAATTTCTGACTATTTACATTTATTGTAGAACACATTCTATACTCGTATATACATACATACGCGTATGTATGTATGAGCAGATATTTACTTTATTTTGCAGGTGCTCGGTCAGACGACCAGATCGCAACTATTTAATCGATCAACACATTTTTTTCCTTTTCTCGATGGGTTATTTTTGGTTTTATTGCTGTTGTATTCTTAGCAAAAGTTGACTATCTTTATTATTTTGTTTTGTTTTTTCATTTTTTCTGTTTTTTTATAGAGTTCTAAATCCCGTTTTGTGGAAACGTGACTTCTGTAGAAATGGCCATATACGAGTACTAGCGAAATAGCAATGGCAGCACTATTCGCTATTCAGAACTCACATCGACATCTACATCACCATCACAGTGTGACCAGCAGATACGTTGTAATAAACAATAATATAATCAGCTTTTGAAGGTTGTTTGTGTCTGTCCCAATGTCCGTCCCTTATGTCTTATCACCAGTGGCAATTAAGCATTTCTGTAATTTTTGTTGTTAATACAGGCATATCGAAAAAGAACACTTAGAGATTAAAGTGGGTCATCCCACTAACTGGACTAAAAACCTCCAAAGCACCTTCTTTAATTAATACAGAATTTATACAAATAATTTCGTAGCATATGAAAATTTCATATGTTTTGTTTTCCTAAATTTTTTACAAAATTTTGTTAATTGTTTAAGAACATTTTTTTAAAATTCCATTTTTTTTTACAAAATTTCCTTTTTTTCAAGAATCCAATTTCGATAAAAATTATCAAAAATTCAAAAATAGAAATAACAGAAAAATTCAATTTTGTTATTGAAATTATTACATACATCATACTTTTTTATGTAAATTTCATAAAAATTGCCCTTTTTTGTAATTTTAGACAAAATTTTATTCTTATAGAAAATTCAACAAAATTTCATTTTTATACGAAATTTCTTCACATTATATTTTTACTAAATATCGTTGCATATAAAATTGAAAATTTAATAATTTTCGTTATTTTTTAAATTGGTATTTTCACAAAAATTTACGTGATTGTGCAAGAAAATTTGGTTGAAATTAAATTTTTCTAAAAAATTTCCAACTTTCCATATTTTTAAGAAATTTACCAAATATAAAAAATAACAATAACAGAAAAATTAAATTTTGTCATTGAAAATCTTACATATTTTTTGCAAATTTCATAAAAATTGCTCGTTTTTTAAATTTAGACGAAATTTAATTCTTATAGAAAAATTCAACAAAATTGCATTTTTATAAGAAGTTTCTCCACATTATATTTTATATAAAATTTCATTGCATTTGAAAAATGAAAATTTAATTTTTTTCTAAACAGTTTTTTACAAAATATTGCTGATTGTTCATGAAAATTTTGTTGAAATTACATTTTTCTGTAATATTTCCATTTTTCCCTATTTTCAAGAAAGCAATTTCGATAAAATTTACCAAATCTCAAAAATACCAACACCAGGAAAATCAAATTTTGACACTGAAAATCTTACATATTTTTGCAAATGTCATAAAAATTGCTCGTTTTTTGTAAATTTAGACGAAATTGAATTTTTATAGAAAAATTCAACAGAAATGCATTTTTATAAAAATTTCGTCACATTATATTTTTTATAAAATTTCGTTGCATATGATAATTTAAAATTTTATTTTTATAAATTGGTATTTTTACAAAAGTTTGTTGATTGTTTAAGAATATTTAATTGAAATTAAATTTTTTTCTGTGAATTTTCGTCAAAATTGAAATTTTCTACATAATTTCATATTTTCTAAAAAATGTAGTCAACATTTTTTTAAATTGCATTTCTCTTAAGTTACGTTGAAATATTTTTTACAAAATTTAAGCTTTTACAAAATTATTTTTTTTGCAATTACGTCGAAATGTGATTTTCTAGAGGAATGCAATTTCTAGAAACATTTAATTTTAAAGAAATTAAAAAATTGAATGGAGTTTCTAGAAAAATTTAATTTTCATAAAATTTGTAGAAAATAAAATTTTAACGAAATTTGTTAGAAAAATTCAATTTCAACGAAATGTTGTAGAAAATGTAATTTGAATAAATTTTCTAAAAATACTTATAATATTCTGATACATTTTCTTTCTAAAAAAAATAAATTCAACGAAATATTGTAAAAATTAAATTTTAACGAATTTAGGCAGAAAAATTAAATTTCAACAACATTTTGTAGAAAATGCATTTTTAACAAAGAAATACATATAATATTTTGAAAATTATTTTTTTCGAAATATGCAATTTCCTCGCAGTTTTTTTTTACAAAAATTCAGTTTGAACGAAATTCTAGAAAAATAATTTTTTTTAAACAATAATTCAATTTCAACGTAATTTTCTAGAGAAGTGAATTTAACTAGAAAATTGAGTTTAAAAATTATTATAATTTTCTAGAACATAATTTGTTTTTGCACTCGTTATTGTTGTTTTCTTTATATGAAAACAACTTTGTAAAAAATTAAATTTTGCGAAATACTATTTCAAAGAAATTCTCCAGAAAAATTAAATTCAACAAAATTTTGTAGAAAAACGATATTTCAACGATATTTTGTAGAAAAATTGAATTTTCTGGAAATTTTCTAGAAAAATACAATTTCAAAGAATTTTTAAGAAAAATACAATTTCAATGAATTTTTTTAGAAAAATTCAATTTCAAAGAATATTTCGATGAAATTTTATAGACACATGTATTTCTAAAGAAATTTTTTGGAAAAACGAACTTTCAAAGAATTTTATATATTTGTAAGCAATTTCAACGAAATGTTCACAAAAATGCAATTTCAAAAAATACATTTCAACGTAATTTTCTAGAAAAGTGACATTTCAAAGAAATTTTCTAGGAAAATTTAATTTCAACGAAATTTTTGGCAGAATTTTTTTAAAAGAAATTCGAAAAAATGCAATTTTCGGAAAATTTTTAGGAAAATTCAATTTAGAGGGAATTTTCTAGAAAAATACAATTTTAAAAGATTTTGTAAGAAAAATAAAATTTCAATGATTTTTTTTTAAAAAAAATGTTATTTTAACTAAAATACAAAATTTCGAGCAAATTTTATAGAGACGAAATTTTTTGGAAATATTTATTTTCAAAGAAAATTTCCATTAAAATGTACAATTTTGATTTTTTTGATTATTTTTACAAGAAAACAAATTCGATAAAATTTGCCAAAAAAAATTACATATCGCCAAAGACGAAAATGCTAATTCCAGGAAAGTTACATTTTATCATTGAAAATCTTGCATACATACATCTTACATATTTTTGCAAATTTCATAAAAATTGCTCTTTTTGTTAAATATAGACGAAATTGAATTATTATAGAAAAATTCAATAAAATTGCATTTTTATAAGAAATTTCTTCACATTATATTTTTACAAAATTTCGTTGCATATGAAACATTAATATTTTTTTTTTCTAAATTGATATTTTTACAAAATTTTGTTAATTGTTCAAGAAAATTGTGTTGAAATTCAATTTTTCTACAAATTATTTGGTAAATGCTATTTCAAAGAAATTCTTGGAAAAATGCAATTCATCAAAATTTTGTTTAAAAATTTAATTTCAACTATATTTTATAGCAAAATGCAATTTCGAGAAAATTTTTAGAAAAATGCAAATCTTCATTAATTTTTTAATTTTTATTTCAAGGAAATTTTATAGAAACATGTATTTTTGAAAGCATTAACTTTCATAGAAATTTTCTATTAAAAGGCAATTTTTATTTGAAAGCAATTTCAATAAAATTTACCAAAAAAATGCAATTTCGCCAATTCGATACCTCCATTCTAAACTATGCTAAGTGCAAAAAGGTTTTTCAGGAGAAGCGATCAAAGTTTGAAGGTTTTTTTTAAATTTGTGTGGAATTCCTTTACGATGGAAATCGAATGACCTGTACTGTTTTGTGAATAACTTCTGATTAGGTTGACGCATATATTTAGAAATTAAAAATAGAATCTCCCTAAAAACATGCTAAGTCGACTTAGCATGTTTTAGAATCGATGTATCGAATTGTCAAAAATACCAGTTCCAGAAAAATTAAATTTTATAATTGAAAATCTTACATATCTTTTGAATTTTTATAGAAAAATTCCACAAAATTTCATTTTTATAAAAAATTCCGCACATTATATTTTTTTACAAAATTTCAACTATATTTGTAGAAAAATGCAATTTCGAAAATATTTTACGAAAATGCAATTTAGAGGAAATTTTCATACAAAAAAAAATTAAATTTAAAAAAATATTTTTGGAAAAATTAACTTTCCAAGAAATTTTCCATTAAAATGCAATTTTGGTTAAAATTTCTACAAAAAAAATGCAATTTCTCCAATTGTCAAAATTACCAGTTCCAAAAAAATTAAATTTGATAATTAAAAATCTTACATACATCTTATATATTTTTGCAAATTACATAAAAATGTCCTCTTTTTTGGTAAATTTAAACGAAATTTTTATATTTTTTTAAATAATAGCGAGCCATGAGGCCAAATCTACCGCAAGCGATATCTTATTGCAAAAATGTTGTATATATGTATATGGATATAGATCCCTGTTACGAAAATTAAAAGAAGGAAGGAATTAAAAAATAAATTCGATTCAGTTTGAAATAATCATTTAGGTTATGTGCGTAAGGATTAGCAAAGCTAAATTTTCCAAACGATTTTTGTGCAAGGTAAAAAAAATGATTTCTTGATCCATTAGTTGATAGTACGAGTTTCAAGGTAATCCTTCAAAATCGTTTCTTCTCCATCAAGGTGGTGTAGGGTATCATACAGTCGGAGGTGGAGGATATCATATAGTCAGCCCGAGTTTTGTCTTAGCTTTCTGGTTGATAGTGCAGAAGATTCCAGCAGTGTTCTCGGTGAACAATTCATTTAACAGCTTCCAAGTTTTCGTGAGGAAGTAGCGACTGTACTTATTTCCTTGACAAATATACGATATTTAGGACGACCATCATCTACTCAAAATGGCGATAGAACAATAACACCACAGACTGTTCGACGGTTAACCTTGATATATTTTATACAAATTACATGACCCATTCTAATATATCTATTTCATCGTAAAGCCTATATTTATTTTTATACATTGTTTCTTGGTATATTTAAAGAATTTGTCGTTTTGGCTATTTTACTTTTGTAGAACGCTGTGTGTGAATTAGTAGGTCAGTAGTTATCACGCAAAATATTCCTCAGCAGCACTGTGGTGGACAAAGGTGTTGGCTGAGGTTAAAATTAATGGTGTTTGTGTCCGTTCATTAATGTTTGACGAAATTTTTCGTAACAAAGTAAATAGGAACGAGTGATGAAGTGAATTGTGTTCCCACTGTTGATCCTTTATTTTATTTGCCTTTTTTTAACAAAGATTAATTCCGGAAAAATTCAATTGCTGCAATTAATTCAAATTTTCAAAAAAAAAACAGAAAATGTTTGCCAATCCTCAATTTATGAGAGAAAATTTCTTTTCAATGTGATTAGTATGAGTGGAATTGCAGAAGAGTGTAGAAGTTATTAGGGAATCAATATTTCACTAAACTTTAACCCTTTGTGGGGGAGGTTCTAGAAGCAGTGGAACATCTGGCACATCTAGAACTTACAGCTTGTTTCTCTATCTCGAACGAAAGCGATGCGAACGAAAACAGCTGATTTTAGACCTACTAAAAGGTATCAGAACGACAAAGCGAATGGAAACATACTGGCTGATGCCAGTTTGTAGGTCTAAAGTCAGCTGTTTTTCGTTCGCATCGCTGTCGTTCGACATAGAGAAACAGGCTGTTAGTCTGATAAGAAAAAAATATCACATACCAAATTTTAATTCAATCGGGTAATCTATACCAGAGTTATCATGCAAACCATCCAGACGGACGGACGCACATGGCCCAAATGACTTTAAATGGCCTACAACTGCCGAATTTACGTTGGGTCATAGGTCACTCTTGCGAAGTGTTACACTTTTGGGGGTATACAAATAATTTGGCTCAAATAAACATTGAATTTGAATATTTCACCAATATTTTTCAATCTCTTACTTTTTCTGCGTAATTATAATAAATTATATTTCCAAAAATAGAATAAAATGCTCATTGTCACCCACTGTGCCATACTTGTCCATGCAATATCAATTTCATTTACAATTCATAGAACATAGTACATCAAACTAAGGCTAAGGGCTTTTCCAAAATGTTTAATTATACGGACGGACGGACAAATCCCTTAAGGGCACCGGGCACCGGGCACCATGGTATTGTAAACTGTTTATTTCATTCAAATTATTCCAAAAACGAACACCTGACTCCGCTAACTGAACAACGAAAACCGAAAAATACCCGAGCGGACATTGAATTGATCACCTTGAGTGGCACGTGACCAAAACCCGATTGGTTCTTGAAAAACTGAAAGCGAATCGTCATCGCCGGTATTGGAATTGAAAACAGAGGGGAAAAAAGCAACAAAACATGAACATAATAATCAAAATCCCAAACCTCAATCCCCACAATAATAACAATAAATATCGAGCGTAAACAACAATAATCACACACATGTCGAGGAAATTCCCAGAATTGTTTTTTTGTTTCTGTTTAAGCAAATTAACAAAAAAAAGTCGTGTTCGTCCGAAAAGCAGCGATACCACAAACACGGCCGCCTCCAGCACCCCACCGGGTCGGGTGGGTGGCAATTAATGAAAATGAACTATTTCCTGTATCGTTTCGCGTAAACACTCCATCGATCCACACCGCCATTCAATCGTTCACACCATTCGTCCGTCCCGCCGTCCACCTCCTTCCTAATTCCCTCATCGGTTGTTACAAATATTTATAGCGAAAAAAAGTCTACAAAAAAAAAAACAAACAAAAATTTAACTAAATACTTTAGGAATCCACTTGGAACGTGTTGCGGAGCTGTTATTTGTTTTGTTATCGTTGTTTCAAGTGGAATTTAAAAATGAAAATATTTTTTACGCCGACATATGTAAAAACGCAAAAAAAACAAATTATTTACACATTTGTTTACAACTGGGCCAAATATGCACCCTTTTATGGGTTAAGAAGAAAACCGGCAGTTATTCGACAATATTTGTAAATCAAATCATTTGATATCATTTGAAAAACAATAACATTTATAGAGAAAAACGATAACAAAATGTCTTTAAAAAAAAATATTGCAAATGCCAACTGTTTACCTGTTCATCATTTGAAAAATAATAATAACATTTATTAGGAAAATCGATAGCAGAATACTCGAATGTGAAATCATTTATATTGGATTTCTTATATCATAAATAAATCAATAATAAATTATAAAGTTATAAACTTGACTTTTTCCACTTTTGACAGAACTTATTTTATCAGTGAAAATAAAATAAGGCGAAATCTGTATGACTAATCTTGACATCTTTAATAATGCACCAAAATTTCGGTTAAATGGCTGATGAATATTGCTACATTAAGAAACTCAAATAACTTTTTTTTCAGTGTATGGAATTCAGTTTTCTTTTAAAAATAATGGAATTTAAATGGCCCCCTGCTCGTTGATGCATGTGCGGCATCTTACCAAAAAGTTGTTCATTACTGCTTGGAGAGTTGCGACGGGAATAGCCGCAATTGTTTCTCGAATGGATTGCTTTAGTTCATTGAAAATTTGTTGGTTTTATTTTGTAGACTTCCTGTTTGCAATAACCCCACAAGAAAAAGTCAGGTGCAGTAAATTCAGGCGACCTGGGGGGCCAACGGAATGTGGAGTTTCTGAATATCAGCTTATTGGGAAATTTTCGCCGCAATTCTGTCATAACAGGCCGGGCTATGTGTGCTGAAACCACACAGAGTTGAAAGAAATTCTCATTCGGCGTAATTCTGGATAGAAAAAGTCTCTCAACATGCTCAAGAAACGGCCTCCAGTAACTGTAACGGTGTGACCGTTTTCTTCGAAGAAGTAGGGCCCGACAATGCAGCGTGATGAAACTGCACACCACAATGTGACACGAAGTGGATGCAATTCCGTCTCATGGAGTATCTGTGGGTGGGAAACACTCCATATTCGACAATTTTGTTTGTTTATGTTGCCGTTTTAATCGAAATGGGCCTCGTCAGACATGAAAAGACAGTTCAACATGTTTCCGTCCTCTTCCACAATTTGAAGCATCTTCTGGCAAAATTCCAAGCGAATCGGGAAGTCTGCTGAGTTCACTTTGTTGGCCATTTGAATTTTATATGGGAATAACTCCAAATCTTTGTGCATAATTGACTGCAATGACTGTCTGCTTATACCCATTTGAGCAGATAAGGTTCTTGTCGAAACTCTTGGATTGTTTGGCATCAGCTACAGCAGCAATTGTTTCCTCCGTCCGAACTGAAGGGTTTCGATGGTAAGGTCTTCTGTTGACTGTCCCATGCACGGAAAAATTGTAAACAAGTCTCTTTATGGTCCATCTGCTCGGAGGATTGCCCCTATACTCTCTTTGAACCGAAACTACGGACTTCAGTGCGTAATAGCGGCGGACAATCCAAATTCTTGTTTTAGTGTCCCAGTTATCCATTTTTGTTAAATCTAAAAATCAATCTGCAAAATAAAAAAAAAATTAACCAGATTCATTAAATAGAAAAAAGTTATTACATTTTTTTGGTAGCAGCTTTCATCGGCCACCCTGTACATAGGGCCATAGTATTTTCTCCAATTGGGCAAAAACACAAAAAGTGGAATAGTCAAGTTTTGAAAAGTATATATAGATTAGGTATTTTCTGAATTTTGTGGAAATTTGTTGGATTGATGGTAATTTAATTGAATCTATTAAATTATAGCCCTATTAATTACATTTTTATTTGCGTCAATTAATTTTTAAATAAAATCATCTGTTTATTGACTCAATGTCTTAGCTAATTGGAGTGATCACGTCAGTTGAAGAACTTCATTAACAAAAACCAGCAAGGAAGGGCAAAAGTCGGACGGAGCCGACTATATAATACTCTAGACCTCCCTAACAACGTGAAAAGGGGCATTGCGATAATAATTTGGAATAATTGGTTTCGTTTCACTTAACAAAGTACTTAGCTCAACCTTCTCATCAAGGCGTATTCCAAGGAGGAGTTGCAGATGTTGATCATAATAAACTAGATTTGATAGTAAAGGGTCCGCCAAATAACTTTTTTTTTTTTGAAAACATCGCGCAAAACATCGAGTGTAGCTTCGGCTGTGTGGCACGTAGCGCCGTACTTTTGAAACCAAATGTTGCCAATATCCTCCTCTTCAATTTTTGTGAACAAAAATTCAACATGGCCCGATAACGATCGCCATTGACTGTAACGGCCACTCCTTGATAATTTTCGAAGAAAAATGGCCCAATTATGCCTCTGGACCAAAATCCGCACCAAACAATGACTCGTTTTGGGTGTATCGGCTTTTCAATGTATGCGTGCGGGTTTTCTGTGCCCCAAATGCGACAATTTTGCTTGTTTACATACCCGCCAAGATCAAAATGAGCTTCATTGGCAAAATCTGCATCTTCTGTAAGTCGATCGCTCCCAGCGTTGTTCAAGCGTATACACAACCATATTCGTCCAGCGGAAGGATAAAACTATTTATCTGTCAAATCAGACATGAGCTAAGTGTTAGCATTCACGAAATAACCTTAAAATGAGCAGTATTCTTTTATAGATCAAGAATCGAAAGGGACAAATAGATGGGACTATACATAATCTAAACAGATTTTCATTAAATTCAATCAAAAACTTAGTTTCTGTCATTCAATTATATATAGATCGGACGTAAAATACAGTTCTAATAGCGCTTAAATACCAAATAGGCAGGAACATTCATATGCAGATAAGAGCATATCTAAATCTGCACCGATTATTCCCAAATTAAGCAGTATTCGTTCCTAAATTGTCAAATTTTGTAATGATCGGAAGTAAAGTACAACTTCTATATACACGGAGAAAAATCGACTTTTTTGATATATTTGAATCTAAAGAAAATATATTTAGAACACAAATTATATTTATGAGCAAATAAATGTTATTTGAAAATCAATAAAATATATTTGGAAATCATATAAAGCGTGATCCATTTCGAGGTTCCCTACTTTTTTAAAGAAAAAAACACATACAATTCAAATTGAATGGGGAATGTTTATTATTATTTGAAAGAACATTCTTTGGCATTAATTTTTTGAAGATTATGTCTATCAAATGTTGGCCGCGGCTACGTCTCAGATGGTCCATCCGTTGAGTCCAATTTTCGATGACTCGTTCGAGCATTTCGGCTGGTAACTGGCGAATGACACGCGTGATGTTTTGCTCCAAGGCCTGAATCGAAGCGGGTTTGTCCGCACAAACTTAAGACTTTACATATCCCCACAGGAACGGTGTGATATCACGCGATCTTGGTGGCCAATCGACCGGCCCAAAACGTGAAATTATCTGCTCACCGAAGTGTTCTCTCAATAAATCCATTGATTGATGCGATGTGTGGGAAGTGGCGCCGTCTTGTTGAAACCAAATGTCGCCGAGATCACCAGCTTCAATTTCTGGAATCAAATAGTCGGTTATCATGGCACTATAACGGTCGCCATTGACGGTTACGTTCTCACCGGCATCGTTTTTGAAGAAATATGGACCGATGACTCCGGTACGTCGGATCGGGAATCGGTCAATGACAAAAATATAGCTCTTAACGAGAGCTAAAATATTGGTCATGGGTGTCAAGGTTGTGGGTAGACTGGAAAGTGTTTTTTTTTTGGATTTAACAAAAAATGAACTTAGCGCAATTGGCGAACGATTATTTTGATAATAAAACTAAATAATTTGTAAACGTTGTTCAGGCGTAAATCTTTCCATGATGAAATGCCAAACAATACTTAACAAAAATAACATGACAGCATGACACAACTCACACGTGACCTGTTAAAAAAAGGCTATTGAAAAAGTATTTCTACTTTGATCACCCTAAATATAGGGGCTTTATCTAAATATTAACCGATTTTTTACTCCCTCACTTTAGTGTGACCAGGGGATATATAATTTGCTGCGAGCCAAAAGTGTAACACATCGAAGGAGTGACCTAAGACCCCAAGTATGTTCGTCGGAAATTCGTTTTGGTTCATTTTAAGTTATTTGAGCAATGTCCGTTCGTCCGTCTGTCTGGCTGGAGCGCACTATAACTCTCGAAAGGTGTAACAGATTGATTTCAAAGTTGGTATGTAATAATATTTGTATACCCTCCACCATAGGATGGGGGTATACAAATATTAATTTCGTCACTCCGTTTGTAACACCTCTAAGTGTTGATCTGAGACACCATAAAGTATATATATTCTTAATCTTTGTACAATTCTAAGACTATTTAGTCATGTCCGTCCGTCCGTCTGTTGTAATCACTCTACAGTCCGTAATAATAGAGCTGGTTTCATAAAATTTGGTATAAATATTTCTTATAGTTGCAGGTTGTTTGGGATTGTAAATGGGTCATATCGGTCAATGTATTGATATAGCTCCCCTATAGAGGTCGCAAATTACGCATCTATTTTCTTCGGAGTGATTTTATTTTAGAAAATAATAAAAATATATGTTTCGATGTTTTTAAGACGTTGTAATTATAAAATGTTTTAAAATTTTCTTAAAAAATTTAATTTTTTCGCAATATCTTGTAAGATCTCTTTGAAACAAAAACTTATTTTGACATTTTTGTCAAAAATCCACGATTTTGTTGTTGTTTTTTGCTCAAACGAGCTTAGGTCATTTTCTTCAATAACTGTGTGGCCCACAGTCTTCTTGCAAAAAAATTATATTTTTTAAGAACATTTTAATACATTTTATAATTAAAACGTCTTAAAAACATCGAAACGTTCACAATTATTATATTTTTATTATTTTATAAAATAAGATCACTCCGAAGAAAATAGATGCATAATTTAAGCGCCATAGTAGATGGGTACTCGCCTATGGGTTTGGGGGTCGTGGGAACTATTCCCACCGGAGGTTCTGGTCTGTCGCTGCAAAATCTAGCTACATGGTCTTTGGAACCCGGCTTTTTCCTGGACCGTAAAATTAGAATATAAATTTATTTTGTATTGTAATTCATATAAATAAATAAATAGATGCATTATTTAAAAAGTTGTTTCAAAACATCAAAGTCCTAAAGGTAACTTCCATGAAATATGGGAATTAAATACTTTTACAAAATTTAACACACACATTACAATAGTGGAATAGTTTGTAACGGGAATTCAAAATTGTTTCAGCCAATGAGAACCCTATCACTTATAGCGCTTTTTAAATATGGAATGAAAAAAACAAAATTTTCAAATCGCTCTGCCCTCTTGGGATTAGTCTCATGTTCGTCTACCGGTGCATAAAACTGTTTGAGGAGACTGGAGATGTCAAAGACACCGTCCCACCGGACGGGACGCTCTCGTACTATTCGAACGTCACTGGTCATCAAATCAAGAATTCTGCAAATTCCGCTCCGAAAACTGAAAATCGTGGCCCAAAGATGAATATTTCGCAAAAGTCCATGAGTCGAATTTATCAAAAAAGCTTTTACTCTGGAAGAAAATTTTAACAAACGAAATGATATAGTGTATGCAGCATGTGTAAAATGCAAATTAAATTTTCACATGCATCGGATGCACTCAAAAACGTTAGCGACGCTAACATAAATCCCTGCTACGAAAAATAGAACTTACGACCCTTAAAATGAGCCTTCTTTTGTAATAATCCGTCCACGCGTTTCGGAAATACAGTACTTGAAACGTACGCAATTTGAGAATATTTTCCTATTTTCTCAGATTTCAGATGCTAATAACATCTGGAAAAAATTGTTGTATTTTTTTTCGCCAACTATAAAATGTTTTGTTTTGAGCAGAGAATCGCTATGTCAATTCAGTTTGATATCGGGAATGGTAACCCAAAAAAGGAGTTCGGTTTGAGATAGAATGACCGATATGGCTTTTTTGGCCCATAAAACTGTAGGAATACTTTTCTTTACATTTTTGGCGTGGCCCTGATGAGATGGCCAACAACATACGGAAACTGTTATGATATAATGAAAACTATGCCGATGTTTTCGTGCGGGTTCTGCAGGCCAATATAATGATAATAAATTTAGTTTTCCTTCCAGTACAGTGAATAGAGTAAATCCCCCGCTTAAATGAATTTTTCTAGAAAAATTAAAATGCATGTAAATCAGTTGGTGGCAATTATTCATATGTTATTGTTAAAATTCTAAACAATTCTGAGACCCCATGTTGTTGGTCCAAAACGGAAACGGAAATCAAAATAGTTTGAATCTTATGCTGCCAACGAACTTTGGTGGTTGGTTGGTTTCATACGCATGTTCAGTTGTTGACGCAGTTGTGACAACAAGTTTCTTCATCTATAGTGGGGGGTGACCAAGCCGGTCGGTCAGTCAGTCAGCGAGCGAAACACTTCCTTGATGAATATTTTTGCTAATGTTTTTCTATAAAAATTCATTGAAATTTAAATGCGTGTAGAGGGTGTCTTTTTGATTGTTTTACTCGTATTGTTGTGCTCATTGATTTCTTTCCCTCTGATAGATATTTCATGGATTTTAAAATAATTTGATATGTTTATATGAATAAACAATGGCGGTGTGTAGTGGACGAACAAGTCATGGGTTGTTGAATGGGTGAATGCTTTGGATTGGAAGTGGAATTGGATGGATATGATATGCGATGTGATGTGATGTATGAAGTATCTGCGAGCATCGACCGCACGAACTCGAACTATCCAAGACGACAAGTCAACAAACTTTTCGATTTGCATTGTCTGACATTGAAAACGGTTTTGAGGCGCATGCGCGCCGCATATTCTGCCCATAACGTGGGGTAATCGGCCAAAAGTGGTAAACAACAAATACAAGTATAGTACATAGATACAGGTATGACTGAGTGGATATGTAGGTACGAGTTGTTGGGTTGTTGGGGATATCGATTTAAAAAACTGCCGACCGAGTTCGTTCAACTAACGCTTTGAAGAATATAACAGTCACATTTTATTTACTCTATTCGCATACATTGTATGTATGTATTTAGGTATGTATGTACTCGTATGTATACATTGACAGATGTGGCGATATCTATGTCTGTATGTTTGTAAGTCACTTGAATGAGGTGTTTCTTTTTTTGGGGTTTTTTGTTTTGGTTTTTGATATTTTGATAACGTGACAAATCCATGCAAATGTTTGAATGGAGTACATCATTCGAAATATACATAAAAATGTGCGTATGTTAATTCATATGGGGCTTTACATAGATGCCAAAGACTGTTGTCTTGAAACTTGCACATGTTATGGGGGGAGACTTTGGCCTATAATAATGGCAAAGAGGAGGAGTGAAAATAGAAAAATAGAATAAATAAAGAACTAAGAAAATTTCAGTCTGGTAAACCTTTCTGAACTATCTCGTATATCCTCACTTTGTGAGTAATGTTATATCGTACTTCGGGTGGGAGATGCCAGAACGTTGAAAAGAAATTGTTATCCCTCACCTTAGAGAGGAGGAGTGACCTAAGGCCCTAAGTCTGTTTGGCGGAAATTCAATTTGGGTCATTTTAAGTCATTTGTCTGCTGGCTGGTGCGCACGATAACTCTCGAAAGGATTAACCGATTGACTTCAAATTTGGTATGCGGTAAAAATGTGCTCTATCCCCGGTTCGAAGATGGCCCACATTAGTCCACTCCTTCTAGTACCTCCCCCATAAAGGGTTAAAATTTAGTTAAATATTGATTCTCTAAAAACTTCTACACTTCTTATCCGAATCATCTGTAATTCCTCACTTAGTAATACCTTATCCGTCGCTCTCACCTTGAGAAAAATGGGCGAAGTGCCGTCACCCCTTTTTGTACAAAAAAAAAACTGTTAACGGCTTATAACTTTAATAAACTTTAAAGTTATTAAAATTGATAAAAATTTAGCTTAAACATAAAAAATAATTAAATTTACGAATATTTTTCGAGACTGAAGGTGAGGGGATTCGTATGTCAAGTTTTCCGACTGAACTTTATTACTTGTTTAATTTGGTAAAGGGGATTCGGTTCTCGTTTATAACGGGCTTTTCAATAGGGATGATATGATTTTAAAGTGACGTTTCGGCCATTTGTAATATGTCATGATCTATCATCATCATGGAGAGATATACGCAAGAAAAACATTTTCAAATTATTCAGTTTTATTATCAAAATAATCGTTCTCCAATTGCAACTTTTCGAGCGCTAAGTCCATTTTTTTTAAAATCCAAAAAAATTACTTTCCAGTCGACCTACGACCTTGGCCTCATGAGCAATATTTTAGCTCTCGTTAAGCTCTTTTTGTCATTGACCGATTCCCGATCCGACGTACCGTTAAGGAGCTAAAGCAAAAATAAACTTTCCGTTCACATTTGAAAATTATGCTAAGTCCATTTTTTTATATCCAAAAAAACACACTTTGCATTCGACCTACGACCTTGAGCAATATTTTAGCTCTTGTTAAGAGCTATCTTTTTGCCATAGCCGATTGTGGCTACGTGCCACACAGCAATTGAAACAATTGAATTGTTGCGAGAAAAGTTTGCAGATTCGATTATTTCAAGAAATTGTGATATTGAATGGTCTCCAGGAAGTTGTGATTTACCACCATTAGACTATTTCTTGTGGGGTTATTTGAAATCATTGGTCTTTCGAAATAAACCAGACTCTCTTCAAGCTTTACAAGTCAATATGGAACATGCCATCCATGACATACGACTTGATTTAGTGGAAATGGTGCTCGAAAATTGGTTTCATCGATTTCGGTCCTGCAGATGAAGTCATTTGAATGACGTTTTATTATACCATCCACCATAGGATGCGTAGTATATTCATTTTGTCACTCTGTTTGTAACACCTCTAAATATTGATCTGAGACCCCATAAAGTATATATATTCTTAATCGTCGTAAAATTCTAAGATGATGTAGCCATGTCCGTCTGTCCGTCCGTCCGTCTGTTGTAATCACGCTACAGTCCGTAATAATACAGGTTGTTTGGGATTGCAAATGGGCCAAATCGGTAAATGTTTTGATATAGCTCCCCTATAGAGGTCGCTCCAAAATACGGTTTTTGAGCCATAGATACCACATTTTTAAAGCAATTTAGCAGAAACATTGCAGTCTGCATTCTATTTTGACAAGAATTCATCACAGCATATATTTTACAAATCGGCTCATATTTTGTTTT
Source organism: Eudasyphora cyanicolor (assembly GCA_963930755.1). Taxonomy (NCBI): domain Eukaryota; kingdom Metazoa; phylum Arthropoda; class Insecta; order Diptera; family Muscidae; genus Eudasyphora; species Eudasyphora cyanicolor. The sequence goes on along the minus strand of OZ005735.1, from coordinate 264,828,714 downwards.
AGTCACCCTATAGAGGTCGATCCAAAATATACGTATTTAAGCCATAGCCATATTTTCTAAGCATTTTAACTGAATCTTTGCAGATTGTAATTAATTTAGACAATAATTCATCGCAGTAAAAAATGTTTAAATCAGTTCATATTTTGTTATAGTCCACCTATAGATGTCGCTCCCAAAAAGGCTTATTTAAGCCATAAACGGCACATTTTCTAAGGAATTTAGCTGAAACTTTGCAGTTTGTATTCTATTTTGGCAGGAATGCATCTCAATTTTATTTTGTTGTAGTCCCTGTGTAGATGTAGCTCTCGAAAAAGCTATTTTAAGCCATAAATGCCAGATTTTTCAGGTGAAGAGTTTTGTTAAAGAATTTGCGATCTCAAAATTGCAGCGTTCGTTTCATTAATAATTTACTTATACAAAAAGGATCGTTTTATGATTTGCTTCATATCCAAAGATTTTCCAGCTATAAAATTAAATGCAATCTATGGTGGGGGGTATATAAGTTTCGGCGTGGCCGAACTTAACGTACTTGAATTTGTTGCATCGGTCTCAGGACAGACATTTTGGAAGTAGTCTGGAAGGCCAACATCGAAGTACCTATTACGGGCAAATACTGGCTATGGGGGTCTCTCCCAAAAATTTATGATTAACCCTGATGAAGTAAATGATATTACGGTGCAGGGAAAAATAAACCCAGTACCGGCGGAAAGCGTTGATTTACTCGCGAGTCACGTGTCGTCGTTATCAAACAATCGTGAGCAAGTAACTTCTACGGGGTTGGGTGCCTCGGATTCCGTAGTAGATACAAGCGCACATCTAGCCTTTGGCAAAATAAACGATGAGGAAGATAAAGAAAACCCAAGGGGGGGCTCTAAGCAACCCCAGCTTTTAAAAGCTAGTGGGAACTCGGACTCTGAGTCATCAAGTGATAACAATATTACTATTGTTGAAAATCGGAAAAGACTGTCAGGGGCACAAAGAAGGAAACTGAATAAGATGAACCGGCAGAAGATATTACAGGATGAATCTGACTCTTCTACATCTACTAAAAGAGTCAGATCTCCCGAAGAGCATAGCGATGCGAAATCAACTAAGAAGAAAAAAAGCTCACCGGCACCCAGCACTTCGAAGAAACCTATTCAATCTACCAAAAAAGGAGTTTCTCGTCAGAATCCGTTAATGGTGGGAGGAGAAGTTGATATTGTTGTTGAGAAGGTGAGTAAGTCCACCAAACCATCCATAAAAGAGGGGGCCTCAAACAAAAAGACCCATTCTAAAGGAAAAAGCAAGGTGGCTATAAGAAAGGGTAAGGAAACACCACCTTATTCCCAAATAGCCAAAAAACATATTCAGGACGAACTACACTATGCCATAATTGATAGCAGTGCGTCTGGCAGAATTCCCGAAGAGCAAAAGAGCATCTTCGAAGATTTGTTCTACACAAAGGTATTGGACCACATTCTCGAATCTAATGTTGGACCAACAATCCAAGTAATGAGTTGCACGTTTGAGAGGGGCGTTTTGATGCTGAAACTGGCATCACAATGCTGTGTCGATGTCCTCGGAAAACTAGTGGAGAGCATCCCCTCACCTTGGGACGGCGCAAAGCTGAAACTGGTAAGGAAAAGCGATATCCCTGTACTCATAAAAACATCTTTCTATGTCAGAGGATGGGCTAGTAAGGTACCGTCAGAGCGCATACTCAGCGTCATTGGCAAACAAGATTCGAACCTTATAGTGGGGAAGTGGGAAGTCTTCCACAGGAAAAATGATCCCGATGGTTCTCTCCTGGTGGCATAGACCCGTATTCCAGGGATAGCCTAGGCATAGACCCGTATTCCAGGGATAGCCTTGTCAAGACAAAAGGCATGGCATTTTTCGGGATTTGGAAAATCTTCTTTAAGATTGGAAAAACCCCCATTGGCAGGACAGTTAAGTCGAGCCCAAACACGAACGTACCGCCTGCAGTGGCAAACGAAAATAGTGAACAGAATGAAGCGAGTGAGACAATTCCAAAAAGTGAGGTGGAAGTGGTCGATAACATCGCCAATTTGCCGATAACATCATCAATTTTGCAGAAAGTTCCCAGCAAAGGTGGTGATAAGGATATGAAGAGGAGCACAAAAACTCAAAACAAAGAGGGAGCGACAAAAAACAACACCGCCTTCCAAAAAGAGGTCGATAACATTACCAAATTGCCGATAATATCACCAATTTTGCAGAATGTTCCCAGCAATAGTGGTTATAGGAATAGGTACATAAAGAATCAAAGCAAAGAGGGAACGACAAAAAGTAACACCGCCTCCCAAAGAGGTCTACTTGAAGAGTGTGTAATAGGTAGTAAACGAAAGGAGGAGAAAGACTCACTACCAAATGAAGAGGGAGTGTAACCAAATAGGATAGACGACTCCCAAAGGAAATTTTTACTGGAAAGACAATGATTGAGGTCATCCAGATAAACCTCCACCGGAGCGAAATGGCATCCATTGCTCTGATGGACATAATAAATAAAGGCAGGGTTCATGTTGCTTTGGTCCAGGAACCGTGGACTACTAGTAACAAAGTTACTGGATTAAACCATATGAACTACAATCTTTTCTACGCTAACACAGGTACTCGTCCAAGGACTTGTATTCTGTGCCATAAAAACTTATGCTATCTATTCTCTCCAGAGCAGTCAACATCGGACGCAACTGTGCTGATACAAGGTAATGGAAGTATGTACCTGGCGTCAGTATACCTGCCATTCGATGCGCCGACATTGCCACCTACGTCGGAATTACAACGTCTGGTAAGGGAATCCAAAAATACAGGTAATGTGTTACTAGCTGGTTGTGATGCCAACTCACACCATATTGCTTGGGGTAGTAGTGACACCAATAAAAGGGGACAAACCCTTATAGAATTTTTGAATGCTAACGATCTCCTAACTCTCAACATAGGGAACAAGGCGACCTTTGTTAACAAAATTAGGGAAGAAGTATTAGATATAACGATGTGCTCGGAAAACCTCATTGATGAGATCCATGAGTGGAGGGTTTCGGATGAACACTCCTATTCGGACCACCGTTATATAAGGTTTAAAATTGCACGGCCACCGCCTAGCCCAATAAGTTTCCGTAATAAGGCTAAAACCGACTGGACCAAATTCGGCAATCTACTTAGAAATCGATTGGGCCAGCCTAAACACGATTATCCAAGTACAGAAGACATTGATATCAATGTGAGGAGGTTTACGGAGGCTCTTGTAAAATCATTCGAAGATAGTTGCCCGCTTCGAGAAAGGAAATCTGCCTATGAGAAACCCTGGATGACAGGGCAAATTCGCTCGATTGGCAAGGATGTCCGCAGACTTTACAACAGAGCTCGACGTAAAAAGCTATCAGTATATTGGGATGACTACCACAGAAAGCTCAAAGAATACAATAAAATCATTAGACTGGCGAAACGTAACTCCTGGAGACTTTTCTGTGAGCAGGTAGACAGCGTTAACAGCATGTCCGAAATAAAAAAGTTCCTCTCAAAAACTCATATCCAAACCGAAACACTGGTGGATGAAACGGGTAAAAAGATGGAAACTATAGATGATACCGTAATGCTTTTGATGAGAACTCATTTTCCGAGTGGTAATGCTGGGCCAATAGAGGAACAGTTACAGACCGAAAATGTAATGCACCAAGTACCTATTACGGATGCTATGGTTAAAGAAGCAATAAAAAGCTTCTCTCCTTATAAGGCTGCGGGACCGGACGGAATATTTCCAGCGCTTCTTCAGAATGAGGTGGATCTGGTATCAACTCATCTTGTTGGAGTTTTCACTGCATGCCTAACTCATGCATATACCCCAAAAAAATGGCAGGAATCAAGAAGTTCGAGCAATCACGGAGTGTGTTAACTGGCTCAGTAATACCACAAAGCCTAAATATGCCAACATATTCACAGATGGCCAAATGGCGATCAAAGCAATAATATCGGAAAAGGTCAAATCCAGAACCGTGTTAGACTGTAAAAGAACGATAAATAATTACTCAGTCCATGGTCAACTGCGTATTTTCTGGGTACCGGGACACAACGGAGTGATTGGAAATGAACGAGCAAACAGCTTGGCTTCAAAGGGCAGAGAACTTCGAGTAATAAACTTGGAAAATTGGAAACCTTTCGAAGCCACGAAAGATGAGTTGAAGCATTGGGCAGTGATGGCTCACAAAACTGTGTGGAATAGAGCAACTGTAGGAGCAACTGCAAAGATACTGTGGGGTGACCCAAATGAGAAGAAAACCAGTAGTTTTCTGAAACTAAACAAGATCGAGATTAGTAAGATGATAAGTGTTCTAACGGGACACTCAAGCTTACAGGCACATCTTCATCGCATAGGACTAGCAGAAAACGACGAATGCAGGGCATGCAGGGAAAACATCGAAACGATAGAACATTTTCTGTATCACTGCCCAGCTTTCACACATGCAAGATCCCGATATTTCGGTTCCGACATATTGCCAGACTTGACTCATCTCAGAGGATATGACTGGAAGATACTGAGAAAATACGTGTCTAGTACCGATTTTCTGTAATCCGTGGGGTATGAAAATCATAAATAAGGAGCGCACAACAGGCCGAACCACTGGCTTAAGTGTATGTCCATGGACATGAGACGTTTTAAACGTCTCCTCTATTCAATCTAACGCTTTTACTTGTTCTTGTTATTACGCCCTTTTTCGTTTCTGATGACCATATGTCTATCAATTTTGTATCTGAGGTTAAAAAAGCACATTATCAAAAAGCAAAAATCTTAGTTTCGAACGCTTCGATGAAAAGTGAATACGTTTCAGACATTGAACAATTATAAGAGTGCTTATTCTGCTCCAAAAATGTGGTATGGTGTATCATATAGTCGGCACCGCCTTATATAAGACATTTCTTCTGAACGTTTTGGTTTGATGCTGCTATAACTTTCTAGAAGCTTGTTATCAACAAATTGTTACTGTATTACTCGATCTCAACTCTTTGTATTTTAATATTTCAATACCTGTAATTATTGTTCCAAACTTATTCTGCTTGAAATATACCAATGTTTAGGGTACACTCTAAACATATTATATTTAGCGCACATGAAGATGTTGTTCGGATCAAATTTTTGTTTCCGTTCTAATATTTTTTATTAAATTTCAGTCGGGAAAACCGACAAAGGTATACTTACATACATACCCTCACTTTGTGAGCTTTGTACAAAATGTGTTAACTTTTGGTAAAAAAATGGTACGTTTTTGTGGGAAGACTGTAGGTACTACACGCTGAAAAAAAATCGCTTCTGTAGTATATTGTTCCAAACATATTCTGCTGGAAACCTACATATGTTTAGGGTACACTCCAAATATGTAGTATTTGACACTCACAAATATAATTTGTTTGTGAGGACGTTGTTCTAAACCAAATTATGTTTTCATCCCAATATTTTTTTATTTGGAAATAATATTTCCAAAACAATGATTAATTTGTATTTAAATATTTTGGCAATGTATTGTTGTCTTAATTTAAAGGAGAGTCTTCAGTTTTTTTAGAAATTTAATGTTTAATTTTTTAGAAATTTTATATGTTTGAAAAATAATATTAAAATTTAAATCGTATAATCTTGGGTAACGACAAATTGATGGATTGACAATTGGACTATTTATAAATTAAACATAAGTGCTGTAAAACAAAAGAAAATGTTGCTTACGACATTTTTACCTATAAAATATAACACAAAATCTAGGAAAAACAAAATTAAAAATTGCCGAAGTCAACAATGTTTTAAAATTATTTTGAATATATTGTATTTGGATAAATTCTTAAACAATATCTTTGTTTGTTTGTAAACACATATTTTATTTGTGACAGTAAGTTCGCAAATATATTTTGTTGTAATATATTAATATATGCGTTCCAAACAAAATTTCTTGATTTTCAAATAAAATATATTTGTTCAAAAATATATAATATTTAAAAATTTTGGTTCCAAGTATATTTTCTTTAAATTCAAACATATCAAAAATGGCGATTTTCCTCCGTGTATACAAATATTTCACTGTACAAAATTGGAAGTATTTGTAGGCACGAGTATTGAAGTTAAAAGCTGTACACTTTTCGTACAAAATGGTACCAAAAAGGGCATGACAATAACTCCCATTTTTCTCTGGATTGTGGAACTATAAAACCATTACACTGTACATAATTTCAAGTCTTTGTATGCCCTGGCATTCAAGTTATAAGCTGTTAAATTTGGTGCTAAATAGTACATTTGTGTGGAAGGTACTTAAACGGGCGTGCCAATTACGCCCACTTTTCACTGGACTATGTATAGGTACTATAAAAGTATTAAACTGCACAAAATTTTAGGTATTTGCACGAAGCGACATTAAATGTATTAGCAGGTAACTGTTGGTGCAAAATGGTCCATTTGTATGTAATACGGGCTTCCGCAGAACATATACTCCTTTGATGTGTACACGCTGAAAAAAAATCGCTTCTGTAGTATATTGTCCCAAACATATTCGGCTTGAAACATATATATCTTTAGGATACACTCTAAACATTTAATATTTGGTACACACAAAAATAATATATTTGGGAAGATGTTGTTCTAAGCAAATTTTTGTTTACATCCCAATATTTGTTTATTTTGGACTATTTTTTCCGAAACAAATATTTATTTACATTTAAGTATTCGGAAAATACCTAAATTGTGTTAAATTTTTCAGTAATTCAAAGTTAATTTTATAAAAAAAATTAAGGTCTTAAATATAATAAATAATAATAATTGAAATCGTATAATTTTGGATGGAAATATATACTTGGCTGATTGACAACCAATGATGGCTTGGAATACTCAGAAATTTTAAATGATTGATTTAAAACATAAGTTATTGCTGCATTTGGTATCATAACTAGGAGGTTCAAACCACAAAAAAATATATTTGTAGAAATTCCTTAGCAATCATTTTATTTGTATTCAAATACATATTTTATTTGAGAAATTTGGTTTGCAAATATTATATGTTGTAACATATTAATATACGAGTTCCAAATATATTTTATTGATTTTCAAATAAAATTTATTTGCTCAGAAATATATAATATTTAAAAATTAGTGTTCCAAATATATTTTCTTTCTATTCAAACATATCAAAAAAGGCGATTTTGCTCCGTGTAACACCCGATGCAAATGATTTACATATACCCTCGTATCACTAAAGTGACAGTCGTGCTTTAAAACCAATTTTGTTTCGACTTGTCGTTTTAAATTATAAGATATAACTCGAAACCAAGAAAAAATTAAAAATGAAATACGAAAAATCTGCAACGTTTCGAAAATGTTTTTTAAACAAAATAGAGTTGGAGAAATTCCTAAACAATAATTTTATTTGTATATAAACAAATATTTTATTTGAGAAAATTAGTTGACACATATACATATACATTTTGTTGTAATATATTAAAATATGCGTTCCAAATAAATTTTATTGATTTTCAAATAAAATTTATTTGTTCAGAAATTTATAATATTTATAATATTATATATTTTCTTTCGATTTAAACATATCAAACAAGTAAGAAAGTTCCGTCCGTCCGTCTGTTATCACGCTATTTCAGAAGATTCGAGTAAGTAGTATATGTAGAAGTTATTAAAGAACAAGTAAAATGGTTAATTTGTGTGGAAGCTAACAAAATGGGCGTGCCAATTACGGCCACTTTCTTCTAGACTCTAGGTACTATAAAAGCATTACACTGTACGAAATTTCAAGTATGCGTCTGCACTGGTATTAAAGATATAAGCTGGTAACTTTTGGTACAGAAAGGTCCATTTGTGTGGGAGGTACCGAAAGGAGCGTGGCAATAATGCTCATTTTTCCATTTTTCTCTGCACTCTTAAACACAAATTATTTAGGAAATTATTGTCATTTCTTTTTATTATGATAATATTGGTATGGTTCAATTATGTATGGAACAAACTATCGGCCAAATGTCCGCCAGACCTCGGCGGCACACCTCCATCCGATGGTCCAATTTTTCGATGACTCTGAGGCATAATTGAGGTTCTATGCCATTAATGTGCCGAATTATCTCATCCATTAGCTCTTGAATTGTTGCTGGCTTATCGACGTACACCTGTTCTTTCAAATAACCCCAAAGAAAGAAGTCCAACGTTGTCAAATCACATGATCTTGGTGGCCAATTGACATCGCCACGACGTGAGATAACACGACCATTGAATTTGTTGCGCAAAAGAGCCATTGTTTCGTTAGCTGTGTGGCAAGAGGCACCGTCCTGTTGAAACCACATAATGTCCACATCCATATCTTCCAATTCGGGCCATAAAAAGTTCTTTATAATCTCACGATAGCGGACACCATTCACAGTAACTGCCTGACCGGCCTCATTTCGAAGAAGTATGTCCCGATGACGTCGCCAGCCATAAGCCGCACCAAACAGGGCGAGCATGCACCAGTGTTTTCACATCTCCTACAGACCCGGTTTGCTGAAATTTGCGCACAATTCTCCCGATAGTGGACACATTTGGTCGATTATCCTGATAAAAAAACATCACGAAGTGCACGAAATGCATTTTGATTTGAACGCCCATTTTCGTAAAAGGCTTAAAAAACTTTAACGCGTTGCACGATTGTGTATCTTTCCATGGTTCAAATTTAGTTAGTCTGAAATTGAGAAATGTCAAATGAAATGCTGAAAAAAACTTGACGTTTAGGTGTGGTTCACATTCAACATCGGCCCTTACAATTTAACCACCCTTTATATACCTACCTCTCTAAGGCGAGGTGATAAAAAGGCGAGTTTGTCCCGTGCTTGATGTTTCGTGTTTCCATTCATGTTTCCGGCTAATGGTGCTCATCGGTTTATCTACTTGGTTTCAGTTTTTGAATGTATTGGTTCGGTTTCATTAATTGTTTTGACTTAGGGTGAGCGGGTGATTGGTCAACTGAGATGCTAGGTGCCAGGGCTGCTGACTAAGCACCCAGGCATGATTTGGATCGTAGCACTTTTGCTATGTTCCTCTTAAGGTTATAGCGCCTATAATCGGTCGACGGAACTTCGGTTGTTTGGAACAGGGAGCATCATATCTGTAAGTCAGTGTGAGAGGTTGTCTATTGGAAAGGATTGGCTCTGGGTTGAGAGTCGCTTCCCTTTACTCCCCAAAAAAATATTACATTTTCTTTTATTCACTATTACTGAATATTATTTGCGATTCTTAGTTTTACTGTCGTTGAGACATCCTGTATTTCTATCAAAATTTATTTTCTCTTAGACAAGTTTATTTATTTTACTTGTTCCAGATTCGAACCACGATTATCCCTGATAATATGAACTCAGTATACCTGATACACAGAAATTTGTCATACAACAAAGAAAACGAACATATTATATTTTGTGTGCAATAACCCATAAGTATGAAAATACCCGTAGCTATCTCTCTGCCTATGTATACTTATATGGATATACATTGGATTAAATGCAAAAAAAATGTGTACAAGTAGCACTTTGGTGGTTAATAATTTTCGACGTGTAAACAACACCAGTCCAGTCCGCACTACTGATCCACAGCTCTACCGCCCTAGCAAAAAAGCAATATTCGTTCGGTGGGGAACGTGACCGGCGACCACCGATAGTGATGTTGTTCCGACAGAAGCCTTTATCGACAAATAAACAAAATAAAATAAAATAAGTGGTGCTTCGGTTGGTTGTTGGAGCGTAGATAGAGCAGTGTACCGCGTCCGTGTCCGCGTGTATGCCAGCCAACAACAGCAATAACTACAACATTAACTACACACGCTCATCGTCGTGCAATACGAATTTTACTTTTTTCTTCTTGAAAATCCAAAAACAACTAAAATTTTAATGAAGTTCAACGGCAATCATGATCACAACACAACACGTTCGCATGACCATGACCATCAATATTATCAAAGTTGAGTCAAGTTTGTGAGTACTCACTAAACTTTGGGTGAGTAAGTGTGCTCTGTACTCTGTACTCTGCACTGCACTCCGTAATCAATGACTGATATGGGGTTTTGAGGGCGGAGGGATATAGAGAACATTTGAGAACGGATATTGGATGTGAGACAGATTCGCGTAATACGAAGAGAGAAGTTCAAGGGAAATTTTCTGGGATTAGTTGAGTTATATACCCAATTTCCCAATTTATTTGGGATTTTTTAAGAACTCAATCACATGCCTTGAATGACTCATGTATTATTTGGCCTTCATACATTATTTAATATCCCTTTGTTGCCACGTCCCTAACTCAAATATTACACGGAGAAAAAAAGCATCAAACAAAATATGTGTGAGAGCAAAATGTAAATAAAATATTTTTTATTCAAATATTTTATATTTGAATACCGAGACAATTTTTGAATATCTCTTTAATAAACACCACTTTTGCGGAGATTCGGTCCATATTATCTGAAAAATGGGAAGAACTTAAATGGTCTTTGAATCCCAAAAATAATAACGGGTCCGCCAGCTAACGTTTTTTTTTCAACTAATGCTTATTTCGTGAATGGTAACACTTAGCTCGTGTTTGATTTGACAGATAATTAGTTTTATCCTTCCGCTGAACGAATATTGTTGTGTATACGCTTGAACAACGCTGGGAGCGATCGACTTACAGAAGATGCCGATTTTGCCAAAAAAATCATCTTTTCAGATGAAGCTCATTTTGATCTTGGCGGGTATGTAAACAAGCAAAATTGTCGCATTTGGGGCACAGAAAACCCGCACGCATACATTGAAAAGCCGATACACCCAAAACGAGTCACTGTTTGGTGCGGATTTTGGTCCAGAGGCATAATTGGGCAATTTTTCTTCGAAAATTAGCAAGCAGTGACCGTTACAGTCAATGGCGATCGTTATAGCGCCATGTTGAATTTTTGTTCACAAAAATTGAAGAGGAGGATATTGGCACCATTTGGTTTCAACAGGACGGCGCTACGTGCCACACAGCCGAAGCTACATTCGATGTTTTGCGCGATGTTTTCAAAAAAAAAAAAGTTATTTGGCGGACCCTTTATATTTCCAGCAAATATACTACAGAAGCGTTTTTTACTTATGGTATACGCAAAGGAAAAATCCACAGGGACATTTCAAAAACATTTTTTTTTGCCACAAAATACTTGTATATTTAGTTGTTGATTCCCTATTGGAGTTTGATCTATTTCTTGAAGTTTTTTTATTAGTTCTCACTTGAGCTAAAGATCAAGGGAGGTTCCTTAAGACAGCTACATCGTCTGTTTTTTTCTTACTGTGTAGTTATCCAACATTTCGTTTAATTGAATACAATTTTTATTAGAGTGTACTTAATAAATAAAAGCGTAACACACAAACTTCGTGCCAATGAATTTGGACTTAATGTGAAGTGAGAATTCAATATCACAAAAATATGTTATGTTTTGTCAGTGCATGAGCCATTTTCGCCGCCACAATTGGCTATTTAAAATATGCCCAACACGAGTTGGTACGAGTACGTTCAGTAAGGCGTTGAAACAATTATGTTCGGCCTACAAAATTATCCTCGAGTTCATGATTTCCATAAAACTATAATACAACCTAAACTCATATATTACATACATAATTAAGAATTGTTTCATTTGCGACTACGTTTTCAAAATTTGCAAATTGTGAGTACTGTACTGTGTAGACCTCGGATATTTGCATATTTATACCCTACACCACACTGTGGTACAGGGTATTATAAGTTTGTTTCACGGCAGATGTTTGTAAAACCTGAAAATAACACAGCTAGACCCACCTTAAAGTATACCGATCGACTCAGAATCACTAGCTGAAATTTTGCAGTTTAGAGTATTTCGCTGCTGTTAAGATCGCTATTGAATTTGGTTGAAATCGGTTAAGATTTAGCTATAGCTCCCATATATATGTTTCGTCCGATTTGGCCCTTTAGTTCTATAGAAGCTATATTTTACATCCAATCGTTTTGAAATTTAGAATGGTAGAGTTTCCTGACTCATGAACCAACATTGCCAAATTTGAAGAAAATCGGTAAAGATTTAGCTATAGCTCCCATATATATGTTTCGTCCGATTTGGCCATTTAGTCCTATAAAAGCTGTATTTTACATCCAATCGTTTTGAAATTTAGAATGGTAGAGTTTCTTGATCCATGAACCAACACTGCCGAATTTGAAGAAAATCGGTTAAGATTTAGCTATAGCTCCCATATATATGTTTCGTCCGATTTGGCCCTTTAGTCCTATAAAAGCTGTATTTTACATCCAATCGTTTTATTTCTACAAAATTTAGAATGGTAGAGTTTCTTGATCCATGAACCAACACTACCGAATTTGAAGAAAATCGGTTAAGATTTAGCTATAGCTCCCATATATATGTTTCGTCCGATTTGGCCCTTTAGTTCTATAGAAGCTATATTTTACATCCAATCGTTTTGAAATTTAGAATGGTAGAGTTTCCTGACTCATGAACCAACATTGCCGACTTTGAAGAAAATCGGTAAAGATTTAGCTATAGCTCCCATATATATGTTTCATCCGATTTGGCTCTTTAGATCCAATCGTTTTTATACCCTACACCACACTGTGGTACTGGGTATTTTTTAAGTATAAAATGTCCCAAAAGTAAATTTATGTAAACAATTTTTACATGAATTACAAAATTTATATATCAGAGATATTCAATATTACGAGAGTGGTGTAGGGTATTATATAGTCGACCCCGCCCGACTTTAGTCTTTCCTTACTGGTTTCAATATGTCATCCGATTGAAAGCAAACTTTTCATTTAGACATTTTATCGTTCACATAAAAAAAATTATTTTATATCGAAAATATGCAAAAATTTATATTTAAACGCAAAGGCAAATTATGGTTCCAATCGGATGAAAAATAAAAGTATGCAAAAATCCGAGGTCTATTAATATGGAATTTCCGGAAACCACAGAGGTGGAAACATTTTCTCAGTCTATGGTTATTGCAAAAGTTGTCTCAAGTACAGAATATTAAAACATTTAAATGTGCTTAGAAGTTATGATTACCATTGAAGTTATGGAAAGTTATGTCCGAATGAATCTGTAGATTTGTGTGGGAGGTGTCAGCATGAAAAATTCGACTATTTTGCGCTGTATAGTAGATATTTTAAAGTCATTGCAATGTACCGAATTGTAAGTATTTGTGTGCACTAGTACGAGTACAAAAGTTATGAGCCATTAAATTTTGGTATCATTTGGCCATTTTCTGTTGGAGGTACCAAAAGGCGCGTGACAATAAGCCTTATACTCCACAAATTATAGTGCAATTAAAATTTTTGTACAAAAAGGTTCCTTTGTATGGGGTCACCGGAGCCACTTCACACATTTTCTCAAGGTGATTTAGTAAATGTAAACCATTTGTGAGGGAGTTACTAGAAGAAGTGAACCATTATGGCCCATCTTCGAACATAGCCGGAGATAGAAAAAAATATTACCACATACGAATATTTTTCTTTTCCTATTTCAGAGTTTTACAATACCAACTGAATTTTCTCAAAACGAAAACCAGTAAGGAAAGGCAGAAAGTCGGGCGGAGCCGACTATATAATACCCTACACTCCCTAACAATGCGATAAGGGTCATTGCCATAATAATTTGCAATAATTGGTAAATGGGTAGAAACATATTATCTAATTCTGAAACGATAATCGCTAAATTAAGCAATATTCGTTCCTAAATTGAGAAACATCTTTCTGGAAAATTTTAATGATCGGAAGTAAAATACAACTTCTATAGCGGTTTGATACCAAATCAGGATGAGCATATATATGGAGCTTTAATATAAATCTGAACCGATCTTCCCTGAATAATCATTCATGTAAAAAGACCTCCTTCTGTCGAATTTCGTACTGATCGGATATAAAATACAGTCTCTAAAGCGCTTACATGTCAAATCGGGGGTAACATATATACATATGGGAGCTATATCTAAATCTGAACCGATTTTCTCCTACCTCCGCTTACAGGTCAAATCGGGGGTAACATATATATGGGTGTTATATCTAAATCTAAACCGAGTTTCTCCGAATTTGGCAGTATTCCTTCAAGTAAAAATAAACCTCTTTTTTCATACTGATCGGATATAAAATACAGTTTTTCCAGCGCTTACATGTGAAATCGGGGGTAACATATATATGGGGGATATATCTAAATCCGAACCGATTTTCTCCAAATTTAGCAGTATTCCTTCATGTAATAAGAAACCTCTCTTTGCCGAATTTCGCACTGATCGGATATAAAATACAGTTTTTACAGCGCTTACATGTGAAATCGGGGGTAACGTATATATGGGGGCTATATCTAAATCTGAACCGATTTCTTCCAAATTTAACAGTGTTTATGCATATAATAAGAAACCTCTTTCTGCGAATTTCATACTGATCGGATATAAAATAAAGTTTTTACAGCGCTTACATGTCAAATCGGGGCTAACATATATATGAGGGCTATATCTAAATCTGAACCGATTTTAACCAAAAAAGATATGTGTAAAGTTTCGTCGAGATCGGACCATAATTGCGACCTGTACTTTGATTACAAGAATATATGCATAGACGGACAGACGGACAGACGGACATAGCTAAATCAACTCAGAAAGTGATTCTAAGTCGATCGGTATAATAAACGATGGGTCTATTTCTTCTCCTTTTGGGTGTTACAAACAAATGCACAAAGTTATAATACCCTGTACCACAGTGTGGTGTAGGGTATACACACAGGTAAGCGAAATTATATCTTAATAGTATATAATATTGGTTTATTGTATTAAAAATATCAATTAATAACTTAAATAAGTGTTTCAGGACTTATTTAAGTTATTAATATTTATAGGAATTTGTTATATTTGTAAAAAATATAATTTTAAAATAAGAAATTAGAAGTCACGAAGAATATCCTTTTAATGAACATGCGCATGGTACTACTAGGCCTATGAGTAATGTTTCTCAATTAATATTCATCATACGCTTATATGTATATTATCTACTCGTGAGTGAGTAATTGTAATGTTATGCAGTTATGGAGTTTTGGTATTTTTTACCCTCCACCATAGGATGGGGGGTATATTAATTTTGTCACTCCGTTTGTTACACTACTAAATATTGATCTGTGACCCCGTAGAGTATATAATGGGTTTTCCAATAGGGATGATGTGATTTTGAAGTGACGTTTCGACCATTTGTAATATGTTATGATCTGTCATTTGTTTTTCATTGTATTCAGTAGTGTTTACAATTTCATCATGGAGAAATATACGCCAGAACAACGTTTACAAAATAATCGTTCTCCAATTGCAACTTTTCCTGCGCTAAGTAAAAAAAAAAACACTTTCCAGTCGACATACGACCTTGACAACCATGAGCAATAAGGGGTTTCCAACAAGAGCTGTTATTTTGGTATTCAATGAAAAATTTAATTTTTTGAGATAAATGATCGGATGTTTATTTCATAATAATGAGGAATGTACGCCGTTAATAAAGAAAAACAACATCAGGCAAATGGCCACCACGACCACGCTTACAGGACCATATCCTTTTCATGAAATTTTCCATAACCAAATAGCAAAGTGGCTGCCCTATGTCCTCGATAGCCTCACGAATTCTATCCTTGAGGTCTTGAATCGACGCTGGGCTGTTGGCGTAGACCTTATCTTTCACGTGCCCCAAAGGAAGAAGTCACCAGGTGTTAAATCACAAGATCTCGGTGGCCAATTGTGATCACCTCTTCGAGAGATAACACGGTCCGGAAACTTTTCCCGTTGCTTGTGTGACACGTAGCGCCGTCTTGTTGAAAGTAAACGTTGTCCAGATCAATACCATCCAACTCCGACCATAAAAAATCATTAATCATCTCTCGATAGCGCAATCCATTCACCGTAACTGCTGATCCAACCTCATTTTCGAAAAAGTAAGGTCCAATGACCCCGCCGGACCATAAACCGCACCAAACAGTCACACGTTGAGGATGGAGAGGCTTCTCAACAATAACTCTTGGGTTTTCCGAGCCCCGGATGCGACAATTTTGCTTGTTGACGTAGCCACCGAGGTGGAAATGGGCCTCATCAGTCAAGATGATTTTTCGATGATTTTTCGATGATTTTCGATTTATCGAATTTTAATAATTTCAATGCGTTGTTGAATCGTGTATCGTTCCATTTTTAGTAATGGTGTAGTTTCTTCTTGTCAAATGTCAAAGAATAAAAGCTTCAAAAGTGACAGCTACCGAAATACCGGGTGATTCAAAATAACACCTCTTGTTGGAAAACCCATATATTACTCACAAAGTGAGGGTATACCTTAGTCGGTTTACCCGACTGAAAGTTGGCATGTAATTTTGTTAATTAATCGTAACGGGCTATATTTACAACTTTGGCGACCGCCACTGAAATTTTCCGGCAAAAATTATCGTAGAATATTTTAATCCTTAAATGTCCTTTTTGAAAGGACTTTTTTGATTTTTTCGAAAAAGGGCCTAATTGACCCATTAAGAAGGGAGCTAAGGTTAAGAGCTTCCACAAAAATTATCTTCAGAAAATTACACTATAAAACTTTGACAATGAGAAAATCTACACAAATGATATACTTAACATTACCTTTCAGAGTTATAGGGTCGCTTTTCTGTTCCAATCAAAAAGTCTTAATTTGTTGGACAGTGTTACTAATAGTTATCATCTTGAAGAAAAGAGCATCTTGAAGAAAGAGTTACAAAGGCACACAGATGTTGGTCGTTGTGCAGAAGAGCTATAGGTTTAAAATGGGGACTACGTCCAAATATGACTCACTGGCTTTACATGAGCGTGATTAGACCAATAATCACCTACGCCTCCGTAGTGTGGTGGACATCAATGGACAAGAAGTGCAACGTAATACCTTTGCAAAAAATTCAACGTATGTGCTGTCTAGGCATAAGCGGGGCATTTAGAACTGCACCAACAAAAGCGTTGGAGACTATACTGCACATCCAACCAATAGACATCCGTATAAAGTATGAGACAGCCCTCACAGCAAGACGTCTACAAGTGATGGGTGAATGGATAAATCGAGACCACAAGTCGTACCATCAGAAGATTTTAGAATATCTAGTTGGTCACATTCAAACGCCAGAAATCTCGGACCGCATTCCTGAAGTGCGGCTTACAGCTACCAGTGATTCGTTTGTGCCAGACAGACGCTCCTGGGAAAATGGAACTTTGGCCCATGTGCCAGTGGGAACCAGCTGCTACACGGATGGGTCCAAGCGAGGAGGAAGGACGGGTCTGGGACTTTTTATTGATGAACCAGAAGTCGAACTTCACTTCCGCCTCCCTGACCATAACACGAAACGATGGAACATTTTCTGTGTCACTGCCCGGCTTTCACACATGCAAGATCCCAACATTTCGGGTCCGACATATTAGCAGACTTGACTCATCTCAGAGAATATGACTGGAAGATACTGAGAAAATTCGTGTCTAGTACCGATTTTCTGTAACTCGTGAGGTATAAAAAGATCATAAATAAGGAGCGCACAACAGGCCGAACCACTGGCTTAAGTGTATGTCCATGGACATGAGACGTTTAATCGTCTCCTCTCTTCAACCTAACCTAACCTAACCTACTAATAGTTATAGGAACTTACAATATTAAATGTTGATGTCAGAAATTATATAAGTAAGCCACGAAATATATTCTTTTAATGAGCGTACACATGCTACTACTAGGCATATGTGAATTAATATTCATCATACGTCTATATGAACATTATGATGTATAGATAATGTGACCAGCAGTCTTTGGAGGGAATTCCTTTGCAAAATGGTGGATTTGGTAAGAAAAAGCGTGACTTTTTCTAAATCATTGAAATAAATTCAGTATTGATTGGTTCTTTAAACAAAGCTGAAACATATTTATTTCATACAAAATAACGAATAACAAGGCAAACAATTATTTTTTTTCAGTGAAAAACAAATAAATGCAAAAGATTCCTTATTTCATATGATACGATACAAAAAACAAGTAAGAAAGTTTTACGAATCCCCTCACCCAAAAAATTATTCGGAAATTTATTTATTTTTTGTTTTAATTAAATTATTATCAATTTAAATTGCATTTAACAAAAAGGTACATTTGTGTGTGAGGTACCAAAATGAGCGTGAAAATAACGCCCATTTTTCTCAGGGCTTTAGGCACTTTTAAAGCATTACACTGTACAAAATTTCAAGTATTTGTATGAACTGATATTAAAGCCATAAGCAGCTTACTTTTGGTGCAAAACGGTGCATTTGTGTGGGAGGTACCAAAAGGGACGTGGCAACTTCGCCCATTTTTTTGACGTGTTAGCTTCTAACAAACTAATACAAGGGTTGCTATGTATATTTCTGGCCTAGGCACCACTAGGTGTCGCCTGGTGCCATCTGACATTTCCATTGGAAAGTTTGACATTTTTTAGCATAAACGTACTCAGAACGTTTTGAGGTACGACCATCTTTTGTGTTGTTTACAGTGCCTTGAAAAAATCAATTTGGCAAAAAAAATGGAATTAACTTGGGGACCTTTTGTGGTGCGATCATTTTTCACAACTTTCGATGTGGATTATCACGACAAGAGTGCATCGATGAACAAATGGTCGCCTGTTTTTCGGCAAAACTGGTCATGTGGCGACTGTTCCCCTTGAGCAACATAGGACGGTCAATTATGAGTGGTACACCGCAATTTGTTTGCCTGAAGTCTTCGGAGAAATTCGAAGACGAATCATTGTGCACCATGACAATGCGAGCTCTCACACATCGGCTCAAACCAGCGCCTTTTTGGCACCGGCCAAAACGTCGAATTGATGGGCCATCCGCCGTACAGCCCTGACTTGGCACCCAATACTTCATTTTATTCCCGCACATCAAGAAAAAAATGCGTGGTCAACGATTTTCGTCGCCAGAAGATGCTGTTGAAGCGTTCAAAAACCATGTTTTGCAAGTGTCTCAATCGGAGTGGAAAATGTGCTTCGACAATTGGTTTGAGCGCACGCAAAAGTGTATAAATCATGCTGGAGAATACTTTGAAAAACAATAAAACCATTTTTGATGATAAATATTCGCATTTTTATTATTAGGTCAGAAATATATACAGCAGCCCTCGTACTATGTGTGAATTTCAGAAGATTCGAGTAAGTATGTAGTATAGAAGGTTTTAAGGATTTCACTAAAAGTTAACCATTTGTGGTAAAGGTACTAGAAGGAGTAGACCAGTATGGCCCATCTTCGAACTTAACCGGAGATAGAGAAACATATTACCGCATACCAAATTTGATATCAATCGGTTACTCCTTCCGAGAGTTATCGTGCTCACCAGCCAGCAGAAAGATACACAGACAGACAGACGGACTCAAAACGGATCTCCGCCGAACATATATTGGGTCTTACGTCACTCCTTCGATGTGTTACACTTTTGGCTCGTAGCTCCACTCTAAGGTGAGGGGATAAAAAGTGCATCCAGTGCCTTAAAAATCGCAAAAATGTCCACAAAGTCATAAAATATCAGTCAGTAAAATATAGGTATACGTATAAACCAGAACAGAACAGAACATTTTTGTGATTTTTAGGGCACTGGATGCACTTTTTTCGGGTAGGTTGTTCCGCATTTGTTTTCTCCTATTCAATATCTACATCTTTGCTTCAGTCACAAAAGAGATATTCCGTACGATATACCGAGAAAAAACAATATATATGTAAAAAAAGTGCTAAAAATCCACCTTGAGCAAAAAAAAATCGTATGACCATTAAATTATTAATTGAGCCAACTTGGCTACTTTCACGTCCAATTCTCAGAATTGAGTCCCAAAATCATGCGTTGTCCTGTGTAATATAGCTGAACCTATCTCTCCGACTCTCTCACTTAGTCCAGTCGTTTTGGAAATCATGGACAACTAACAGATGTACAACTGCATTTTATACATAAAGATTAATTGAACTGATTTAGGAAATTTCTATGGTCAATAGATTACAATCAAACCTCTCGCCTACAGCCTTGACATCTATACACCTTTTGAGATAAAGCTTTTTCTGAACATTGCCAAAAGTCGCGTTAATTTGTAGGCATTATCGTTTTGTTAAAATTCAATTTGCAATAATTTGCAGAGAAAATAATTCAATTCAATTAAATTTAGTTTAATTTTTTCGCCGGACAAGTTGAATAACCGCGCGAATAATTTAATTTGCAAATACACATTTTAATTCGCTTTGAAATGTATTAGCTTCAGCCGCTATCTATCTATTGAGCTTTGGGGTGAAGGAATTATGGTTGAATTCGTACATCTGACTCTGGCTGTGGCTGTGGCTATGGCTCCCTCAGTGTTTTAGGCAACAAATTTGAATGTTTTAATCGAGTGCCTTGAAGGTTCATACTCCGTGTTAATGCCATCATTGCGCTTGCTTCTGTTGTGGAAATTTAGAGACTGTGACTGATGTAAATATCTGACTGTATGACGGTCTGGCTGACTAATCGACTGAATGTGTGGATCGGTCGTATGGAATTTTTGGAACTTCTGTGACTTTGGAGGTTTTTTTTTAATTTTATATCTTCTTTTTTATTTATTTTTATTTACTGCAAATATTTATATATGATGGTTGGTTGGTCGGTTGTTGGTGTTACTTTTGTTTTTTATAGGTTTTTCAATTTACTCGTATTTATTCATACGTTTTGTTCGATTTAAGTACCCGCGCACCAACACTCGCAATATCGGAGTGATGATGGTGCTTGTTTTACGTTTTTTTTTTGTTTTTCGATTTTTTTTTGTTTTGACTTGCATGACTTCATTTAGGCATCGCTTGAACAGCTCTGGCAAAATAATCTACAAAACAGTAACAACACCGAAACACCATTCAACAACCAAACAACGAACAACCGCAGCCATACAACAAACAACACAGGGCGGCTAAAGTCAGTCGACTATACGGCAGTTAGAGTCAGCGGCCTACTGCCGCTGCTGAAATTCATGCAATCACGGCGGATGCGACGGTCGGTCGATCGGTGCTACTGGCGTCGGGCGGCGTTACTTTAGTTGCGCGCGCACAACATTCGCCATTCGAACAGTAGGTGGCATTTTAAAAGAATGGTGATAAATCTGTGGTTTATTGATAAAAAAAAGACTAAACTTTTATGAAACTTCACATATCTATGGTAGAGACATAGTGGAGTTTTCGCCCTAGGACGAAAAAGTCAAAATTATGCGATTATCTATTTTTGGTCAAAATTTTTAATGTTAGCGATATTTAAAATGGCTATAATTCCTTAAATAAATGTCCCAGCAATTTTTAGACAATATTTTGAATTTATTTTAACATTACTTAACAAAAAGTCTATAACTCTTTAAGTACGTCAGCCAGAGCATTAACTTATTTATCTTATTGAATTTCTATAATGAAACTTCCAATTCCTATAACTCCTTAAATAAACGCCATTGATTTTCTCAGCCAACATTTTTAATTTCTGAATCAAGACTTAAAATAGATATAAATGCTTAAATAAAATACGCAAGAACAACGTTTACAAATTATTCAGTTCTAAAGGGTCCGCCAAATAACTTTTTTTTTTGAAAATGCTATAAAAAAAACTACTGAATATTTTCTCAAATTTCTTTTTTTATTTGAAAGTACCATCCTTCCGCTTAATAATGGAAAATAATTTCATTCAAATGGCTGCCTCGGCTGGCCATGCAGTAGCCTAGACGATCGGTGCAATTTTTAAGCACATTATCGATTGTGTGCAGCTGTATTTCACCAATGGCTTCACGAATATTATCCTTTAAAGCGTCAATTGTCTCTGACTTGTCGGCGTAACACTAATCTCAAATAATAGTCCAACGGTGTCAAATCGCAGCTCCGAGGTGGCCAAACGATATCAGCTCTGCGGCTGATAATGCGATCTTCAAAAACAGGGCGCAAAACATCGAGTGTAGCTTCGGCTGTGTGGCACGTAGCGCCGTCCTGTTGAAACCCAATGTTGCCAATATCCTCCTCTTCAATTTTTGTGAATATAAATTCGTTCAACATGGCCCGATAACGATCGCCATTGACTGTAACGGCCACTCCTTGCTAATTTTCGAAGAAAAATGGCCCAATTATGCATCTGGACCAAAATCAGCACCAAACAGTGACTCGTTTTAGGTTTATCGGCTTTTCAATGTATGCGTGCGGGTTTTCTGTGCCCCAAATGCGACAATTTTGCTTGTTTACATACCCGACAAAATCAAAATGAGCTTCATCTGAAAAGATGATTTTTTTGGCAAAATCTGCATCTTCTGTAAGTCGATCGCAGGCCCACTTAGCGAAGCGAAAACGCATTGGACATTGGACATTACACAACCATATTCGTTCAGCGGAAGGATAAAACTAATTATCTTTCATATCAGACATGAGCTAAGTGTTATCATTCACGAAATAAGCACTAGTTGAAAAAAACCTTAGATGGCGGACCCATTTCGTGCGCTAAGTCAATTTTTTTAAATCCAAAAAAACACTTTCCAGTCGACCTGCGACCTTGACACCCATGACCAATATTTTAGCTCTCTTTAAGAGCTATCTTTTGCCATTGACCGATTGTGGCTACGTGTCACATAGCAAATGAAACAATTGAATTGTTACGAGAAATGTTTGGAGATTCGATTATTTCAAGAAATTGTGATATTGAATGACCTCCAAGAAGTTGTGATTTAACACCATTAGACTATTTCTTGTGGGGTTATTTGAAGTCATTGGTCTTTCGAAATAAACCAGACTCTTTTATAAGTCAATATTGAACGTCCCATTCATGACATATGATTTGATTTAGTGGAAAAAGTGCACGAAAATTGGGTTCATCGAATTCGTTCCTGCAGAAGAAGTCGTGGAGGCCATTTGAATAACGTTTTATTTAGCACATACTTGTATCAATTGTACTTCACATTATTTAAATAA
This sequence comes from Eudasyphora cyanicolor, assembly GCA_963930755.1. Classification (NCBI taxonomy): domain Eukaryota; kingdom Metazoa; phylum Arthropoda; class Insecta; order Diptera; family Muscidae; genus Eudasyphora; species Eudasyphora cyanicolor. Next base: position 264,805,737 of record OZ005735.1, on the reverse strand, counting down.
AAAACTTTTGAATTTCCTTAACAGTAAGTGTGTTTTTTTTATCAAAGAAATCATATCACTCTTATTGGAAAACCCTGTATATATTATACTTGGTCGAAATATTGTAATCACTTATTTCTAGGAAATTTTTTTTAATATCATTAGCAAAACTTTAAATGGCTGTAACTCCTTAAATAAAAGCCATATAGCGAAAATAACGATTTTTTAAATCACTAACGTTTGTTTATCGCTTTGAATGTCCCTAGCAAAGCTGTAAATTGCTGCAACATCTTAAAGCTCGTCCTTGCTATAGGGATAAAATAGGATTAGGGATAAGATTTTACAAAAACCTTCTGTTATTTTATCTCTAGGAGATGATACCGAGCGTTAGTCTGCTTTGCCTCATTTCTCGTATTCTCTAAAAACAAGGGTACGTTGTTTCGGCCCATTTCCATAAAAAGATTGATTTTGAAATTGCGTTATTAGTTATCTCAGGGAGAGGGAAACATTTATTTTGTTATTTATTTATATAAATTACAATACAAAGTACGGTCCAGGGAAATTATACGGTCCAGGGAAAGGCTGGGTTACAAAGACCATATGGCTAAATGTTTGCAGCGACAGACCAGAGCCTCTGGTGGGAATCGAACCCACGATCCCCAAACTGATAGGCGAGTACGCTACCAACTCTCCTAGTGGGGCGCTCAACAGAGAGGGTAACATATTTGGGACTTTAAGAGAGAGTACTATTAGTCTCCCTTTAGTCCTAAATGTATCTAGGAGCGGGAGGCGTATTCGGAGCCCTGTTTGTCTCACTTGATCGTGGAAGAAATTATAATTTCTTTAGCTAACTTTAAAATAGCTATAATTGAATATCCTTAGCAGAACTTAAAATGGCTGTAACATCTTAAATATAGTCCCTGTATAGCAAAATGAAGGAACTTTAATCAAAATCTGGAATTTCTTAGATAATACCAGCATATAGGTAGTATGTTCAAAAAAATTTGTGAATTTTGTATTTTTTCAAAAAGTATTTATTTATTCATGAATATCTATTTTGTCCCCTTCAAAGTAATTCCCCTTGGATATAATACACTTAAATGTTTTTAGAAGTTTTTTTTTGTTAATGATGGATTTAATTATACCCTACACCACACTGTGGTACAGGGTATTATAAGTTTGTTTCATGGCAGATGTTTGTAACACCTGAAAATACTATAGCTAGACCCACCTTAAAGTATACCGATCGACTCAGAATCACTAGCTGAGTCGATTTAACGATGTCTGTCCGTCCGTCCGTCTGTCCATGTAAAGTTGTTCGTCGACTACAGGTCGCAATTTCACTCCGATCGTTCTGAAATTTTGCAGTTTACAGTATTTCGCGGCTGTTAAGATCGCTATTGAATTTGGTTGAAATCGGTTCAGATTTAGATATAGCTCCCATATATATCTTTCGTCCGATTTGGTCCTTTAGTCCTATAGAAGCTGTATTTTACATCGGATCGTTTTGAAATTTAGAATGGTAGAGTTTCTTGATCCATGAACCAACATTGCCGAATTTGAAAAAAATCGGTTAAGATTTAGCTATAGCTCCCATATATATGTTTCGTCCGATTTTGCTCTTTAGTCCTGTAGAAGCTGTATTTTACATCCGATCGTTTTGAAATTTAGAATGGTAGAGTTTCTTGAACCAACATTGCCGATTTTGAAGAAAATCGGTTAAGATTTAGCTATAGCTCCCATATATATGTTTCGTCCGATTTTGCTCTTTAGTCCTGTAGAAGCTGTATTTTACATCCAATCATTTTGAAATTTAGAATGGTAGAGTTTCTTGATCCATGAACCAACACTACCGAATTTGAAGAAAATCGGTTAAGATTTAGCTATAGCTCCCATATAATGTTTCGTCCGATTTGGCCCTTTAGACCTATAGAAGCTGTATTTTACATCCGATCGTTTTGAAATTTAGAATGGTAGAGTTTCTTGATCCACGAAACAACATTGCCGAATTTGAAGAAAATCGGTTAAGATTTAGCTATAGCTCCCATATATATGTTTCGTCCGATTTTGCTCTTTGGTCCTGAAGAAGCTGCATTTTACATCCAATCATTTTGAAATTTAGAATGGTAGAGTTTCTTGATACCTGAACCAACACTGCCGAATTTGAAGAAAATCGGTTAAGATTTAGCTATAGCTCCCATATATATGTTTCATCCGATTTGGCTCTTTAGATCCAATCGTTTTTATACCCTACACCACACTGTGGTACAGGGTATTATTTAAGTATAAAATGTCCCAAAAGTAAATTTATGTAAACAATTTATACATGAATTACAAAATTTATATACAGGGTTGCCCATATTCGACGGACACATCTGGCAACGCCATAACTTTTGACAGAGATGTCAGATCGCTTAATGACATACCGCGTTTGAAGCGTCAGTCCAAGCAGATTTTTACCATGGAACAATACACGCCACGCGAGCGCTGTGAAATAGTTGAAATTTACATTCAACAGAAGAAGTCAATTGTGAAAACTCAAAAAACAAAATTATCATGTCCGATGAAGCCCATTTCACATTGAATGGGACCGTAAATAAGCAAAATTGCCGTATTTACGCCACTGAAAATCCTCAGGAGATTCAAGAATTGCCTCTTCATGACGAAAAAGTCACAGTTTGGTGCGGCGTTAGTGCGAAAACGGTCATTGGGCCGTTTTTCTTCCAAAACGAAAATGGCCATGCTGTTACCATCAACCAGGAGCGTTATCGCGACATGATGACCAATTTTGTGATGCCAATTATTCGTCGACAGCGTATGAGGCAGTTCTGGTTTCAACAAGACGGCGTTCCACCGCACACAAGTCGCATAACAATCGATTTTCTGAAGAATTTGTTTCCGGGCCGTTTGATGTCGAAAAGTGGTGATTTGGACTGGCCACCGCGTTCGCCCGATTTGACGCCGCCTGACTTCTTCTTGTGGGGATATTTGAAGTCAAAGGTTTACGTTAACAAGCCAAGGACCGTAGAAGAGCTCAAGGACAACATTCGTGAAGAAATAGCCGCTATTCCGGCCGAAATGTTGGCGAAAACGATGGAAAATGCTGCAAAAAGGGCACAATACGCCATCAACGCCAGAGGCGGCCATTTGAGAGATATCATATTCAAAAATTGATGTAAACAAATCTACTTGGAACAAATTAAATGATTAAGATTGCCAACCGCCAAATTTTTATTTTTTTCTTTGATTTTTTTTAAAAAAACATGGGTCCGTCGAATATGGGCAACCCTGTATCAGAGTTATTCTATATTACGAGAGTGGTGTAGGGTATTATATAGTCGGCACCGCCCGACTTTAGCCTTTCCTTACTGGTTTTTTTTTGTTAATGATCGATTTAATTTTTAATTTTATTCGATTTATTGAATGTTTTCACATTCGAATTGTTCAGCCTTTTCGATCAACTCTTTCTTTCGAAAGAGAGAGATAAGACACTGCGCTTTGAAAGCCATGTAAACGCATACCCTTATACGCATTTCAATCCTGGGCGGGGATATCATCAGAGGGTCTTATACATGACACAGTGTGAGCTTGTAGTTGTGGCGATCATCACTTGTATATATGTATACCAATCTACAAAGAAATTTGCATATGGGAATTATATACCTACGAAGAAAGCGTACAAGTCACACAGCCAAAGCTCCAAGCGAGACTTAAATTCACCATTTTCACCACCCATGTGACTGGTAAGGGTTGCCAGTTCGACACAGTTGTCTCTACACCAATCTGCCAAAAGTTTTTTCCAATCCTCGAAGCACTTCAAATAATCATTTTTTGTGATCTTGTTCAGCTCCTCCTTCGATGCCGTCTTTATATCCTCAATCGTGGCGTAGCGTCGTCCTTTCATGGGCCTTTTCAGTTTTGGAAACAAGAAATAGTCACAGGGGGCTAGGTCAGGGGAATACGGTGGCTGCGGCACCATTATTGTGTTGTTTTTGGCCAAATATTCGCGCACAAGCAGCGATGTGTGTGCAGGGGCGTTATCATGGTGCAAAAGCCAGTTTTTGTTCTTCCACAATTCCGGGCGTTTTTGGCGGATTGCTTCGCGCAATTTGCGCATAACTTGCAGGTAATATTCTTTATTGACCGTACTACCCTGTGGCAAGAACTCATAATGCACCACGCCCCAGTAATCAAAGAAAACTGTGGGCAAAACCTTTACGTTCGACCGAACTTGGCGCGCTTTTTTTCGGTCTCGGTTCATGCGGCAGCTTCCATTGGGATGATTGAGCTTTAGTTTCCACGTCGTAAATAAACCCATGATTCGTCACCAGTTATGACCCTCTGGAGCAAATTTGGGTCCTCACGGACCGAGTTCAACATCTCCTGAGCAATGTTAACGCGATGCTGTTTTTGGCACGAATTTCGCGGCGACCCGACTCATGCCCAAATCATTGGTTAAAATCGAATGGCACGAGCCAATCGATATGTTTAGATCCTCAGCAACTTCTCTAATGATAATTCGTCGATTGGCCAATATTATTTTATTCACTTTATCAATGTTTTCGTCTGTTGTTGACGTGCTCGGGCGTCCGTCGACATCGACCAGACGACGTGCCACGCAAATGGGTATCAGTCGACGGTCTCTACAGCGAATTTTGGTACAAGATTTGAAGATGTTTCCGTACAAAGTCCAGACGGTGCATCAGCTGTTAGCTGCTGACCGCCAATCGCGTCTAACATACGCTCAAGCCATCCTTAATCACCACCAAGAGGTAGATGATTTTTCATCAAAAATAATCATGAGTGATGATGCCCATTTCCATCTTAGCGGGTACGTAAATAAGCAAAATTTATGCTTCTGGGGCACTGAAAATCCGCGTGTAACCCACGAAGAGCCATTACACCCGCTCAAAGTCACTGTATGGTGTGCTGTTTTCGCTGGAGGAGTCATCGGACCTTTTTTCTTCGAAGACGTCGCGGGCCAAACGGTTACTGTGAATGGTGAGCGCTACAGAGCAATGATCAACGAGTTCTTTTTGCCGCAACTTGATGAATTGGGATTGGAAAACATGTGGTTCCAATAGGACGGTGCAACGGCACACACTGCACGTGCCACAACCGATATGCTGAAGGATGCATTTCCCGGGCGCCTAATCTCCCGTTTTGGCGATTTGACCAAATAAAAGACCAAATAAAAATAATCCACAAGAAGAATCAAAGTTTTTCATTTTTTTTAAATTACAGCCAAAAAACATCGAAAGGTTACTTTTGCGCCACCTTTTATTTTCATTAAGAAATTGTACACAAATTGTCCCATTTCGAGCCTCTAAACTATGATTGAAGTTTAATTAAAATTGCAACGATTTATTTTCAAATTTTCTCCTCCACTGTGAGTCGCCAAATCGCCCTATCACTCACTCACTGATCCCATTTAGTGTATTTCTGTGTATGGCTGGAGATGCGGATGATGATGACGGGCGACTGGCGATTGTTGGTGGTAAGTGGCAATCGGCGATTGTTGGCGGTGTGGCTCGTGGGGATCGCAATGAACTTATTGAAATGCCGCCTTAACAGCATTTAACTCCCAAATGAATGCGAGACTCTTGGTTGTTGTTACAACACTCAAGTGTTTTAAAGTCGGTCCCCCCCTTCTGCACAAAAACAACTGACAGACATGCGTTTGTCTGTCTATAGTTTGTAGACCGTATTCCATTCATACGTTTAGTCAGACTGGGTCTCAGTGCAATGTTTGGAACATGTGTATGGGTCTGTCCGTACGAACTTTCGAAGCCCGACTGACATATTGCAAATCGATTCAATTGTTGCTGCGCTGAATATGAGATTCATGAAGTCATCATCGTCAGCACAAACGCCATCGCCATCGCCGCCTCCATCATCGTCATCGCCATCGCGATAGCCATCATCATCATCATTGATCATTGTTGGCATTTGTTGTTTGAATTGACCATTCGAAAAGGGTTTGGAATTTTTTCGCAGAATTTAAATGTCACGCGCCAGACTTCCGTTTTCGGTTGGTTTAAACTCAAATGATGTGTTGTGCCCTCCTAACATTAGTGATCACTGAAGCATGATACCGATACACCGATGTCGAAGTCGATTCAGATGCCTTTTTGTTAAGTTATACGCAAATGATGTATTGTATATAGCCACCTACACAAATACACTTTGGAAAATTATATTTTGAAATTTTAGTGAATGAAGGCAACTTCAGCCGAGTAAAAACCCTTCATGCATTTATTTCATTACTGGCTTTAACCCGGTGCGTTTCGCAGCCCCATCATTTATTTATTTTCTGTTTAGGGTACTGTAGAATTGTTATACCTCTTTCTTTCAAAAACAAATGACTATTACATATGGGGAAAAATCATCTTGTTTATGTTCCTGGCATAAAGGTACAATATTTATCCCTTTTCCCTTCTGTGCATCTAAACGCCAAAGACTATTTTTTGGAGCATATTTTACCTTTTTCCCCTAGTTTATGTTCCAAAAGCTACATTCACACCCTGATACAATATAAAACAATGTTTGCCCACCGTGTCTTTAAAAGTTTTAATTCAGAAAAAAAGTTAAAATGAATGCAGAGTTTAAGTTGCAAGACTTACAATTGCCATTGGGATCATATTTAATCATTTTCGCTCCATTCATTCAACCCATAGTGGCATAATTTACAATTTCCACTGTACAACATTTAATCGTTTTTGCCCCAACAGTGCTACTAAAAGTGTGCATTTAGAGAAATCATACTTTATATTCCAAAAGCCGTATTCGCAACCTTAGGCCGAATTTTACCTTTTATGTGACACGTATAACTTTTTCCCATACCGTGCCTTATTTTACTTTTTTCCCACGGTTTACATAGAAGCATCGCACTCTGGTTATGAATCACTGCAATACTTAACTTAGTTCAATATTTTATTATTCCGCTGTTCTTCTAAAGTATGAAATTGTATACATATCTGATATATATATAAAACTTTTTCCCCACTTACCACATTTACCATTTTGCCACAGTTTAGCATATTTAACAATTTTTTACCCCACTGTACCATATTTAACCATTTTTGCTGTACTCAACCCTATTTAACACCTTTTAGTCACTCTGCACCGTAATATTAAACATTAACTAAAATCATAACATTTGGGAAAAGGACTTCTTATGTCACATTTATGTTCCAGATGTTGCCCTCTCTCCCTAGATCCATGATTTTGCCAATATTTAGCACCTTTTTGTATTACAGTACCATATTTAAACATTTTTGTCCTACTGTAGCATTTTTAAGAATTTTTTCCCACTGTACCATATTTAACCCTTTTTGACCCACTGTTCAATAGTCAACCATTTTTGTCACATTGTACCATCTTTAATCGTTTTTGTCCCTCTTTCATTGTTGCCTCACTATTTCCGAGGTAACGCTTTTTGGCCCACTGTGCCATATTTAACCCATTTTGTCTCACTTTATCATAGTTAACTATATTTTCCCCCTTTTTTGTCCCATTGCGCAATATTTAACCCTTTGTCTCCCTGTAACATATTTAACACTTTTTGCCCCACTGTACCATATTTAATCTTTTTACTCCATATTTAACACCTTTTTGACCCACTGTACCATAGCTAAGCATTTTTGTCACACTGTACCATATTTAATCCTTTTTGCCCCACTGTATTACATGTTTTCCCCACTCTACCGTATATAACCCTTTTTGTCTCACTGTACCATATTTAAAATCTGTCCCCACTCGACCATACTTAACCCTTAACTGTGCCGTATTTAATCACATTTTATCCACTGTACCATTATTGCCCCCTATACATTATTTAATGGTTTTTACCTACTGTGCTCTGTACATCACAAGTTTAAGTTCTAATTTTGCCAGATTTATTCATATTTGCCCCAATACACATAAATAACCCGTTTTGCCCCACTATGCCTCTTAAAGTTAGAATTTACAAAAATCACTTCCGATCTCTACATAGTTTATGTTACAAAAATCTACCGTAGAACTATATTTAAAATTTTTAAACCACTGTACCCCATTTTACACGTTTGGGCCCACTGTGTCCCGAAAAGATTACAATAACGATTACAAAAAAAAAAAAACCGACTACCCCGATCCGTTATCCTAAGGACACCCCAAGTTTCAATTTTCACCATTCTAATTCCAGGTGTTAAAGTTGGCGGTGGTACCATATTTATCAATTTCTGTCCCAATGTGCCCCTAAAATTTTCAAAAAAAAAAACCGCTCCTTGTTCTAGTTTACGTCCCAAGAGCTACTCTCACAGTAAATTTCTCGATTCTAGCTCTTACCATTTGGATTTGGCCGTTGTACCACATTTATCCCTATTTACCCCACTATACGCGTAAATGTTCCGATTTAAAAAAAATCCTCATAAGGGCTACCCGCACACCAAATTTCACGATTCTAGCTCATTCCGTTTAGATTTGGCGGTGGTACCGTATTTATCCCTGTTGGCCCCATTGATCGGGTATTAGTACGAATTTCAAAACATCCCGTCTTATTGCACGTCTACATCCCAAGGGCTACCCTCCCACCAAATTTCATGATTCCAGCTTCAGCCGTTTGGCCTGGGCGATGATCAGTCAGTCAGCCAGTCACGCAACAATTTTATATATATAGATTCTCAGACTATAGCAAGAATTATCTGAAATACCGAATATATATATATAAAATGGATTATGTTGAAATTATCTCTTTATTCTACCCAAATTGTTATAATTTCTAAATTCACAGATTTTCTTCAAATAGGCATTGTTTCTTCGTAAGGATGATAACTTAAAAAAAAATGGGACAACATTTTTTTCCGTTTTTTTCTATTTCTTACGGTTTTTCGATTTTTTTCTTTTCCTTATGGATTTTTTGATTTTTTTTTTTAAAAAAATAATTTTTTCCAATTGTTTAACTACAGTTATTAAACTTCTGTTTCCACGTGGAAATGTCGTTATTAAAATTTTTAGAAATTGTAATTTTAATTTTTCAAAATTTGTTGCTGCAAAATTGGTCTAGTCGTTCTCGAGTTAAGTATGTCAAACAAAAGACCGCAAATGTGACAAATTCCCCTATATGATACTAACTAACTGCAAATCAATATATCTCGATTCCTAGACGTGATCCAGCGAAACGCCCTAACACGTATAACTTTTTTTGACCGATATAATGTTCCCGGTATTCAGAACCCCCGCCGATTTTGTCTGTCGCACAGTGATAATATTTCATTAGCTAAACTTAAAATGACCATAACTTCTTAAATAAACGTCCTAATGCGAAAATTATAAAATTTTTATCATCAAAATTTTGAATAATACGAGTGTAGACTTCGTAAATAGAGCAAAAGTTAGGAAGCTTTTGGTCAACATTTAAAATTTCCTTAGAACCCCCATACGAGTATGTCGGTAATTCCTTATCCAGGAAAAATATATGGACATTATTAGGATCTTATTCATAACAATTTAATGAGTAAGATCCTTTCTGTTTCGTAAAGTTGTGGCTTCCTTGGCTTGTACAGTGGATTGCAGTAAAAGTCTCTGCTACAGCTCTGCTTTGACGATATTCACATAGCACAGATCGTAGTGAGGGATTTCCAACGATGGATCTCTCCTACACCTCTAACGATATTCTCATAGTACAGTTCATAGAGAGGGATTTCCAATCGTAGAGAGGGTTTTCCAACATTCGATATCTCCTACAACTCTCCTTTGACGACATTCAAAACATAAACAATCGACTACTAGATGTGCCGTCCGACTCTTTAAAAAGTGACAGTTACGAACGATTAAATTTTTGACATTTGTTTAGCACTCTTCGAGTTACTTTATCATTCTCTTTAATACTCTTGAGATTTAATATTCTGATTTAAACAAACGTTTATTGCTATTTTATTTACAAAATCAATTGTGCGTACTCCAATTGTGATTGTGAAAAGAATTGTGTGGAGAAAATGTAAATAATATGAATAAAAAACAATTGTGCTCTTTCTCCTCTTAACTTCTAATGTCAAAAATGTAATCGTTCGTAACTCGAGAAATTTGCCAAAGAGCTCGACGGTACATCTAGTAGTAGATTGTTTATGATTCATATAGTTCGGATTGTAAGGGCTTTCCAATTAGGGTGATATGATTTCTTTGAAAAACAAAAACACACTTATTGTTAAGGAAATTCAAAAGTTTTTTATTTAATGTGAAGTACAATCGATACAATTCAGTTATAAATAAAACGTCATTCAAATGGCCTCCACGACTTGTTCTGCAGGAACGAATTCGATGAACCCAATTTTCGAGCACGTTTTCCACTAAATCAAGTCGTATGTCATGAATGGCACGTTCAATATTGACTTGTAAAGCTTGAAGAGAGTCTGGTTTATTTCGAAAGAATAATGACTTCAAATAACCCCACAAGAAATAGTCTAATTGTGTTAAATCACAACTTATTGGAGGCCATTCAATATCACGATTTCTTAAAATAAACGAATCTCCAAACTTTTCTCGCAACAATTCAATTGTTTCATTTGCTGTGTGGCACGTAGCCACAATCGGTCAATTGGAAAAAGATAGCTCTTAGCGAGAGATATAGCTCCCACACATATTTTCTATATTTAAAGAAAAAAGCACATATTTAAAGTACAAAAATTTGCAATAATCGCAAAAAGTCGCAGATAAACTAGGTACCGTTGGATTCACTCCTAAGTCACCTCTATTCTCTATGTCATATGGTAGTGATCCCACGTGATCCAAAAAAGTTGTATTCCATTTACTGCGAATCATTTTTTTTTTAAACAAAAAAAACTGTTTTTTTACTTTGAAATATCTCTTCATTGGAAGGCGTTAAAAATACGTTTTATACACAAAAATTAAGATGAATAGTACCTTATTATATGTTGCAAGTCCTATCGCATTTCACCAATAAACGCGAATTCTACAAGCATTTTATCATCGCAATGTTATTTGCATTTATTAGTAAAAAAGACAAACTTTGAATGGTCATAACTCGAAATCGCCTGGAGATATTTTCATAAAATTTGTAGGTATTTTCATTAAATGTTATCCACAATAAAATAACACTCCCAAAAAATTGTTTTTTGAAAGATGTTTTCAAAGTCCTATGCGCGCATATTTCATCATATTTTCCCATCGTGCGTCGCTGATATTGCAGTCTTTCAAATAAAAAAGTTTGATCCATTTAATTTCATCGTTATTGGAAATGTCCATAGAATACTTCTACGGTATCTATAGTAAGTGTATAGAATGTCCAACATTTCCTCACCCTTTCTAGCTGCTTCCGATGAAAGTCCATTATATATACTATTTCTCAGAAGTCTAGTGTATAATTCAATCGACTACACTCATCGAATTTAAGAACTCGCGTTTGGTCGGAATGGTTCAAACTAGATCAATAAATCACCGCAGCATAACCGCAACAAGTGTTTCTATTTATTCAAGAAGCTTATCTAGTCAATATCTTTCAAAAATCAATTTACTATTCAAGTAGAGTATGTATAGCAAGCAGACCATGGGATTCCCGCAGAAAATTTCCTATAAATCGAATTAATAAATAAATGGTTAGATTTGTGGGTTCTTCCCAGCGGAATTTCCGAGATGCAATCAAACACAATGTACATAGCTAAATTAGTTACTTTGTATTTAGTTCCGTTTTAGTTATTTTTTATTTATCGAATATTTAAAACTTTTAATTTTCAAAATGATTTTCATCGTTAGCAGCGTAGTGAAGCATTTCTGATAATCCTTCGCTCTGAATTGTTTACATACGAATGTTAATACTCCAATAAATACGAGTAACACTATGCAACAAAAGTTTTGTCGAAGGGCTTCGCAAAATATGGAGTCCTAAACACGAACAACAAAACAAGAACTCCAAATTATGAATACTACAAAGTGGAAACAGAAGTTTAGTACAAGTAACTGTCGTTAAAATGGTTTAATAACTGTCGTAACTGTCGATGGAGTGACCTAATAGATCCCAAGAATAATTGGCGGAAATCCGTTTTGGGCCATTTTATGGCATTTGTGCAATGTCCGTCAGCCTTTCTGGTTGTTGCGCATGATAACTTTCGACAGGATTAATCGATTGACTTCAAATTTGGTGTGCCCCGATTTTCGTATGCTTTCATTTCAGGTGAAATTGGTTGAAAATTGTGTTCCTTTGGACGTCAGGAAGTCTAATCTTAAGGAGCCACAATATGGGGCTATATCAAAACATGGACCGATATGTTCCATTTTTGCTAAGGACGATTTAGTGCAATCTATCTATATATATACAATTGTTGCGTGACTGACTGACTGATCATCGCCCAGACCAAACGGCTGAAGCTAGAATCAGGAAATTTGGTTGAAGGCCGTTGGGATGTAGACGAGCAATAAGAAGGGGTTTTTCGAAATTCGTACTATTACCCGCACAATGGGGCAAAAAGGGATAAATATGGAACCACCGTCAAATCTCAACGGAATGAGCTAGAATCGTTAAATTTGGTGTGAGGGTAGCCCTTATAAGGTCGACCCAGAAATTTACTGAATTTTTTTAAAATCCGAACATTTACACACACAATGGGGCAAAAAGGGATAAAATCCAAATGGCAAGAGCTAGAATCGTGAAATTTGCTGTTAGAGTAGCTCTTGGGACGAAAAGTAGAGCAAGGAGCGATATTTTGAAAATTTTAGGGACACAGTGGGACAGAAAGGGATAAATATGGTACCACCGCCAACATTAACGTCTAGAATTAGATTGGTAAAATTGAAGCGTGGAATGCTTTTTTTTGTAATCGTACTTTTCGGGCACAGTGGGGCAAAAAGTGTAAAATAGGGTACAGTGGTTTAAAAATGTTAGATATGGTCCCATGGTTCTAGCGTAGCTTTTGTAACATAAACTAGAGATCGGAAGTTTTTGGAAATTCGAACTTTAAGAGGCACAGTGGGGCAAACGGGTTAATTATGATGCATTGGGGCAAAAATGAATCAATCTGGCAAAATTGGAACTTAACTTGAGATGTGAAGAGCACAGTGGTTCAAAAACATGACCTGTATAGTGGGCAGAAATGGTACAGTGGGTAAAATGCGATTAAATATGGTACAGTGGGCGTTAAGGGTTAAGTATGGTAGAGTGGGGACAAATTTTAAACACGATACAGTGAGACAAAAAGTGTTAAATATGGTACAGTGAGACAAAAAGTGTTAACTATGGTACAGTTGGTCAAAATGGGGGGTTAAGTAAGGTAGAGTGGTGACATTTTTTAAATATGGTACAATGAGACAAAAAGTGTTAAATATGGCACAGTGGGACAAAAAGGGTTAACTATGGTACAGTGGGGCAAACATATTTAAATATTGTAAAGTGAGACAGAATGCATTAAACATTGTACAGTGGAGCAAAAAAGAGTTAACTATGGAGCAGTGGGGCAGAAATGTATTAACTATGATGCAGTGGGGCAAAAAGGATTAAATATGGTACAGTGTGACAAAAATGGTTAACTATGGTACAGTGGGTGAAATAGGGTTTAAGTACGGTAGAGTGGTGAACATTTTTAAATATGGAGCAGTGAGACAAAAAGTGTTAAATATGGTACAGTGAGACAAAAAGTGTTAAATGTGGTACAGTGAGACAAAAAGGGTTAAATATGGAACAGAGCTACAAAAAGGGTCAACTATGGTACAGTGGGGAAAAAATAGTTAAATATGGTAAAGTGGCACAACATGGATTAAATATGGTACAGTGGGGCAAAAATGTATTAACTATGATACAGTGGGGGAAAAAGGATTAAATATGGTACAGTGTGACAAAAATGGTTAACTATGGTACAGTGGGTCAAAAAGGGACAAAAAGTTGTTAAAAATGATACAGTGTACCAAATACCAAATAAATATGGTACAGTGGGGCAAAAAGTGTTAAAAATGTTACAGGGAGACAAAGGGTTTAATATTGCATAATGAAAAAAAGGGTTAGTTAGAAATGGAAAAGTGAGACAAAATGGGTTAAATATGGTACAGTGGGCCAAAAAGCGTTACCCCGGAAATAGTGAGGCAAAAATGTGTTAACTATGGTACAGAGGGACAAAAATGATTAAATATGATAGAATGTGACAAAACTGGTTGACTATTGTACAGTGGATCAAAAAGAGTGAATATGGTACAGTGGGGAAAAAATGGTTAAAAATGCTACAGTAGGACAAACATGGTTAAATATGGTACTGTAATACAAAAAGGTGCTAAATATGGGCAAAAATCATGGATCTAGGGAGAGAGGGAAACATCTGGAACATAAATATGAGATAAGAAGTACATTTTTCCAATGTTATGATTTTATTTAAAGTATGGTACAGCGAGTGGTTTAAAGGTGTTAAATAGGGTTAGGTATAGCAAAAAGGGTTAAATGTGGTACAGTGAAGCAAGAAGGGTTAAATATGGCACAGTGGGGTAAAAAAAATTAAATACGGTAAAGTGTGGCAAAACGGTAAATGGGGTAAGTGGGGAAAAAGTGTTATATATAGTCCCAGATATGTCTACAATTTCATACTTTAGGATAACAGTGGAATAATAAAATATTGAATTAAGTTAAGTAGTGCAGTGATTCATAACCAGAGTGCGATGCCTCTATGTAAACCGCGGGAAAAAGTTAAATAAGGCACGGTGTGGTAAAAAGTTAAACGTGTCACAGATAGGGGACATAAAGGGTTAAATACGGATTCGAGTATGGCTCTTACAATATAAACTATGATTTCTCTAAATGCACACTTTTAGTGACACTGTTGGGGCAAAAACAATTAAATGTTGTATAGTAGTGCAAAAATGGTAAATTATGACACATTGGGTTGAATGAATGGAGCGAAAATGATTAAATATGCATATAGGCATTAATTTTACCTTTTTTAATTAAAACTTTTAAAGACACGGTGGGGCAAACATTGTTTTATATTTTATCAGGGTGTGAATGCTATTGGAACATAAACTAGGGGAAAAAAGTAAAATGTGGTCCAAATATAGTTTTTGACGTTGAGAGGCACAGAATGGAAAAGGGATAAATATTGTACCTTGATGCTTATTATGTTCCTAAACAAGATAATTTTTCCCCATATGATATAGTCATTTGTTTTTGAAAGAAAGAGGTATAACTATTCTACAGTAACCTAAAAAGAAAATAAATAAATGATGAGGCTGCGAAGGGCACCGGATTTAAGCTAGTACATATATCATACAAATATAATAAAAAATACTCGTATACAGGTGCATTTGAGACCTCCTGGGAATGATCTGTAAAGTTTTGTGACACAAAAATCGGTTCAGTATTAAATATTCTGACCCATTATTACACTGAAAAAAAATGGCCGAGCTTTAGGGCAAAATGGCATCAATTTACCAACAAATTCACTCTTTTGAGCAGGTGGACCACAAAGACATAATTAAGATGAATTACAAGAAATCCACTTTTTTTTTAAATTCGTTCACTCATTTTGTATTCCTTTCAATCCACTTCATGTCTATGGAAATTGATGATTAATTTACAAAAAATTAAAATTGCTTGTAGTTACCAATTACAAGCAATGCCAAAACCCCACCTACCCTCAGGTCAGACAGAGCCAGTGTGTACAGTGTAGACAGACCACCCAAACACAACAATGCCAACCGCACGCATGCGCATACATGCGGTAATTGTACGAAACGAAACGAAAGTAAGTCAGACTACCTCTCGGCAAGACGGGCGTGCAAATTGCAATTAGACCAACAACAAAAACTACACAAATCGCTGCAGTTCCACTTGAAATTAATCAAAGGCCAACCAAAACAACAACAAAAAGAAACAGTGGGACTGGAAACGACACTGACTTTACGCAGCGGTGGCATTTCACACTCTCCTCTAAACGATTCGTTGTGCTTTAAATATAAAATGTTCAAAAACAATTTTTGGCTTTGCTCAACAAGTAAATCACCACACACTCAAAATTGTTTTGAACTCTGGGCGATTTGTAAAAAAGAAATAAAATATTTCAATATCAGCAGACTCCCTCCATCCACTTTCTTTTCTTTCGTGGTTTTTTGGGTGGCGTGTCATGGCGTGAACTGTTATCACATCCAATGTCGACAGTCAACCACTCGTCACGCGCCAACATCAGTTTGCCGCCTCGAATGCGGGGCCAACATTCCGAAATTCCAAAAATATCACCCAGCAAAACAAAAAAAAAACAAACAGAACACGACATTTTTTTAATGATGTCTCAGACATCAATTGTATTCGTCGAAGGCATTTTAAGACAGAAAATAAAATAAAATGAACCGAACTGAACTGATAACACAAAAAGTTCAGACAGTGACTACTGTGATTTTATTTCTGTGTTTTTTTTCGTTTTCGTTTGAAATGTCACAAAATAATTGTTCACGTCTGCAAATGCACACACAAGCCAGACATGTTTTGTGCGATTGCTTCTAATCGCAGGTCCATGCGGACTTTGGAAACTTAGGCGGCTGGAGTACGAAATAACTTGATAGCGCTTTCGATATGTCTTATCAATAGAAAGAATATTTGCCGCTTTCAATAAATCCTATTAATCTAATTAAGCATATTTTGATGGCATTTGGAATGATGTTTTTGATGACTTGATGTGAACTCTGCAATCTAAAGTTTAGCATTTAGCTGGACTGTTCCAGTATTTACTTTCGCAAATCTCAATTGTTTACATTATCAAAATTTCGACTTCGTATCGTCGTTCCAATTTCTGAATATTTGATTTGCTGGGATTCCAGCTAAACTCAAAAAAGAATTTTGTAGTTCTTCGAATTTAAATTGAATTGACTGATTAGCTTCCAAAAACTAATAATGTGTATCACATAATTTTTCCCTAAAAACCTGCAGTAAATTTTTGTATTCGTAATCGTAGTTTCCCTAATAGGTCCATAAAGAACAGATATCAACCCGCAGATTGCCCCTTTTATATGAAATCAATCGGTATATTTAACATGTCTTTATCATTGACGGTGGTGAATTGCCAACATATACAAGTACTGGTCAGAAATAATATCTACTGTACCTGACCCTTCATTGCCAAACAGCGGAAGTCACATTTGAAACTAACAATTACAATTACAATTTAATCGTTGAACTTCGAAAACTGCACCCAGCTGTCACTCTACTAAGTAGTAGATAATCCAACTGGCGTCCTGTTCATCTACTGAGGAGTAAATCACCCAACTGGCTGACATCTAAGGGGTAGATAACCCAATTTGTCTTCTACTAAGGAGTAGTTTACCAAATGGACCTTTCCTAATTAGTTGATAACCAAATTGTATGTCTACTAAGGAGAAGATAACCCCATTGGTCCTCTACTAAGGAGTAGATAACCTAACTGGTCGTCATCTAAGGAGTAGATCACCACCAGCAGTACACAATACAACTGTATCTCTACTAAGAAGTAGATAACTTATCGTCTACTAAGGAGTAGATAACTCAACTATATCCCTACTAAGGAAATATAACCCTACTTTATGTCTACTAAGAAGTATACAACCCAACAGATAGTCATCTAAGGAGTAGGTAACCCAACTGGTCCTCTACTAGGTAGTAGATAACCCACCTGGTCGTCATATAAGGAGTAGATAACGCAACTGGTCCTCTACTATGGAGTAGATAACACAACTGGTCCTCTAATGAGGAGTAGATAACCCAACTTGTCGTCTACTTAGGAGTAGATAACTCAACTGTACCTCTACTAAGCAGAAGATAACTCAACTTAATGTATACTAAGGATTATATAATCCAACAGATCGTCATCTAAGAAGTAGTTAACTCAACTGATCATCTACTAAGTAGTAGAGAACCAGTTGGGTTATTAGATCACCCAACCGGTCCTCTATCAAGGAGTTGATAACTCGACTGGTCCTTTACTGCGGTGGATAACCTAACTGGTTGACATCTAAGGACCCAATTTTATGTCTACTGAGGAGAAGATAACCCCATTGGTCCTCTACTAAGGAGTAGATAATCCAACTGGTCGTCATCTAAGGAGTAGATAAACAACTGATTCTCTAAAAAGCAATTGACAATACAACAGTAACTCTACTAAGAAGTAGATAACTTCTCGTCTACTAAGGAGTAGATAACTCAACTATATCTCTGCTAAGGAGAAGATAACCCTACTTTATATCCTAGTCCTCTACTACGAAGCATATAACCCAACTGGTCGTCATCTAAGGAGTAGATAAACCAATTGGTCCTCTTCTGTCTTCATTTCTTTGTCATTAGAGGTGGTGAATTGACAACATATCCATGTACTGGTCTGAAAGAATATCTACTGTACCTGACCCTTCATCGCCAAACAGCGGAACTCGCATTTGAAACTAATTACAGGTTTACAATTTAATCGTTGAACTTCAAAACCTGCACCCAGCTGTTATTCTAATAAGGAGTGGGTAATCCAACTGGCGGCCTACTAAGTAGTAGATAACACAACTGGTCTTCTAGTGAAGAGTAGATCACCCAACTGGTTGACATCTAAGGGGTAGATAACCCAATTGGTCTCCTACTAAGGAGTAGTTAACCAACTGAACCTCTCCTAATTAGTTGATAACCAAATTGTATGTCTACTAAGGAGAAAATAACCCCATTGGTCGTCTACTAAGGAGTAGATAATCCAACTAGTCGTCATCTAAGGAGTAGATAAACAACTGATTCTCTAAAAAGCAATTGACAATACAACAGTATCTCTACTAAGAAGTCGATAACTTCTCGTCTAAGCAGAAGATAACTCAACTTTTTTTTTTTTTAAATTAATATATTTTTATTGAAAATTCATAATTTATTACAATTAGTGTTACACTGTAAAATACCTTGCGAAGCCTGTAGGCTTGTCTGCAGGTTGGAGTTTACATTGTTGTTCATACAAATAACATTCTTACATAGTATGTATTTACATCAGTTCAGCTGAGTATTTAAATATAAGTGTTTATAAAAAGTGTATAATTTCATATTTAATTTAATATGATACGTTAATTACGTAGTAAAATCAGGTTATTTAAGATTTACAAAGAAAGTGTTTTTTTATAACTTTTTTTCTGCTGTATTTGGTTTTAGTATTTAGTATACTTGTGGGTAATTGGTTTAGTGTCATCGGCAGACTCACTGCAAGCGAGTGTTTCCCATAGTTGTTTCTGAAATTCGGTATCTTGTATCGGCCTTGTGCTCTGTGTCTGGTATTTTGTAAATGATTGATAGGTTGCAAATATTCACTGTCTCCAAAGAACTCGTTGCATATTGTTGTTTTGTACAGGTTGTTTATGTTTAGAATTCCTATATGTTTATACATGTGATTAGTGTTTTGATAATTATGTTCATTTGGGTTTGTTGCCATCATTGTTTGTAGATTATTGTTTTGATTTGGTTGATGATTGTTGTATTGAAAGCGTTTGTATAATTGTTTAACTAGTTTATTTTGTGTTTGTTGTAATGTCCGGCAACAAGTAGCATTGCCCCACGCAGTTATTCCGTGCCTCAGGTACGTTTCTACTAATGATAAGTATGCTTGCTTAAGCACTGGATACGGAGAGCAGTTTCCGAGGTGGTATAATGCGTACGCAGATTTTCTCAGCTTTTTGTGCAGGTTTTCTATGTGTTCCTTCCATTTGAATAGAGAATCGAGATGTATTCCAAGATATTTGTATGTCCTGACAACTTCAATTTTTGTATTGCATTTTTCTTCATTTTCTGTGTAATTAATTTGACCGTAGTTTGAGTGCAGACACTCCGTGTTGTGGAATGTGATATCCATGTTTATATTTGGAATGTGCCTAGGTTTAAACTGCATGACCTTTGTTTTTGCAGCATTTATCACTAGTCCGCTGTCGTGGCACCATCTGACCAGCAGATCCAACTCATTCTGCAAAGTTCTTCTAGCAATGTTTGGGTTGCTGTTTGATACTATTATCGCCGTATCATCCGCATAGGCAAATATTTTGCTATTTTTTAGTATTTTTACCATGTCATTAGCGTACATTATGTATAGAATTGGTCCTAACTTTGAGCCTTGAGGAACACCATGAGTTAGCTGTGTACTGCTGCTAATATGGTTTTCAATTTTGACCCTATAGGTTCGACAGTCAAGATAGTTCCTGAACCAATTGAGGCTATGTCCTCGAATACCATTTCTCTCAAGCATATACAACAATTTTTCATGTGAGAGTGTGTCAAATGTTTTGCTAAAATCAATGAATAATGCAAGACAAGACATATTTTTGGAGAGGTTTTGGTTGATATGGTTGGAAAATTTGCCTAAAAGTTGATTTATGTTTTTTCCTTTTTGGAAACCATATTGTGACTTGTCAATAATTTTGTATTTGTTTATAAATTCGGTTAATCTTCTTACAACTATCTCCTCGAGAATCTTTTCTAATACCGGTAGTATGGATATTGGTCGGTAATTGTTGTAGTCATTTTTAGTTCCATTTTTATAAATAGGACGGATTAAAGACGTTTTTAATATGGTTGGAATGGTTCCTTCGCTGAGGCTATAGTTTATTAGTTTTGTTATAATTGGAGTAAGTATATCCGAGTTGATTTTAAGGTCTATAGATCTTATCCCATCAGCTCCTGCGCTTTTTCTGACGTTTAGAGTTTTTAAAATGTTTTTAATCTCGTGTTCACTTGTGTGTGTTAGATACATTGTGTTTGGCATGTTGTTATTAGGGTTTGGAAAGGTTTTTATGTTACATGTATGTATTATTTTATTGCCATTGTTGTGTAAATTTACGGCAAACTTTTCTACTATTAATTCAGATGGTTCGTTTTTAAAATTTCTTTTAATAATTTCATCAATATTATCGGTCTTTTTCCCCGTAATTTCATTTATAATTTGCCAAGTTTTTCGGGTATCATTTCTATTTTTTATAAATTTTTTATGATAATATTCATTCTTAGCGAATATTATTTTTTTATTAAGTTTATTATTAAATGTTTTATATATTTTTTCATTTGTTTTGTTGGCCTTATTTTTTTGCCAATTTTTATATAGTCTATCTCTTATTTCACAGAAGCTTAGTATTTCATTATTTAACCATTCATGTTGATTTCTTTTTTTGTTTTTTATTTTTTTTTAGTTCTTTTGCTTTTTCATATATTTCTTTAAATTTTTCGTGTATATTATAAAATAAATTGTTTGTGTCATCAGATAGTTCGATAATAAAATTCCAATCAGTTTCATTTATCAATCGATTTACTTCAGCATTGTTAATTTTGGCGTTTTTTTTAGAATCGCTATTTTGTCTGTTATTTGTTCTGACATTGTCCACACTATCTATACATCCAAGGATGGCATAATCGTCGGAGATCGAAGTTGCGACAACGACAGCATGCGCGGTTGCCTTCGAACGTACGAACATGTGGTCGATGCACGTGTTTGTGTATGCAACTTCCCTCGTCGTTTCATTTATTAAACATTGCAGGCCGTTGGTTGACATCATGTCTAGATATTTTGTTGTTGTCAAATTGTTCTTTTTGAGATCAATATTCATATCACCCACTAAGGAGTATATATAATCCAACAGGTCGTCATCTAAGAAGTAGGTAACCCAACTGGTCCTCTACTAAGTAATCTACTACTTAGTAGAACTCAACTGGTCGTCATACAAGGAGTAGATGATAACCCAATTGGTCTACTAAGGATTAGATAACCTAACATTATGTCTACTAAGAGATATATAACCCAACAGAACGTCATAAACCAACAGTGAATAAACCAATTGGTGATCTAGTAAGGACTAGATAACCCAACATGCCCTATATTAAGGAGTAGATAACACAACTGGTCCTCTACTGAGGAGTAGATAACCCCACTTGCTTTCTACTAAAGAGTAGATAATCAACTGTACCTCTGCTAAGCAGTAGATAACACAACTTTATGTATACCAATGAGTATAGAATCCAGCAGATCGTCATCTAAGGAGTAGTAACCCAACTAGTCGTCATCTAAGGAGTATTTAACCAACTGATCCTCTACTATGGAGTAGACAATACAACAGTATCTCTACTAAGGTGTAGATAACCCAGCATGTCGTCTACTAAGGCGTATATAACCCAACTTTATCTTTACTAAGTAGTAGACAACCCAACTGGTCCTCTACTGAGGAGTAGATAACACAACTGTATGTCTGCCAAGGAGTTGATAACCCAATAGGTTCTCATCTATGGAGTAGATAACCAAACTGGTCCTCTACTAAGAAGAATATAACCCAAGCGGTCGTCATACAAGGGGTAGATAACACAATTGGTCCTCTTCTAAGGAGTAAATGACGCAACTGGTCCTCTAATAAGGAGTAGATAACACAACTGGTCCTCTACTGGGGAGTAGATAAATCAACTGTACCTCTACTGAGGAGTAGATAACCCAACTTGTCGTCCACTAAGGAGTAGATTACTCAACTGTGTATCTACTAAGCTGTAGATAACTCAACTTTACATATACTAAGGAGTATAGAACCCAATAGATCAGTTAGTTATATAAGAAGTTGATTACCCAATTGGTGCTCTACTAAAGAGTCGATAACCCAACTGGTCCTCAACTGAGGAGTAGACAACCCAACTTGTCGGCATTTACGGAGTTGATTACCCAATTGGCCCGCTACAAAGGAATGGATAACCCAACTTTATGTCTACTATGGGGTATATAACCCTGCAGGTCGTCAGTCGATAGCCCAACTGGTCCTTTACTATGGAGTACATAATCTAACTGGTCGTAATCTAAGGAGTAGATAACCCAACAGCTCATCATCTAAGGAGTAGATAAATCAACAGAATATCTACTAAGGATTCAACTAGAGTTTAGTATATCAACTTTATGTATATAAATCAAACATGCCGTCACCTAAGGAGTAGATTACGCAACAGTTCGTCACCTATGTAACACAACTAGCTCTCCACTCAGGAGTATAAAACCCAATTTGTAGCAAATTAAGGCGGTGATGACCTGGGTATACTAAGGTACCTTTGTGGAAAAGAGCAGTGCTCTTAGCGTGCATGTGTAGAACGAAGTCAACATACGCCCTCCAAGTGGTGATGGCCAGGGCACATTTTTACTTGGAAGTGATTCGTTCTGCAATATTTTTTAAAGTGGCAAGACATTTGTAGCTGTTGTCTCGCTATTGGAAAATATGACTGTCCTTGAACGCAAGGCAATTTTTCACCAGTGCGTCCTATAAACGCGGCAAGCCAGAATCGGATTCATATCTAAGATTCGATTCGTCTCGCAGAATGCTAATTTTGGTTTTGGTCAACGGCTAGAGCTATAGGTTGATGATTACCAGCATCTTTTTAGTTGAATTGGGTGACATGGGCACAATGACATGTGGTTTCAACAGGACGGCGCTATGTGCCACAATGCTCACATTGCGCCACATTGAACATCTGTACGAGCGAATTGGGGCATGATCATCTCACGTGGAGTTGACGTGAATTGGACAGCCAGGATTGTGGTTTTAAACCCGTTTGACTTTTGCTTGTGGCCACAAACAGCAGCGACGCTTAATGAAAGACCCTATATATCAGAGACAGACAGACCTTTATATACAGACTATATAAAAACATAGGCGGTTCATTTTAATTTGACAACTACATAATTTGTGTCTTCATCTGTATTTTATGAACTAATTTGATTGTTTTGTTTAGAAAATTTAGAAATGAAGATTACAATTTAAAGATCCCGGCAAAGCTATTTCCCCTGTTGTGACTGGTTGTATTTGCATTATACGAGTAATACACAAAGAACTAACCGGACTTGTGGCAAATCTAACAAAAGTATTTATGACAATGGATACCACTTTGTCAAAATTTAAATTAGAATTTAAAATCGACAATATATATACTATATATGCATATATATGTACGTACGTACAGTGCACACTTTCCCAAAATAAAGTATAAATTTCAATTCTATTCAATTGAATTGAATGCAAGTGGCCTGATGACTGGAGACACAACAGACTTAAGTATCAGAATTTATTTCGTTTTTTTTTTGAAAACAATTAAAACGATTCATTCACACCGCAGACCCCGAATTGTCTGTTATTTATTGTTTGATCGTTGTTAAGTCGTCGTCGTCGTCGTCAATATATGTCAAAATTTCTCTAATTTTTTCGAAATTCCATACAATTTAAAAGTCGAAGTCGTTATGTATGTTTAAATAAGCGAGCAACCGAACACGAGTCATTCAAAAGGAAAAAAAAAAACAAGACCAATCCCACAGTTGCAGTTCAATGCTCTGCAATATGGATTTTTTTCGCAAAAAAACAAATATTGAAGGTTAAAGCAAAAAACACTTTTTTCGCATTTGTATTTGTTAAAAACGAAAACAATCTGTGAAATGAAATGAAACCGTCAAGTGTGTGAACGGATATCGGGTGGACACTTTGTGACAGCTGTCATTAAAGAAGGACAGACCGACGACGAACGGGAGAATATAAATCATTAATGACTGCACACTGCCAATGGTGCAATGAACTAAAATTATTAATAAAAAAAGCGCCGGAAACAAAATCCATGTTCAGAAAAAATCAAATTTAATTTTTACAATTAGAGATATTCTAGTTTGAGGGATTTTCGCATAAATTTATTAATTGTAAATATTGTATGTATTACTTTGTTCATATATCAATCAGATACTAGACCATTTTTAACTGTAATTCGAAAAAAATTCAATTTCGAATAAGACCAATTGAAATTCGAAGATTCTATTTGAAAATCGAAAAAGATCAATTGGAATTCGAAGATTCCATTTGAATTTCGAAAAACATCAATTGAAATTCCAAAAAAATCAATTAAAATTCGAAATAAGAAAAACATCAAGTGAAATTCGAAACCCATCAATTGAAATTCGAAACACATCAATTGAAATTCGAAACACATCAATTCAAATTCGAATTTTTCCATTTGAAATTCGTAATACACCAATTGAAATTCGAAACACATCAATTGATATTCGAAATACATTAATTGAAATTCGAAAATGTAAACAAATCAGTACATTGGATTGGGCAGAATTTATTTATCTATTTTTTGCTGACTAAATGTTAACATATAATGTGACGAACAGAAAACATATTTAAGTAGATGATCGTATCTTTTATGAATATTTATTCAATATTAGTTAAAATAAAATATATTAAAATATTTAAGGTTTAAAACAGAAAATTTTAATCACTTAACTGCTTCCTCAACTAATATACAGCATTAATTATGTTTAAATTTTTCGAATTTCGAATGATGAGAATTTCCATTGATGTTATTCGAATTTCAAATGGAAAAATTCGAATTTCAATTGATGTTTTTCGAATATCAAATGATGTGTTTCGAATTTCAATTGATGTTTTTCGAATTTCAATTGATGTGTTTCGAATTTCATTTGATGTGTTTCGAATATCATGTGATGTGTTTCGAATTTCAATTGATTTTTTTTGAATTTCAATTGACCTTTTTCGAATTTCAAAGGGAATATTCGAATTTCAATAGATGGTTTTTCGAATTTCAAATGGAATCTTCGAATTTCTATCGATTTTTTGAATTTTAATTGAAAATGAATTTTAATTGAAAATGATGTAGTACCTTCAGAGCACAGAATTTTTAATATTAATCTACAAAATTAATTTTTGCCTAACAAATTTATAAAAAATTGCTAAATGAAAAAATAAGATTTCGCTATCAATTATTTTTGAAAAAATAATACAAAATTTTACATGGATTTCTAATTTTTAACAATTTAGAATAATTTGTTATTCGGCTTTCACGAAATTTTTAATTGCTGAACCGATTTTTACACCATTTAAATAAAATTAAAAAAAAATAAATCAACAAGTAAGAAAGCTGAGTCGGGTAAACCGACTAATGCATCCCATCACCGTGAGTCTCAAAAATTGTAGTAAATTTATTTATTTTTTTGTTTTATTTAAATTATTATCAATTTAAATTGCATTTAATAACTTTAAAGTATGTACTGGCATTAAAGTTAAAAGCTGTTAACTTTTGGTACAAAAAGGTCCATTTGTGTGGGAGGTACCAAAAGGGGAGTGGCAGTAATGCCAATTTTTCACTGTATTGTAGGTACTATTAAACCATTACACTGTACAAAATTTGTCAAGTCTTTGTATGCACTGGTAATAACGTTATAAGCTATTAACTTTTGGTTTAAAATTTTCCATTTGTGTGGGAGGTACCAAACGGGGCATGGCATCTTCGCCCATTTTTCTCGAGGTAATAGTGACTAATAAACCAATACTATGTGTAGAATTGTAGAGGATTCAAGTAAGTAGTATAGAAGTTATTAAATAATCAATATTTCACTAAATGTGAACCCTTTGTGGGGGAGGTACTAGAATCAGTGCACCAACATGGCCCATCTTCGAACTAAGCCGGAGATAGAAGAAAATATTACCACATACCAAATTTGAAGTTAATCGGTTACTCCTTTCGAGAGTTATCGTACGCCCCAGCCAGCAGACAGACAGACAGAAGGACGGACATTGCTCATTCGACTTAAAATAACCCAAAACGGATATCCGCCGAACTTACTTAGGGTCTTAGGTCACTCCTTTGATGTGTTACACTTTTGGCTCGTAGCAAATGATATACGAGGTATGTTCAAAAAATATCGCAAATTTTGTATTATTTCAAAAGTGTTTATTTATTCATGAATATCTATTTTGTCCCCTTCAAAGTAATTCCCCTCGGATATAATACACTTCTGCCAACATTTTTTTCCAATCCTCGAAGCACTTCAAATAATCATTTTTTGTGATCTTGTTCAGCTCCTGCTTCGATGCCGTCTTTATCTCCTCAATCGTGGCGTAGCGTCGTCCTTTCATGGGCCTTTTCAGTTTTGCACGCAAAGAAAAAACTCGTTTCTGCGAAACGAAATATTAGACAACTACAATTTTCGTTTACGACGACTGAAATTCGTTTGGTCAGAACAAACAATTGCTTACGTGAAATAAGTTTCTGTCAAAACAAACGAAATTTCAGTTCCGGCAAACGTGAATTGTAGTTGTCTAATATTTCGTTTCGCAGAAACGAATTTTTTCTTTGCGTGTGGGAACAAAAAATAGTCACAGGGGGCTAGGTCAGGGGAATACGGTGGCTGCGGCACCATTACTGTGTTGTTTTTGGCGAAATATTCGAGCACAAGCAACGATGTGTGTGCAGGGGCGTTATCATGGTGCAAAAGCCAGTTTTTGTTCTCCACAAATCCGGGCGCTTTTGGCGGATTGCTTCGCGCAATTTGCGCATAACTTGCAGGTAGTATTCTTTATTGACCGTACTACCCTGTGGCAAGAACTCATAATGCACCACGCCCCTGCAATCAAAGAAAACTGTGAGCAAAACCTTTACGTTCGACCGAACTTGGCGCGCTTTTTTTGGTCTTGGTTCATACGGTAGCTTCCATTTGTATGATTGAGCTTTAGTTTCCACGTCGTAACCATAAACCCATGATTCGTCACCAGTTATGACCCTCTGGAGCAAATTTGGGTCGTCACGGACCGAGTTCAACATCTCCTGAGCAATGTTAACGCGATGCTGTTTTTGGCACGAATTTAGCGGCGACCCGACTCATGCCCAAATCATTGGTTAAAATCGAATGGCACGAGCCAATCGATATGTTTAGATCCTCAGCAACTTCTCTAATGGTAATTCGTCGATTGGCCAATATTATTTTATTCACTTTATCAATGTTTTCGTCTGTTGTTGATCTTTCGTCCTTCGCATCTTCTCGGCCCTCTAAGAACATTTTGTACCACCGATAAACGTTGCTTTGGTCCAAGGTAGCTTCACCATATGGTACAGTCAACATTCGGAATGCGTCAGCGCATTTTATTTTGTTTTTCACACAAAATTTGATGCAGATTCTTTGATCCATTTTCTGAAATAGATAAAAATCGAAGACACGTTAAAACACATCCAAGCACAACAGCTGTCAAAAATTAACTAAACATTCAAAATGGCCGACCTTGTCAGCTAAAGTAAGGGACATGAGTACCAACATAACGCTACAAAAATATCAAAAATCAAATACACGTAGCTCGCGGAAATTAAAAATTCGCGATATTTTTCGTACATACTACGTATACCCTCCTCTCTAAGGTGAGGGGATAAAGATAGTCTGATCGCTGTACCGCTTACCAGACAGAAATCTTAGCTGTTGGATATTTAGCAGAATGAATGAGTACAGTCGGTATCAATATTTTCTATGCTGCCGTATAGTCCCTGAAAACTGTATTCCTGAAATCAAAAACTATCCTCGATTGTTTCGATCTCTTAACGATCTCAGCTCTATATTCTATTGATTTGGGTGTGGGGTTACAGGGAACTGCAAAGCAGATGAAGGTACAGAACTAGGAACTAACTTACACGTTACAGGGGAACTGGATTATGTGGGCATGCCTCTGGAGACCTACAAGCTCTTCTTGAGAAATAGTGCCCTTACGACAACGAATGATACGTGGTCACAAGTCAGGAACTGCATATATTCCAGGCTAATGTGGACCTGCCTAAACTCCAGCAACTTGCTGTCGTTATCGAGTTTGGACGTCTCACTTATCGTGTCTGTCATGAGGGCACCGCACGCAGAGAGATTGAAGGTCTCAAATAATGACTTTTGCAGAAGCTGTGGAGGAGCTTATGAGAAGGAATTAGAAGGCTAACATAGGCTTCTAGCCTTCTATGGTAGCCTTCTCAGGCTAGCCTTCCCAGGCTACTATAGGCTCTTACTTATTTGGGGAGTTAGCAGGCTTGGCTGATGTTAAAATTCGCCAACTGTTGGGCATTCTAAATCAATTACATTTTTTCAAGCGGAGAGGAAAGTAGAATCGTTTGTTTTTCCTAACGTCCCTGTGGAAGAACAACGGATTTAATACTCTAATGGCGAATTCGTTTCTGCAAAAAAATGCTACACTTCCATTGCCCTTTTCCCGAAAACTGCACTATTGTATCACATTTTTGAAAGCTGGAAGTTTTAGTTGTGCTAAATTTGAGTAACTTACAGGGTGGCTGATATGTATTGCAACCAACTTCAGGTTGCTATCATTTCTAAACCGCTAGTCTGATAGCTGACAGATTTATTTCAGTCACAGTTCATTTTATTTTTTACAAGCTTACAAAAGCATTTTGATCTATTGCATTCAGAAAAAAGTTATTCGTGATGGAATTCAAGCGTGATAGTGTGATCGCTTTATATTTGGGTGGAAAAACACAAGTGGCTATCGTTAGAGCCCTCCAGCATTTAAATGTGAATAAATCTTTTGTTTCTCGTACCATTGCTCGTTACCGTGATACTGGCAGTGTTGCATCGCGTCCCAAAAGTGGACGAAAAAAAAAACGGTAACAACACCAGAAATGATCCGAAAAGTGAAGGCCATATTTGATCGAAATCCACGCCGCAGTGGTAGAAAAATTGCTCGTGAGCTGAACATATGGCGAGAACGGATACAACACATATTAAAAAATGAGCTTGAACTAAAGCCATTGAAGTTCCAAAAAGTGCAAGAGCTCACCGATGCACAAAAAAAAGTTAGACTGGAAAGAGCCAAAGAGTTCCTTCGCTTGCACGAAAGTGGCCAGTTACCGAATTCGGTTTTCTCCGATGAGAAGCCATTCCAAATTGAGCAGTTTGTGAACAAACAAAATGATCGGGTTTACTTGTCACAGAGGTCAGCTGAAAATTTACACCTTCGATTGGCCACCAGAACTCAAGCGCCGCCGATGGTAATGGAGTGGGCCGCCGTAACGGCCGATGGTCGCTCCCCGCTCGTATTCATAGACCATGGGGTCAAAATAAATGCCGAATGTTATCGGGAAAATGTCCTAAAGACAGTATTGAAGCCCTGGGCAGACAAACATTTCGGCCGCCGACCATGGACATTCCAACAGGACTCAGCACAATCGCACTCAGCACGCGTCAACCAAGAATGGCTTAAAAAGGAGGTTCCTCGCTTCATTTCTACCGCACAATGGCCACCAAGATCTCCGGATCTCAATCCGTTGGACTTTTGCGCCTGAAGAGTAAGGTTCGCACTAAAAAATACAAAAAGTATCGATCATCTCAAGACGGCGCTTCGCCGGGAATGGGCCAAAATACCGCAGAGCCACTTTCGTGCAGCGTGTGATGGCTTTGTCGGCCGTTTGAAGGCCATAATTCGTGCCAAAGGTGGCCAATTCGAACAAATCTAAAATTTTATGTTATTTCCGACATTTTTTGCTTTTGAACAATAAAATTTAAAAAAAAAATTAAAAAAATATAGCTCTTTACTTTGTTGCATTACATATCAGCCACACTGTAATTACCAAATTACAAAAAAGTAACACAAAAGTGCAGTTTTGCTTTTGAACAATAAAATTTAAAAAAAAAAATATAGCGTTTTACTTTGCTGCATTACATATCAGCCACCCTGTAATTACCAAATTACTAAAAAGTAACACAAAAGTGCAGTTTTTGGAAAGAGGGCAATGAAAATGTTGGCCTTTTTTGCAGAAACGAATTCGCCATAAGTGATTTAATAGTCATACATTCTGTCACCCTTGAGCGTAAAAACCTATATGTAAGAATGTCTCAGTCAAGATTTAAAATGCAATTCCATAATTTGGCATTTCAGCAGTTTTGTCACATACTTTTCCGTTTACATATCAACACCTATGTATATGCCTATAGATATGAGCACATCAAGCACTGTCAATGTCCATTATTATGTAAAGTTTCCGTTCCATCTCGGCGAAATTGGGACTCGATCAGAATGACAAGATCATCGGCCACACATCTTACATTCATGTTGTCTCAGTAGCGGATTCATCATTCAACGCAAATGGTTCACAAACCGCGAACATCCAACAAAGGGGATAAATATAGCTTAACTCGTATAGCAACAGATTACCAAACCTCGTTTTTACCCCCCTTCAAGACTGATAGTATTTCGCAGTTGTCTGCAATCATACATTCTGATCGAAGTTTATTTTACTTCGCGGAAATCTGGGAAAAAGATTGAAAGTTTTAGATTTTCACCTAGAAACAATAGCACACAAGCATTTAGTCCAGATGTTGAAACCACCCCCCCCCCCCAACAAAACCTGTTATCAACTACTGATAACAACAAAAAGCGGCAGGTACTACTAGTGTACGTAGTCCATTCTTACTAGAAGAAGGGAAGAAGCCATTGTTATTAATGGCTATCGAGTAGCAACGCAAATGAACATCTTTTGCACCCTACACCACACATATCTAGCTTGATAAGGACAATCGATGATTAAACGTTTCCAGATGTTTTAATGACGATAAGCAAGGAATTCCCGGTATGAGGATTACATTTCATATTTTGCAAAATATGACAATATCGCACACATAATCTATATCAAATCTGATATCATCAGAATCATGAAGTTTGACGTAGTTAACATCGTATGTTATCAGTTCATTTTATATGAGTGTTAATTGGGTTTACTACAGTGATATCAGAAAATCATCTGTGCCAAAAAACTGGAATTATTGTACTGTGAACATATTCGTGAATTGATGTTTTATGATTTTTTCACTTGGGTTAACTCAAATACAATGATGAGTTAAATTTTACCTCAACTGATATTGCGAAATTGAAACATTCTTAGGCTTGAGTTCCGCTAATGAATCCCGTTTGATTTGTGAAAACAGTTCTACCATTGTCTCGCAAAAGAAATCTATAGATTGTTACAGGTGACGAATTTTTAGGAATTTATGTTTCGAATAAAATCAAGTTTAGTATTGTTTTTCGTGCTTCGGATTATGGAGTGTGTGAGTCCTTATTTATTGAAGCTGGTTCAGGTTCTAATAAAATCCTCTTCGGTGTAGTTTATCTACCGCATGGTAATATCTCTGCGTTTGAAGAATCACATTACCATTTGTTCGTCAGATATAGTAATATAATTGTTGTCGGTGATTATAATTGTAATCTATTTGATACGTCGAGATCAATTTCAATGAGAACCGTTTGTTTACGCTTGGGACTTAGTATTGCTCACAATGCTTTGCCAACTCACCATGATGTTGTCCATGCATCCACATCTTTGATAGATTTCACTTTATTAAGTAATTCTTCAATTTTAAATTTCACTAGTCAGGTTCAATGCCCAGTAATTTCGCACCATGCTTTGATATTTGGTTCCTTGGAAATTGATTTGTCACCTCAGGAGCAATTTATTGAGTATCGCAATTACAATGACATTGATTGGGAGGGTTTTATTAATTGTTTGTCCATGGTTGATTTTGATGCAATTTATAATACTTCTGATGTTAATATGCAGTTATCTTTTCTTGATTGCCTTGTTGGCAACCTGTTCTCATTTGTTCCTATTGTTAGGCGTAGAGTTTCGTCTAGGGTGGAGTCTTGGCTAATGTCCGAATCTGTTGTCGTGTCTAGATCTCTCAGAGACCTTGCATATAGGGAGTACTTACGGCGGCCTACTGATGATAACTGGCGAACTTTCTGTTCGTATAGGAACAGGGCGAAATCTATACTTAGGGGTGAACGGAAAAAATATTTTACTGCAATATTTAGTGGTATGAATTCCTCTCAGGTTTGGAAATATTTGCGTGCTAGTGGTTCTGTGGGTGTAGATGTAGACCTCTCGGGAATAGATTTTGATGCAAATGATCTCAACAATTACTTTGTTCAAACCAATTCCAACCATGATGCCAATGGCACTGATTTTTCGGTTGATTCTGGTGAACAACGCCATTTTTCATTCGATTGTATATTCGAAGATGATGTTTTAAATGCATTGGGCCATGTCAAGTCCGAGGCGGTTGGGGTTGATGGGATACCCATCAAATTTTTGAAGTTGATTTTTCCATATATATCGCGCTATTTGCTTCACTTTTTCAATACAATATTTACTACTTCCGTTTTTCCATCTGCTTGGAAAATCGCACGTGTTGTCCCTATTCCAAAGGTCAAGGGTTCATACACTATTGATGGCATGAGACCAATAAGTATTTTACCTTGTCTTTCTAAGGTTGCTGAGCATCTAATTAAAGAGCAGGTTCTTTATTTCATCGAGGATTGTAGAATGTTGAATACTTCTCAATACGGATTTAGACAAGGTCTCAGTAGTACGTCACTCTTACCTAATATGACTGACACTATAAGGGAAGTAGTTGATGCTGGTGATACTGGTGCCCTTGTGGCTTTGGATTTGTCCAAAGCCTTCGATAGAGTAGATTACGTGAGACTAATTAATAAATTGAAAAATAATTTCCTATTTAGTACTACTGCTTGTAAATTAATGCATTCCTATATCTGTGGTCGTTCTCAATATGTGTGCTTCAATGAAAATATTTCCGACGTGCGTAATGTTAGCAGCGGAGTTCCCCAGGGGTATGTTCTGGGACCTCTTCTTTTCATTTTATACCTTAATGACATAGTAGATTGTATTAATTTTGATATATGCGTTCCATACATATACGCTGATGATATACATCTTTTCTTCCGAGGCACCACTAAGGTACAATTGGAAAATAATATTAATTCTACAATGCGTGCAGTGAGTTGGTGGCTGCAGAATAACAATTTCACCATCAATGTATCTAAAACTAAATCAATGTTGTTTGGTCATTTGCGTCGAGTAGATCACACTCTTAATGTGTGTATAAATGATAGTACAATAGAGTTCGTTGATGAGATGAAATGCTTAGGAGTTATTCTTGATTATAAACTCGATTTTTCCAGTCATATTGACTCGCTATTTCCTAAAGTTATTTCTACCTTGCGCAAATTGTATTGTACGCATCTATATTTTCCTCATTTTGTAAGACGGAGGCTCGCATTTGCGTTATTGATGTCTGTAATCTGTTATTGCATTGAAGTTGTATCAGGCACAACGGATGAAAACTTGAGTAGAATTGAGAAGCTGTTCAACATGGTAGTCCGCTTTGTATATTCTTTAAATAGGCGTGATCACATTTCGGAACATGCTATTCAATTTTTAGGTGTCCCGTTTAAATTACTTGTAAAGCAGCGAATTTTGCTTTACTTCTATAGAACTATACGTACTGGATCACTTGTTTCTCTTCGCGAGAAATTTATTTTTTCTAGATCGATACGTAACCCTCAGATCCTTCTACCTCGTTTTTCACATTCTATCATGCCAATTGTTTTAATGTGCATTTTTAGTTAAATCCCTTTTTGGCTGGGGGCCTTAAGTTGCATTAGTGTTTTATAGGATTTTTTATATAAATGTTATTAAATTTAAAGTTAAAAATAGTTTTAAGTAAAATCTTAATATGTATTTTTTTTAATGGCTATGTTATATGTTTATATTGTAAAAC
This sequence comes from Eudasyphora cyanicolor, assembly GCA_963930755.1. NCBI lineage: Eukaryota > Metazoa > Arthropoda > Insecta > Diptera > Muscidae > Eudasyphora > Eudasyphora cyanicolor. The sequence goes on along the minus strand of OZ005735.1, from coordinate 264,771,406 downwards.
TTTTTAAACGCAGTTGCATTCGGTAATGCTGTCAAATTGGCCTTGTTGGCTTGTGCATTACATCGTATAAATAAATGAAATGAAATGAATTTAATACATAAGAGTGCATATGAACCCGAAAAAATAGAGCAGTCAACAAAATGGTTATTTCAAGGTAAATAAAATTCGACAAATCACCTGATTCTTTCCCTGTAGCATTAGACTGTCAATTCCGAATGCTACACATTCGATATCCCTTGGCCGAAGTTGCATTCGCTAGAATTTTTTTCAAAAGCAGAACGCCCCATATTTTCTAGAGCAGGAGAGGAGCTCCAAAGACTACTCTATCCAGACTTCATAGTAGACACAACACAATCTCCAATACATCTAAATAATCGAAACACCACCAACTAGATAAAACTAAGTAACCCAACTATAAATCAGCCCTAACACCAGTAATAACTGCGTTACGAGTTTCCAGAACATGTAGTTATATATACAACAACGGATTTGTATATACCCTGCAGCTAAAATAACTTCTAGTTGCGTATTGAACCAGTCATAAGCTAGTTGCAATGTGACCTATGCAAACCCATTCGCATCTCTGCCAGCAAAAACGATTACCTGTGCTGCTTTACAGTACTTGCATGGTACCTATGGTGGTTGCAGATCGACACGTTCGTCTCTCTGCCGTCAGCAGCAGAGAAATAAGCAAAAACGATTGTCTGAACTGCTTTACGAGCAAGTACTCGCTTGGTGGTGGCGGAGTAAATGTGTCTCTCTCCCACCACCAATCTCTTGTACTCTCTTATTCTCAAATATAGTAATAACTGAACTAGATATTAACTAGTGCTGAATTGTAAACAAATGAACTAGTTGGGTGCCTATGACAAGCCAATGTTAAAATCGATAGTTCGTTATATGAAAAAAGGACAGATGTGTTACTAGTTTGAAGTAAAAAACAACTAGTATATTTCTATATACAAACTAGTCATTTTGGCTGCAGGGTATAAACAGTTCTGATTTTAAGGATAGAAAAGGAATACCATTAGCCGTACTCCAAAAGGCAGTGTTATGTACCAGGAGAAGCCTGTGATAATCTACCAGATACTCTATCTTAATCTTCACCAGGTAAGACAAGAAAAGGAACATAGGTCGTGGTAACTTCCCAAAGAATCAGTTCAAATATAAAAGTATCCATCCGAAATAGCATGTAGCCCTGACTGAACACCTTCGACTACACCCTATCTAGCCAACGAAGGCGACATCCTCCTGTCTTAAATGCAAACCACGACAGCAGGTTACCACAAAACTCTGGTGCATAAAACTGTTTGACGAGACTGGATATGTCAAAAACCGCCACTGTTCGGGACGCCCTCGTACTCGTACGAACGCCGCAGGTCATCAAAGCCGTCAAGCCAAGAAATCTGTGAAATCCGCTCCGAAAACAGAAAATCATGGCCCGTGAGATGAATATTACGCAAAACAACCATGAGTCGAATTATCAAAAAAGACTTGGGACTTTCAAACGCCGCAGTTTAAAAAAAAAATGGGAAAGAAAAATGCAAACGTCTTTTGGTGAAGCACGCTGATAGCACTGTGCAGCAGTGAAAAAATCCACTGAGTTGACATTCGATTCTACTACCAAAGGGTAGCATAACCCTATACTGAGTTTGTCAAAATTGGCGACCAATTTTTTTATGGGCCTCCAAAGTTTCTGAAAATCAGCGGGCCCCTCGAAAAAGGTGTCATCAGCTTTTGCCCAACAACTAATTCAGACTTGGTGATAACGCTTAACTATATTTGGCAATAATGTAGCTAAGAATATGCTGATCAAAATTTCTTATCATTTTAGGCGAAAAAACATTTCCGGTACTTTTTTTTTTTTGAAAAAGTGAAGAAAAACATTTTTTTTAAAGTTTTTTCAGCATAACTTTCAGGGACTCGTAATTATACCCTACACCACACTGTGGTACAGGGTATTATAAGTTTGTTTCACGGCAGATGTTTGTAACACCTGAAAATAACACAGCTAGACCCACCTTAAAGTATACCAATCGACTCAGAATCACTAGCTGAGTCGATTTAACCATGTCTGTCCGTCCGTCCGTCCGTCTGTCCATGTAAAGTTGTTCGTCGACTACAGGTCGCAATTTCACTCCGATCGTTCGGAAATTTTGCAGTTTAGAGTATTTCGCAGCTGTAAAGATCCCTATTGAATTTGGTTGAAATCGGTTTAGATTTAGATATAGCTCCCATATATATTTTTCGTCCTATTTGGCCCTTTAGTCCTATAGAAGCTGTATTTTACATCCAATCGTTTTGAAATTTAGAATGGTAGAGTTTCTTGATCCATGAACCAACACTGCCGAATTTGAAGAAAATTGGTTAAGATTTATATATAGCACCCATATATATGTTTCGTCCGATTTTGCTCTTTAGTCCTGTAGAAGCTGTATTTTACATCTAATCATTTTGAAATTTAGAATGGTAGAGTTTCTTGATCCATGAACCAACATTACCGAATTTGAAGAAAATCGGTTAAGATTTAGCTATAGCTCCCATATACATATATGTTTCGTCCGATTTGGCCCTTTAGTTCTATAGAAGCTATATTTTACATCCAATCGTTTTGAAATTTAGAATGGTAGAGTTTCTTGATCCATGAACCAACATTGCCGAATTTGAAAAAAATCTGTTAAGAATTAGCTATAGCTCCCATATATATGTTTCATCCGATTTGGCTCTTTAGATCCAATCGTTTTTATACCCTACACCACACTGTGGTACAGGGTATTATTTAGTATAAAATGTATAATAATTTAGTAAAAAAAATAAGTATAAAATGTCCCAAAAGTAAATTTATGTAAACAATTTATACATGAATTACAAAATGTATATATCAGAGTTATTCAATATTACGAGAGTGGTGTAGGGTATTATATAGTCGGCCCCGTCCGACTTTAGCCTTTCCTTACTGGGTTTTCACTAACAATGGTTGGCAAAATTGTAGCCAACGTAAGTCTGAACAACTTTTGTGAACATATCAATACAAACTGAACGTGTCTCGGCACCCTAACTAGCTCAATAAATCACATTGTACCTCAAAAATGTTAGTATTTCACTATTATGTAACAAAAATATTTATTTTGGTGTAGGGTATGTTCAGCAACTTTATAGAAAATATTAAGGCCAATATTTTTGTTGAACATATTAACCTGGTGTGTTCAGACTTATATAGTACAATTTTATGGCCAACATTTTTGTAGAACATTTCATCCCCGCCCTCCCCATTTTAAGGGAGTATTTTACAATTTGTTAAAATAGGGCCAAAAATTACAGTTATGTCAATGGGGACCTAGAGTCATACACCCTGCACGGTCGTTTAAGGAAGCATCTGAACTGATTCCACGGGTCGAAAAAGGCCATCATCCAGCAGCCGTCATGGTTTTGTGGGGTGTCTTTTACGAAGGGATAACTGACATGCATTTCTGTTAACAAGGGGTCAAAACATCGGCCAAAGTTTACCAAGAAGCTGTTGTGAAGCCACCTAACCATTCTCTATTCCAAAACCAGGGATGGAATAGGCTAAAACGACCCAGACATGGCTTCGAAACAATTCACATTTCATGTGAAGAATGGTCCTATGTAAGCCATAATTTAAACCCACTGGATTACAAATTGTGGACAGTTTTAGGGGACATGATCGGCCACAAAAGCTACTCCAACATTAATTCTCTTAAGATTCGTGCTGTGTACACTTTCCCCATTGGATGTGGTACGCGCCGCTATTGATATTAAATACTTCAGGCCATTGCTTATGCTTGGAACTCCATAGATACAAAGATAACAAGAAATCCTATTTCATCCATGCAAAGCCGACCTTGATAGTGAAAGGATTTTCCACAAAATCTATGTAGAATTGCATAGTCCAATATATTTTGTCGTGCAAATTTTCGACCATTTTGTTTTTTGTGAAATAAATTTTTAATTTCAAAAAAATTAAGCAGCCAAATTGTAATTTTTTGGTAAAATGATACAATTTCGTAGGTAATAGGTACAATTTTTGGAATATATCATTTCGTCCATTTTTGTTCAACTTATAGAGACGATAAATGATTACTATGTACAGGATTTTCTAAGGATTTCTTTCTTTGAAAAAAAAAACACACTTATTGTTAAGGAAATTCAAAACCTTTTTATTTAATGTGAAGTAGAATCAATACAATTAAGTTCTAAATAAAACTTCATTCAAATGGCCTCCACGACTTCTTCTGCAGGAACGAAATCGATGAACCCAATTTTCGAGCACTTTTTCCACTAAATCAAGTCGTATGTCATGAATAGCACATTTAATATTGACATGTAAAGCTTGAAGAGAGTCAGGTTTATTTCGAAAGACCAATGAATTCAAATAACCCCACAAGAAATAGTCTAATGGTGTTAAATCACAACTTCTTGGAGGCCATTCAATATTACAATTTGTTGAAAAATCGAATCTCCAAACTTTTCTTGCAACAATTCGATTGTTTCATTTGCTGTGTGGCACGTAGCCACAACCGGTCAATGGCAAAAAGATAGCTCTTAACGAGAGCTAAAATGTTGCTCTTGGGTGTCAAGGTCGACTGGAAAGTGTTTTTTATACCCACACTGTGGTACAGGGTATTATGACTTTGTGCATTTGTTCGTAACACCTAAAAGGAGAAGAGATAGACCCATTGTTTATTATACCAATCGACTCAGAATCACTTTCTGAGTCGATTTAGCTATGTCCGTCTGCCCGTCTGTCTGTCTGTCTGTCTGTCTGTCTGTCTGTCTGTCCGTCTGTCCATGTATTCTTGTAATCAAAGTGCAGGTCGTATTTATGGTCCAATTGGTTAAAATCGGTTCAGATTTGGATATAGTACCCATATATATGTTTCACCCGATTTGACATGCAAGCGCTTTAGAAACCACATTTTACATCCGATCTTTATGAAATTCGGCAGAGAGAGTTCTCTTATTACATGAATAAACACTGCCAAATTCGGGGAAAATCGGTTCAGATTTAGATATAGTCCCCATATATATGTTTCACCCTATTTGACATGTAAGCGCTGTAGAAACCGTGTTTTATATGCGATCAGTACGAAAATCGGCAGAGAGAGTTTCCTTATTACATGTATGAACACTGCCAAATTCTTATCGCAATGCCAATTTCGCATTGGCCCCGCCCGACTTTCTGTCTTACCTTACTGTTTTTATACCCTCACTTTAGTGTGACGAGGGTATATATCATTTGCTACGGAAAAAAGTGTAACACATCGAAGGAGTGATCTAAGACCCTAAGTATGTTCGGAGGAAATCCGTTTTGGGGCATTTTAAGTCGAATGAGCAATGTCCGTCCGTCTGTCTGTCTGTCTGTCTGTCTGTCTGTCTGTCTGTCTGTCTGTCTGTCTGTCTGTCTGTGTGTCTGCTGGCTGGTGCGCACGATAACTCTCGAAAGGAGTAACCGATTGACTTCAAATTTGGTATGTAGTAATATTTTGATCTATCTCCGGATGAGTTCGAAGATGGGCCATATTGGTCTACTCCTTCTGGTACCTCCCACACAAAGGGTTAAAATTTAGTGAAATATTGATTCTTTAATAACTTCTATACTACTTATTCGAATCTTTTGAAATTCTGCAAATAATATTAGTATATTAGTCGCTATTAACTCGAGAAAAATGGGTGAAGTTTGCATGCCCCTTTTGGTACCTCCCACACAAATGGACCATTTTGCATCAAAATTTAACTGCTTATAACTTTAATACAAGTGCATAAAAATGCTTGAAATTTTCTACAGTATAATGTTTTTGTAGCGCCTATAGTCCGGTAAAAAATGGGCATTATTGTACAGCCCCTTTTGGTACCTCCCACACAAATGGACCGTTTCGTACCAAAAGTAAACGGCTTGTAACTTTAATACCAGTGCATACAAATACTTGAAATTTTTTACAGTGTAATGCTGTTATAGTGCCTATAGTCCTGTAAAAAGTGGGCGTTATCACCCCGCCCCTTTTTGTACCTCCCACACAAAATGACCAAATCATACCAAAATTACATAGCTCGTAACTTTAATATACCAGTGCACATAAACGCTTATAGTTCAGCACAATGCAATGTATTTAAGAATGTACTGTTTACCGAAAAATATGTGTATTTGGAAAACCCCTTCTGGTACCTCCCACACAAATTGACAGATTTATTGGTGTAATGTTATATATTATATTACTCACAAAGTGAGGGTATACCTTAGTCGGTTTACCCGACTGAAACTTTCTTACTTGTTTTTTTTGGATTTTAAAACCAGTAAGGAAAGACAGAAAGTCGGGCGGGGCCGACTATATAATACCCTACACCTCCCTAACAATGCGATAAGGGTCATTGCCATAATAATTTGGAATAATTGGTAAATGGGTAGAAACATATTATCTAATTCTGAAACGATAATCGCTAAATTAAGCAATATTCGTTCCTAAATTGAGAAACATCTTTCTGGAAAATTTTAATGATCGGAAGTAAAATACAACTTCTATAGCGGTTTGATACCAAATCAGGAGGAACAATCAATATAAATCTGAACCGATCTTCCCTGAATACCCATTCATGTAAAAAGACCTCCTTCTGTCGAATTTCGTACTGATCGCATATAAAATACAGTCTCTACAGCGCCTACATGTCAAATCGGGGGTAACGTATATATGGGGGCTATATCTAAATCTGAACCGATTTCTTCCAAATTTAACAGTGTTCATTCATATAATAAGAAACCTCTTTCTGCCGAATTTCATACTGATCGGATATAAAATAACATTTTTACAGCGCTTACAAGTCAAATCGGGGGTAACGTATATATGGGGGCTATATCTAAATCTGAACCGATTTTCTCCGAATTTAGCAGTATTCCTTCATGTAATAAGAAACCTCTTTCTGCCAAATTTTGCACTGATCGGATATAAAATACAGTTTTTACACGGCTTACATGTCAAATCGGGGGTAACATATATATGGGGGCTATATCTGAATCTGAACCGATTTTCTCCGAATTTAGCAGTATTCCTTCATGTAATAAGAAACCTCTCTTTGCCGAATTTCGCACTGATCGGATATAAAATAACATTTTTACAGCGCTTATATGTCAAATCGGGGGTAATGTATATATGGGGGCTATATCTAAATCTGAACCGATTTCTTCCAAATTTAACAGAGTTCATTCATGTAATAAGAAACCTTTTCCTGCCGAATTTCATACTGATCGGATATAAAATAAAGTTTTTACAGCGCTTACATGTCAAATCGGGGCTAACATATATATGGGATCTATATCTAAATCTGAACCGATTTTAACCAAATGTACCACAGTGTGGTGTAGGGTATAAAAATGGACTTAGCCTCATTATACCCTACACCACACTGTGGTACAGGGTATTATAACTTTGTGCATTTGTTTGTAACACCCAAAAGGAGAAGAAATAGACCCATCGTTTATTATAACGATCGACTTAGAATTACTTTCTGAGTTGATTTAGCTATGTCCGTCTGTCTGTCCGCCTGTCTGTCTGTGCATGTATTCTTGTAATCAAAGTACAGGTCGCAATTATGGTCCGATCCCGACGAAACTTTATACATATGTTTTGTCTGGCCCTATTGAATTTGGTTAAAATCGGTTCAGATTTAGATGTAGCCCCCATATATATGTTTCCCCAGATTTGACATGTAAGCGCTTTAAAAACTTTATTTTATATCCGATCAGTCTGAAATTCGGCAGAAAGAGGTTTCTTATCATACGAATGAACACTGTTAAATTTGGAATAAATCGGTTCAGATTTAGATATAGCCCCCATATATACGTTACCCCCGATTTGAAGTGTAAGCACTGTAAAAATTTTATTTTATATCCGATCAGTATGAAATTCGGCAGAAAGAGGTTTCTTATTATATGAATGAACACTGTTAAATTTGGAATAAATCGGTTCAGATTTAGATATAGCCCCCATATATACGTTACCCCCGATTTGAAGTGTAAGCACTGTAAAAATGTTATTTTATATCCGATCAGTATGAAATTCGGCAGAAAGAGGTTTCTTATTATATGAATGAACACTGTTAAATTTGGAAGAAATCGGTTCAGATTTAGATATAGTCCCCATATAAACGTTACCCCCGATTTGAAGTGTAAGCACTGTAAAAATGTTATTTTATATCCGATCAGTATGAAATTCGGCAGAAAGAGGTTTCTTATTATATGAATGAACACTGTTAAATTTGGAATAAATCGGTTCAGATTTAGATATAGCCCCCATATATACGTTACCCCCGATTTGAAGTGTAAGCACTGTAAAAATGTTATTTTATATCCGATCAGTATGAAATTCGGCAGAAAGAGGTTTCTTATTATATGAATGAACACTGTTAAATTTGGAAGAAATCGGTTCAGATTTAGATATAGCCCCCATATATACGTTACCCCCGATTTGAAGTGTAAGCGCTGTAAAAATGTTATTTTATATCCGATCAGTATGAAATTCGGCAGAAAGAGGTTTCCTATTATTTGAATGAACACTGTTAAATTTGGAAGAAATCGGTTCAGATTTAGATATAGTCCCCATATAAACGTTACCCCCGATTTCACATGTAAGCGCTGTAAAAATGTTATTTTATATCCGATCAGTGCGAATTTCGGCAAAAAGAGGTTTCCTTCTACATGAAGAAATACTGCCAAATTCGGAAAATCGGTTCAGATTTAGATATAGCCCCATATATATGTTACCCCCGATTCGACATGTAAGCGCTGTAGAGATTGTATTTTATATCCGATCAGTACGAAATTCGACAGAAAGATGTCTTTTTACATGAATGAGTATTCAGTGAAAATTGGTCCTCCTGATTTGGTATCAAAGCGCTATAGAAGTTGTACTTTACTTCCGATCATTAAAATTTTCCAGAAATATGTTGCTCAATTTAGGAACGAATATTACTTAATTTAGCGATTATCGGTTCAGAATTAGATAATATGTTCCTACCCATTTACCAGTTATTCCAAATTATTATCGCAATGACCCTTATCGCATTATTAGGGAGGTGTAGGGTATTATATAGTCGGCCCCGCCCGACTTTCTGCCTTTCCTTAATGGTTTTTAAATGTGAACGAAAAGTTGATTTTTGCTCTAGCTTATTAACGGTACGTCGGATGGAGAATCGGTCAATGGTAAAAAGATAGCTCTTAGCTAAAATAATGCTCATGGCTGTCAAGGTCGTAGGACGACTGGAAAGTGTTTTTTTGGATTTAAAAAAAAATGGACTTAGCGCACGAAAAGTTGCAATTGGAGAACGATTTTTTTGATAATAAAAGTGAATAATTTAAACGTTGTTCTTGCCTATATCTCTCCATGATGAAATTGTAAACACTAATGTTTTATTTATTTTCACTACCGCCAATCAGAATCTGGAGTCGAACCGATATTGTTGGCGGCGCTGGCTGAAACAGCTGTTTCTGACTTTTATGCTTCCATATTTTTTATAGTGTTTTTCGGTTTTCATTTTCTTTCGGTTTCATTTAAAAGGTACAAGAGCTGTAGAAGCAAAATCTTTGGTGTGTTCTGACACATATAGTACAATTTTATGGCCAACATTTTTGTAGTACATTTCTTCCCCGCCCTCCCCATTTTAGGGGTGTTTTTTACGATTTGTTAAAATAGGGACAAAAATTACAGTTATATGTGGGAGCTAGACGGTTAATATGTTGCACAAAAATATTGGCCTTAGATATATTTTTGTTATATAATAGTGAAACCCTAACATTTTTGGGGTACACTGTGCTTTTTTCAGCTATTTAGGGTGTCTAGACACGTTCAGATTGTATTGATATGTTCACAAAAGTTGTTCAGATTTACGTTGGCTACAAATTTGGAAAACTTTGTTAGATTAGTTAAAATTACGAGTCCCTATGCTGAAAAAAGTGAAAAAAATATTTTTTTCCTTCACTTTTCCAAAAAAAAAGTTTCGCAAAAAATTATTGCTAAATGTACTTAAGCGGTATCACCAAGTCTGAATTAGTTGATGGAGAAAAGCTGATGACACCTTTTTCGAGGGGCCCACTAATTTTCAGAAACTTTGGAGGCTTATAAAAAAATGTGGTCACCAATTTTATACTACCCTTTGATAGTAGAATCGAAACTATACTGTCAAGTCCGTGTATTTTTCAAAAAGTGTTCATTTGTTGCATAGTGAAATCAATGGGTTTTCCTACAAACATTTTCTCCCCCCAAACAAATCCCAAAATTTTCCTTTACGATTTTCTTACAGCCCGTTTCTCTATTTCGCATTAAAGTGATGCGAACGAAGAACAGCTGATTTTAGACCTACTAAAAGGTACATATCAGAACGACAAAGTGACAGCAAACATAATGGCTGATGCCAGTTAGTAGGTCTAAAGGTATGTTTAGACGATTGCCTGATCGGACAACATTGTCCGAAAAATGGCGGAAAAATGCAACCCTGTGAACGTACAACCGTGTGAACAAACAATTTTTGTCTCGCAACGTTGGCAGAAAAGTCATTGTGAGATAATTTGCAGATTTGTTGATGTGCGAAGTTTATGCATGTGACAACGGCGCCATTGCCAGAAAAACTTTTTATTGGCAACACTGTCTATAAAATATTTTAATTGGCAATCCTGCATATAAATATTAACAAAATATATGAAATTTGAAGGTTTTCTTGCAATCGTCTGAACAGTCAATTAACATTTGCCTAACAACCTGTCAATTCCCGTACATTTGCAACAATTTAACAGGGTTGATAACGTTTGCCGATCTGGCAATCGTCTGTACACACCTTAAACAGCCGTTTCTCGTTCGCATCGCTTTCGTGCGAAATAGAGAAACAGGCAGTTAGTTTTGATCATACCCCTCCCTTCCACCCATGCCCCTTCTGTTGGTATAAATAAAATGCCTTGGTATTTAATTTTCAATTTAGAATTTTAAATATTTATTTTTTAGTTTTTGTTTTGTTTTTTCTTCTTCTTCTTTTCTTTTCTTATTTTCTTAATATAATTTCAGTTTTTTTGTTGTTTCTATCACGTTGTGTTGTTGTTTATTGTTCACAATAAAATTTGTTGATTGAACTTAAGTCTACACTTTTTTATAACAATAATGATTTGCCTTTTTAAGGAAGACTTTTTAAGATTTCATTGTTAAGCATTTCAGGTCATTAAAGCCGTTTTTTTTGTTTTGTTTACAAAATAATTATTATAAAAAATATATAATATGTATATATTCAAGTGTATGTATGTAAATCTTTACAAACCGCCAAGTGGTTGATAAGGGTTTTTTTGTTTTGTTTTGTTATTTCTATAATACTTTTTCTTTTACTATCAACTGACATCTTTAAAATGTTGATTTAGTTGTTGTTGTAGTTGTGTTACATGTGAGGTAGTTCAAGTTCCATGATTTCCGATGATACAATGCATTGCAGATGCGATGAGATGCATTAGCATTTGACTTAATGAGTTTCCAGCTGATGAAATGACTCTATTTTAGCGATATACACTCTTAAAGGGGTATAGTAAAGAGACCTACGATCTTAGGGAACATTTTTGTGCAGAGATCGTACACCTGTGCTCCTCGTTTCCCCGGAAAACTTTAAAGTGTATGAGTACTTGTTTTGTTTTTGTGAGAAATGAGAGTAGAATGTTTTCATGTTTTCCTTGTTTTTTTTTCTTCTTTTTTTTAGGATAGCCTTAAAGGCTGGTTTAGTTTTTTTTAGGGCCTTGGGCCCTTCCCTTCCTTGTGGGTGTCATGTTGTACCCTGTCTTGGTTTTGTACTCCTTTTTTTGTTGATTGCTGTTACTTAGCATCAGGATGTCGCTTTGTTTAGTAAGCTCTGTGAGGGGGCGCTTCCCACCTTCTCAAATGTGACTAAGTGGCAGTTAGTTAGTCTGGGCTAGTTTCTTCATTTGAGCTTTGAAGTCTTGCTTGGATGTCCTTTCGTTCCGTGAAGAAAAGATCTTTTCAGTCTGTTTATAACGGCGACTCCGCTTCGGTCGTTCGGCGTATACGCTTCACCAAGGACGCCAGACGGGTTCTTCTTCTTTGATTTGTTTTTTGGTGACCAGGGACAAGGGTTGTTGCATTTGCTGCTGGGCTGGGGCATGATGTATAACCGAGGGCTTGTAATCCATGGCCTCATGTGAGTTGGCTGGACTGGGAGGGGCAAAATGCATCATAGCTGCTGCTGGGTTCATATAAGCCGAAGGATGTTCATAGGTGGACTGAGAGCTATGCGAAGAAGCCGATCCTGTGGAGGCGGTACGTGAGGGAATGGGCACCAACATGGGTGGATGGCCATTATTCAATACTGTCTGTTGAGATTGCTGTTGCTGCTGTTGGGGGGGCAAGACCAAGGCAATGCTGCCATTGGGCAATTTGGTGGGGATGACTTGCAGACCATTGGGCAGGAAGTAGCCATGAGGAGTTTGTTGGATTTGAGAGCTCATGATGTACTGTTGATGATGATGCTGCTGCTGTTGTTGTTGCTGCAGGTGATGATCTTGTTCAGGCGAAGAGGGCGGCGAGGGCAAGATTTGTCCATGCAACTGTTGCACATTGCTGACGGCGGAAGCGGCGGCGGCTGCTTGACGTTGATGTTGATGCAATTCTGTTTTAACGCCATTAATGCAATTTTGTAAATGTTGCAGCAGACGACGTTTGACGGAGGGCTCCAAGCCGGGGAAACGGCTAACCTCATTGGCGCAATCGGTGAAACCAGCTTTGAATTTGTTAATGATTTTGGGATCGGCTGCCTGTTGCATGGCGGCCTGTTGACGTTGCAATTCTTGTAAATGTTTGACGGTTTTCTCCAAGATATCGGCCTTTTCCAATTTGGAATGACGAGCCGGCTAAAAAAAGAGAGAGAAAAAAAAACAAGGGAGAAAATTAGTATTTTGTAAATATAAAGATAAGGAAGCAGTATGATGCAATATTTAAACAAATTTCTTTTAAAAAAGTATATTTCAGAGAACTAGAAAAAATATATATTTTTGTTGATCAAGAAAAAAAATTCTAGAGAACTTTTTATTTCATTGAACAATTTCTTGGAATTAAATATTTAAAAAAATTATAAAAATATTCTTTAGCAATCAGAGGGTAATTCTGAGAACTTTCTTTGAAAAACTCGAAAAGAACAGCGTTTTATGCTTTGATTATGTCCGCAGCATGGCCAAGCGAGTTTTTGTGGTACTGTTTTGGGAACTTTATTAAAATCAAATCATAATAAATTGTATATCATGGAAAATCTTTAGGGCCACAAATGTGCAGAATCATAGTTGTAAAGTCAATACAAAAGGCAATTAAATATATAAAAATGTAGATTAATATTACCCCACTCGAAATTTTGTGCGGGTTTTTAGTGACTTCCAAAAATAATAAAATTTATAATAAAGAGAAGCGTTTGGGTCACAGATGTGCAGAATATGATTTTGAAATTTTTTAAAAAAAATTCTAGACACATTTTTATTTTACTGAAAAATGTTTTGGATTTTTTTTATAAAAAAATCATAAAAAAATATTCCTTTGAAATTAGAGTGCAATTCTGATAATCTTTTTTAGAAAACTTTAATAGAAAGAGGCATTTTGCTTTGATTATGTTTATAGCATGACCAAGCGAATTTTTGTGGTACAGTTTTAGGAACTTTAATGGAATTAAATGATAATAAATTGTATATTATGGAAAAGCTTTAGGGCCACAGATGTGCAGAACCTAGTTGTAAAGTCAATATCAAAGGCGATTGAATATAAAGTTGTAGATTTAAATTACCCCACTCGAATTTTTGTGGTACACGTTTTGGGTTTTTAGTGACTTCCACAAATAATAAAATTTATATTAAAGGGAAGCTTTTGGGTCACAGAAGCTTTTGTGGTACACTTTTAAGTTCAAATTTTAACACAAATTGTAATAAAATGTATAGCAATGGAAAGCTTTTGTGCCACAGACGTGCAGAATATTATTTAAATTTCGAATTTCATGAAATAAAAAAATTATCGAATGAGGTAATTATAGGACCTATTACCTGCCTCGAATTTTTGTGGTACACTTTTTATGATTATATTGTTCTCTGATTTTAGCAAATGGTAGATCAATGGAAAGCTGGCCTTCCAAAGATGTGCCGAATGCTATTTTTTAGTTTAAGAAATTTGTTAAAATATTTATTTTTTCTTTTTTTATATAAAGGATTTAAGTTATTTTTAAAATATACTTACGTCTTTCTTGGTGGCATCCAATATCAAAGTTTTAAGTTCATTAAGACAGTTATTAATGCGGGCACGTCTTCTTTTTTCCATAATAGGTTTGTTAGACTGTAAGGAAACAAAAAAAGAAAAGTAAAATTAGTAATGATTTTAATATAAAATAGAAATTAAAAAATATTTTGCTGTTATGTTTGGTACCTGTAATTCTACAGTTTTTCTACACTTTCTGCCTTTACACTTCCCCAAATAACGTCATTCATTTTAGTCAAGAGATTTAATTTTAGTTGTTTTTTAGGTGTCTATATCTATTGTTTTTAGTTTTATAACTAAATTAAGCACTGCCAATTTGCAAAATAAAATAAATATATACTATAAGTATAAATAACCCAAAGGTGATGTTTGCCTAGTTTATGGTCCAATGGGTATTTTACAGTGCGGGCGTGGGGGATGGCGGAGGTGTATAGAGTGTACAACATTTGCACGACGGCACACGCTAACACCGAGATCGCTCTTTAATTGGTAAGCAAAACAATTATGGCACTTGGCCAATAAGCAAAATTTTGTTGATCGCGTGCGATATTTTTGGTACATTGTTGTACATAGATAGATATATTTAAGAAAAAACCCAAAATACCTGCAACAACAACTAGCGCCCGCTGGCTAAATTTAGTCAGACGGCGCGAGTTTACACCACCACTCATGTAGAATTTTAATGTTTAAAACAGTGGGCGGGAATGGGGGGTGAGTAGTGCGGGTGGGGTCCGGTAAAAATACCTACGAATTTTTATGCTATTTTCAAAACAGACTGTCATTATTGGCATGTGATTCGTCGTCGTAGAGAATATATTTGTGTTCGTCGTTTAAAGGTCTTGTGTTCTTTTTCTTATGAAAAGCCCCACAAGGTCGTCGTATGCCAAGAGAATTTTTGGTATATTGTCAGTTGGTTTTTTGGCAATAGTCTAAGGCAACCATATAGGGAGATTTATTTTGTCGTTGGCCCCTCTTTCGGTCGTCCGTCCGCCCCCAGCCAGGCACCCAAACATGAGTGTGTGGCGCGCGTATGAGTAGGTTTACGGTCTTCATTAGTACTCACTCGTACCACAAAAATGCACATGTGTTCAAACACAAACGACGGACAGACAACGCATGAATGGACCTGCAAACGGACAACAACGTTTGGCGTATAGTGAAGTCATCTGGTTAAAATGTTGGCGTTTCATATGGGAGATAGGTGGTGGTGGCGGCGAGTGAGTGAGTGATATGGCCAAAAACGACGCACCAATTAACAATTACATTATTATAAATGGAATGCGTTGGCCAGACGACGACGACGACGGCGACGCGCAGAGATTGTGGACGTAAAAGCGTATCGCCCTCTAAGCGATGGAACGTTTTTTTATGAATGAATGAATCAATGACTGAAACTGAATGATTCAACTTTTTATGGCCAGCACACGCTTTAAAACTTTGTTGTTGGCTGCTGGATGTTTTTTTTGTGATTTAATTTAATTCTTTTTTATGGAAGCGCCCCACACACATTAAATTCCCAATCACAACACCAACAACAGTAAGAGGTGACGCCAAAAAGTATTAAAACGTCGTTAACTGGAGTGAGTGTATGATTTGGCGGTGTAGGTGCGTTGGCTGGCAGTTTGTCGCGGCTGCCATCCGTCATTGTCGTTGCTGCCGCCGCCGTTAAAGCCAAGTTTGGGTTCAACCACTTACAGAGTGGAAAACGCTTTACTAGACCACCTTAACAAAAACAAAGATTGCCATGAATGGCGTGTGTTGTTGGGTGTAAAGGCAGTGGGAAAATGTAGGCAGTTGCCAAAATCGGCAATTGAATATCCGCTAAAATAAAAGCGATCGCAACCGCCAAGCCGTCGGGGCGCAACAGCTGTAAAAGGCATTACCAATCACATACTGCTGCTGAAGGTGGGTGAAGTTCCCCTTGCAAAGGGTTACATGTTAAAGAATACTTACACGACGATCACTTTTAGCGGGGGTTTCCTTGGCTGCATGAGGCACCGGAGCTCCAATAACGTTGGCGGTCATGGTGGGTCCACAAACACCGGTAACCATGGTAAACAATTTATTTATAGTTAACACAAAATTGTTTACAAAATTTTTCACTTTTTAATTTGTTTATATCACTTTAAAGTTCTTCACTTTTTTCTTGAATTTGTTCTCTTTAATAAATCTTTTTGATTTTCTTCTTTATAAATCACGTTAAAACTGTTCTTGTTATCACAATAGAATTTTGTATAAATTCTCTTTTCTTTATTTTTTCTTCCGTTAAAATTCCGTTTAATAATGTCTTTTGACTGTTCTTTCCGTTCCGTGAGCGAGCTGTGTTGCTTCTTTGACGATCAGCGAACGTATGAAACAAGTGTTCGGTTAGCAGCCTGATAAAAACGTCTCAAGTCTTTATGGGTTGTTGACTAGGTTAGTTGGCCGCACAGACAGAGAGTGTACGAGTGAGAGAGCGCTTAATACATATGATAATTTCACAAAACCGAGAGTGTGAGAGAGCACGCGTGCAAAAACCGTTGTTGTAAGTAATTGCTTGAGTTTGTGTGTATGTGCGTGATATTTTATCGGTTTTCGCTACGTTCCGTTGTTTATTTGAAGAGTTCTTTATCGTTTGGCTTGTAGCAGACGACTGACGATTGATCGACAGGTTCCTCGGGTAAATCGTTTCAACGAGACGCGCAGCAAAAAAGCCACACGACCATATAAAAATACCACACAAAATGCCGACACACATATGTGTGTATGGATGGTTGAATGCATGCATGGCTGTGGCTGTGGTCCGATGTCCGACATCGTCGCTGCTTGCTGCTTTTGCCTGCCTGCCTGCGCTCTCATCATCGTCGGAGGTGGTGATGGTGGCGGCGGCTGCTACCTGGTTACCCCAGTAGTACTTATGAGTCTACCACACAAACATACAATCTCAGTCGAAGCAGCAAACAAAAAAAAACATCACCGCAATAATAAAAACAAATCATGCATGCATGTTGATGGCTCACTCCAAAAGCCTGTTAGTCGTTCGGCCGGACGCGGCAAACGGTTGGGTGATGGCCTTTGTGTGATAGTAGTGATTGTTTTCCCTCACCAGAACACTACTATATGTACTCTACAAAACCAACAACTGATGGCTGGACGCACGGACAGACAGGCTAACAAAGCGACGACTGTAGGTTTCTGACTTGGTAGATTGCGATTTTGCCGAATATGGAGGAGTGTAACCCCCGAGGGTGATGGCGCACAGTATTGCCATGGTTTTTATTAATTGGGGGGAGTATATAAACTGTATGTGATGGAATTTAAGCATCAGGAATCTGTTAAGAAAGCTGTCTACGTCGCGGTATTCAACGAGATTAAAGAAGAAACGTTCGAGAGCCGCGGAATAGTCACAATCCAATCTTAAATATCCATGCAAGGACACCTACAATATGCAGGGCCAATAAAATGGAGGAGGCTTTGTACACCTGTCTTCAAAAACCGATGGGGAGGCAGACAATGAATCCTTTAACATTTTTGTAACTATGTATCTATGTAGATGTCCACATCGAATAACATTTGGTGGAATTGAGTTAAGAGGGACGTTGAATGCACTCGTGGAAAATTGTAACTCTTTACCATTTTAGCAACTCCCTAAGAAAAGGTCAGTCAACTTCGAATATGAATTGGAGAGCATTGACTTTTGATGGACCCAGTACAAAGATTCGGACTCAGCGTTTTCTACCCATATGGGTCACAGGTTCGAATGGATGTAGCAGCAATTTTCAGTCTTGAATAAATATCCACAAAACGGAATCAGCTTCATGAATCCACAAAACTAGGGAAGATTTAACTATGAGGAAGTGACTCCCTGCAAAGATCGGGACTTTTCGAAGGCGCAGTCTGTCCCAAAACACTACATAGATTGATATGACTTCGACGGGCTTGGACGTTAAGGATACATTAGAACAGCTAAGATGAGAAGCAGAGACTCGACTGGACAACTACTAATGCTCATATGGGCCGGTGAGCTGATGAATGATATCAGTTATACAAATCCTAAGCAATTTTGAGATAGATTTGGGCCACAAACTGTGGTACTTACTGGATCGGAAACGCTGAAGTGGATTAATGGTTTAAATTGAGTAGATTTTCAGACAATACTCGACGTCTGGCAGTAGTTGCGGATAGGAATTTCATGACAATTTAGAATAGCGTAGAGGAAAATTACAGATAACGCAGGCAAGATTATTATTTGGTGGACTCAATTCGGCCACTTTCAATTCTCAACTACGTCCCGAATATGGATATATGTACTGTCATTTGACTGACGAATGATATCAGATGATTATAGGAAGCAAGAGAACAGACCCGCAACATACACGAAAGCAATTAGCATAAATATCTTCATTTAAATTGCGAAGGTTAACTCTGTGATTCTTTATGCATCCATGAAAAGGAATGTAGTACCTAATGTCTTCTACGTATATCACTGGATTTAACAGAGTACAAATTTTCTTCGAAAATCCGGCTACATCCCAGTAAAATAATTACTGGTTATATTTGTAACTGACTCGCCCTGAAATACTTCCAGTTTCATTTGCCAAGATTCAATTGAGCCTTGCTCTCTGCATTCTATTGGAGTAGCTGTAGAACTGACGCCAAAACATTAATTCTTCATTGTATTTTTTTCTTCTGAAATATAATGTTAATTCCAAAAATCCGCAGGAATAAGCGAGTCTAAAAATAGAACTGTCAAATTGATTCCAAAAATCCCAAAAAGGAAGTGGGGCTATAGAATAAATCTCGTTCCCTTAAATACTTAGTAGAATTTAGCGTTGATGAGTGCGATACCTTTGGTGGTTTAGAGAGCTAGCATGCACTGTTTTGAAGCAAGTAACCCGGGTTCAAGTCCTCGTCGGATCAAAATAAAAATGGAAAATAAAGAGAAAAAACGAAAGAAAAAATATGTTTTTTTTTCATTTTTCTAACCTGGTGAAAAAATCGAAAAAAGAAGGCATTTTTATCAGCAATTCAGAATTAGTTCCGGAAGTCTCATCCCTTTATAAAAAGAATCGGTAAGGGGAGCGAGTGAGGAATTAGTACACATAAAGCTGCTTTATTCCTGAATTCACACGGTATCGAATACCGAGAACAACATTTACTTTAATAATAATTTATAATAGTGCAGAGGACATTTTAAGATAGGACTAAGTATGAAAAAAGAAGGGACGTTTTTACTGCTCATGTTCGTGGACACTTAAGCCAGTGGGTCTGCCAGCCTGATTTATGATCTTTTAAAACCTTTATAGATATAAGAAATTATAAAAATTCAGAACTAGGCACGAATTTCCTGGAGATCGTCTAATCTGGGTCAGATCTGGCAATGTGCCGAAATCGAAGTGTTGAGATCTTGCCATAAGATAACTCAGACAAAATTAGTCACTGGCTGTCGAATCCGGCGGTTTTGTCAACTCCAACCCCCATTATGAACCGGTTTTGATTTGATAAATGATTTCAGATGATTATAGCAGTTCAGAGAATAGTTTAGATACTATAGATACACGGGAATTTCGTTGGATCCTGCTAATGAGCAGTCTAATTACTACATCTTAATTGATAGATGTACCAGGTATGGCAACTGTATCTTTCAAAATAGATATTTTTCCAAAATATTCAAGAATAGAGTTCTAGAATTGTTCTATGAATCATTACAAGAAACTTTGCCGAAGAAACCATAGCTAAAAAAATAATCCGAGCCCCCGGGTCTTTAAAAATAGGTATTACTAATACCTGTTTTAATACTTATTTTAATACCTATTATAAATTGTGATCCGCTTTTATACATTTTTCCTCTATTCTTTGGAATAATACATATTTTAAAAAATCTGGGGGCTTTAGTTTGTGACTTATGGTTTCTTTGGCAAACTTTCTTGGAATGACCCATAGAACATGAAAAAAGTGCAACATTTTCATTGCCCTTTTCCCTAAAACTGGACTTTTATACAACACTTTGGCATTTTAAAACATGAGCTATGTTTAATTCAAGGGACTGCATCAGTTCGGCTTAAAAGGTGCAAATATTTTCTATTCCAACTATTTCGGAAATCGACGCTTTAAATGACGAACAGAATCCATGAAAAGCACCGTGGCATCCCAGAGTGAATATTCCTACAGGTATTCGGAGCGGAAGAAAAAAACTTATCCAATCCAGCGCTCCACAGCGATGTTGCGCTCCGCTACCAGGCGCTTATTTCCTCACATACAGCGTTTTCCAATGAGAGTGATATGATTTCTTTGAAAAACAATGTGAAGTACAATCGATACAATTAAATTCTAAACAAAACGTCATTCAAATGGCCTCCAAGACTTCTTCTGCAGGCACAAATTCGATGAACCCAATTTTCGAGCACTTTTTCCACTAAATCAAGTTGTATGTCATGAATTGCACGTTCAATATTGACTTGTAAAGCTTGAAGAGAGTCTGGTTTATTTCGAAAGACCAATGGCTTCAAATAACCCCACAAAAAATAGTCTTATGGTGTTAAATCACAACTTCTTGGAGGCCATTCAATATCACAATTTCTTGAAATAATAGAATCTCCAATCTTTTCTCGCAACAATTCAAATGTTTCATTTGCTCTGTGTTGCACGTAGCCACAATCGGTCAATGGCAAAAAGATAGCTCTTAACGAGAGTTAAAATATTGCTCATGGGTGTCAAGGTCGTTAGTCGACTGGAAAGTGTTTTTTTGGATTTAAAAAAAATTGACTTCACTTCAAAATCATATCATCCCTATTGGAAACCCCGTTATTTCTGGTCTTTTCTCCCAACATCAGGCTTATGAAAACCGCTCCAATCCGCACCCAGTCCCCTCAGCTCAAAATCCCAGATTCTTGTGTTTCAGTATGATGCCAAAATGAGAGGCAATAGTAGAAGTTTACCAGAACAAATACATTACCACAGGACGTTTGAAGTCGTGGTAAGTTGTGTTTTTTTTTTACCAATTTAAACGTTTCCTTTCGTGGCAAACATGCCACAATAAGGTACATATATTTAGTGATGTCAAACGGGAAATCCCGATCCCAAAAAATCCGGAATCCCGGCGTTTTTTTAAATGAATCCCGGGATATTTTAATAATAATATATGAAGATGTCTCGTATTAAATATTAAGTGAAAGATTGATACACTCTTTCGAAAATGTAAACTAATGAAGCAAATTGTTAACATCAAAAAACATTGACATAATCCGGTGATAAAATTCTAAATTTTGAGAAGAATTACAAAATATATCATAAATTTAGTTATAAACAAGTAAACTTAAATCAAAAATACAAATGGAGTTTGTGTCCCACAAAACGAAAATTATTGTATTCTATTCTTTCAAATTTACGAAAAAATCCTAATATAAAATCTGATTTGGATCGACACATCGAGTTGGTTCTCATAAAAACGGAACAAGTCAAACTGATTTCTCACGCTGAAAAAATATTTTTCGTGGTTGAATGATAGAAGATTATAACGTCAATAATAATTCAGCCGACGAACTGAAATTGGACCAAAATTATTCCATAAAAGTTAGTATTTATTAACAAAAGTTAATTTATGCTTTAGCTGTTAGATTAATTAAACATTAAATTAATTAAAAATTAACTAAAATGTTAGTATTCCATTTCGAAATATCACATTACATATTAAGATTGAAAAATCCCGATTTATCCCGATAACCCCGAGATATCGAAACATTTCGGGATCCGAAAATCCCGGGATTTGCAATTTAAAAATCCCAAATCCCGGGATTTGTGAAAACCAATACCGTTTGACATCTCTAGGTATATTCCAATCATTCGAAATTGTGCCCAGTTACATTTTTCCAGTCCGCTATTTGGCAACCCCTTATGCGAACACTCTTTCTATTTGCGACTCCCCTTATACCACACAAAAAAGCCCAAAAACACATATGGCGCTCTCCCTTTCTTTTCACCCGCTCTCCACAATCACTCGGATCTCACAAAATGTTATTCACTCTCTTAACACAAATATTTGCATTTGTGCATGTGGCGTATTTTTTCACGTTATCATTGGCGGTGGAGAACATTAACATGCCACTGTTACTTTCGCCGCCCAGTCATCCGTTTCCATTGACATCAAACATCCGCACATGTGTACACAACAACAACACATCCCCACGCACGCATACACTCAGCCATATATCCACACATCATACACTTGCACTCACTCAACAGTACTTTACCACTTCAGCCACAGTTTACAGTTTAGAACGGCAGAGGTGGTGGCAGCGAAGCAACTCGGAACAAAAAAAATCAACAGAGGAAAGAGTCTCCTCCACTCTACTCTGTTGACTGTTTTTCTGTGTGATTCATGTCTCAAGCGGCGATGTACGGGCGAACGTGACTATGTGTGTCAATTCTTGTGCCCCCTTAGCAATAAACTTTGTGTTGGCTCGTTAAACACACACCAACAACAGCAACAATAACAACAAACAGGGCGAACGCGCGATAAGACAGACGACATTCAAATGAAAATTGGAGACGACGACACGACACGCTCGCGTTTACGTACGTCCGTACAAACATTCGTACATATGTACATACATTCGTATGAATGTGGGTATTACTTACGTCCAAACAAAAAATATATATAAACATACATACATACTTGTATATTGTTATATTGTATGTGCGGGCATATGTACTTATGACTACAGCTCATAGCGCTACTAACTAATCTTTCACGTATATACGAGTATGTATGTGCATGCAATTTAGGTCCTAATAATTTCATAATATTACTACTTATGATCATCATAAGATTCTTGTTATTGTTTTTTTTTTGTTAGAACTGGGGTAACTCATAGCTGCTACCTTTGTCATATAGATAACTCAATAAACACCTGTATTAGTGGACTTAACCCAGTGTCATTCGATTTTAATTGTCACATATTTCCGACCAGGTTCCAGTTTGGCAATTAATATTGTTTTGCTGTAGAATGATAAACAATCATCAATCAAGAGAATGGATAAAAAAAATATTTATGTTCGGGGAATACCCTAAAAACTAAATAACGGGAGACCTAATAATATTAATCGATAGGATTGATAGAATTAACGTAAGTTATTCGAACGGAGCCACACGTCGTTTTGAATTCTGTCAACCAAGAATAACAGACTAATTACCCCCAAACATGTTATTATGAAGGGATTAAATGTGATAACTTTTTCTCTTATGGCTACTTAGTTAATGTCACCAAAAGAGATGGATTTTCAGAGTTTGATGGCATTGGCCCTGCATTCGTTTAGCTGATCTGTCATCGGTTATTACTGATCCAGAACAGCCATTTCATCCTCACTTCCAATTCTATGAGAATGAATTAAGTATTCCGAAGGGAAAAAATCCAACTAGCAGAATCGTGACAGTCAAGGCAAATTGATAGACTTAATATACTTAATTCGCATGTTTGGGAAAATAGAGCACTCAATTCCGAATGTGATTTGATATGTAAGGAATTGTTGGATTGACCTTTATACCTGTGTGCTCCCAGGGCACCGAAAACTGTGAGGAGGCCTAACTCCAGATAATTGTCCATCCAATGCAGGTTCTGATGAACATGCTAGCTGGAAAAATTATGCGTCATATAATCCACATGCCAAAATATGGTGCCAGTGTTAATAGACTGTATCAAAGAAGGATGGATTCTTATTTCAGAAAGCAATGAGTATGACCCTACTAATCATTGGACTTTGGTTTTATAAGGACTACATCCCCGCATTCGTTTAGCTGATTTATCATTTTGCAGCGACCCAGTACTGCCATTCCATACTCATTTCATCCACAGTTCAAACTTTATGAGGATGAAAGAAAGTTTTCGAAGAAAATAAAGTAGCAGAACCGTGACAGTCTAGGTAAAATGCTATTCTCAATAAATATTGGCTAGACAGACCTAGATTAATCAAGATGTAAGGACTAACGAAAGTTCGCCCATGTTAGTAAATATTGTCTCATTAATATTTGTGCGCTTTCAGGCATTTTGTAACATCGAAAACTTTGAGGTGTCCAAACTAGGCAATGAAGCCGACCAAAATTATGGAAAAATATAGTTGGGTGGCGGCTGATCGGCTGAGCCGATCAAATTTCAACAATAGGCTGAAGCAATCAATTTCCAACAATTTCCGGCAAAAGTGGCGCTTTGAAATATTTAGAATTAGAGGAAAAACGTAAAGCTAACACAAACATTTAAGAGATGTTGTGGAAGTTTTGTTATAATAATCGATACAATAAATATTCCATAAGTTTTTTTAAAGGCGTTTAATAAATTGGCCTTTTTAAAGTGACCCTTTGTAACGGGGTTTCCAATAGGGTTGATATGATTTTGAAGTGACGTTTCGGCCATTTGTAATATGTCATAATCTGTCATTTGTTTTTCATTGTATTCAGTAGTATTTACAATTTCATCATGGAGAGATATACGCAAGAACAACGTTTACAAAATATTCAGTTTTATTATAAAAATTATCGTTCTCCAATTGCAACTTTTAGTGCGCTAAATCCATTTTTTAAATCCAAAAAAGAAACACTTTTCAGTCGACCTACGACCTTGACATCCATGAGCAATATTTCAGCTCTTGTTAAGAGCTATCTTTTTGCCCGATCCGACATACCGTTAAGGAGCTAGAGCACAAATAAACTTTCCGTTCACATTTGAAAATGAAGCTAAGTCCATTTTTTTTTAAATCCAAAAAAAAAAACACTTTCCATTCGACCTTGACACCCATGAGCAATATTTTAGGTCTCGTTAAGACCTATGATTTTGCAATGACCGATTGTGGCTACGTGCCACACAAAAAATGAAACAATTGAATTGTTGCGAGAAATGGCGGAGATTCGATGATTTCAAGAAATTGTGATATTGAATGGCCTCCAAGAAGTTGTGATTTAACACCATTAGACTATTTCTTGTGGGATTATTTGAAGTCATTGGTCTTTCGAAGTAAACCAGACTCTCTTCAAGCGTTACAAGTCAATATTGAACGTGCCATTCATGACATACGATTTGATTTAGTGGAAAAAGTGCTCGAAAATTGGGATCATCGAATTCGTTCCTGCAGAAGAAGTCGTGGAGGCCATTTGAATGACGTTGTATTTAGAACTTAATTGTATCAATTGTAACATGTGATCCAAGTAGAGAAACTTTTTTCAATAGCCTTTTTTGACAGATCACGTGTGATTCGTGTCCTGCTGTCATGGTATTGTTTGGCATTTCATCATGGAAAGACTTACGTCTGAACAACGTTTACAAATCGTTCAACTTTATAACAAAAATTCACGTTCTTGGCAATAATGTAGCTAAGAATATGCTGAACAAAGTGTCTTAAACATTTCATGCGAAAAAAAATTTTCCCACACATTTTTTTGAAAAAGTCAAGGAAAAAATATTTTTCACCATAACTTTCAGGGACTCGTAATTTTTTACCAACAATATTTGACAGAACTGTAGCCAAGGTAAATCTGAACAACTTTTGTGAACATATCAATACAATCTGAATGGGCCTAGGCACCCTAAATAGCTCAAAAAGGCCACATTGTACCTCAAATATGTTAGTATTTCACAATTATGTAACAAAAATATTTGTTTGGGGCAGGGTATGTTCAGAAACTTTATAGAAAATATTAAAGTCAATATTTTTGTGGAACATATTAACCGTCTAGCTCCCCCACATAACCAGGGCTATGGAGTCGAGCCAAAACTACTCGACCCCGACTCCCATTTCAGAAATTAAATTTCTACTAAGACGTGAGTTCATGTTATTGAAAATAAGATGTAGCTTTGTCAAAAAAAAACGCAAAAAAGTAGGTATTCAATACCAGTAATTAAATAAAATTATATTATTTATTTATCGACGCTTGGCATGCAAGTTGCAGCTTTTGAGAATGAAGAAAAACTTAGGATATTCCATATTGTATATGTTCGACCGTGTAAAAACGATTCTGCAGAACACATTATTTTAAAATATGATAGATCTTATTATCGGAACTTCCGGAAATAGGGAACCTATTGCAAAATAGATCACTGCATAACGTTCTTACATTGTTAACAGTTTACAAAGTCCAGATCCAATGGAGAAAAGATCCCGTTGTAACATAAGCCCACAGGTTACCAAGTTCTTTAATGAGGGGAGTTTTAGCCAATAATCTAAAGAGTATATTCTACTTTTCCATGCCAATAAAACGGATCTGGCGTTCCTGTGTTTGGATGTTCATTTAATCCTGATTCTGAAGGATAACTAGATGACATTTACACCGAATGATTCCACATTAAGAGAATTAAGAAAAGCATTCAAATAAAGGCTATGAATGGTACAATCTCCATACGATCGGGTTGTGAAGGACCACAGAATGACATTTTTGCCGCCTGATCCCTGATGAAAGAAAAACTTAATTTTATGCAGAGCATATTATCTAAAGATTATAGATTTCATAATTCTTCCGGAAGACTAATAGAAAAAGGGATCACTGGGTGATCCCTTTTATTGTAGACGGTAGATGGTTCACAAATTACAGATCCTGTGGAGGACATGATCTGATCGTTTTTATCGGAGAGGGGGATTTTATCCAATAATCTAAAGTTCATATTGCACTTATCCATACAAAAAAACAACGGGTCTGTCATTCCTGTGCCTAGGTGATCATTCAGTCATAATTCTGAAGGACAGCAATCACCTGTTATTCTATGTTATGAGAATGAGAGAAGCATTAGAAATAAAGATAGGCTAAGAATGGTCCAATATTCAGATGATCGGATTCTGATGGACAATAGGATGACATTTTCAACAACTCATTCCTGATTCCTGATCATATTCCACTTGTACATACCAAAAACAACAGGTTACATTTCCAACGAATGATTCCATGTTATAAGAATAAGAGAAGCATTACAACCAAAGAATGGTCCAATCTCCAGATGATCAGATTCTGATGATCTGTCATTTTCACCAACTAACTCCTGATTTCCGATGCACATTAATTCAAAACATGATAGTTCTTATAAACCAAACCTCTGGGTACCTATAGAAAAGGAGATGGAGTTTGCACTGAATGATGTCATGTTATAAAAATGAGAGAAGCTTTCACAATCAAAGAGAGGCTAAGAATTGTCCAAACTCAAGATGATCTGACTCTAAGGGCCCGGGAGAATACATTCCATGTTATGAGGACGAAAGAGGCTTTCCAAATATTCCAACAGGACTCTGAATTTTAAGAGCCTAAGTCATCACTCCATACCAAAAATAATGAATCTGATATTCCTGCGTTGGGGTTGTCATTTATTCTTCATCCTGAAGGATCATAAGTTGTAAGTTGTTAGTGACTGAATGAAAGAATGACTAAATATGTTGCTAACTCCGGGTAATCGTTAAAGTAATAAAAATTACTGATGATCATCTCAGTTTAAACTTCACAAAATATGGAACACGTGGAAGCAAAGTAGGTAGCTGGTACTCCTACCCAGAGTAGTCGGTTCTTCGTACCGGAACGACCCGGGTCATCAACATAATCCCGCCAAGGACTGCAAATCCTACAAGCAAAGGAGCAACTGTGGCTGCAACAACAACGGGTACTAGTTCATATTAAGTTGAAAGTTCACAACATCTAGGTTACATAATGATCAGATACCTTGATAAATCTTAACCAACATTAGCTTAGTTTCCTGCCGTAACAAGTGAACTATCTATTCGAATAACAAAAACAATCGATTTTGGATTCCTTTGCTTAACTGATCATTTAATCCTAATTCTGAAGGAGTATAATATAATGTTTCATAAGAAAGAGCGAGGAAAGGTTGTTTATTCAAAACTTCAGATGATAGGACAGATTATGATTGGCGTGCCATTTTAAGGAATGATAGCGTGTCAAGTTGCAGAATTGTGGCGGACAATTGGTGAACTATCAGCGTTAAATGACTCTGTCGCTTAATTTATTCTTCACAACATTGAGCGTTGCGTCGCTTGTATCAACCTCAAACTTTTCCGCGGTGCGATAAATTTCCTACGCAATGAAGTCGACCGATATCACGACGAAATTCAGATTTACATATTTATAAGTACAACTGTGTCGATAATATTTTTTAATTAACACACGATTATAAGACGCGGAACGATACCCAATTAATTGACAAACCCTGGCTGGATCGCATTGCTAACTTTGACTGCTTACGAAATATAACAATTGGAAAATTTTGTATTGCTATCTTGCATTACAATTAACCGCTCCAGACTTCACGAAATACATCTATAATTGAAGCATAATCGCGAATAACGTTGTTAGCGCCATTAACGCCGTTTGAACAAAAATAATTTGTAATTAATTAAATACATACAATTAATAAGAAACTTATTTTTTTATTAAATAGATTTCTAATGCAGCTATGTCTATAATCTACAGGGTGGGCCTAAAGAAACCAAAGGGTGTAAAAGTTTAATAACTTTTTCGTTTATTAATTTTTTTTTTATTTTTTCTTCCAGATTATATAATATACAAAAGGCAAATTTTTTTACGCTAAGTATGAAAAATAATGTCTCTTAAACGACCACCGTTTTCAGCTTCGCACTGATGGGCTCTTTTTAGAGCATTTTCCATAACACCTTTCAAAACTTGTGGCTGTAGCGTTCGAATTTCTGCAACAATGTTTGCCTTGAGTTCAAGGATTGTCTCTCGCTTGTTCACATACACTCGCTCCTTCAAATAACCCCAAAGAAAATAGTCGGGTGCTGTCAAATCTGGCGATCGCGCTGGCCAAATAATTTCCGAATTTGTGGAAATTATTCGCTCTCCAAAAATTTGACTTAAAAGTGCCATTGTGTCTCGGGCAGTATGGGCAGTGGCTCCGTCCTGCTGAAACCACATACCAGGTCTGTTTTCAAGAGCAGGACGTAAAAAAATGTATATCATAAACCGATACCGCTCTCCATTTACGGTTACAGCACTTCCATCTTCATTCTCGAAGAAGTAAGGCCCAATGACATTTTCAGATGTGATCCCACACCATACTGTACACCTGATGGGGTGCAACTGGCGATGATGAATGGCTCTTGGATTTTGAGAACCCCAGAACCTACAGTTCTGCTTATTAACAAAGCCATTCAAATGAAAATGAGCTTCATCACTCATAATCAAATTTTTAATAAAGTTGATTTCATTTCTGGCCAACTCTTGAAATTTAACTGCAATATTTAGACGTTGCCGATGATCTGGGGGTTTTAATTCTTGCACCAATTGGACCTTATATGGGTATAACTGTAAATCTTTTTTTAAAATGCGCCGTAGAGACGTACGAGACATTTCTAGCTGATCAGAACGCCTTCTGACAGATGTTTCTGGTGCTTCGTTAACACTTTGCTGTACTCGTTCAATATTTTCCGCAGTGCGACTTGCACGTGGTCTACCGGTTCGAGGCAAATCTCTTACGCTGCCATGTTGGTGATGACGATCAACTAAGCAACGAATCATTGCTTCAGAGGGCGAAATTATGACGTTAAAATGTCGACGATATGCTCTTTCCGTAAAATAATTGATCTCTGGTTTAAATAATAAAATTCTATTGTTCTGGTTCTCTGTTCAATTGTGAACCTCTCCATTATAAATTCTCCAAGTGTTGTCTATAAAATCTGAAAGCAAAAATAAAAAAAATTAATAAAGGAAAAAGTTATTAAACTTTTACACCCCTTGGTTTCTTTAGGCCCACCCTGTATATGAACAAAAAAAGGAAAAGTTTGAAATTGTCTATATCTTTAAAAACGTTTTTACGAATTTTTTACCATTTTAATTTTGCCGTTTACGACGTTATTCGCGGATATGCATCAATTGCTGATAGAAAATATGTATATCTATAAGTACAATGATATTAAAATTTCCAGCATTCCAGCCTTGTTTCGGAATCCTATTCTGCCAAGACTAAGTGAATGTGGTGGCCTGTATGTCAGGCTTTTCCCCTGATGAACAGATCCTATGACAAACATTAACCAACAGGATATTTTGTCCTCTACCTGTGAGGATAGTCAGTATTAATATCAAGAATGGAGAATATTTTTGCAGAACTGTAAAATGTCGGGGAAGTTTAAAGGATTTGAAGCTTCGCCATTCTGTCTAGGAATATTGTCTTCAAATACATAGGTAGGTCCATTCGAATAAAATAATATTGCAATTTGCGATATGTTAATCACTGCTAAAATTATTATTGTTGTGGACTTTGGTTCCTTTAAGAAGCAAAGGGCCAGTGTTCATACCATTTAATTCTGTTTGATGATGGACCGTTTTGTAGTACTTCACACTCGAGTTGACATCTGCATGTGTGCAATCTACGCGTCCTGAACTGAGGCCTCCAATCGATAGCGACATTAGTTATGTCAGTCTTCGCAGCGTTTGCTCAAACCAGCCCCACTTTTGGTTGAGCGTTTCGATTTGGACGTCTATTTGCTACGAGTATGTTCTACTCCAAACATTTTCGGCCCAGAATATTCGTAGAATCCTATGTACGCAGTGATTAACGAACACATCCACAGCGAGTATATCTCGTGACTAAATGAGAGCGCTGTTTATTCCATTTTGGCAACATAGTAACTTATCGTATCTAACATCTCTGGGTTTTAAGTATTTTTCACAATATAGCTACATATAGAGGAAAAACTAATTTGCTTTGTTTTGCAAAGAAATATTTCGGGATTCCCGGAAAATATTGGCAATAATTTTGTGTTGCTCCGGAATTTGAAAATATTTCACGAATAGTTATTTGTCGCCACCTAGCTTAGAGTAGATCCCATAGAATCACATTGAGGGAATTTGAGACGCAATGAAGGGAATCCTTTATATAAATATATTATTTATAATCGTAGGGCTTTATTAATAAAAAAATATAGAAGACGTGTACCCTAAAAATTGGTAACCTCCCATAGCTTATATGAATAAGACCATACACATCTATGATCCGATCAGATAACATAACATCAGATCACATAACCTGCAATGCTTCAACATCACAGTTATCAACCACTCTGTTTTACCCAAGAAGAAACCCATTTTCAGTCACCTCAACTCTAATATTCCTTAATGTCTTTATTAAGATATCCTATCTTCAATGGTTACCCGCTTAACTCAGTATCGCGTTTGTATTAAATATTTATTGTTTATTATCACAATATATTCCACGTCATACCCAGAGCAATAGTCACTTTGGCGGCGCATTAGTCACTCAACACCTGATTGCGTTGCTGCTCCAAAATGTTCTTGGAATCAACACAACGACATATCTTGATTTTATTGGCGTTGGTGGCGTTCTATGTAGGGGACGCGGACGAACGAATAGAACTGGGGACTCTTTGGCGTAGACAAGTGTGATTTAAGTGAGTGCTTCAGTGTCTGCCATGTTATGGCAAACGATCAAGACCATTTGATGGACGGACTAACGGATGGGCGCTTTGTTCGACCGATCGATCGAGCGTTAAGTTCCTCCATTCATTTCATTCCATAGGAAAATATGTTCTTTGAATTTAAATGGTTTTTGTGTTTTTTTTTTGGTTGAATTTGTCGTCAAGTTCCAAAGAAATGTGTGAAGGTCGTATGGCGGCGACGGTGGAGTGAGCGTATGCGTGTGTGATAACGATAAGTTAATGAAATTTTTGATCGGTTTTCGTTTTGTGGGTTTAACACTTTCAATGTTCTCGATAGCAACTGTTTTAAATTAAAATTTATATATGCGGTCACACATTCCATATAGACGTAGACATACAAATGTATACGTACGTACGTAGATTCAAACACATTGATGTTTATCAGTGACATCGTACAAACGCCCCGTGTGCTTGTGACTTCTGTCAGGGATTCTAGAGTGAGTACTGCGATCAAAGTCTTTCGAAATTAATTCGTAATACAGGGTAACACAAAATGTATTGTCTATATTTAATTAGGATTTACACAAGGGTTTTGGAGAGGAAACTCAGAAGGTTGGGTTCTATGCTCCTTATAGGAACATCGGGAATTTACATATACCCTAAACGCTTTTGGGAAATAAGAATAACAGCGTTAAAACGTCATTCAAATGGCCTCCACGATGAACCCAATTTTCGAGCACTTTTTCCACTAAATCAAGTCGTATGTCATGAATGGCACGTTCAATATTGACTTGTAAAGCTTGAAGAGAGTCTGGTTTATTTCGAAAGACCAATGACTTCAAATAACCCCACAAGAAATAGTCTAATGGTGTTAAATCACAACTTCTTGGAGGCCATTCAAAATCACAATTTCTTGAAATAATCGAATCTCCAAACTTTTCTCGCAACAATTCAATTGTTTCATTTGCTGTGTGTCAAATTTTTTGGATTTAAAAAAAATGGACTTGGTATCATTTTCAAATGTGAACGGAAAGTTTATTTTTGCTCTAGCTCCTTAATGTCGGATCGGGAATCGGTCAATGACAAAAAGATAGCCCTTAACGAGAGCTAAAATATTGCTTATGAGTGTTAAGGTCGTAGGTCGACTGGAAAGTGTTTTTTATTGAAAATCTGTAAACGTTGTTCTTGCGTATATCTCTCTATGATGAAATTGTAAACACTAATGAACTACAATGAAAAACAAATGACAGATCATGACATTTTACAAATGGACGAAACGTCACTTCAAAATCATATCATCCCTATTGGGAAAACCCAATATGTATGCGAATCAATACGAACGATCAAATACGAACATCAGACAAAATCAAATCTGTCGAATATTTTTTTGTTCAAGAAAATTTTTAAGTTTCATAAAATCCTGATTCCCGCATTGGATAAGGTTTTGTGGATATCCTCTCAATAAATATCATTGTTGACAGGAGATACATATATCTACAATAAAATAAACAAGTAAGAAAGTTCAGTCGGGCAAACCGACTAATTAATCCCCTTACCTTGAGTCTCAAAAAATATTAGTAAATTTAATTATTATTTTGTTTTATTTAAATTATCATCAATTTAAATTCCATTTAATAACTTTAAAGTGTGTACTGGTATTAAAGTTAAAAGCTTTTTTTCTTTTGGTACAAAATTGTCCATTTGTGTGAGAGTTACCAAAAAGGGCGTCCCAATAACAGTCACTTTTCTCTGGACTCTAGTTACTATAAAAACATTACACTGTACAACATTTTAAGTATTTATATGCACTGGTATTAATGTTACAAGCTGTTAACTTTTGGTACAAAAAGGATCATTTGTGTGGGAGGTACCAAAATGCGTGGGCCAATAACGCCCATTTTTCTCTGGACTCTAGGTACAATAAAAGCATTACTCTGTACAAAATTTCAAGCATTTGTATGCACTGGCATTAAAGTTATAAGCTGGTAACTTTTGGTACAAAATGGTCCAATTGTGTGGGAGGTACCAAAACGAGCGTGGCAATAACGCCAATTTTTCACTGTATTGTTCTATTAAACCATAACACTGTACAACATTTCAAGTCTTTGTATGCACTGGTAATAAAGTTATATGCTATAAACTTTTGCTTCAATATTCTCCATTTGTATGGGAGCTACCTAAAGGGGCGTGGCAACTTCGCCCATTTTTCTCGAGGTAATAGTGACTAATAAACTAATACTATGTGTAGAACTTCAGAGGATTCAAATAAGTAGTATAGAAGTTATTAAATAATAAATATTTCACTAAATATTAACCGTTTGTGGGGAGGTACCAGAAGGAGTGGACCAATATGGTCCATCTTCGAACTTAGCCGGAGATAGAAGAAAATATTACCACATATCAAATTTGAAGTCAATCGGTTACTTCTTTCAAGAGTTATCGTGCGCACCAGCAGATAGACAGATGGACGGACATTGTTCGACTTAACATCATTCGACTTAAAATTACCCAAACTGGATATCCGACGAACATACTTAGGGTCTTAGGTTACTCCTTCGATGTGTTACACTTTTGGTTCGTAGCAAATGATATATACCCTCCTCTCAAATGTGAGGGGATTATTAAGTCCCCTGGTAATGGACCCGCTATAGAGAACAGGCTGAAATGAGACTAATCTTTAATGTACGAGCTAACTAACGACAGAACTGCTAGATGAACTTCCTCTACGAACGATTTGGTTGACCTTTAGCAATGACTAGGTTAAGGGTAGCTTAAAGTTATTTCAGAACTGTGCTGCCAACTGACCATAGAAGTTTACGATTAGACTTAAATTAAGGATCATTATTGGTATGTGGTAATATTTTCTTCTATCTCCGGCTAAGTTCGAAGATGGGCCATATTGGTCACTCCTTCTAGTACCTCCCCCACAAAGGGTTAACATTTAGTGAAATATTGATTATTTAATAACTTCTATGGTACTTATTTGAATCCTCTGAAATTCAACACATACATAGTATTAGTTTATTAGTCACTCATACCTCGAGAAAAATAGGCGAAGTTGCCACGCCCCTTGTGGTACCTCCCACACAAATGGACAATTTTGAACCAAAAGTTAATAGCTTATAACTTTATTACCAGTACATACAAAGACTTGAAATTTTGTACAGTGTAATGGTTTAATAGTACCTACAATACAGTGTAATGCTTTTATAGTACCCAGAGTCCAGAGAAAAATGGGCGTTATTGGCCCGCCCCCCCCCCCCCCTTGGTACCTCCCCTTTTGTACCAAAAATTAACAGTTTTTAACTTTAATACCAGTTCATACAAATACTTGAAATTTCGTACAGTGCAATGCGTTTATAGTACCTAGGGTCTAGAGAAAAGTGGCCGTAATTGACACGCCCCTTTTGGGGCCACGGCCCACACAAATGGACCATTTTACACCAAAAGTTAACAGCTTATAACTTTAATACCAGTACATACAAATACTTGAAATTTTGTAAAGTGTAATGCTTTTATAGTACCTAGAGTCCTTTTGGTTACTCCCACACAAAAGGACCAGTTCGTACTAAAAGTAAACAGCTTTTAACTTTAATAAATGCAATTTAAATTGATAATTATTTAATTAAAATAAAAAAAAATACATTTACATATATTTTCTTTGGGACTCAAGGTGAGGGGATTCATAAGTCGGTTTACCCGACTGAACTTTCTTACTTGTTATTCATTCAATTCTCTAAGATCTTCAGAAGGACGCCTTTTTATGCGCGTAATTGCAACCGGCCGTTGTTGAAGGGTGGACTGAACTGGGGAATATTGGCATCTGCAATGACTTCAATTGCAAAATTTCGGAAAGACATCTCTTATAAACATATACAAATATGCTTCTACTGTATGTACAGTCAGCGAAATAACTATATATAAGAATGCAACTAACGGTAAAATTTAAGAATGGAAAAATTGTTGACAGATTCTTTGCACCAAAAATAATGAATAATAAGATATGTCATCCCAGAGCGAGTAAGTTGTCAGTTAGGAACGAATAGAAATTTCAACGAGTAGGTGTTCAAAGAGTGAGTTTTTCCGCGAATTTCGGACCGATTTTCCCGAATTTTTTGTAATTGTCACAATTAAAAAATTAATATTAATCGATTAGTGCAAAAAACGTTCAAACTATGTTCGCGGAAACCTGTTTTTTCGCGTGTGACATTTCATTCCTATTCGTTCGTAACTGATAGATTTTGACGTTTCTGGCTGACGGCACATCTGTATAGCTTAAGGTCTGTGCTCTGCACATTGTTTTGTTACATTAGATGAGTAATTTTATCTCTCAATAGTACCGTTACCAGCAGCTGTTCTTTGTTATTCCTTCATTGCCAATAGAAATAATTATATGTGCATTGACATTTGAACGTGCAAGTTCAAGGTTTAGAGATTTATTCAATTATAATTGTGAGTGTGTAATCGGTGGGACTCTCAAAAAAAAAAAGGTAAAATACATTGACTTTATATTTTAATTAAAACGAATATTTATAATTTTACCATTTGATATAGAGAACAAGTAAGAAAGTTTCAGTCGGGTAAACCGACTAAGGTATACCCTCACTTTGTGAGTAATGTAATGAATATTGCTCGAATTATTCTGTCAATTTGTGTGGGAGGTACCAGAAGGGGTTTATCAAATACACTTTTTTTTGCTGAACATTAGATACTTTAAATTCATTGCACTGTGCCGACTTATAAGCATTTATGTGCACTGGTATAAACGTCATGAGACATTAATTTGTGGTAAGATTTGGGCATTTTGTGTGGGAGGTACAAAGAGGGGCGTGGCAATAACGCCCATTTTTCACAGGGCTATAGACACTATAAAAACATTACACTGTACAAAATTTCAAGTATTTTTATACACTGGTTTTAATGTTATAAGCTGTTAACTTTTGGTGCAAAAAGGTACCTTTGTGTGGGAGGTACCAAAAGGGGCGTGACAACAACACCCATTTTTCCCTGGACTGTAGGGGATACACTGTTATTAATGTTATAAGCTGTTAACTTTTGGTGCAAAATGGTGCATTTGTGCGGGAGGTACCAAAAGGGACGTGGCGACTTCGCCCATTTTTCTCGAGTTGATAACGACTAATAAGCTAATACTATGTGTGGAATTTCAAAAGATTCGAATAAGTAGTATAGCAGTTATTAGAGAAACAATATTTCACAACATTTTAACCCTTTGTGGGGGAGGTACTAGAAGGAGTGGACCAATATGGCCCATCTTCGAACTTAGCCGGAGATAGAAAAAAATATTACCACATACCAAATTTGAGGTCAATCGGTTACTCCTTTCGAGAGTTATCGTGCGCACCAGCCAGCGGACAGACAGACAGACAGACGGACGGACATTGCTCATTCGACTTAAAATGACCCAAAACGGATTTCCTCCGAACATACTTGGGGTCTTAGGTCACTCCTTCGACGTGTTACACTTTTTTCCGTAGCAAATGATATATACCCTCGTCACACTAAAGTGAGGGTATAAATATGCCACGTGGGTGTACATTGAGTGATTCAGAACAGATTCAAATAAAAACTCTGTTTGAAACTGGTTCAAATATTAAAACAATATCGGAGAGGATTAAAAGACATAGAAATACGATCACAAACTTTCTGAGAATTATGGTTGTGCCAAACGAAATGGTCGCAAGCCAACTGTTGACGATAGGGGCAAATGGGAAATTCGGCGCTTAGCTTCTTTATAAAACATGAGTCCGGATTTAAATCCGATAAAAAATGTATGGGGCATATTATCCGATGCAGTTTACAATAATGGAAGGCAGTTTGACAATTTAAAATCACTGAAAACT
The DNA here is from genome assembly GCA_963930755.1 of Eudasyphora cyanicolor. Classification (NCBI taxonomy): domain Eukaryota; kingdom Metazoa; phylum Arthropoda; class Insecta; order Diptera; family Muscidae; genus Eudasyphora; species Eudasyphora cyanicolor. Next base: position 264,733,893 of record OZ005735.1, on the reverse strand, counting down.
GCCATTGAAGATGAATGGGCCAAACTGGACGAAGATATCATGCACCGCCTAATTAATTCAATGCCACGACGTATAACTAGTGTACAAATTAACAGTGGAGGTTATACTAATTATTAGCTTACACATATAAAGATTTGTTTTTATGTATTTTGTTAAATATGCTTGAAATAAAATAAAATTTTAATTTTTCACATACATATAATTATTTCTATTGAGAATGATGTGATAACAAAGAACAGCTGCTGGTAACGGTACTATTGAGAGATTAAATTACTAATCTAATGTAACAAAAAAATGTGCAGAGAATCTGTCAACATTTTTGCATTGTTAAATTTTACCGTTAGTCGCATTGTTAAAATCTGGAGACTTAAGCAGCATATGCACATATAGCTATTTCGCTGACTGCACTTGTACAATTCAGTATATTTCTCTTATGGTGAAACGAAATGTTTCTGAAAAATAATATCACCACATCATGTTGCGACATTTTAAAAATTCCCCCTGCACCCACTGCTAATTTCGAATTTTGCATGCGAACAATCGAACAAAAATTGTGCGGTGAGTAAAACCTATACCTACATTATGGCGCAACCATTTGATATTGCATTAAGAATGTACGCTTTCAATTAGGTTTGGTTCTGAAGTTTGCTTTTTGACGGTGCAACACTCCACACCGTGGACTGGGCTGAGTGTGGAAAATGCTATATTTTCGCATTTGCGGAGTGTAATAATTTTACAAACGAAATCAAAACCCGTTCATACGGCTGCACCATTTTTACAAACGAACCTAAAAATTCGGTTTCAGTGTAAAATGTAGAACAAATTTTACATTTTATTGCACAAACGAAATCACCATTGACCGGATCGATATAACTCTAATTGTGATTAACTTCCCCGTGAACTATTGGATATAACCGTAGTATCATTATTCACTAAATTGATTGAATGTCCACCAATATGGAAATGGCCGTTGTTGAAGGCTGGACTGAACTTCTTGTGATAATTTTGACATCTGGAATGAATTTAGCTGATGGGTTTCAGAGCATCGTATTTCATATAACAACTAAGAAAGTTTCAGTCGGGTAAACCGACTAAGGTATACCCTCACTTTGTGAGTAATGTAATATGGAATATTAAACGAATTATTCTGTCAATTTGTATGGGAGGTACCACAATGTTTTTAACAAATACATCTATTTTTCTCTGAATAGTAGATTCTTTAAATACATTGCACTGCGCCGAATTATAAGGGTTTTTTGCACTGGTATATTAACGTTATGAGATTTTAAATTTGGTATGATTTGGCCATTTTGTGTGGGAGGTACAAAAAGGGGCGTGGTGATAACGGCCATTTTTTACAGGGCTATAGGGACTTCAAAAGCGTTACACTGTGCAAAATGTTGTTGCATTTTCGTGCATTGGTACTCATGCTGTGAGCTCTTAACTTTTTGTGCAAAATGGTACCTTTGTGTGGGAGGTACAAAAAGGGGCGTGACAATAGCGCCCATTTTTCACAGTGCAAAAGACACTATAAAAGCATTACACTGTACAAAATTTCAAGTGCTTTTATACACTGGTATTAATGTTATAAGCTGTTATCTTTTGGTGCAAAACGGTACCTTTGTGTAAGAGGTACCAAAAGGGGCGTGAATATGACACCCATTTTTCACTGGACTGTAGGCACTATGAAAGCATTACACTGTACAAAATTTCAAGTATTTTTATGCACTGGTATTAATGTTATAAGCTGTTTACTTTTGGTGCAAAATGGTGCATTTGTGTGGGAGGTACCAAAAGGGGCGTAGCAACATGGCCCATTTTTCTCGAGTTGATAGCGACTAACAAACTAATACTATGTGTGGAATTTCAGAAGATTCGAATACGTATAATATCAGTTATTAAAGAATCAATATTTCACAACATTTTAACCCTTTGTGGGGGAGGTACCAGAAGGAGTGGACCAATATGGCCCATCTTCGAACTTAGCCGGAGATAGAAAAAAATATTACCACGTACCAAATTTGAAGTCAATCGGTTACTCCTTTCGAGAGTTATCGTGCGCACCAGCCAGCAGACAGACAGACACACAGACAGACAGACGGACGGACATTGCTCATTCGACTTAAAATGACCCAAAACGAATATCCGCCGAGCATACTTAGGGTCTTAGATAACTCCTTCGATGTGTTACACTTTTTTTCGTAGCAAATGATATATACCCTCGTCACACTAAAGTGAGGGTATAAATATACATATGTATGCTTTTAGAATTCCTTCTGCTCCTTGGATCTCCTTCTTGGTCAATGTCTAATTTGGTATTTTCTTCTTGGTTTATAGGACTATCGACAGCTTGATTTGGAGTAGATACAATTGGTTCGACGCTTCTATTAAAATCAAGAAAGATATTTCTTCTTCCTTATTCGCCAGTTGTCCCCTGACATGAAATAATGATGAAATGTTTTACTTCGACGAGTAATAACATAAAATATTAAATATTTGTAATTGCAGATTTCTCGGAGTAAAAACGTGACAGCTTCTTTACATTTTTCCTTCCAGCAGATTTAATCCATATGTCCCTCTCACTCCCCGCTACATACGAGTATATTAAATTCTACTAACAAACGTATATCCATACACCCTGTTGATAGAAAGTCCACTTTTAAATCCCTTCAAATCTGTGGACTAATACGAACAGACTTTCTGACTTTCTGACTTTCCGTCGCCCACTTTTTTGTTTGGCAGACGAAAGAGAATCGGACACAGTAGTCGAGTCTTCAAAAGTCTTTACTATTTGTAAACATTTTCGCAAATCCAGAAAGAGTTAAAACGTTCTTAAGTGACTAACCCGTTTAATATCCTTGTTTTATCGCTTGACTTTCCATCTGTTTAAGGTAATCCTAGGCATAGCTAATTATTCCATTGAAGTCAGTCGTCAGTCCGTCGGCCGGTCAGAGATGATAAAGGAAGTGCAACTCAGCTTAGTCTCAACCCTTTCAACAAGTAGCTGAAGCAGTTAAGCTGGTTAAACGCCCCCACGTCAAAGAATCGCAGAGATTGGCTTAAAGCGAATACAGCAGATAAATACTAATCTTTTAACTCTTTAATTCCTGTCCAAAGGATTAAGATCTCACTCACTCCCTCAATTGATTTTGACATGCTTCCTTCCCAGGGTACTATGGCGAAGACAGTCATAGACGGCAGTATCAGTGACATCATTACCCCGAGGTTTTCCGATGGTTAAGGCACAACACGAAGCACACCGGGAACATCAGCCATCGACCAGGATGGCGGTGTTAAGGGTTTTTCTTTTATTATCCTGCTAATCATCGGACATCAAAGGGCTAAACCACACACCCATAAAAAATCTCAACTCGTTCACTCAGCGGACGCACACACACAATTCGTCTGCTGAGCGACAATCCTTTACTTTGCTCACGCCACCACGTTTTATTACTCTTATCCTTTCACTACTCTCAACTCGTTCTTTTACCCGTTTTGTCTACTTCAACAAACCCCTTTGCTTACCTCTTTGTGTCTATTTGTCTGTCTGTCCGTCTGATGGTATGCGTTTTTTTGTCCTCCTCCTTGTTGTTGTTCTTTCGTCCTGCTGTCTTGTCTTGTCCACGCCTTTTGTAAAATCAAAAAGTTAAGGCAACAGGTAGTATAAGTCGATGCTATCTCTGCTTGAATCCTTTGACACATCAATATTTATACGGTTTGAGGTCTTGTCATTTTATTCTCGTAAGGGTTGATGGAGGAAATTGATATTTAATTACATATTGACGTTCACGTATTTTTCAAATTGCATTGGAAGAGCTGCTGCGAAGCGTGGTATACAATATACATATATGTCTAGTTATGTAGGTATGATCCTTACTAGCACTAGTAATGGTGCAGAACTTCACTGTAATTTCGTGTTGTAGCAAAAATTATTTTTATATACTAGTATTTTTTTGCACCTAAAGCATTTTTTGTAGAAGAATTTGGCAGAATCTCATCCAGAAGCTATCTAAAGAGGCAGGAAATCTGCCGGGCGTATATGCATGTATTGTAAAATGATAAACTCCCACGAAAACAATAATTGAAATCCTGTGCAGAATCTCATACAATTGACATAGTTCCAAGAAGAAGTTCTGCCTTCTGTCCATGAACTGGAATGATGGACTTCCTGTAAGATCTAGAAAACAGATGATAGCAATCAGCAAAAATTTTGTAATATAGTCATGGAGTTGTAAATCCATCTTCAATTAGACCTTTTCACAACAGTGGTTTTAGATTACATTAAAAACTTCTTCAATTTTGATCTGGTTTATAAAGTATAGCTAACCGATATACAAAAATATCTAGCAAAGAAATTTCTGTCCGAAGCGATTTGTATTCCATAAAAAGAGCAAATCTTAAGATCACTCTTCCATCGATCCAATGGAACTTATAGTTATATTCCAGATCCGGCTTTCTGGGGAGGACTGACTAATCTCTCAATAAACACTTCTTAAGCTCTTCAGTTCGGATGGGAGACATGACGATCTTGTAAAGCCTTCTTATTAAATATGGATTGTGTCGTTTGTCAGAAAGGCTGACAACTATTGTATCATTCTATAAAGAAAGGCAGCACACCTCTTATTCTCTTACAGTATTTTCTCAATGAACTGAGCTATCCTCTAAAACAAATCATATACCCCAATAAATCGTCGTCCACCTGCGCTCTTCCAAAGGTCTAGCTATAGTGAAGCGATTTCCCTTTAAGGCCAGATATATATACATATATATATACGAGTATTCCTTTGGTTCCAGTGAGGAACAAAAGGCCACAACAAAACTCTTTCAAAGTTTACCTGTTTTGCGCCATCAGTATCACTTCCGCCAAGTCCCTCCAACTGAGCCAACTTCCGCTTCTATTTATATCCTCAAGATATTGACAGGTCTACCCACTTCTTGTGCAGCTTGAGGATTCCACGATATTGCCATTTTTGTTATATCATTATGATCGATCATTTCCTTTCAACTATTTGGATACGGAATGAAGATTGTTCTGATCTTGCCAATAATTCGGCGTTCGAGATAACGCTCGGCCAAAATAGTTTCATTATCTTTGGCAGGGACCGGTTTATGAACAACTGTAGAGCCTGTAGGTCGTTGTCTGAGGTGTTCCATGATTCAGAGCCGTAAGTAGAACGGATTGTACGTTTGATGAGAAAAGGCGAAGTTTGGTTTTTGAGTGGGTTTGGGGAGATTTCCACACTTTGTGGACAGCCCCGAAAGCCTGGTTCGCCCCAATAAATCGTCGTCCAACTGCCCTCTTCCAAAGGAACTCCCAGGTCTAGCTACAGTGAAGCGATTTCCCCTTAAGGCCATACCGAGACTGTCATATACTCGAATATATATACATATACTCATATGGTTCCAGTGAGGAACAAAAGGCTACAACAAAACTCTTTCAAACAACAAAACTCTGTTTTGCGTCATCAGTATCACTTCCGGCCAAGTCGCTCCAACTGAGCCAACTTCCGCTTCTATTTGTCTCCTCAAGATATTGACAGGTATACCACCTTCATGTGCTGCTTGAGGATTTCACGATATTGCCATTTTCGCTATGGTACTATGCGGTCTCCCTATGATATGATCGATCCAATTACATTTCCTTTTAATTATTTAGATACAAATTGATGATTGTCCTGCTCTTGTCCTTAATTCCGTGTTCCAGAGAACGTTCGTCCAAAATAGTATCTATCGCGGGGACCGGTTTATGAAAACCTGTTCAGCCTGTAGGTCGTTGTCTGAGGTGTTCCATGATTCAGAGCCGTGAAGTAGAACTGATTGTGCATTTGATGGGTAATGGCGGAGTTTGGTTTTTAAGTGTATTTGGGGAGATTTCCATACTTTTTGGAGGGCTCCGAAAATCTGGTTCGCCTTTTTGATGCGTTTAACAATATCCTCAAGTAAGCTACCTGTGGACGATATAATGCTACCCAAGTACATACGTGAAAGATTGAACGTCTTCGAGTTCGATATTGTTTATTTTGAACTTGGTTTTTAAGCGTAGAACATTTGTCTTCTAGATGTTTGCGGCGTTGTTCGCAATCTTCTGCACTTCTTGCACTTCAGTTTTGCATCGTCGGCAAAGTCGAGGCCTTCGAGACGTCCAGTCATAGCCCATGTGATACCCATTGTGATTGCTTGCAACATTATAACGTTGAGAACTACATGGAACTCAACGGGGAAAGAACACAACCTTGACGTTCTCCTGTGCTCGCACAAAAATTCCTGCCCAGTAAACGTTCGTGCAGAACTTTCCATGTCGAATCTGGGTATAAGGCTTTTATGAGAACGATGATTTTGCCTGGAAGCTCTTAACATTCGAACGTTTGCCGAATTGCCTGGTAGTGAAGGGTGTCGAAAGCTTTCGCAATTGCAATACGCAATTCCACCGATTGATGAAGCACAATTCATACACCTTTGACGTGGTCGATAAGTTCAAAATCCTGTTTGTTCGGTGCGATGTTCCGATGAAATTACGAAGGACAACCTTACATGAACAATATGAGCAAGAACCTTGTTAACCATCGAAAGAAGAGTGATGCCTTCCGAATTCCGTCTGGTCCCTGTTTTTGGTAGTTTTATGATTACTACAATATTGAGTTTGGGTGATAGTGAAGTCGTCAATGATGGGATGTATGAGCATTGCGCTGATACGTGCGTCATCCTTGGGCAATTTCGGTCGAGGCGATCTCCGATTTGTCGGGACACGTTATACTTATATCAGTTTAGGTGGTATGTTTTTCGCATTGACACCGAAATATTATATTATATTTCCAGTTGACTGTCCACAGATGATCCTTTTCCATCTGCCGGATCTTTTAGCATCTGATCGATTGTTTCCGGATATTTCCTTTGGGATTCTTTATATGTTTCGAGTTCTTTAGTACCCCTTACGCGTGCTTCTGCAGATTGCAGCTTTTCTACGTCGTACTCGTACCGTCTTGTCATAGTTTCCGAGCTTTGTCGGTGAATCGCAGCAATTTTCAAACTTATTTCTCCAATAAGCAAATGGTGGTCAGAAGAGCCATCAGCACAGCACCTCTTCTGTTGCGGACATCCATAGATAAACCATAACCATCTCAAAATGTGTCCTCAACTCAACGCCTTGCCGAGATCCTACTAATGATAAAACTCTCTGGTAACTACATCGAAAGAGGAGGAATCTGAACATTCTGTCTCTTAAAATAGTTCAAAAGAGATTCAACAGAAACCAAGAAACCTCACATGGCGAAGTCCACCCATTTAGAGAAAACTGCCACCCCTGATATATTTATTCTCATCATTCCAGTGTGGAGCACTCCACACCTGATAGTGAGATTGTATAGCATTCCGCAGACTAGTGTGCAATTCGTCTGCCGGTCTCAAACTCAAGGTCTGCCAAAGGCGCCTTTCAGATTCCTCCTCTTTCGTTGCTAGTTAAACTGGTGGACCCCCTTTTAGTACCTTTCATGAGCACTAGAGAGTTTTATCATTAGTAGGATCTCGGTTAGACGTTGAGATTGAAGGTCTGTCCACAGGCTCAATCTGTTCAAGCAGATGTTTAATAAGTGATGATGACTGTTATGGTTCTGTCTTGATTGGAAAAGTTAAAAGAGATGGAGAGATTGCATTCCGAAAAACATGCGAAACTATTTTTGGGCAACTACTGCTTTACAATTCTTCGAGCAATTCGCGGAAGCACTGCCGTCAGCAATGACAAAAGAGTCAACCTCATTCCTTCAGGATATCAAGATTTGTATTATCTCCCTCAAGGCTGTCATAAATAGAGCTTGTGAAATCTTCTTGGTGTCTATATTGGATATCATCGAGAAGAGTGACATTTCCGTTTATCCAAAGAACCTCGTCTTGTTCACGTTTTTCACGGTGACATTCTCCAGCTTGCCAATGTCTGCAACCTTAAACACTCAATATATAATTGAAGAATTGAGCGCCCCAGTAGGTGAGTTGGTAGCGTGCTCGCTTATGAGTTTGGGGGTCGTGGGTTCGATTCCCACCAGAGGCTCTGATCTGTCGCTGCAAAATCTAGCCTCATGGTCTTTGTTATCCGGCTTCCTTGGACCATAAAATTAGAATATAAATTGACTTTGTATTGTAATTCATATAAATAAATAAATAAATAATTGAAGAATTGAAAAAAATTTCTTTGGAGTCAGTTGCCTCAGTTGAAATGCTAAGTTGCACCTTTATCAGAAAGGAGCAATGCCTTGAGTAAAAGGTCTACACATGAAATCTCGCACAAGAATCCTACTCCTCACGGATCCAACAGAATCCTATTCCTCACGGAGTAATATTGTTATGAAAGTAATATTTTTAAATGCACCCGATAAAATTAATTTTCAATTATGATTAGCTTAGAAATAGCGAGGGAGTGTGTGGTAGAACCTTCTCCCGAATCCAATCTTAGTGCAGTACAGTTGTTCTGCCAAACGCTTACTCAACTCAACAGGATTCCTGGAATTCGGTTGCATAAAAAACAGCATGCTCCGTGTATTACTCAACACAAGATTCTCACTAAACCGAAAAACATTAAAAAGTTGCGTAAAAATTAGCTAATGTCCTTCTGATTCTGCAAGGGCTTCCAACTGAGGGAAAAAACCGCGTGCTGCACAGTTTGCCATAAAAAAATTGCCAAATATTGCATAAAAAACGCAAGACAGCCAAACATTTTTTTACAATTTCTGTGAATCCTTTAAGATGTCGTAATAGCCAAGCTAACGTATTATTAAAACAAACAGCAAAACATTTAGTAAAAACTCATTTGGACCTTTTTTACAGAAACAAAAAACGCAGGACACTAAGCAGCAACAAACAACTACAACGTCAACTAAATGCTTATTATCCTTTTGTCTTCAAACCGTGGAAACTGAAAGGTTTGCAAATGATCATCATCGTTGTCACTGCATTTCCATCCCTTCGCTTCCTTCACCCCCTTTTGCCAGCACGTCACTCTTCGCTTCCTCGGCCATAAGCCTTGGCGAATCCTTTGCAAAGGGATTTTATTGCTTTATGTAGGGTTATTTGCAATGCTGAAGACGTCTGGGCACAGGTACGCAAGTCTGTGCGCGATGAGAGATTTTATGATTTTACAAAGAAAGAGTTTTCCTCGGATCCTTTGTATACCCTTGACAACCAAACGTGTGCTGCTGCTGTTGTTTCTGCAACAGGCACTCACTCAGGATAACTCGTAGATCGTAGTAGCAATACAGCAACACCAAGAACAACAACCAACATAGGGTTGTAGACGAAGGATTTGTGTAGGGTTTTATGACTTCAGCCAATGACAGTCAGTCAAAATAATCGCTAGAAAGTCAGCGACAGCAGAGAGAAGAAGCGTGTTCAAAAGAGTTTTTACATTTCCGGGAAAATAGAGTTAAATGCTGTGCGAGAGAGTTGTATGTATTTGTTGGGAACGGGGAAAGAAAGAGTTGCCAAAGCTATGCAACACCAGAGGGCGTTGTTTAAAATGAGATGAGAGAGATAAAAGAGAGAGGGAGAGCACAACTAATAGTTATGTAGAGAAATTGCATATAAGCCTTATATTATAATATATTATAAGGGAAAGAAAACAAGTAAGAAAGTTTCAGTCGGGTAAACCGACTAAGGTATACCCTCACTTTGTGAGTAATATAATATATAACATTACACCAATAAATCTGTCAATTTGTGTGGGAGGTACCAGAAGGGGTTTTCCAAATACACATATTTTTCGGTAAACAGTACATTCTTAAATACATTGCATTGTGCTGAACTATAAGCGTTTATGTGCACTGCTATATTAAAGTTACGAGCTATGTAATTTTGGTATGATTTGGTCATTTTGTGTGGGAGGTACAAAAAGGGGCGGGGTGATAACGCCCACTTTTTACAGGACTATAGGCACTATAACAGCATTACACTGTACAAAATTTCAAGTATTTGTATGCACTGGTATTAAAGTTACAAGCCGTTTACTTTTGGTACGAAACGGTCCATTTGTGTGGGATGTACCAAAAGGGGCTGTACAATAATGCCCATTTTTTACCGGACTATAGGCGCTACAAAAACATTATACTGTAGAAAATTTCAAGCATTTTTATGCACTTGTATTAACGTTATAAGCAGTTAAATTTTGATGCAAAATGGTCCATTTGTGTGGGAGGTACCAAAAGGGGCATGCCAACTTCACTCATTTTTCTCGAGTTAATAGCGACTAATATACTAATATTATGTGCAGAATTTCAAAAGATTCGAATAAGTAGTATAGAAGTTATTAAAGAATCAATATTTCACTAAATGTTAACCCTTTGTGTGGGAGGTACCAGAAGGAGTAGACCAATATGGCCCATCTTCGAACTCATCCGGAGATAGATCAAAATATTACCACATACCAAATTTGAAGTCAATCGGTTAATCCTTTCGAGAGTTATCGTGCGCACCAGCAAGCAGACACACAGACAGACAGGCAGACAGACAGACAGACAGACAGACAGACAGACAGACAGACAGACGGACGGACATTGCTCATTCGACTTAAAATGACCCAAAACGGATTTCCTCCGAACATACTTAGGGTCTTAGATCACTCCTTCGATGTGTTACACTTTTTTCCGTAGCAAATGATATATACCCTCGTCACACTAAAGTGAGGGTATAAAGAGAGTTTACAAATGAGTTTTGTCATTCTCTATTTTGATTAACAAGTACAGGGTGATACAAATTTATTTTTCTTCTGAAAAAAACAAAAACATTAACTACTAAACTCAAATTTCCGGCATATTATTGGAATATTTAAAATACCAAACATACCCATTAAATTATGCAACAAAAAATTTTTTGTGTCCGAGATCTAAAAACTTTTTTTAATAGATTGATGAGACATACTATTTTATGAAGCCAAAACAATTTTTTTTTATTATAAAGTTAATTTTAAAAAAAAATTTCTAAAATTCCATTTTCATGGAAGTTACCTTTAGTATTTGAAGTACATATAAGCTCGATAAAGCCGGTATACCATTTAAATTAAAGGAAATTATAAGGGCTAGAAATCCTGAAAACATATGTTTATCGCAGAAACGGAAGTTAAACAACTGTACATAAAACAATTAGAAAAAATTTGATTGAAATAATTTTTTGTTGGCAAGAAAAAATATATAAAAAAGTGAAAAAATATCGTAAAAAAGTGTTCTTCCATTTCTTCAAAGCTATCATCCTAACGAAGAAAACAATGTCTATTTGCAAAATATCTATGGATAAATGTATAAACTATGACCCATATTGTAAAAATAGGAAAATTCAAAAAATAATTTTTCATATTTTTTATTTTGGGCAATTTTGTTTGGGAGGTAGCCAAAGGGGCGTGGCAAAAACGCCCATTTGCTAATATACTATGGGTGCTACAAAAACATTACACTGTACAAAATTTCAGGTATTTGTATGTGCAGGAAACAAAATGGTTCATTTGTATGGGAGGTATCAAAATGGGCGTGGCAACGCCCATTTTTCACGGGACTGTAGATGCTATAAAAGCATTACACTTCACAAAATTTCAAGTATTTATATGGACTGGAGTCAAAGTTATAAGCCGTAACCTTTTTGTGCAAAATGGTTCATTTGTATCGGAGGTATCAAAAGGGGCGTGGCAACTTCGCCCAATTTTCTCAAGATGATAGCGCCCAGAAACTATTACTATGTTTGAAATTATCAAAGATTCTGAATAGTAGTATAGAAGTTATGAGATAATCAATATTTCACTAAATTTTTACCCTTTGTGGGGGAGGTACTCGACGGAGTGGACCAACATAGTTCAACTTTGACATTAGTCTGTGATAGAACAAATATTGACACATCCTTTTTCATCTTATTTATCTTTTTATACAGGATTAAAGTGACACATATCGATAGTTTTCAATTTTGAGTTAGGACGGTCTTGAAGTAAGTGAGCGATATATTCCATCTGGTACTCGTATACACAGTGTGGTATGAAGTCTGGTTAAAATAAATGATCCATATGGTATAGAGTATACGACTACTGTGGTATACAGTATCACTATCTGATTGGAGAGTGTATATGACCCATCTTGTAGAGAGTATATGTATTTCCCACCTGGTATAGACTATACGACTGTTCTGGTATAGAGTATCACTATCTGGTTGGAGAGTGTATATCCCATCTGGTATAGACTATATGATCCACCTGTTACAGAGTATATGGCCAATCTGCTATTGAGTATATGATGCATCTGTTATAGAGTATATAATCGATCTGCTATGGAGCACATGACCCATCGTGTATAGAGTATAGGCTCTATTTGGTTGAGAGTATATGACCCATTTGATATTGGCTATATGGCCCATCTGGTATAGACATATGAACCATATGGTCTAGAGTATATGATCCATCTGGTATAGAGTATATGTTCATCTGGTATTGAGTGTAGAGCCCCTCTGGTATATACTATATGACCCAAATGGTATAGAGTATGGAACCCCTCTGGTATAGACTATAAAACCCATCTGGTATAGAGTACATGACTCTTCTGGTATAGAGTATATGTTTTATAATATAGAGTATACGACCCATCCTATATAGATTGTTGGACCCATCTGGTATAGTGTATATGACCTATCTGGTATCGAGTATATTACTATATCACAGAGGGGTAGAGAGTATACGACCCATCTTGTAGAGAGTATGTGATCCAACTGGTATAAAGTATATGACGCATCAGGAATAGAGATATGACCCATCAGGAATAGAGATATGACCCATCTGGTATGGAGTATATGATCGATCTGGTATAGATTATTGGACCCATCTGATAGAGAGTATATGACCCATCTGGTATAGAGTATACGTCCCATCTGGTACAGAGTATTTGTCCCATCTGGTATAGAATATAGGATCCATCTTGTCTAGAGTATATTACCAATCTGCTATAGAGAATACAACTCATCTGTAATCCATCAGGTGTAGAGCCATCGGATGTAGAATCACCTAGTGGTCTATGACGCAGCTACTTGATCAAACTGGTCGGTATATAACTATGGAGTATATTACCCAATTGTTAGATCACGGTTATATAAATGCTCCAGTTGGTAGGTTAAGATAGAGTTAACAAGTAAGAAAGTTCAGTCGGGTAAACCGAGGGTGACAGGATTCCCTCACCTTGAGTCCCAAAAATATCAGTAAATTTATTTATTTTTTTTTATTATTATCAATTTAAATTGAATTTAATAACTTTAAAGTATGTACTGGTATTAAAGTTAAAAGCTGTTAACTTTAGGCACAAAAATGTCCAATTGTGTGGCAGGTAGCAAAGGGGCGTACCAATAACGCCCATTTTTCTCTGGACTCTTGGTATTACTCGTATACAAGTACTGTAAGTATTTATATGCACTGGTATTAAAGTTATAAGCTGTTAAATTTTGGTGTAAAATGGTTCATTTGTGTGGGAGATACCAAACGGGGCGTGGCAACTTCGTCCATTTTTCTCAAGGTAAAAGTGACTAATAAACTAATATAGGCTGATCCTAGTAGAGATACTTTTTTCAATAGCCTTTTTTTGACAGATCACGTGTGAGTCGTGTCATGCTGTCATGTTATTTTTGTTAAGTATTGTTTGGCATTTCATCCTGGAAAGACTTACGCCTGAACAACGTTTACAAATTATTCAGTTATATTATCAAAATAATAGTTCGCCAATTGCGCTAAGTCCATTTTTTTAAATCCAACAAAACACTTTCCAGTCCACTTACGACCTTGACACCCATGAGCAATATTTTAGCTCTCGTTAAGAGCTTTATTTTTGCCATTGACCGATTCCCGATCCGACGTACCGGAATCATCGGTCCATATTTCTTCAAAAATGATGCCGGTGAGAACGTAACCGTCAATGGCGACCGTTATCCTGCCATGATAACCGACTATTTGATGCCTGAAATTGAAGCTCGTGATCTCGGCGACAGATAATTTCACGTTTTGGGCCGGTAGATTGGCCACCAAGCCATCGTGTGATATCACACCGTTAGACTTTTTCCTGTGGGGATATGTAAAGTCTAAAGTTTATGCGGACAAACCCGCTTCGATTCAGGCCTTGGAGCAAAACATGACGCCCTGACGTCATTCGCCAGTTACCAGTCGAAATGCTAGAACGAGTCATCGAAAATTGGACTCAACGGATGGACCATCTGAGACGTAGCCGCGGCCAACATTTGATAAACATAATCTTCAAAAAATAAATGACAAAGAATGTTCTATCAAATGATAATAAAAATTCGCCATTCAATTTGAATTTTCTGTGTTTTTTTTTCTTTAAAAAAGTAGGGAACCTCGAAATAGATCACCCTATATTATGTGTATAATTTCGGAGGATTCAAATAAGTAGTACAAAAGTTATTAAAAAATCAATATTTCACTAAATGTTAACCCTTTGTGGGGGAGGAATGGACCAATATGGCCCATCTTCGAACATAGTCGGAGATAGAAGAAAATATTACCACATACCAAATTTGAAGTGAATCGGTTCCTCCTTTCGAGAGTTATCGTGCGCGCCAGCCAGCAGACAGACAGACAGACGGACTGACATTGCTAATTCGACTTAGGGTCTTAAGACACTACTTCAATGTGTTACACTTTTGGCTTGTAGCAAATGATATATACCCTCCTCTCTACGGTGAGGGGATAATGACCCAATTCATAGATTACAAAAGAATACAAAAGGCATCTAATAGTCTATACTGGTCGTCTACAGAAGAGAAGATGAGCAATAAGTCGTCTAGGGAGACTAATGGTTGTCTACAATAAAGTCGATTAACGAACTAGTCGTCTAGGTAGGTGTAGGTGACCCCCCTGGTTATCTAAGATAGAGTAGATGAGCTAACTACTCGTTTAAGATAAAGTAGAAGAACCAAATGGTCCTCTACGATAGAGTATGTAAAAGTTTGGATGTTTGAGGTAATGTAAGTGACTCAATGTGATGTCTACAATACTACAAATTGTCTATAGTTGACCAAAGATGACGACTTAGCTTTAGTTGTGACTTCGACTGGTCATATTTATTTACAAAGGGTCATTAAGCGGGTCCTGTCTTTATATGTTAATAAACCAAAGTTTGTATAAGATATCATCGAATTTTATTCGTTTCGATTCAAAGGTTTGTCGATGCCAATATGTATGGAATATAACAGCGTGCAAATGTCCGTCGCGGCTTCGCAACGTGGCGCGCATCCGAAATGTCAAATTTATCATGGATCTGGCGCATAAATCAGGCTGAATTTCACCGATTGTAAGGGTTATCTTGGCTTTGAGGACCGTTATGGATTGTGGTTTTTTCGCATAGAACTGAGACTTGTGCAGAATGTCCAATGTGGAATGAGCTATGTGGCACGTAGCGCCGTCAACACACATGTCGTTGGTGTCCATATCATCAAATACAGTGGGTAATTATTAAACCTATAGCGCTAGACATTGTCGGCCAACGTCGTTCTCAATGAAAAATGAAACGATGACGTCGCCAGAAAAAATTCACACCAAACAGCGAATTTTTCGGGATGCATTGGTCTCATTCGGATACATAACATCGGTGGATTGGTATCATCCCAAATTCGACAATTATGTTTGTTGACGTACGCATTTATTAGAAATAGGCCTCGTCGCAGTAGCGCGGAACGTTGTCCGAACAATATGACCGCTGTCAAATGTCAAAGTTCGGAAGTCCATTTTGGAAGACCATTTATTTGTAACACCTTGAAATGTCGGAGTCAGAAATGGACGATATAAACATTTGGAAAACGAATTATAACTTGCATTGCTAAAATAGTTATAAACTTTGTATTTCCCCCTGGATTATCTTCAAAGATGCTTTGGTTTATTCGTTAGCTTCTTAGAAATTAATGAAAAGGATGTTAGACAAATCTATTTCTAATCTTCATACATTTCTTTCATGTTCTTTAGAAACAATTGCAGAATAAAATAAAATGATAAACATTTAACACAGCTTAAGTATTGTATAGAGTTATTGACACAAATTTGAGAGAGAAACTCCAAGATCTACCGAGAGAGACAAAAATATTAACGAGATATCCTAAAAGAGGTAGAGAGAGCATTTCGACAAAGAGACAGTTAAACCCCTTCCGCTTTATTACCCATACGTGACCTGATTTTTCTCACTCTCGTGTGTAATTGTTCCAGCGAAAAAGGATGCATAACAAAGGAAGCAATTGCAACTACAACGGACAGAAGAGGTAAACTGCTGTTATTCTTTTTTATTATTACCCAAAACTGGTGACATTTTCGCTATTGTTCCGCTGCTCATTTCGCGGAATCCGCTGACAAGGGAAACCTTGAAATTGCCGGTAATTTGGTAACGCCAATTTAACTTTATATTAGCACATTCTAAGTTGACAGGAAATTACATGCGTATGTCTCGTCATAACGCCCGGAGATGTCAACTGAAAGTAATTACTTACTTTGAACCCATTGTACAACCCCTTGTCTCTCTCTCGCTCTCACACACAGTAAAATTGAATGCAGTCTTACTCTCTCCTTGCCAACTAGAAGATTTAGACTAATCCTTTTTGCTAAGCCCTTCATTTGCAAGGCTAAGCCTTTTTAATCCTTTCTAAGTCGCGCTAAGGCAAACAAAGTGGGCGTATTGTTTGAATATGAAATCAAAATATTTACAAATTTTATTTAACTTTGTTCGCGCTCACTCCTAAGTGGCCATTCCACAGAATTGTGAAAATGTCCTTGAGAGCATGAATCATTTCCCTGATCTCTGCTGACTTGGTAATCTTACACACTAACATGCAATCCTTTTTCAAGTTATTTTTTATGGCTCACCGCTATGCAATCCTTTTTTACTCGTCTTTTTGTGTGTTTCTGACACACCTCTATGCAATCCTTTTTTTGTTGTTTTTTTTTGGAAAGCAAAAGGATTTTTTATGCCTTATGACATAGCTAGACAATCCTTTGCTTGTGCTGCTTCAGTTGCAAAAGGATATGTTTATGACACGCGTCCTTGCAAAATCCTTTCTTTTTGTGTTGTGGTAATTGTAAAAAAAGGATATTGTCATTGTCTTTGAGTTTTTTTTAGTAAATCATTCATATTTTTTTGTGTCGCTTCTTTAGACTGCTTCGAATTTTTAGAAGAAATTCAGTTTTAGGGATCAAAAAGGATTATTGTTTATGACTTTGAAAGGCTTTTGGTTTTTTACTATCCTTTTTTTTAGCACATCTTCTCTATTTTTTTATGATTTCTTGGGAAGTTTTATACCCATTCGCGTTGGAATTCCTGGAATTAGAGAAGGAGTTGAAAAGGATTAACGCGAAGGAGTAGAAAAGGATTAAATTGACTTTTTAAAAAGTCAATTTTTTGTGTTAAATTGCTTTATTTGGTTTTTGTTATTTTTCTCATATTCCCAGAAGGATGATTATTATTTATGATGTTTTGGCTAAAAGTTAAATGATGTCTGTTGACTTTTAGCCACATTATTATTAAAAAAATAATAATGAGAATTCCTGCTGTTCTGTCAAACGTCTTCGGGGAAATGTTTCCTCTTAAGAAATAATTTAGGTGCTGAAAATTTCCAGAAATTTTAGAGCTGTTATTACATATGTATTTATAATATCGGTAATGTTCCTTTTTTAAAAAAATAATGAATATATCTGCTGTTGACTCTAGAAGAAGGTAGACTCAGTGTTCGATTCTAATATAGACGAAGACCTCAATCGTTGACTCCAGGATAGAGGAAGATCTCTTAGCTTGACTTTGATTAAGAAAAATATCTCAATGTTCGACTCTAGGATAGTGGACGACGTCTATGGTCGACTACAGGATAAAGGCAAACATCTGTGCTCGACTCTAGAAGATATCGACTCAAGAATAGTGGAAGATCTCTTTGATAGACTCTATAGATAAAAACATCTACAGTCGACTCCGAAATAGATTAAGACCTCTGAACCTCTGAGGAGACAACGCCTTTTGATAGACTCTAGGATGAAGGAAAAACTCTGCAATAGTCTTTAGGATGGGAGAAAAATTCCGCAGACAAGTCCGAATAAGGAAAGACCACAAGTCTAGAATAGTTAAAGACCTCTATCTAGAATACAGGAAGTCCTCTGTGGTCAACTATAAGACAAAGTAATATTTCTGCAATAGACTCTCGGATGAGAACTCCTCAATAGTCGACTCTATGGTAGACCAAGACCTCTGCGCTCGACTCCAGGACCACTTTCGTCGACTCTAAGAAAGAGAAAGAACTCTGTGGTCGACTCTAGGATAGATTAAGACCTCTATGGTCGGCTCCAGAAAAACGGATGAGCTCTATGGTCGACTCAATGATGGAGAACGACATCGTGTTCGACTCTAGGATAAAGCATGACCTCTAGGCCAACTCTATGATAAAGGAAGACTTCGGTGGTCGACTATATGATGGAGGAAGACCTCTGTTGTCGACTCTATGATGGATGAAGACCTCTGTGGTTGGCTCTAAGATAGACGAAGGCCTCTGTGGCTGACTTTAGGACAGATGAAGGGCAACTTTAGACATCTTTGATCGACTCTATGATAGAGCAAGACCTCTATCTGACTCTAGGATAGAGAAATACATCTGTGGCTGACTCTATGATAGAGGAAGACCCCAACAATCGACTCTAGGTTAGATGAAGACAACTGTGATTGACTCTAGAATGGAGATCTTTATCATCTTAAATACATGATCGACTCTATGATACAGGAAGTCCTCTGTGGTCAACTTTAGGATAAAGCAAGACAAACAAGACCTTTATTTTCGGCTTTTTGATAGAGGAAGCCCTCTATGGGCTACTCTAGTATAGAAGAATACGTCTGTGGTCAACTCTAAGATAGAGCAAGACATCTGTGGTCGACACGAGGGAAGATAGCAAGACTTATAGGATAGTGTTGGAATGTAGGATAGATAAATGCCTCTGTGGTCGACTCTAAAATAGAGGAAGTTCGATGTGGTCAATGCTAGGAAAACGGAACATCGCTGTGGTCCACTCAAATATGACTGTAGAATATATAAAGACGTCCTTAGTCGTCTCTAGAATAGATGAATACTTCTGTGTTGACCATATGATAGATGAAAATATCTGTGTTCGACTCTTGGATACATGATGCCGTCTGTGCTCGATTATTCTATAAACGAAGACCTCTGTGCTTGTCTCTAAAGACATCTGTGGTCGATTGTAGGATATATAAAGACCTCTTGTGGTCGACTCTAAGATAGATAAGGACTTTTACGGTCGACTTTAGAATACATAAATAATTCGTGGTCGACTGTAGGATAGAGGAAGACCTCTGTAGTCGACTCTAGGATAAAGCAAAACCTCTGGGATAGTGGTGGATTGAAAGATGGAGAAATACATCTGTGGTCGACTCTAGGATAGAGGGGGTTCGATGTTTTAGATCTAGGAAATCGGAACACAGCTGTGGTATACTCTAATATGAAGTAAGACATCTCTGGTCGACTGTAGGAAGGATAGATAAATACGTCTGTGGTCCACTTTAAGATAGACGAAGACATCTGTGGCTGACTTTAGAATAGACGAAGACCTCTGTGTTCGGCTCTTGGATCGAGCAAGACTTCTATGGTCGACTCTGGGACATAGGAAACCCTCTGTGACTAGCTCTGGGATCGAGCAAGACTTCCCTGGACAACTCTATGATAGAGGAAGAACTCTGTGGTCGACTCTAAAGATAGACGAAGACCTCTGTGGCTGACTTTAGGATAGAGAAAGGCATCTGTGGCTGACTTTAATATAGAAAAGGGCGTCTGTGTTCGACTATAGGACAGAGTAAGATCTATGTGGTAGACTCTAGGATGGAGGAAGGCC
This sequence comes from Eudasyphora cyanicolor, assembly GCA_963930755.1. Lineage (NCBI taxonomy): Eukaryota > Metazoa > Arthropoda > Insecta > Diptera > Muscidae > Eudasyphora > Eudasyphora cyanicolor. The sequence continues at coordinate 264,714,020 of OZ005735.1, read as the reverse complement.
TCAATAATCGACTTTAGATGAAGACATCTGTGATCGACTCTAGGATAGAGAAAGACCTCTATCGTTGATTCTAAGAAAGTGGAAGGAATCTGTAGTTGGCTCTAAGATAGACAAAGACTTACATACATGGTCGTCTGTATAAGAGAGGAAGACCTCTGTGGTCAACTCTAGGATAAAGCAAGACCTATATGTTCGAGTCTAGGATACAGCAAGGACTTAATAGACGATTTTATAAGAGAGGAAGACCTCTATAGGTTAGAAGAATATGTCTGTGGTCAACTCTAGGATAGAGGAAGACATCTGTGGTCGGCTGTATAATAGATGAAGAACTCTGTGGTCAACTCTAGGATAGATGCAGACCTCTGCTGTAGACTCTAAAACACAGAAATACTTTGGGTTGACTGTAGGGTAGAGGAAGACCTCTTTATTCGACTCTAGGATAGAGCAGACCTCTGGGATAGTGGTGGACTTTAGGATAGAGCAATTCATCTGTGGTCGACTCTAGGTTAGAGGAAGTTCGATGTGGTCAAGTCTAGCAAAATGAAACACCGCAGTGGTCCACTAGACTGTAGGGTATATGAAGACGTCTGCAGTCGACTCCAGGATAGTCTAGCACATCTGTGGTTAGCTCTAGCAAAGATGGACACTTCTATGTGCGACTCTTGGATATATTGAGCCGTCTGTGCTCGGCTCTTCAATAGAGAAAGACCTCTATCCTCTATCTAGTTAATAGATAGTGGATAAAGGGAGATCTATGTATGTCGTTAAAAACCGGACGGGGGAAGATATATGTGATCTACTTTAGGCTAAAGAAATACTTCTATGGTGTATCATAGAAAAAATATACTTGAAGATGAATTTTCATTTTAAAAATAAATATTAGCCAAGACACAAACCACCATATATTAGCAGAGTGCTGTCGTAGGGCTAACAGAGCACTGTTAAAATGTTACCAGTGATATTATATTTACAAAAATTCGAATTTGAGCAAATCTGAGTAATTATTTTAGTACAATATGATGTAAAAAACAAGTAAGAAAGTTTCAGTCGGGTAAACCGACTAAGGTATACCCTCTCTTTGTGAGTAATGTAATATTGAATATTACACAAATTATTCTGTCAATTTTTGTGGGAGGTACCAGAAGGGGTTTAAAAAATATACCTATATTTCGCTGAACAGTAAATACTTTAAATACATTGCACTGTGCCGAATTGTAACCGTTTATATGGACGTTGAGATATTAAATTGTGGTATAATTTGGCCATTTTGTGTGGGAGGTACAAAAAGGGGCGTGGTGATAACGCTCATTTTTCACTGGACTATAGGCATTATAAAAGCATTACACTGTACACAATTTCAAGTAATTGTATACACTGGTATTAATGTTATAAACTGTTAACTTTTGGTGCAAAATGGTGCATTTGTGTGGGAGGTACCAAAAGGGGCGCGGCACTAACGCCCATTTTTCACTGGACTGTAGGCAATATAAAAGCATTACACTGTACAAAATTTCAAGTATTTCTAAACACTGGTATTAATGTTATAAGCTTTTAACTTTTAGTGCAAAATGGTGCATTTGTGTGGGAGATACCAAAACGGGCGTGGCAATTTCGCCCATTTTCCTCGAGTTGATAGCGACTAACAAACTAATACTATGTGTGGAATTTCAGAAGATTCGAATACGTATAATAGCAGTTATTAAAGAATCAATATTTCACAACATTTTAACCCTTTGTGGGGGGGGGGGGGGGGGGGTTACCAGAAGGACTGGACCAATATGGCCCATCTTCGAACTTAGCCGGATATAGAAAAAAATATTACCACATACCAAATTTGAGGTCAATCGGTTACTCCTTTCGAGAGTTATCGTGCGCACCAGCCAGCAGACAGACAGACAGACAGACGGACAGACAGACAGACAGACGGACAGACAGACGGACGGACAATGCTCATTCGACTTAAAATGACCCAAAACGGATTTCCGCCGAACATACTTGGGGTCTTAGGTCACTCCTTCGATGTGTTACACTTTTTATACCCTCACTTTAGTGTGACGAGGGTATATATCATTTGCTACGGAAAAAAGTGTAACACATCGAAGGAGTGATCTAAGACCCTAAGTATGTTCGGAGGAAATCCGTTTTGGGTCATTTTAAGTCGAATGAGCAATGTCCGTCCGTCTGTCTGTCTGTCTGCTGGCTGGTGCGCACGATAACTCTCGAAAGGATTAACCGATTGACTTCAAATTTGGTATGTGGTAATATTTTGATCTGTCTCCGGATGAGTTCGAAGATGGGCCATATTGGTCTACTCCTTCTGGTACCTCACACACAAAGGGTTAAAATTTAGTGAAATATTGATTCTTTAATAACTTCTATACTACTTATTCGAATCTTTTGAAATTCTGCACATAATATTAGTATGTATATTAGTCGCTATTAACTCGAGAAAAATGAGTGAAGTTGGCAAGCCCCTTTTGGTACCTCCCACACAAATGGACCATCTTGCATCAAAATTTAACTGCTTATAACGTTAATACAAGTGCATAAAAATGCTTGAAATTTTCTACAGTATAATGTTTTTGTAGCGCCTATAGTCCGGTAAAAAATGGGCATTATTGTACAGCCCCTTTTGGTACCTCCCACACAAATGGACCGTTTCGTACCAAAAGTAAACGGCTTGTAACTTTAATACCAGTGCATACAAATACTTGAAATTTTGTACAGTGTAATGCTGTTATAGTGCCTATAGTCCTGTAAAAAGTGGGCGTTATCACCCCGCCCCTTTTTGTACTTCCCACCAAAATTACATAGCTCATAACTTTAATATACCAGTGCACATAAACGCTTATAGTTCAGCACAATGCAATCTAGTTAAGAATGTACTGTTTACCGAAAAATTTATTGGTGTAATGTTATATATTACATTACTCACAAAGTGAGGGTATACCTTAGTCGGTTTACCCGACTGAAACTTTCTTACTTGTTTCCGTAGCAAATGATATATACCCTCGTCACACTAAAGTGAGGGTATAAAAATTAAAAAAGTCTAACATTATGAAATATCACAAACACTATTTCACATGTTAATATTGCTATGTAGCCCCATTTAAGACATTTAAAATTTTACAGAGTTTTTATCATTTTACAAGAGACAGTTAGTCGATTTATCACATTTTGCAAATTTAAACAAAGTTTGATTAAAACATCACTGCGTTCGTGAGTTATAGTACCCACCCCGCTGACGGGCATAGATCAACTGACATAAATAGTCACAAAACTATTACATGGAGTCGGCCCTAACTCACCCTTTCGATGTGTACACTTGTTTACATAAATATACCCTTCTCCCCATAAGGTGACGATATAAATATTGTCATTTTAGAAAATCGCGACCAACTAAGCCAGTTCTTCTATTTAAGCTATGGTTTAGATTTTTGTCGATTTTAATCAGCACATACAGGTTGGACCAAAATGACCGAAGGGGTTTGAGTTCATTATAACCTTGAATTTAAGACATAGTTATTATTTTTTTTTCAATACAATAATATTTTTTTTTTGGACACGTTGTGTACCGTTCCATTTTTTTCAAAATACTGAAAAAAATTAAAAAAAAATATTTTAAAAAATTTATGAGGAATTGAAACCCCTTAGGTCACTTTGGGCCACCGTGTAAAGTATATATACAGGAAAAAAATAGTCACCACTAATATACTGTATTTAGAAAAAATAATAAAAAGTTATAATGAACTCAAACCCCTTCGGTCATTTTGGGCCAACCTGTATAAAAACAATAGATTTTGACCAAATATCAACATCGACTCCTGGAGCAGATATTACACCAAAACAGCGACTATTTTCAAAAAAATGGGTCAAAACACATCACAACATTCCACAGTTAACTACGGCGACGAAGCACAAACGACCTTGTGCTTGCATGTTTTTTCCCATAAAAAAGACAATCCTTTTTTCGAAAGGATTGCTTGGTTTTATGACACGCGACCTTGCAGATCCTTTGCCGGCGGTAATGTTCGAACACACATGTGAAGGGAGTATTAGTGTGTGTGTGTGTGTGTATTTTGGTGTTTTTTGCGAAAGTCATTCATATGCCTCTGATCTGCTTCGCTTTTTTAAAAGAAATTCAGTTTTAAGGATCAAAAAGGATTGACATACGAAAGGCTTATTTTTTATGGTTGTTTTTTAACCTTATTCTGTTTTATGGTTTCTTTGGAATTTTCATAATTTTTTAACGAAGAGTTTCTAAGAATTCCAGAAAGTGTTGTAAAGGATTAAATTGACATTTAGAAATGCTGTTTTTTTACGAAATTACTTTATTTTTTATGATTTCTTTTTTATAAAATTCTAGGAAGGCCATTTATGATGGTGTTTTTTTTTTAGCGAAAAGTTGACTTTAGTGACTTTTGGCCGCAGTATGATTATAAAATAATGAGATATCCTGTTGTTAAAGAGTTAGACAATTTTTTTTTTCGATTTTAGGCAGACACGTTTTACGAGTAATAAATATAATACGATAGTTCTGGGAAATTTTTATTTTCTAGACATGGTTCTGTGAAAGGCAAGGAATTCAAATAAATAACCACTCACGTAAATATTTAGTTATAACATCGGCAATTCTGTGCTGGTACTCCCATATGTTTAGTTTTGAACGTGAGTTGATTAAATATAGTACTTTTAATTCTTATAATCTTAATTTTCCTCCCGTTCAGTAGGTTCGAAGATTTTTAAAAACTTATTTAAAATTAATACTTTTTTAAAGAATATTATTTTTTTCAACTACGTCCTTCATCAAAAAGACACCTTCAAAGAAAACATAAGAACAATACCGGTAATTTGATAAAATTTCTTATACAACCCCCAAACTCATCTATAGTGTATTTTATATAGTTCTACTTTAAAAAAATATAATAGACAACAATCGTCGAACCTACCCTGAGACTATTTAATATTGTCCCAGGGAGCTTATATGGGTGCTACATATAAAGAGTTTTCCAATAGGGATGATATGATTTTGAAGTGACGCTTCGGCCATCTGTAATATGTCATGAACTGTCATTTGTTATACCCTACACCACACTGTGGTACAGGGTATTATAAGTTTGTTTCACGGCAGATGTTTGTAACACCTGAAAATTACACAGCTAGACCCACCTTAAAGTATACCGATCGAAAATCGGTTAAGATTTAGCTATAGCTCCCATATATATGTTTCGTCCGATTTTGCTCTTTAGTCCTGTAGAAGCTGTATTTTACATCCAATCATTTTGAAATTTAGAATAGTAGTGTTTGTTGATCCATGAACCAACACTACCGAATTTGAAGAAAATCGGTTAAGATTTAGCTATAGCTCCCATATATATGTTTCGTCCGATTTGGCCCTTTAGTCCTATAGAAGCTGTATTTTACATCCGATCGTTTTGAAATTTAGAATGGTAAAGTTTCTTGATATATGAACCAACATTGCCGAATTTGAAGAAAATCGGTTAAGATTTAGCTATAGCTCCCATATATATGTTTCGTCCGATTTGGCCATTTAGTCCTATAAAAGCTGTATTTTACATCCAATCATTTTGAAATTTAGAATAGTAGTGTTTGTTGATCCATGAACCAACACTACCGAATTTGAAGAAAATCGGTTAAGATTTAGCTATAGCTCCCATATATATGTTTCGTCCGATTTGGCCCTTTAGTCCTATAGAAGCTGTATTTTACATCCGATCGTTTTGAAATTTAGAATGGTAAAGTTTCTTGATATATGAACCAACATTGCCGAATTTGAAGAAAATCGGTTAAGATTTAGCTATAGCTCCCATATATATGTTTCGTCCGATTTGGCCATTTAGTCCTATAAAAGCTGTATTTTACATTCAATCGTTTTGAAATTTAGAATGGTAGAGTTTCTTGATCCATGCACCAACACTACCGAATTTGAAGAAAATCGGTTAAAATTTAGCTATAGCTCCCATATATATGTTTCGTCCGATTTGACCCTTTAGTTCTATAGAAACTATATTTTACATCCAATCGTTTTGAAATTTAAAATGGTAGAGTTTCTTGATTCATGAACCAACATTGCCGAATTTGAAGAAAATCGGTAAAGATTTAGCTATAGCTCCCATATATATGTTTCATCCGATTTGGCTCTTTAGATCCAATCGTTTTTATACCCTACACCACACTGTGGTACAGGGTATTATTTAAGTATAAAATGTCCCAAAAGTAAATTTATGTAAACAATTTATACATGAATTACAAAATTTATATATCAGAGTTATTCAATATTACGAGAGTGGTGTAGGGTATTATATAGTCGGCACCGCCCGACTTCAGCCTTTCCTTACTGGTTTTTCATTGTATTCAGTAGTGTTTACAATTTCATCATGGAGAGATATACGCAATAACAACAAAATAATTTTACAAATTATTCAATTTTATTATCAAAATAATCGTTCTCCAATTGCAACTTTCGTACGCTAAGTCCAAATATTTTAAAATCAAAAAAAAAAAACACTTTCCAGTCGATCTATATTTTAGCTCTCATTAAGAGCTATCTTTTTGCCATTGACCGATTCCCGATCCGACGTACCATTAAGGACCTAGAGCAAAAATAAACTTTCCGTTCACATTTGAAAATTATGCTAAGTCCATTTTTTTAAATCCAAAAAAACATTTTCCAGTCGACCTACGACCTTGACACCTATGAGCAATATTTTAGCTATCGTTAAGAGCTAGCCTTTTGCAAATGAAACAATTGTTGCGAGAAATGTTTGGAGATTTGATTATTTCATGTAATTGTGATATTGAATGGGCTCCAAGAATTTGTGATTTAACACCATTTGACTATTTCTTGTGGGGTTATTGGTGGAGTCATTGGTCTTTCGAAATAAACCAGACTCTCTTAAAGCTTTACAAGTCAATATTGAACGTGCCATTCATGACATACGACTTGATTTAGTGGAAAAAGTGCTCGAAAATTGGGTTCCTCGAATTCGTTCCTGTAGAAGTAACTAGTCGTGGAGGCCATTTGAATGACGTTTTATTCAGAACTTAATTGTATCGATTGTACTTCACATTAAATAAAAAACTTTTGAATTTCAGTCATATCACTCTTATTGGAAAACCCTATATTTTAACCAAATTCAATAGGAATCATCCTTGGGCCTAAATAATGATATGTGTAAAGTTTCGTCGAGATCAGACCATAATTGTGACCTGTACTTTGTGCACAAAAATACATGGACGGACGGACAGACATGGCTAAGTCGACTCAAAAAGTGATTCTATGTCGATCGGTACTCGTATAATAAACTATTGGTATATCTCTTCTCTTTTTGGATGTTACCAACAATTGCACAAAGTCGACCAAGTAAGAAAGTTTAGTCGGGTAAACCGACTAATGAATCCCCTCACCTTGAGTCTCAAAAAAATATTAGTAAACTTATTTATTTTCTTGTTTTATATAAATTATTATAAACTTAAATTGCATTTAATAACTTTAAAATATGTACTGGTATTAAAGTTATAAGCTGTTTACTTTTGTTACAAAATGGTCCATTTGTGTGAGAGGTACCAAAAGGGGCGTCCCAATAACGTTCACTTTTCTCTGGACTCTAGATACTGTAAAAGTGTTACACTGTACAAAATGTCAAGTATTTATATGCACTGGTATTAAAGTTAAAAGCAGTTAATTTTTGGTACAAACAGGTCCATTTGTGTGGGAGGTACCAAAAGGGGTGGGCCAATAACGCCCATTTTTGCTCTGGACTCTAGGTTCTATAAAAGCATTATACTGTACAAAATTTCAAGGATTTGTTTGCACTGGTATTAAAGTTATAAGCTGGTAACTTTTGGTACAAAATGGTCCATTTGTGTGGGAGGTACCAATAGGAGCGTGGCGTAATGACGTAGTTTCTACTTGTCAAATGTCAAAGAATAAAAATCTTCAAAAGTGACAGCTACCGAAATACCGGGTGATTCAAAATAACACCTCTAGCTGGAAAACCCGTTATATTTTTCGAAAATTTGTTGTTTTTAACAATTTTTTGTGGATTTTGAATTTTAAAAGTGATTTTTTTGGGTTTTATGAAATTTGTAATTGCTCTTGAAAGGCTGAACTTATTTTTACTAAGATCACATTGTTGGAAAGAGAACATAACGGGTAATCTATTCGAGGTTTTTTGTTAATTTATAAAAAAAATAAACAATATAATTTAAAAAAGTAAATTTTCATCTGTTTTTGCAGATATTAATTAAAAAATTCCTTTGTTTGAAATTTCACACGCAGTGTTATGCAGAAACAGAAGGAAAATTTCCACAATTGCCGGACCTGCCTAAGCAATTCGCCCATAACGCTTACAAATATTAAGTCCCCGAGTCTGTGTTGCATTGTTTTAAATTAAAATTCGGGAAAAAGGTGTATAAATAAAAAAAATCATCAAAAATTGGTCTGTTTGTTCTCTTTCAAACAACGTAAACGTTGTAAAAATCGATCAGCCGTTCAAATGCAATTAAAATTATCGTAAAATAAAAAAAATCATTTTTTAAAATTTAAAGTCCTCTTAACATTTTAGAAAAATATTTTAAAAAAGAAATAAATGAGCGATATAGCAACTTTTTAAGCAATAATAAAATTGAAAGGACCCATAACTTTGTGTTTCCCTTTTGTTCTGAAGATTTGTTTGTCAAAAAATCTAAATTTGGCATATACTGCACAGAAAGAAAAATGCCATACTAAATTCAAGTAAAAATTCTTAATTTAAGCCGAAATCGTACTTAAAAATTTAAGTACGTTCGTACTAAGTTTTTCTTAAAACAAGTATAAATCGGCTTAAATTGAAAAAATCAAGCGCTGAAAGGCTGACAATAAGCATTTAATGCTTGAAATCAAGTAAACATTTCTTAAAAAAGAAATTTTAAGCCTAATATGGCTTAAAGTAAGAAGAAAAAGCTTACTTTTATCTCTGAGAGGCAGAACAATTATAGAGCACAATAAAATTACCCTCTCAAACACTCTCATTTAAGTGGTGGGTATTGGCTGAAGCAACATCAAACACACACGCATATAAATCGACGAGATGTATATGTATAAACATTTGTGAGCATCCATATCCAATTCGTTCCTCGTTCAAGCAGTGTTTGCTTGGTGTGACTTTTTTCATTTTAGTTTTTTGAAGTTGTTAATAATTCTTATTCGTTTCGTTGATGCGATTAAATCCAGCAAAACTTTTACTTTTGCTGTCAAGCAATTCTATTTTGACATACCATTTTAAAAAATTGCATTCTTTGCAATACAGTGGCAAAAATGGTATAAATAATATAAATGGTATAAAACGAACGAAAGCACAATAAATCTGGTATGACCAGGCTTAAATCAAGAACTGATCTGGCTTAAATAAAGTATTGGTTAGGATTAAATCAAGAACTGATCAGGCTTAAATCAAGTATTATCAGGCTTAAATCAAGTATTGGACAGGCTTAATTCAATCAAAAATGTCTTCATTGAAGCCCGTTTCGCACTCAAATTAATCCGATAAAATTCTTAAATCAATCGCTTAATGCTTGAAATAAGAATTTGTCGGCTTAAAATCAAGCCACTGAGGCTTAATAAGCGCTAAGATTAGGAATTCAGGGCTTAAAAATCCGTACTTGATTCAAGTATTTTGTACTTGGTTTAAGAAAATCCGTACTTAACGTACTTTTGACCCCGCTACGGCTTGATTCAAGTACGGATTACTCAATTTTTTCTTTCTGTGTGCTTAGATAAATATATCTAAAGGCGACATTTCTCAGGGAAAGATATGATACCGATATGACTCATTTTCATTGTGCATAATTTAAATAGATATGACATATAAACTGCAATAATTTGGCGTTATCGTCTAAAAATATATATGAAAATTTAAGATTGTCCTCTATGTGGGGACTACAACAAAATATGATTTGGGTAATTTTGTGATGAATTATTTTAAAAATAAAATACAAATTGAAAATTTTCTGCCAAAATGCTTAAAAAAAATTAGGCTTTATGGCTTAAAAACATATTTGGAAGCAAAATCTATAGGGGAGCTATGTGTAAGAAAACAATAACCAATTTGGCTCATTCAATCCCAATCGTCTTGCAACGATAATAAATACGGACGATAGGGTGCTTTCAGGAGATACACGAACATGACTATGTTGCCACGCCCCTTTTGATACCTCCCATGTGGTACAAATTAGCATTGCATTTACAGTACATACAGTATAGTAAACATTTCTAAAATGTTGATACGAGTACAGATTTTTGCATTAATGTGAAAAATATACTCAACGATATGTCAGAAATTCCAACATTGTCAAATATATTCTAATCTATAAGTTCTACATTCCCTAGAATTTTTAAATTTAAGGCTTTTATAAATTCAATATTTCAATGACCGCTATTAATGGCATCATCATCATCCTGATCACCATGATGACCAAAGATGATTTAATCTGTACTCATACATACATACGACTATTAAAGAAAATGTATTTTTAAAAAAATATTTTCACCTTAAGTTTAAAAATAATTATTACAAATACACACACTCGTACACAAAATACTTACGCACGCACCACTGGCCCCAACACAGACAAATACGTCGTCGTCGTCGTCGTCGTCTGCCTAACTTTACACTTTCTCGGTCAATATGAAAAAATGGCTATTTTCAGAGAAGTCCCCACGGGGGCAGATTTAGATTTTGTAGCTCGCCAAAAATTTCGTATATAAAGATCCCCAGAAATGAAAAAGAGGCACAGCAACAACAACAACAAGAAAAAACCGCACAAAACAATTTCTCATTGACGTCATGAAAGAGTGTTGCGTTGTTTGGCTGAAGACAAACGAAATATTTTGCCCACGTTCCAAAAATCCGAAAAAAAAACAAAATAAATAAACCAAAAATGCGATGATGTTGTATATGTATGTGTGTGCGGTTTTTGGAGGTTGTTTTTTTTTGCGAGATAAAAAAACAAGTGAACTTTTTTTTGCTCGAACCCCAGAGCACAGTCCGTCCAGCAAATCCATTGATTATGAATGGAAAAACATTTCGAATAACGTCATTAAATAAATGTATGAAAGTATTTCGGTGTTTTTTTCTTCTTTTGGGTGGCCGTTTGGCTGGTCGGCAAAAAAAACAATTCCATAATTTTTTGGAATCAGGGAGATACGAGCGCATTTTTCTTAATGGAGCAAATGCGAAGCAGAACGTATTCACTGCGTAATAAATACTATCTAAGGATGATGAGCTAAACGGGTCGGACAGACGGACGGACAGTACACTGAAGGTATTTTGGAATCAGTGATGTTAAGTATTTTTTCTGGTTTAATTGCACTGGATTACAAAGAGATAAAATAATTCTGCGGTAGATAATCATATATTATTTTTTGTGAATTATGACATCATAAATTCGAAAAGAAATAATCATATCAAATAAAACAAGTAAGTAAATTTCAGTCGAGTAAAACGGAGTTCTTAAGTTATAAGCAGTTAACGTTGCTTGCTTGCTTGCTTTTATTCTGTCTGCAAATCTTTGTGATTCTAACTAGGATACTCTCAAACAAGTATTTTATACATGGCGGATCATGATTTCTGAGCCGTGACAGTTAACTTTTTGCACAAAATGATCCCTTTGTGTGGGAGGAACCATATAAAAGGGAAGGGGCACTTCCAATTTTCTTAAGGTTATAGCGACAAATAAACGATTACAATGTGTGGAATTACAGAGGATTCGGATAGGTAGTATACAAGTTATTAGAGAATTAATATTTCACGTAATTTAGGCCTTTGAGAGGGAGGTACATGAAGGAGTGGACCAATATGCCCCATTAACGAATTTAGCATGGAATGGAAAACATATTATCACTAGACAGCAGAATTACAGGGTGGCTGATATGTAATGCAACAAAGTAAAGCGCTATATTTTTTTTAATTTTATTGTTCAAAAGCGACAAATGTCGGAAATAACATAAAATTTTAGATATAGTTTAGATTTGTTCGAATTGGCCACCTTTGGCACGAATTATGGCCTTCAAACGGCCGACAAAGCCATCACACGCTGCACTAAAGTGGCTCTGTGGTATTTTGGCCCATTCCCGGCGAAGCGCCGTCTTGAGATGATCGATACTTTGGTATTTTTTAGTGCGAACCTTACTCTCTAAAATGCCCCAGGCGCAAAAGTCCAACGGATTGAGATCCGGAGATCTTGGTGGTCATTGTGCGGTAGAAATGAAGCGAGGAACCTCCTTTTTAAGCCATTCTTGGTTGACGCGCGCTGAGTGCGATGGTGCTGAGTCCTGTTGGAATGTCCATGGTCTGCGGCCGAAATATTTGTCTGCCCAGTGCTTCAATACTGTCTTTAGGACATTTTCCCTATAATATTCGGCATTTATTTTGACCCCATGGTCGATGAATACGAGCGGGGAGCGACCATCGGCCGTTACGGCGGCCCACTCCATTACCATCGGCGGCGCTTGAGTTCTGGTGGTCAATCGAAGGTGTAAATTTTCAGCTGACTTCTTTGGCAAGTAAACCCGATAATTTTGTTTGTTCACAAACTGCTCAATTTGGAATGGCTTCTCATCGGAGAAAACCAAATTCGGTAACTGGCCACTTTCGTGCAAGCGAAGCAACTCCTTGGCTCTTTCCAGTCTAACTTTTTTTCGGTGAGCTCTTGCACTTTTTGGAACTTCAATGGCTTTAGTCCCAGCTCATTTTTTAATATGTGTTGTATCCGTTCTCGCGATATGTTCAACTCACGAGCAATTTTTCTACCACTGCGGCGTGAATTTCGATCAAATCTGGCCTTCACTTTTCGGACCATTTCTGGTGTTGTTACCGTTTTTTTCGTCCACTTTTTGGACGCGATGCAACACTGCCAGTATCACGGTAACGAGCAATGGTACGAGAAACAAAAGATTTATTCACATTTAAATGCTGGAGGGCTTTAACGATAGCCACTTGTGTTTTTCCACCCAAATATAAAGCAATCACACTATCACGCTTGAATTCCATCACGAATAACTTTTTTTCTGAATCCAAAGATCACAATGCTTTTCTAAGCTTGTAAACAATAAAATGAACTGTCACTGAAATAAATCTGTCAGCTATCAGACTAGCGGTTTAGAAATGATAGCAACCTGAAGTTGGTTGCAATACATATCAGCCACCCTGTATATGCAATTGTAAGATATTGTCGAATTCCAATTTCGGCTGTATATTTGAAATATGCACTTTTCATTCAAAATATAATATATCAGCCCAATTCGTTGAAATTTGAGGTTTTTGTGGCGTTAAGAAGTCAAATCTAGAGGGACCTTTGTATGGGGGCTATATCAAAACATGGACCTATGACTACCGTTGCTCGTGTGAAGGATACAGGGTATAAATAAATCCCAGTTACCAACTTTCAGCCCGACCAGTTGACATTTGTGATCTCTATGACATTAAGAAGTAAAATCGGCGAGATACAATATATATGGGGGCTATATCCAAAATTGGACCGATATTGCCCATTTGCAATCCCAACATAACTGCAGATATAAGAAGAATATGTACCAAATTTCAGCCACCTAGCTCAAGTATTATAGATTGTAGCGTGATTACAACAGACGGACGGACATGACTAAATCGTCTTAGAATTTTACGACGATTAATAATAAAATAAATAATAATAAAAGCCTGATCGGACTTAATTTACATTATGCAAAGTTGAGTAATAAATTTAAGGCTGTGCTGACTTTAAAAAAAAAGTCGGTTCTGTAAGTTAATTTTATTACAGCTGTCATTATTTTAAAGAATACATCTTAAATTGATTCTAAAGGGTGGTTAAATTTGTCAGAAGAGTTTCCTTCGTTGACTTCTAAAATAATATTATCATCTTCGTCAAAAATGTCATCAAAAATACCGCATAGATATGTATATCTTCGTTTAAAGGATACTTGATATATTACTCTTAGAAATATTGGCAATGATAAGATTTTTAAGCCGTATTGAACTTATAATAGGATCAGAATTTTTTTGTAAGGTACGTCATAGAGTGATCAAAAAACCGGTTTTTTTGAAAAAATAAAAAACCGGTGGATGGTTTATTTAAGTTTTAAAAAAACCGGTGGACGGTTTTTTCTTCGAAGAAAACCGGGGAAACCGGTAGAACCGGTTTTTTTCTGCATAACAAAACAGTATGAAAATTACCGTTTGAAAAACATTTTCCTTTTTAATAACAAAATAGGCGATTTTTTAATATTAAATTTATAAAAGCGATGTCTTCTGATCAGGAATCTTGCACCAAATTTAGTCCTGTTGGATAGTAGTTATGAGTTGGATTGTGATGAATATTGTCATTTGAGTCAAACGGTCCTTTTATCTCATACTTATAACTAATTAGCTATTGTATTTAGAAACATTTTCCAAAAGTGTTATCGATAGTCTTTTCTTCAACCTTTTAAAAAAATTAGCAAATATATTTTCATTACTTTTTATGCAAAATTAAACTTTTTTGAAATTTTGGTAAAAACCTATGTTTTAATTTTTGATTTTTTTGCTCAAAAGAAAGCTTAGATAATTTCCTTTAAAAGCTTTGTGACCTATTAATGGGATGGGGCCTGTTGATCTATCAAAATAAATATAAACCTCTGAAAACAAATTTACGTTCAACCAAACATATTAGCATTTCAGATGGGAAAAACAACCGTTTGACAAAAATGTCAATATTTGACACCCTCCAACTCGGAAAGTCCTTAACCGATTTCGTTGGAATTGTGTCTCATAACTACTATCTGATAGGGCTACTTGGTGCAATTTTCATCCCGACAGAAGACATCCCTTTTAAAAATTAACTCACTTGACAAGAAATTCCCCTTACTGAACTACAGTCAAGAAAATATTAATATTTCGGGATATTAAATAGAATATTTAATAGAGGTATTAAATCTTTATTATACATATATATTTTATATACACACTTTAGTGCAGGGTATACATATAAATATATAAGAGTATACACTAGTCGGTTTACCCAAATGACATTTTCTTACTTGTTTTTCTTTCGGTTTGGAAGTGGGAGAATGCGTTTACTTTTCACACAACTTCTGCGCGTATGAATCATTTATTTTCTTTAAATTTTTGTAATTTGTATAGAAATTGGTGAATGGCTTCGGATTCTAGCAAAGTTGCCGAGTCTTTTTAGGCCATATAAGGAGATCTTTCATATTATTATCTTAATTTGTGATATTTTGTATATAAAGTTGTAAATAATTATACCCTACACCACACTATGGTACAGGGTATTATAACTTTGTGATTTGTTTGTAACACCCAAAAGGAGAAGAAATAGACCCATCGTTTATTATACCGATCGACTTAGAATCACTTTCTGAGTCGATTGAGCTATGTCCGTCTGTCTGTCTGTCTGTGCGTCTGTCTGTCCGTCTGTGCATGTATTCTTGTAATCAAAGTACAGGTCGCAATTATGATCCGATCTCGACGAAACTTTACACATATCTCTTTTTTGGCCCAAGGACGATCCCTATTGGTTAAAATCGGTTCAGATTTAGATATAGCCCCCATATATATGTTAGCCCCGATTTGACATGTAAGCGCTGTAAAAACTTTATTTTATATCCGATCAGTATGAAATTCGGCAGAAAGAGGTTTCTTATTATATGGATGAACACCATTAAATTTGGAAGAAATCGGTTCAGATTTAGATATAGCCCCCATATATATGTTACCCCCGATTTGACCTGTAAGCGCTGTAAAAACTGTATTTTATATCCGATCAGTGCGAAATTCGGCAGAAAGAGGTTTCTTATTACACGAAGGAATACTGCCAATTTTGGAGAAAATCGGTTCAGATTTAGATATAGCTCCCATATATATGTTACCCCCGATTTGACATGTAAGCGCTGTATTCAGGGAAGATCGGTTCAGATTTACATTAAAGCTCCATATATATGTTCCTCCTGATTTGGTATCAAACCGCTATAGAAGTTGTATTTTACTTCCGATCATTAAAATTTTCCAGAAAGATGTTTCTCACTTTAGGAACGAATATTGCTTAATTTAGCGATTATCGTTTCAGAATTAGATAATACGTTTCTACCCATTTACCAATTATTCCAAATTATTATGCCAATGATCCTCATCGCATTGTTAGGGAGGTGTAGGGTATTATATAGTCGGCCCCGCCCGACTTTCTGCCTTTCCTTACTGGTTTTTAATATTTTAGTGATAATAAAAAAAACCGGAAAACCGGTGGAAACAAACGAAAAAAACCGGTTGCACCGGTTGTTCGAAATTCGTGATTTTGAGAAAAACCGAGGACGGTGGAAGCAAAAAACCGGTGGGCCGGTTTATTTTAAACCGGTTTTGATCACTCTAGTACGTCATTAAACCTTTGTTTGTGTTGTTTGGAAATTTTTTTCCAGGTATGGAACACGCGAGCTTCTCGGATAATTTTCTGACTGGCTTCCTCAGATAAACAACCTTAAATTAAATAAATGTTTCCGGAATAAAAATTGCCAATATTTATATGTATATGGCAAATTAAATTAACTAATAACATCGTAACCATTAATTAGTACTTTATGTACACTACTGACATATAATATCATTGGAAGCGCGCCAAATTATTATCGTTGTTGCTATTAGGAACTCCTTAAATGCATTACTGTTATTTTTTTGTCTTTTATATTTTATTTTTAAAGAGGATATGGCATTAATTTAGATCCTTGCTATTTTTTTCCGATGACATAAATATATATATTTTTTTTTGATTTTTCGACATAAAAACACCATATTAAATGGATTTTTTAAAACTTTTCTCAAATATATATTATAAATATAATTTTTTGTATTTTTAAGAATTATATCAACTATCAGGATTAAAAAAAGTTATGGGTTTGTTCTACAAGTTAAAGGAGATGGTTTTTGGGATACTACCTAAAAACATTTTTAGACCTAAAGCAAAATTACTTTTTCGAAATTTTGTGCGCGAAATATTTGAACTTTTCTATTTTATGTTTAAAGAGGACATATCATTAATAGTATCTGGCCAAAAAATTTTTAGGGATCTTTACGATTTTTTTCCCGATGCCATACAATATTCAATATTTTTTGATTTTTCCGCATAAAGGCACCATATTAAAAGCGATTTTTTATGTTTTTCTCAACAATAATTTATAAGTATGAATTTTTGTGTTTTTTAAGAATTCTGTCAGCTATCTGGCGCAAAAATTATGGGTTTGGTCTACACGTTAAGCGTTGGCGACTGTTTTTGAAACATCCCTACAAATTATATTTGAAAATAACAAAATATAATTTTTTTTATTTTGTGCACATTTATTATAAATTTTTATATTTTTTAATTAATAGTAACAGTACATATGTATATTGTTTTTGAAGAATAAAATGTTAGGGATCTGTTCCAGCTTATATTTCTCATTACAAATTTTTTTTTCTTTTAACAAAAAATACGAATTTTCCAAAGCAATTTTGAATAGCACAATTGCAATTTTTTGCCGACTTGGCATTTTTGTATTATTAGGAATTCGATTTACTATCATATACAAAAAGTTTGGCTTAATTGCCCTAATAAACTAATTTTATACAGCTATTTTACAACATACATTTATTGTAGTTAATTTTTTGGTCGATTTGCGTATACAACAATTGACTTTGGCGCCCTCTCGCGGTGTCAAAAAGAGGTAGATACAAAAATATTGTTATTATTTATCTTAATTGGTTTGTTAAGGTATGATGAGTACCAATTTTACCATTATTTGAGCCAGTACATTACATTATTATCGATTTTTGTCAATGGGACAGAGCACTGTGCGCCGTAGTACTCTTCCAATTGAGAAGTCCACGCCAGAAATTGTTAAAAATCCAAAAAATGGTATTTGATGACCTTCGGTTGCAGGTTCCTGAGCTAGCTGAAGACATAGGCATTTCAAAAAGTGCTATCTATACATTGCATATTGACGGAAAATTTGATGATGCAAAAGCTGTGAGCAACATTGGTGCCGCGTTTGCTCACAATCAAGAAATTGCACCAGTTCGAATTGCTTCCGCGCGTACCTTATTCGCCAGATTTAGCTCCTTCCGGATTCTTTTTTATTTCCAAGCTAGAAAACTGGCTCGGCGGAAAACGTTTTTCCAGCAATGATGAAGTGGGAGTTGTGGTTGATGGCTATTTCCATGAGCTAGACAGTTCTTTCTATCAGAGACACCCTTCGGTGGGTGGAATTCTCATATCGTCGGCTTAATGCTATTTTGTTCCATACGCCATTTTGTATGAACGGAGAAAAACGCATTTTATTGTTTGAGTAAAAACGGGACTGAAGAGTTACACACTTTTTATTTCATAGGGTTCCCAACAGTGTTTGTATGATTCTCATGCATTTCTATGCCATTACATCCAAAAATAAGGAAGTTATAACAATTTTTGTTCTTGGCATTTTGGTCCATATCCACTTTTATTTTACTATTTTTTCGTATTTGTATTACATGGACCACAAAAAGGGTCGGTATGGATGGACACTAATTTACATATTGTGATCGAAAGAACGTAAAATACTGAGTGAAAAATATAGGGCGATAGAAAAATTGAGACATAGAACAAAAATATCGAAATTATTTCCCGTTACTTAGAGTAAAACAAATTTACCCTACCAATATCTCGAAAACTAGGCGAGATAGGAAAAAAATGATTGCAGATTCTGAAAGAGCATGCTTGGAACCCATATTATCAACTCCTAACTCAAAAAACACAAAAATGGCGTATGGACCAAAATAGCATTAAGCCGACGATATCATCCCGTTTGCGGGATGATATGACGAATGACGAAATGATGCGAATAATTCGTTTTCGCATACGCGAATGCGAATATTCGTTACATCCCTGATATATAGCAGTAGTTCGTTCAATACTGTTATACGGCATTGTGGAATGGCGGACGGCAAACTAACTATCATCAACCTACTATCATAGGAGCCTTAAGGACTACAGCGACGGAGACTCTACAAGCCCTACTCCATATACTGCTGATTAATATTGTGTCAAGGGAAGTTACAACCAGAGCGGCACTAATATTAAACTTCTTATCAATGTGGAGGTACAAGAATTGCGATTACCAGAGGATATCAAAATCAAACCAACTGTATACTTCTTAAAGAGGAACTCCATCACTATGATTCCAGCCAGAAATGAATGGGTTGGCAGAATACAATCTCCACTTATATACGTGGAGATGAATGGAGACCATCCGTATAGACGGATTGTTCGAAGCTTGATAAAAAGGTTGGTTTCAGAGTACACTGTGAAGAACTTAGTTTGGATATAGCTCACAGACTACCAGATACCTGCAGTGTCTTTCAAGCCGAAATAATGGCATTATGGGAAATCGCCAAGTGACTGTGTCGCAACTTAGTAACCAACACTTGCGTTGTCATTTACTCGGACAGCCAGGCTGCTATCAATTCTCTGGAGGCCACACCCTTAAAATCATAAACAGCTGTCGACTTTCGCAGATCTTTTAACGAGATGGCTGAGCAGTTTAGTATACACCTCATGTGGGTGCCTGGGCATAGGGATATCCCGGGGAACTGCAAAACTGATGAACTTGCTAGGAGGGACGACATTACAAATTCTCGAAGAATTTGCATATAAAGGCTTTTTCCAATAGGGATGATATGATTTTGAAGTGACGTTTCGGCCATTTGTAATATGCCATGATCTGTCATTTGTTTTTCATTGTATTCAGTAGTGTTTATAATTTCATCATGGAGAGATATACGCAAGAACAACGTTTACAAATTATTCAGTTTTATTATCAAAATAATCGTTCCCCAATTGCAACTTTTCGTGCGCTAAGTCCATTTTTTTATCAAAAAAAAACTTTCCAGGCGACCTACGACCTTGAATATTTTAGCTCTCGTTAAGAGCTATATTTTTGCCATTGACCGTTTCCCACTCCGTTAAGTAGCTACAGTACCGTACCGTTAAGGAGCTACAGCAAAAATAAACTTTCCGTTCACATTTGAAAATGATGCTAAGTCCCTTTTTGTTTAATGCAAAAAAACACTTTCCAGTCGACCTACGACCTCGACACCCATGAGCAATATTTTAGCTCTCGTTAAGAGCTATCTTTGTGCCATTGACCGATTGTGGCTACGTGCCACACAGCAAATGAAACAATTGAATTGTTGCGAGAAAAGTTTGGAGATTCGATTATTGCAAGAAATTGTGATATTGAATGTCTTCCAAGAAGTTGGGATTTAACACCATTAGACTATTTCTTGTGGGGTTATTTGAAGTCATTGGTCTTTCGAAATAAACCAGACTCTCTTCAAGCTTTGCAAGTCAATATTAAACGTGTCATTCATGACATACGACTTGATTTAGTGGAAAAAGTGCTCGAAAATTGGGTTCATCAAATTCATTCCTGCAGAAGAAGTCGTGGAGGACATTTGAATGACGTTTTAGTTAGAACTTAATTGTATCGATTGTACTTCACATTAAATAAAAAACTTTTGAATTTCCTTAACAATAAATGTGTATTATTTTTTCAAAGAAATCATATCACTCTTATTGAAAAACCCTGTATTAGTGCGCCACTATCCACGTACAAGCATTGGCTTAGGCAATCTCGAATGGACAGGGCCCAAAGATGGATACGCGAATCAAATCTCCCTTGCGTTGCATCCTCCTGTTACTAAATGTATAGATTTGTAGAAATAAGACCCAAAAAGCAGACAAACAATTAAAGTAAGCCCAAAAAAATGTTGTTGTATGATTCCAAATTTTGTTATTATTTTAGATGGACCAAATATATTAGACAAATTGAAACAAGTAAATACGAATTAAGTTCGGCCACGGACCGATATATGGGCTATATCAAAAAATCGACTGATATTGCCCATTTCTCGTCCCAAGTTATCTGCAGCTATAGCAAATTTCAGCCATCTAGCTCAATTATTGCAGAATGTAGCGTGATTACAACAGACGGACGGACATGACTAAATCGTCCTAGAATTTAACGACGATTAAGAATATATTTACTTTAGGGGGTCTCAGATCAATATTTAGAAGTGTCACAAACGCAGTGACAAAATGAATACACCCCCATCCTATGGTGGAAGCTATAAAAATTTATCACAATTTGTATTTGTTCAAAGTTCAAAGTTCAAGAGTTCTGCAGAAATCAAAAGAGCCTACTGCTTTAGGACAACAAATCTGTAGACTGGTGTTTTTAAATTTCCGTACAATATTGGCGAATGCATAAAGCAATTTTTTGGTTTGAATATAAACAAAACCCACACGTTTTCCCGATCTCCAGACCAGTGAGGAAAGAGTGATGGCGTAAAGAACCCCGGCATTTTCTGGACAAAACAAACAAACAAGCCATCATCAATGCGGTCTGAGGTCATCATATACATACATATGTACATACGATCATAAGCATCATGAGGTGAGGGTGGTAATGAGATCACTGTCGTTTTTCCTTTATTTTTTCATTTTGCCCAAGAAACCACTGAACCACCAAATAGCCATTGAAATTGTTTGCCACAAAAAATTGGTTCACTAATAAATATTTCCCAAAAATTAGCATAAAACTCCAGCTTGGCGTACGGAAAACAAGGTTGCTTAGACATTAGACAAGAAAAATAACAAACAAAAAATCTCAACAGTTCTGGAAATTCTCTCAAATTCCTAGAAACCGTTTACGTGCTTCTATTTTACGTTACATAAAAATAGTTTCATTGTACGCTGTAAAATGCTAAAAACAAACGTCCTTGTTTTTTGCTGAGAAAATGGCCATAGTTTTACATAACATTCATCCAACGCAATTTCCATGGATGTTATTTGATGGCAATTGCCCAATTTGCCCGCACGACCGGTCATAAAATTATTTTTTTGAGAACAATGAGAACAGCGGCTCAGCTTAGGTTGGCAGCCACCATTGACCTGGTTGTCCTGAATGTCCTGAATTTTTTAACTGCCGGTCATAAATTTGATCTCTTAATTGTGTCGGAATATCTCTTACCTAAGCCTCTTCGTCGATGTGGTCATAAAAATGTTACATAACATTGCGTTCTCGTGCAACATTTACGTCATCGTCCTGAACTTCTATGTCCGCCCGCGGCCTCGTCCTCGTCCTGTGAATGTGGCCTAAATGTCGCTGAAAATGCGTGCAAATAATTGCGTTTTACGTAATCGCCCGCCGTGTTTCGCGCACACACAGCCGGACATGATCTATAATTCAAGGAACTTATCCACAGTCCAGGTCACCACCACCGCCACACCACCAACAACAATTCTATTGAAAATCGCGACAGTCGCACTTCTTGCGTAACAATGAATTACGACTTGTCCTTGCGTAATTTTTGAAGAGCTATAAATGCATCGTTCGGTCTTTCGTAGTTTTAGTTTCATTGTATTTGTAGGTCATAATTTGTAAAAAAAAAAAAAAAATTGGAAAAAATTATGTTACGTAACATTACCAAAGTCACCAATACACATGCACATTCTCTTATGCCTTTGCCTGCCCTGCTTTGCAGATATGTAGCTACAGATTCTAAAAGTATGAGAGATATTACGTAAGGTCTAATAATTCGAATCCACTCAAATGTAATGCAGAAAGAAGTTAAAATCGATTTCAGCCACAAAATTAAATGAATAAACTTAGTTTTACTAAAAATGCCCCATTCACAAATTTCACGAATTTTTCGTAGAGGAGGTATTGTTTAAATTAAAAAAAAATATATACATCCGATTAGAATGGTGATTATTTTTTCATGACATTTAATAAATTTTTTAATCCGCTCTTAAAACCCTTACAAATCAAACACCATCTCTTTGACATTTTATTACATTGCATGTCCGAAAATAGTACTATTTAGGAAAAAAAAGTGGGTAAAAAGTAGACCAAATATAGGACCAAGAAAAGAAAATTATTGGATTGCCAATATTCGTTCTTTCTGGTCTTAACATGGGTCAATAAAGATCCAAACATTGCATTCTCTCCAATAAGTGAATGCGTACTGTGCTATATAAATGCACACGTCTTGGGATAAAAAGGGGATAAAGGGTACACGTATAGTACCATCTACTAGAGATTAACAAATAACAAGTAAAAGCGTTAAGTTCGGCCATGTCGAATCTTATATGTTCTCCACCATGGATCGCACGTGAATGATTACGGGTACTAATAAACTCATTATTCCAAATTTCAGCCCAATTCGTTGAAATTTGAGGTTTTTGTGGCGTTAAGAAGTCAAATCTAGAGGGACCTTTGTATGGGGGCTATATCAAAACATAAACCTATGACTACCGTTGCTCGTGCGAAGGATACCGGGTATAAATAAACCCCACTTACCAATTTTCAGACCGACCAGTTGACATTTATGGTCTCTATGACGTTAAGAAGTAAAATCGGGGAGATGCCATATACGAGTATGTGGGCTATATCCAAAATTGGACCGATATTGCCCAGTTGCAATCACAACATACCTGCTGCAGATATAAGAAGTATATGTACCAAATTTCAGCCACCTAGCTCAAGTATAGCGTGATCCATTTCGAGGTTCCCTACTTTTTTAAAGAAAAAAAAAAACACAGAAAATTCAAATTGAATGGGGAATGTTTATTATCATTTGAAAGAACATTCTTTGGCATTTATTTTTTGAAGATTAGGTCTATCAAATGTTGGCCGCGTCTACGTCTCAGATGGTCCATCCGTTGAGTCCAATTTTCGATGACTCGTTCGAGCATTTCGACTGGTAACTGGCGAATGAAACGCGTGATGTTTTGCTCCAAGGCCTGAATGGAAGCGGGTTTGTCCGCAAAAACTTTAGACTTTACATATCCCCACAGGAAAAAGTGTAACGGTGTGATATCACACGATCTTGGTGGCCAATCGACCGGCCCAAAACGTAAAATTATCTGCTCACCGAAGTGTTCTCTCAATAAATCCATTGATTGATGCGATGTGTGGGAAGTGGCGCCGTCTTGTTGAAACCAAATGTCGCCGAGATCACGAGCTTAAATTTCAGTCATCACATAGTCGGTCGCCATTGACGGTTACGTTCTCACCGGCATCATTTTTGAAAAAATATTGACCGATGATTCCGCCGGCCCACAAACCACACCATACCGTTGTTTTTTCTGGATGAAGTGGCAGCTCTTGAATCTCTGCAGGTTGCTCTTCGTCCCAAATGCTGCAATTTTGCTTGTTTACATACCCATTGAGCCAGAAATGGGCCTCATCGCTGAACAAAATTTGGCTCGAAGACGTCGGATCTTCTTGGAGCGAAGCGATGTCGCTTGGGAAGGTCGGGCGGCTTCAGTTCTTGCACAAGCTGTATTTTGTATGCTTTCAATTTCAGATCTCGACGTAAAATGCGCCAAGTCGTTCCATACGTCAGTCCGAGTTGCTGCGAGCGTCGCCGAATTGACTCTCCACGGTCTTCGTGTACACTCTCAGCTACGGCCGCTACATTTTCTTCACTGCGTGCTGGACGTGATCTATTCGGTCGAATATTATCCAATAATGAATGCTGGGTCTCAAGATGGGTGATGGTGTTGCGAATAGTACGCTCAGTAGGCCGATTATGTTGACCATAAGTTGAGCGAAGTGCACGAAACACATTCCTCACAGAACGTGAATTTTCGTAATAAAGTTCAGTCGGGTAAACCGACTAAGGTATACCCTCACTTTGTGAGTAATGTAATATGGAATATTAAACGAATTATTCTGTCAATTTGTGTGGGATTTACCAGAAGGTTTTTAACAAATACACTTATTTTTCGCTGAATACTAGATACTTTAAATACATTGCACTGCGCCGAATATAAGCGTTTATTTGCCTAGTATATTACGTTATGAGATATTAAATTTTGGTATGATTTGGTCATTTTGTGTGGGAGGTACAAAAAGGGGCGTGGCGATAACGGCCATTTTTTACAGGGCTATAGGCACTTCAAAAACGTTACAATGTGCAAAATGTTGTTGCATTTCGTGCATTGGTACTCATGCTGTGAGCTCTTAACTTTTTGTGCAAAATGGTACCTTTGTGTGGGAGGTACCAAAAGGGGGGTAGCAATTTGGCCCATTTTTCTCGAGTTAATAGCGACTAATAAACTAATGCTATGTGTGGAATTTCAGAAGATTTGGATAAGTAGTATAGCAGTTTTTAAAGATTCACTATTTCACAACATTTTAACACTTTGTGGGGGAGGTACTAGAAGGAGTGGACCAATATGGCCCATCTTCGAACTTAGCCGGAGATAGAAAAAAATATTACCACATACGAAATTTGAAGTCAATCGGTTACTCCTTTCGAGAGTTATCGTGCGCACCAGCCAGCAGACAGACAGACAGATAGATAGACAGACAGACGGACGGACGGACATTGCTCATTCGACTTAAAATGACCCAAAACGAATATCCGCTGAACATACTTAGGGTCTTACATCACTCCTTCGATGTGTTACACTTTTTTTCATAGCAAATGATATATACCCTCGTCACACTACAGTGAGGGTATAATAATTAAATTTTGCGACGATTGAGAATAGATATAAAGGGTTTTCCAACAAGAGGTGTTATTTTGGTATTCAAAGAAAAATGCTACTTTTTGAGATAAATGATCAGATGTTTATTTCATAATAAAGAGGAAGGTATGTCGTTAATAATGAAAAACAACATCAGCCAAATGGCTTACAGGACCATATCCTTTTCATGAAATTTTCCATAACCAAATCGCAAAGTGGCTGCCCTATGTCCTCAATAGCCTCATGAATTATATCTGTGAGGTCTTGAATCGACGCTGGGCTGTTGGCGTAGACCTTATCATTCACGTGGCCCCAAAGGAAAAAGTCGCAAGGTGTTAAATCACAAGATCTCGGTGGCCAAGTGTGATCACCTCTTCGCGAGATAACACGGTCCGGAAACTTTTCCCGTAACAGAGCAATGGTTTCGTTGCTTGTGTGGCACGTAGCGCCGTCTTGTTGAAAGTAAACGTTGTCCAGATCAATGCCATCCAACTCCGACCATAAAAAATCATTAATCATCTCTCGATAGCGCAATCCATTCACCGTAACTGTTGATCCAACCTCATTTTCGAAAAAGTAAGGTCCAATAACCCCGCCGGACCATAAACCGCAACAAACAGTCACACGTTGAGGATGGAGAGGCTTCTCAACAATAACTCTTGGGATTTCCGAGCCCCAGATGGGACAATTTAGCTTGTTGACGTAGCCACCGAGGTGGAAATGGGCCTCATCAGTCAAGATGATTTTTCGATGATTTTCGATTTTTCCAATTTTAATAACTCCAATGCGTTGTTGAATCGTGTATCGCGCCATTTTTAGTAATGGCGTAGTTTCTACTTGTCAAATGTCAAAGAATACTAAAAGCTTCAAAAGTGACAGCTACCGAAACACCGGGTGATTCAAAATAACACCTCTTGTTGGAAACCCCTGTACTTTATGGGGACTCAGATCAACATTTAGTGGTGTTACAAACGGAGTGACAAAATTAATATACCCCCATTCTGTGGTGATCACACCGTTTGTAACAATCGTCGTAAAATTCTATGACGATTTAGCCATGTCCGTCTGTCCGTCTGTCCGTCTGTTGTAATCACGCTACAGTCCGTAATAATAAAGCTAGGTTGATCAAATTTGGTAGAAATATTTCTTATAGTTGCAGGTTGTTCGGGATTGCCAATGGGCCATATCGGTCAATGTTTTGATATAGCTCCCCTATAGAGGTCGCCCCAAAATACGGTTTTTGAGCCATAGATACCACAATTTAGCAGAATCTTTGAAGTTTGCATTATATTTTGACAAGTATTAATCACAGCAAAAATTTTACAAATCGGTTCATATTTTGTTATAGTCACCCTGTAGAGGTCGCTCCAAAATACGTACGTATTTAAGTCATAAATACCACATTTTCTAAGCATTTTGACTGAAGCTTTGCAGTATGTATTTAATGAAGACAAGAATTCATCGTCGTAAATATTTTATAAATCAGTTCATATTTTGTTATAGACAACCTATAGATGTCGCTCCCAAAAATGCTTACTTAAGCCATAAACACCACATTTTCTAAGAAATTTAGCAGAAACTTTGCAGCTTGTATTCTATTTTGGCAAGAAGTCATCTCAATATATTTTATACAAATCAGTTTTTATATTGGTGTGGTCCCCGTGTAGATCTTAGGGTTGCCAGACGGTCGGGATTCGTCGGGATTTTCCCGACTTTTCGCGTATTTACAGAGTCCCGATTATTGAAGTAATTTAGGGGGAAAATCCCGACTTTTTTCCATATACTCTCTACACTATGGAAAATAAAAGCGCAGTAAAAAAAATAATAAAGAAAGTACAAGATTGCTATTTTCATATGTACTTGTTATGTACATTTGTAATTTTTCCGTCACTAATCTTTCATCTTTCAAGAAATGTAAATTTTGAACGAATTCAGCAACTTATCTAAAAGAATAGCTTTTAACGTGGGCGAATTTAGTAGAAATTTCGAAATTTATACAAATTGTAGATGTAGTGTCCTATGACATGTCACATGACATGTGCATCGACTACTGCAATATTCGAGCTATTTGTAAAGAATTGCCACGGATATTTATACCCTTGTTTCATGGCAGATGTTTGTCAGAAATAGAAATGCTACAGCTAGACGCACCTTAAAGTATACCGATCGACTAAGAATCAGATATAGTTATACATAGCTCATTAGTTATAAAAGCTGTATTTTACATGCAATTGTTTTGAAATTTAGCATGGTAGAGTTTTTTATCCAGAGAACAAATTTGCTCAATTTGACGAAAATCGGTTCAGATTTACATTTATATCCCATATATATGTTTCGTCCTAACTGGCCCTTTAGCCCTATAGAAGCTACACGGGGCAAAATCGCCTTTTTTGATATGTTTCAATCGAAACAAAATATATTTGGAACACCAATTTTTAAATATTTTATGTTTCTTTGCAAAGAAATTTTATTTGAAAATCAATATAATATATTTGGAACGCATATATTATTATTTTTCAACAAATAATACTTGCAAACTAAATTTCTCAAATAAAATATGTGTTTAAGTACAAATAAAATTATTATTTAGGAATTTTTTCAAATATATTTTATTTAAAAAATATTTCCAAAACTTTTGCTGCCTTTTTCGAATTTCAGTTTTAATTTTGTCTTGGTTTCGAATTGTACCTCCCAGTTATGATACCATATGCGGCAATAACTCCTTTTTAAATCAATAATTTCAAATTTCTGAATATTCCAAGCCATCATTAGTTGTCAATCCTCTAAGTACTTTATACTGATCTAAGATTTTACGATTTCAATTATTATTTTTACGAACATTAAACATTTCTAAAAAATTAACTTTGAATTAGGACAATTTATTTATTTTATGAATACTTAATGCAAGTAAATATTTGTTTCGGAAATAACAGTCACATTGGGATGCAAACAAATATTTGTTTAGAATAACATCTTCCCAAATACACAATTTTTGTGTCTACCAAATATTATATGTTTAGAGTGTACCATAAATATACTACAGAAGCGATTTTTTTCGGCGTGTATAGTTTACATCCAATAACACAAAGAAAGTATTTGTGGCAAACATAATATATATAGTGAATATAAGCTATTTTGAATATTCTTTATTGAAACTGTAATGAGTTTTTTTTTTAAATGCCAAAACCAATAAAATATTATCTTTTTATCCAAATTCGGGGAAATTCAGTTCAGATTTAGGTATAGCCCCCATATACGTATATGTTTCACCTGATTTGACATATAAGCGCTGTAGAATCCGTATTTTATATCCGATCAGTACAAAATTCGGCAGAGAGAGTTTTCTTATTACATGTATGAACACTGCCAAATTCGTATCGCAATGTTAGGGAGATGTAGGGTATTATATGGTTGACCCCGGCCGACATTCTGTCTTTCCTTACTGGTTTCTTAAATAATTTGCTTAAACAAAAAGGATTGCTTCATGATTTGCTCCATATCCAAAGATTTTTCCAGTAATAGAATTAAATGCCATCCATGGCGGAGAGTATATGTATGTATATGAATTCGACATGGCCGAACTCAACGCATTTACTTTTTTTATGGTAAAGGTTTTTTTACCCTCACTTTAGTGATACGAGGGTATATGTATATCATTTGATACGGCCAAAAGTGTAACATATCGAAGGAGTGATTTAAGACCCTAAGTATGCTCGGCGGATATTCGTTTTGGGTCATTTTAAGTCGAATGAGCAATGTCCGTCCGTCCGTCTGTCTGTCAGCTGGATGGTGCGCACGATAACTCTCGAAAGGAGTAACCGATTGACTTCAAATTTGGTATGTGGTAATAGTTTTTTCTATCTCCAGCTAAGTTCGAAGATGGGCCATATTGGTCCACTCCTTCTAGTACCTCCCCCACAAACGGTTAACATTTAGTGAAATATTGATTATTTAATAACTTCTATACTAATAATTTAAATCCTTTAAAATTAAATACATAGTATTAGTTTATTAGTCACTATTACCTCGAGAAAAATGGGCGAAGTTGTCACGCTCCTTTTGGTACATCCAACACAAATGGACCATTTTGTATCAAAAGCTACCAGCTTATAACTTTAATAACAGTGCATACACGCTGAAAAAAAATCGCCTCTGTAGTATATTGTCCCAAACATATTCTGCTTGAAACATATACATTTTTAGGGTGCACTCCAAACATATAACATTTGACACATACAAATATTATATGTTTGGGAGGATGTTGTTCTAGACAAAACTATGTTTACATCCTAATGTTTTTTATTTGCATATGTTATTTTCCAAACAAAGATCTATTTGCGTGAATATATATCTATTCCTTAATTGTTTTCAGTTTTCAGCAATTGAAAGGTCATTTTTAGAAATTTTTAATGTTAGTAAAATTTCTTTATAATTGAAAATAATGACTGGGAATAGTTAGAAAATAAAAATAAGTGGTTTCAAATAGAAGTTAATGCTAAGTATGCCATTTTTAATAGGAAAGCATAATTCGAAAACATGGAAAAAATTAAAACTAAAGTTCGAAAAATTCTGCAAAGTTTTGAAAATCTTTTTTTTAAATAAAATATATTTGGAAATATTCATAAACAATAATTTTATTTGTATTTAAACACATATTTTATTTGAGAAAATTATTTCGCAAATATATTTTATTCTAATATATTAACAATGCGTTCTAAATACATTTTATTGATTTTCAAATAAAATTTATTTGCTCGAAAATATATAATATTTAAAAATGTGTGTTCCAAGTATATTTGCTTTCGATTCAAACAAATCAAAAAAGGCGATTTTGCCCCGTGTAAAAATACTTGACATTTTGTACAGTGTAATGCTTTTACAGCACCTAAAGTCCAGAGAAAAATGGACGTTATTGCACGCCCCTTTTGATACCTTTCACACAAATGGACCTTTTTGTACCAAATGTTAAAAGCTTTTAACTTTAATACCAGTGCATACAAATACTTTAAATTTCGTACAGTGCAATGATTTTATAGTACCTAGAATCAAGAGAAAAGTGACCGATATTTGGACGCCCCTTTTGGTACCTCCCACACAAATGGACCATTTTGTACCAAAAGTAAACAGCTTTAAACTTTAATACCAGTACACACTTTAAAGTTATTAAATGCAATTTAAATTGATAATAATTTAATAAAAACAAAACGATTTATGAATTTACTAGTATTTTTTTGGGACTCAAGGTGAGAGGATTCATAAATCGGTTTACCCAACTGAACTTTTTACTTGTTTTTATATACGAGTATCGTATTTATCCTCAAAGTTTGCTGGGTAAACACAGGGTTGGTAAATTCAGGAGCAATTTTGGTACAGAAGGAAGTAAGGGGTTGGTTGTCGGATATTTGGGAGAAATATTCTTGAAGTATTTCGTTAATCTACATGAAACTTATATTCCGAAGCCTTCTATGCTAAAATTGTGCCTGAATTTACCAGACCTTTGTTTTTCCAGCAAACTTTGTGGATACATACGATGTATGTACATATATGAAAAACCACTGGGTTGCCATTAAATTGTACTGTGCGCGATTTTTTACTAGGCACTTTTTTGTCGAATACATCATGAAAAAATCCTTCGAATTCTACGACTTTTGATATATTATACTTGACATTATTTTATCAGTTTTAATCGAGGAAACCTTTTTGGTGAACACGCACTTTAATGGTTTCACAAATATTGCAAATTATATTTCTGTGACTACAACAGCAAAATGGTTTAAAAATTTAACGTTTTGAACGGAAAAATATTTCAGTATTTTTGGTCCAGTATTCACAAAATTTTTAAGTATGTCTTTAATGTATATTAATGAAATTGTACTAACTTTTTATATATGTTTTATTTCCAGGGAAAATGTCTACAATAAAAATTGAAGTGAGTATAATAAAGTCAAATTTTTAGAAAAAATTTTATATTTTTGATCCGATCGGAAGTTTTGTCTTCGAAACTTTAAATAAAGAAATATTGCAGTCATATGTTTCATATAAAAATATATATGTATTTCATTAAATTCTTTAATAACCACCCCAAATCCATCGGCACACTTCCTAAGCAAATGGAAAGAAAGAACCCTCCACGTGACTTGTTACAATAAATTTGCCAAAAACCGAAAAAAAAACAATATTTCCTCCACAGGTACAAAAGCCACAAAGTAATTAAAAAAATAAACGAACTCATGGGCCACAATAATGAACTAATTTTTAAAAGAAAACAGAGCAAAAACACAAAACTTCCAACAAAAGATCGAAAACGCCACCCGAACAAAAGAATTCCATAAAAGAAAAATTGTAACAAAAAATCAGTGTAACACACTCCCGCCCGACCGCGTGTCTCCAGACATTGAGGTATGCAAAATTTTTTGCGGCAGCAAAAAGTGTGCCATCTTTTTGTATTTTTCTATAACACCAAAACCAAATTCGAGCAAAAAGACAATAAAAAAAATCGAAATTTTCCAGAGAAAAAATTATAACAATAGATTAACTGCAGACAGAACTGTTGTTACGTTCTTTTGCCCTCATTATTGCAATAATTAGAACAAAAAATGAGGTCAGTTTTCGGCCAGCAAACCGTTGTCCGTCCGTTCGACTCCCAAGAATACGTACGTAATTTCCCACAAACCCAAAAAATTATGTAAGCGAACGATCCTTCGCTCGTTTGTACGTTTGTTTTTACTCGTCGGCTTCTGAGAAGTGAGGATTAATGTAATTTGCGTTTTATGGCATTCGACGCATCCTTGAGAATTTTTATGTTTCGTCTTTTTTTTTCTCTCGTAATGTTGCGTAACATGCAACGAACCAAAAAAAAATGCAACGTGCTGTGATGCAATAGTGGGTAGTTTTTATGATCCTTGCATGCAAAACAGGAACTTTTGTGTAAGTGTGGGTGTGCGAAATTGTTTTTCTAGCATTTACAACGCACACACAGTGATTTATTATCTTGAATATGGAAATTAGGCAGAGAAGTAGTCTCCCGAGTCTAAAGATGAACTTTTGGAATTTAGAGCAGAGTAGTAGTTAAGACGGAAGAGGGCAGATTTATATATCAAAGATGTTTGATACAATAAAATTAAAATATGTATGTATGTTAAATACCGGTTCGCAAAATACAATGTGATAAATGTAAAAAGTATAATTACGAGCATTTTGAGATTTATTCGTGATTAAGATTAAACCAGTAAGGAAAGGCTAAATTCGGGCGGTGCCGACTATATAATACCCTACACCACTCTCGTAATATTGAATAACTCTGATATATAAATATTGTAATTCATGTATAAATTGTTTACATAAATTTACTTTTGGGACATTTTATACTTAAATAATACCCTGTACCACAGTGTGGTGTAGGGCCAAATCGGACGAAACATATATATGGGAGCTATAGCTAAATCTTAACCGATTTTCTTCAAATTCGTTAGTGTTGGTTCATGGATCAAGAAACTCTACCATTCTAAATTTCAAAGTGATTGGATGTAAAATACAGCGTCTTCAGGACTAAAGAGCAAAATCGGACGAAACATATATATGGGAGCTATAGCTAAATCTTAACCGATTTTCTTCAAATTCGGCAATGTTGGTTCATGGATCAAGAAACTCTACCATTATAAATTTCAAAACGATTGGATGTAAAATACAGCTTTTATAGGACTAAATGGCCAAATCGGACGAAACATATATATGGGAGCTATAGCTAAATCTTAACCGATTTTCTTCAAATTCGGTAGTGTTGGTTCATGGATCAAGAAATTCTACCATTCTAAATTTCAAAATGATTGGATGTAAAATACAGCTTCTACAGGACTAAAGGGCCAAATCGGACGATAGATATATATGGGAGGGTACAGGGTATTATTTATAAAATGTCCCAAAAGTAAATTTATGTAAACAATTTATACATGAATTACAAAATTTATATATCAGAGTTATTCAATATTACGAGAGTGGTGTAGGGTATTATATAGTCGGCACCGCCCGACTTTAGCCTTTCCTTACTGGTTTTTAAATATTTTATATTTATTAACAAATAAATTTTATTCAAAAATCAGGAAATTTTGTTTGGAACGAATATATTAATTTAACACACAAACAAAGTTATTGCTTAAGAAGTTTTCCAAATATATTTTATTTAAAAAAAAGATTTTTTAGACTTTGCTATGTTTTTCGAATTTTAGTTAGTTTTTCCTAGATTTCGTGTTAAACTTTATAGTTAAAAAAGTCTTTAGTAGCCGAATTTTATATACCCTCCACCATGGATAGCATGTGACCTCACAAAATAACTCAAACCTAAAGAAAATAACACCGAAAACACAAAAAATATAGTAGATGAGAACAGCAGGAATCACAAACAGGTTAGATGCTATATATGGGAGCTATATCTAAATATGGACCGATATGGCCCATTTGCAATCCCAAACAACCTGCAACTATAAGAAGTATTTGTACCAAATTTGATCAACCTAGCTCTATTATTGCGGACTGTAGCGTGATTACCACAGACGGACGGACGGACGGACAGACAGACGGACATGGCTAAATTGTCTTTTACGACGATTAAGAATATATATACTTTATGGGGTCTCAGATCAATATTTAGATGTGTTATGCTATGGTGGAGGGTATACAAATAGTAGAACGGGAACATATTTTTGTTTAGAACAATATCCTCCCAAACATACAGTATTTGTGTGTGTCAAATACATATTATACATTTGGAGTGTACACTAAACATTTGTATATTTCAAGCAGAATATGTTTGGGACAATATACTACATACATAAGCGATTTTTTTCAGCGTGTTCACATGAAAACTACATATATCAATCATATACCATTTATTTAAGAGCAATCTTTGCAGGAGAGCTACATATATATCAAAACATTTGGCGATATATGTAGTCAATTTTCATTTTGTAGATACCAAACACAAATTGCCGAATTTCAGCCTAATACATAGTGTGGAGCATTTATTTATAGGCTATATTTATAGAAATTAACAAATTTTATAAAATGATTTGTGTAATTTTCTCTGTGAGCGTTATAATATAATACAAAGGACAAAATTGCATCTTTTTTTTATGACTTAAGGAAACATATTTGGAAGCGACCTCTATAGGAGAGCTATATCCAAAAACTAAAAAAGTACGTCTAATTTTCCCAAAAAATCCCAAGGAACTCTTGACCATCCTCTCTCAATTGTTCTGTGATAACAACAGACAGACGGACACGGCTAAACCGTAAGATAATTTTACAACGTTCAAGAATTTATATACTTTATAGCAGGGCTTCCCAAACCTTTCAAATATAAGGCTCCAAATAACCATGTAAAAATCTGATTTTTTTCTAGAAAATTCCCTCAAATTTGTATTTTTCTAAAGATTTTGTTGAAATCACCAAATAATCTACCAACTTTGGTTGAAATCTAATCAAAATCTGAAATCTAATTTCGTCGTTATTGCATTTTACTGCATAATTTTGTTGAAATTGCATTTTGGTAGAAAATTTGATAAATTGCATTTTTCTAAAAAAATTTATTAAAATTGCATTTCTCTGCAATATTTCTTCAACTAACTTTATTCTGGAAAATTTTGTTAAAATTTCAAAGGTCGAAGAGCGGATTAAAGATCGGGGAGTCGTTTAAAGGACGATAAACACTGATTGAAGGTGGTTGACATTATTAAAGAACGAAGAAGGAAATTTTCTGCAAAAATTAAATTAAATTATAAAGAAAAATGCGATTTTAAGAAAGAAGCAATTATGAAGAATAATGCGATTTCAAGAAAAATTAAATTTTTAAGAAATTTTAAAGAAAAATGCGAATAATACGACATTTTTAAAAAAAAATTATTTTCGACAAAATTTTCAAAAAACTATTTTGACGAAATTTAGAAAAACAGAAAAATTTAATTTTCAACGAATTTTTTTAGTAAAATTAAAGATTGACGATTTTTTGACAAAAAAATGTATAAAAATTCGATTGGTATTTGATTTTCTATATAAATTAAATTTTCACGAAAAAAAAAATGTAAAAAAAAGTATTTTCGATAACTTTTTTTAAAAAACGCAATTTTTGACGAATTGTTCTAGAAAATGTGAAGAAGTTTTATAGTTTTTTTTAGAAAAACAAAATTTTTCAAAAATACAATTATGACAACATTTTCTATAATTGTAGTCAATAAAAATGTATTTTCGACAAAATTTAAAAAAAAACAACAATTGACGAAATTTTCTAGAAAATTAAATTTTTAAGAAATTTTGCAGATAAATTCAATTTTGATAAGAAAATTTTCAAATACTAATTTTGGCAAATTTTTCTATAAAAATTCGATTTCTATCTGAAAAGTTCAATTTCGAAGAAATTTTAAAGAAATATGCGATTTCAAAATAATTTTCAAGAAAAATTAAATTTCGAAGAAATTTTATAGAAATAGCAATTTCAACGAAATATTATAGAAACATTGAATTTTGATATCATTTTATAGGAAAAAACGACAATTTCAATAAAAATATATTTTCGACAAAATTTTCAAAATAATCATTGTTGACGAATTTTTCTAGAAAATTTGATTTTGATGAAATTTGGAGAAATTAAATTTTCAATTTTGGGGTAAAATAGTGATGTCAAAAATCGTCCCGTTTGGCATGGAATGGCTCATATGCGACATTAGAACGAGACTAGAAAAACTATACTTTAATTTTCGAGTATGAACATTTAAAAATTATTTTCTCTACACCTTTTGCAATAAGAATAGCATGCATATTAGGGCGGGTCGATTTAAAAATCACCCATTGCTCAGTGAAAATCGTATTCTAGGGATCAAAATAAGAAACTTTGCCGAAGGAACCATACCTCTAAAACGAATTCTGATGTCCCGGAAAAAATCCCACTTTGACCCATTTAGAGTGCTCCAATCGAGTCCAAATGTATGACCGACCCCCACTCAGTGAAGTGCTCAGTGAAAATCGTATTCTAGGGATCAGGGGGTTCCAGGGGGTGTGCCACTGGCATGGGTGGGTCTGGCCTCCAAAATTAGTGGGGGTCGGTCATACATTTGGACTCGATTGGAGCACTCTAAATGGGTCAAAGTGGGATTTTTCAAAATTTGCCCCTACCCAAAAGTTCGACCCAAATTCCGGGACATCAGAATTCGTTTTAGAGGTATGGTTCCTTCGGCAACGTTTCTTATATTGATCCCTAGAATACGATTTTCACTGAGCAATGGCGACTTTTTTTGCCTCCCCACAAATCGACCCGGCCTAGTATATATCATTTGCTACGAGCCAAAAGTTCAACACATCAAATGAGTGACCTATGACCCTAAGTATGTATGTTCGGCGGAAATCCGTTTTAGGTCATTTTAAGTAATTTGAGATGAATGGAGTAACTGCCTTTGCGACGTACGAAATAAACCAGGAGCAAACATAGGCTCCGATCACCACCTTTTGTTTGGTAAACTACGAGTAAATATTCAAAATGTTCATTAAACCCATAAAAGCTCCAGAATAAAATATAATATAGACCAACTGAAATCTCCACAACATCGAAGAAAATTTATGGAGCTTCTATGTACATACCAAGCTGGAAATGCAGCAGCTACTCACAATGTGAAAGTTCTGTATCAATTGAGAAGGGATCTGTCGGAATCAGCAATAAAAAAACAATACCATTAAAAGAACTGGAAGGCAATCTGCTCATCACTGTTGATGGACAGTTAAAGAGATGGAGGGAATATTTTGAAAATGTACTTAACGTACAATGCGAAGGTATCCATATTTATATTTGCACCGATCCACCGACAAAACTCGAAGTATAGAATGCGATAGTGGATGTAAAAACTGGGAAAGCTGCAGGAGTTAACAACATCTGCTGCTATGTATTAATTATATTAAAAGTTAATGTAGAACTATTTGCCAAAATCATCCATCCCCTATTTTTGCACATATGGAAACCGAAAATATTCCCAAAGGATTGGCTTTACGGTAATATTATTAAGCTCCCGAAAAAAGGAGATGCAACAAACTACAACAAATGGAGGGGAATGGCTATTTTATGATCTATCATGAAAATTGTCATTAAAATAATATTAGAGCAAATCTTTACACAAGCAGACACGAA
The DNA here is from genome assembly GCA_963930755.1 of Eudasyphora cyanicolor. Lineage (NCBI taxonomy): Eukaryota > Metazoa > Arthropoda > Insecta > Diptera > Muscidae > Eudasyphora > Eudasyphora cyanicolor. Next base: position 264,676,261 of record OZ005735.1, on the reverse strand, counting down.
ACTTCGCCCTGAGCAAGCTGGTTTTCTAAACGGAAGTTCGTGCATCGACCAAATAAATACTCTACATATTATCATTGAGCTAGCAGTTGAAAAAAAAACCTTAAAATTGAGAGGGCGGGGATGAAATGTTCTACAAAGCTGTTGCCCATAAAATTTTACTATATGTGTCGGATCACACCAAAGCTCAAGACTTAACACAGGTCAAATTCTAGTTCGTACAGCAATGTTAGTCATACAATCTATGTAGTAGTCGGAGCAATAACAATACCACTAAAGAGGGCTTTTGACTGGAATTTCAACCATTTTTGGTTTTTGTGTTAATTTTTGGGGTTTGGTCTGTCAGAACATACAGTAAGATTTTATGGCCAACATTTTTGTAGAACATTTCATTCTCGCCCTCTTCATTGTAAGGGGTGTTTTTTACTATTTGTTAAAATAGGGCCAAAAATTACAGTTATGTGGGGGAGCTATTTTCTATAAAGTTGCACCAAAAAATATTTTTGTTACATAATAGTGAAATACTAAAATAAGGTACAATGTGGGTTTTTGAGCTATATAGGGTGCCTAGGCACGTTCAGATTATACTGATATGTTCACAATTGATATGTCGTTCAGATTTACGTTGGCTACAATTTTGCCAAACATTGCTAGTGAAAAACCAGTAAGGAAAGGCAGAAAGTCGGGCGGGGCCGACTATATAATACCCTACACCTCCCTAATAATGAGATAAGGGTCATTGCGATAATAATTTGGAATAATTGGTAAATGGGTAGGAACATATTATCTAATTCTGAACCGATAATCGCTAAATTAAGTAATATTCGTTCCTAAATTGAGAAACATATTTCTGGAAAATTTTAATGATCGGAAGTAAAGTACAACTTCTATAGCGCTTTGATACCAAATCAGGAGGAACATATGTACGGATGTTATATATAAATCTGAACCGATTTTCCCTGAATACTCATTCATGTAAAAAGACATCTTTCTGTCGAATTTCGCACAGATCGGATATAAAATACAGTTTCTACAGCATTTACATGTAAAATCGGCGGTAACATATATATGGGGCTATATCTAAATCTGAACCGATTTTCTCCGAATTTGGCAGTATTCCTTCATGTAGAAAGAAACCTCTTTTTGCCGAATTTCGCACTGATCGGATATAAAATAACATTTTTACAGCGCTTACATGCCAAATCGGGGGTAACGTATATATGGGGGCTATATCTAAATCTGAACCGATTTGCTCCGAATTTGGCAGTATTCCTTCATGTAATAAGAAACCTCTTTCTGCCGAATTTCACACTGATCGGTTATAAAATAAATTTTTTACAGCGCTTACATGTCAAATCGGTGCTAACATATATATGGGGGCTATATCCAAATCTGAACCGATTTTAACCAAATTAAATAGGGATCGTCCTTGGGCCAAAAAAAAGATATGTGCAAAGTTTCGTCAAGATCGGGAAATAATTGTACTTTGATTACAAAAATACATCTACAGACAGACGGACAGACAGACGGACATAGCTAAATCGACTCAGAAAGTGATTACAAGTCAATCGGTATAATAAACAATGGATCTATCTCTTCTCCTTTTGGGTGTTACAAACAAATGCACAAAGTCATAATACCCTGTACCACAGTGTGGTGTAGGGTATAAAAATAGATTATTATTTCGTTTATTACAGGTTTAATTTTTTGTTTACTTTAAATAGAAAGTATTATATTTCTGAAATTTCCTTAAAAAAATAATAAATCATTTAGAATGTTTTTTTATAATAATATTAACGCCACTGTCGTTTATGAAGTTATCGATTTATTTATTTGTGTCGTACATATTTATCGATTAGTTGTATTTTTTTGTTTTTCGTCAAGTAATGTAATGTCAAAAGATAAATGTAAACTCAAGCGAATGCAAGCGCCTTTTCTGCATAAATGAGAAAAGTTGATTTGTGGTTACAACTTTTATATCTTTGTTTCAAAAAAATCATATAAAGATCTTGTAATTTTAATTTCGAATATTTAAATAATTTGCGCTTTGCTTTCATACCAAAAAGTTAGTATGAGTATAATAAGACATTGTGTATTCCTTTATAAACGTATAATTTCTTTGCCTTTTAATAGGAATTTTAATACTTAAATATAGAACCTTTGCTTCGAAATCTTGAGTTTTGTATTAGGTGTTCAAAATTCCGTGGAAACTTTGCGCTCGGGCAATTCCCGTAACAAATATGTTAAAAATAGAATACAATTTAAATGATTATTTTTAAATGATTTTTCTTTTAATTTTTTATGTAACTTGACGTTGAAAAAGCTCACAAACGTTGATGTAGTCAATATTAGTCCGATAGTCATTAAAGCATTGTATAAGTAACACAGCTTCTTCGTTTTCTTCTTAAACTTTTCAAAAAAAGCTAAGTCATCATACAATGTTGCTTGCACTTCGTTTCTCGATTCTGTGTGTGACATAAATCCAAATTTAAATTATTTCACTCATCAATATAACAACTTATATATCAAACCGAATCAGAGGTATCTGGCTGTTCTGTCGGGATTTAACATCGCAAAAAAGTCGAAGCTATTTGTCTTTCCGTTCTTGAACGTATGCTTGAAGTGTTCTATGCTTCATGTCCGACTTATTGAATGCTTTGCTGTACTTCCTGACTTTATTTATTACATCCTGGGTATCAAGAATAAAGCCAAAATTATTTTCAAGATCAGTGAATTCATATTCACTTTCAAAATATTCAGAACAACTGTTAGAATTATCCGCCTCATCGTTGTTATTTGTTGCATCTTGTATAAATGGTATCCACAACAAGTAGAAAAAACAGATCAATACTTTAATTTTTGTTTTAAACAATAAATAAACCAGTAAGGAAAGGCTAAAGTCTGGCGGTGCCGACTATATAATACCCTACACCACTCTCGTAATATTGAATAACTCTGATATATAAATTTTGTAATTCATGTATAAATTGTTTACATAAATTTACTTTTGGGACATTTTATACTTAAATAATACCCTGTACCACAGTGTGGTGTAGGGTATAAAAACGATTGGATCTAAAGAGCCAAATCGGATGAAACATATATATGGGAGCTATAGCTAAATCTTAACCGATTTTCTTCAAATTCTGCAATGTTGGTTCATGGATCAAGAAACTCTACCATTCTAAATTTCAAAAATATCGGATGTAAAATACAGCTTCTATAGGACTAATGGGCCAAATCGGACGAAACATATATATGGGAGCTATAACTAAATCTTAACCGATTTTCTTCAAATTTGGCAATGTTGGTTCATGGATCAAGAAACTCTACCATTCTAAATTTCAAAACGATCGGATGTAAAATACAGCTTCTATAGGACTAAAGGACCAAATCGGACGAAAGATATATATGGGAGCTATATCTAAATCTGCACCGATTTTCTTCAAATTCGGCAATGTTGGTTCATGGATCAAGAAACTCTACCATTCTAAATTTCAACACGATTGGATGTAAAATACAGCATTTATAGGAATAAAGGGCCAAATTGGACGAATCATATATATGGGAGCTATAGCTAAATCTTAACCGATTTTCTTCAAATTCTGCAATGTTGGTTCATGGATCAAGAAACTCTACCATTCTAAATTTCAAAAATATCGGATGTAAAATACAGCTTCTATAGGACTAATGGGCCAAATCGGACGAAACATATATATGGGAGCTATAACTAAATCTTAACCGATTTTCTTCAAATTTGGCAATGTTGGTTCATGGATCAAGAAACTCTACCATTCTAAATTTCAAAACGATCGGATGTAAAATACAGCTTCTATAGGACTAAAGGACCAAATCGGACGAAAGATATATATGGGAGCTATATCTAAATCTGCACCGATTTTCTTCAAATTCGGCAATGTTGGTTCATGGATCAAGAAACTCTACCATTCTAAATTTCAAAACGATCGGATGTAAAATACAGCTTCTATAGGACTAAAGGGCCAAATCGGACGAAACATATATATGGGAGCTATAGCTAAATCTTAACCAATTTTCTTCAAATTCGGCGATGTTGGTGCATGGATCAAGAAACTCTACCATTCTAAATTTCAAAACGATCGGATGTAAAATACAGCTTCTATAGGACTAAAGGGCCAAATCGGACGAAACATATATATGGGAGCTATATCTAAATCTGAACCGATTTCAACCAAATTCAATAGCGATCTTAATAGCCGCGAAATACTCTAAACTGCAAAATTCGGAGTGAAATTGCGACCTGTAGTCGACGAACAACTTTACATGGACAGACGGACGGACGGACAGACATCGTTAAATCGACTCAGCTAGTGATTCTGAGTCGATCGGTATACTTTAAGGTGGGTCTAGCTGTGTTATTTTAAGGTGTTACAAACATCTGCCGTGAAACAAACTTATAATACCCTGTACCACAGTGTGGTGTAGGGTATAAAAACCGGTTAACCGACATGGAAAAACCGGCTTTCTCGGTTAACCGAAAATGACATTTTTTAAGAAACCGGTTACGGGTTTGGGTTGCAAAACACATTGTACCTCAAACATTTTAGTTTTTCACTATTATGTAACAAAAATATTATTTTTTGGTGTAGGGTATGTTTAGCAACTTTATGGAAAAAATTAAGGCCAATATTTTTGTAGAACATATAAACCCTCTAACTCCTCCACATTACTGTAATTTTTGGCCCCATTTTAACAAATCGTAAAAAACACCCCTTAACATGGGGAGGACGGGGATGAAATGTTCTACAAAAATGTTGGTCATAAAATGTTACTATATGTGTCGGAACACACCAAAGCCCAAACCTTAACATAAAAACCAAAAATGTCAAATTCTTGTTCGTACAGCAATGTTAGTCATGCAATCTAGTGGTCGGAGCAATATTGTTTTATGCGCTATTTAGGGTGCCTAGACCAGGGTATGAAGCCGACGCGGCGCAAATCGGCGGCGCGCCACAGCCGGCCATTTATTTCCAGCCGGCGCCGCCGCCGATTTTAGCGGCTCACATCGGCTGAAACTCAGCCGACGAATATTATTTAGTGAGTCAAATTGATTTATTTTATGCAACCATGAAAATTAAGAAAGTGACTACTAAGTAATACAATAGGGTCAGAAATTTTAATAAAGTTCATTTTTGCATAAAAATTTATAAAAAGTTTCTAAATTAATCTCGCTATCATTTATTTAAAGAAATGCGTGTTTTGGTTTTTACGGAAAATACAATAGCTCTTGAGCGGCCGAACAAATTTTTACAAAGTTTACGTCGTTCTAGAGAGAAAACAACAGGCGGTATGTCATTCACAATAAATTCTCTTTCACAACAAAGACTAAGTAGACATTTATTGAACTGATTTTCGACATTAAATCAAAATTTCCTTAACTTTTCTTAAATTTGTGTGTTAATTTTAGGTTTTGTCATCTAATTGTAAATATCTTAAAGCGCCATTATTGCCTGAGATTGAAATTAGTGCGCCATCGTTTGTTGGAACTTTGTCGGCTCAGCCGATTGTTGAAATTTGATCGGCTAAGCTGATCAGCCGCCGCCGCCGATCGGTATTTTTCAATGCGCCGCCGCCGCCAATAATTTTGGTCGGCTTCATTGCCTGACCTAGACCCGTTCAAATTGTGATAATATGTTCACAAAAGTTGTTCAGATTTACGTTGACTACGATTTTGCTAAACATTGCTAGTGAAAAATTGGTCACCAATTTCGCTAAACCGGGTATAGGATTAAACTACTGTCAAGACTGTGTATTTTTCAAAAAGTGTTCATTTGTTGCATAGTGTACTTGATTCCACCTGCACTTGTAGTAAATCATTTTAATTTCGTTGTTTTTTTTAGAAAGTTATATCTCTTGTTATCACCTTCAAAAATTAATGAAAAATTTACCTACAAAAGGTGTCAACAGCAGTCCATCGATATGATTGTCAGACAGAAATTATGAGCGCTGTTAAAAAACGATACTGTAGCAAATTTGCATATTATTGGTGAGATGCAAAAAAAAACGAACATGACTTCCTACACTATTATAAGGGCTATTGTTTACGATAATTACATAGTCTTTGAAGACAGCCTTTGCTTGCCGATGATCAATTGGGCTGCCATCAATCAAAAACTTGATTTTGCTGAAGCGATGCCTTTCCAGCGTTTTTGTTTTAAAAGCAAAACACCTTTATTCGGTCTTGTTTTTGCTTTCATACTTTGTCAAGTAAATGCAAATTATTTTATTTACACAAGTTTTCGCTCTTAAACCTTAAGGATAATAGGATCTTCCTGAAATGTGTATGTTCTCTGTTTCCTTCTTGGTAAAAAGGCAGACATACTGTTTACAAAACACAGATTCCATGGAAAAAAGGCTAACTATACTAATTGCTACATTTTTTTTATTGTTTTCTAGACTAACCTTTTTTGTCTACGCTGTCCTAAGCGAAATGTGCTCTCTTTTTCAGGCTCTGCTCTAATATCCTATATTGGTTATCCTTTTATGACCACCAAAACAACAAAAAACCAGAGCGTAACTAAAAAAGAGACTAAACAAGGAAACAAAAATTCCAAAGAACCCACCGAACTAGATTACTAGAGCAGAGCAGCAGCCGAGTAAATACTAAAAGTCTCATACTAAACTAAACTAGACCGGTCAGGTCATAAAATCCAGCAAAATTGGTTTAGACGCAAAAAAGGGAAAAAGGGGTAATAAATGCGAAAAACGCGGAAAGGGTTGACAATGTTTTTCTCGAAAACACACAAAAAAATAAAATCAACAATGGAAAACAAAGAAAAGCGAATGGCACATGCAATGCACATACGAGTATGTACGACAATGTCGCCGATGTTCTATATTTAGAGGAAAATTGTTCCAAAAATAAATATTTTTATAGAGCATTTCATGGAATGACCTTGTCGTCAATTATGGCCACAAACATGTTATTGCCGCAGGGATAGAGTTGACGCGGGAATTTAACTTTTTCAGTTGACAAATTACGCCGTTCAGCTAAGACAGACGGACGGACAAAGGGACGGACGGGCAGACAGAAGTGGTGCCCTGTCAACAAAGTTGATGTTTGATGTTAGTTTTATGAGTGACTAAAGTGAAATGTCATTTCTCTAGAGATTCAATTGATTTCCCTCAATGACCTTCAATCCCTTGTGATAATAAAACGAAAAGAGGGCGTGTACGCCTGCGCACACACCATCAATATAACACCAGCAGCAACAACAACGCTACACAACACGAATGACTAATTGATGCGAAGCGGATATGCTTAGTCAGCCGCTTAAGCTGTTAATCCTTTTTTGAAGGAGGTACGTCGACAGATATTGTTGGCGATTTTACTCACTTAATCTCTCTCGTGTTCAACTCCTCTTCTCCTTTTCTCACCAGGATGTAAGGCTGAGCTGAGTCGGGCTAAGCTAAGTAGTTTGCGCATGCGCTCGTTCTCGTTGAAGATTTAATTTTAATCTAAACCCGTAGGCGTATTGTTTAGCTGCAAAATCAAAACATTCACAAATCCCCCAGGATTTCCACAAATGCCATTTGACTTAATCCTTCCCATTCGTTTTGGGAAATGGGAAATATGGTGTCTGGTTTAAAAGTAAATCCTTTCACAAAATTAACCTGAATTATTTGCAGACGTCATTTGTAGATATTTCAAATATATTTCACAACATTAGTTGCCAAATATTAGCGGAACAATGATTTGGTCTAGTGACCTTGAAATTTGCAAAATTTAGTTTTTTTTTTTTTTAGTGAGTCTGTCTTTAACTTTTTAAAGTGATTGTCCTTTTGTGTCCTGACGAATCTTTTCGTTAAAATATTGTGACCAAGTAGTTGTTATGTTCAGCTGTGTTATCTATTCATTCTTCATTTTTTAAGGATTGAATAGAATATGAGACAATAAAATTTTCCTACTGAAAATGAAGTGCCAATTTTCCTGAGCTCACTACAAACTGTAATAAAATATGATTTATTTTATCTAATGCTTCGTAGACGTCAAGTTCAATTATCTAATCTTTAGTAGACGTCCTTAGTAGAGGACCAGTTGGGTTATCCATTCCTTAGTAGAGGACTAGTTGGGTTATCTACTCCTTAGTAGAGCTACAGTTGAGTTATCTACTCCTTAGTGGAGGACCAGTTGGGTTGGGTAGAGATACGGTTGTGTTATCAACTCCTCAGTAGACGAAAAGTTGGTTTATCTACTGCATAGTATAGTACCAGTTGTATTATATTCTACTTAGTATATGGCCATTTGGGTTATCTACCCCTTAGATGACGACCAGTTGGATTATCTACTCCTTAGTAAAGGAACAGTTGAGTTATTTACTCCTTAGTATTGGACCAGTTGGGGTATCTGCTCGTTAGATGACGAACAGTTAAGTTATTCACTCCTTAGTTCAGATACAGTTGAGTTATCTACCCCTCAGCAAGTGGCCAGTTGGTTTATCTACTCTTCAGTAGATGACCACTCGGTTTATCTACTCCTTAGAAGACAACCTGTTGGGTTATCTACTCCTTAGATACGAACAGTTAAGTCGTCCACTCATTAGTAGAGATATAGTTATCTACCCCTCAGCAAGTGGCCAGTTGGGTTATCTACTCTTCAGTCGATTACCAGCTGGTTTATCTACACTTTAGATGACAACCAGTTGGTTAATATACTCCTTAGATGACGACAGGTTGGGTTATATACTACTTATTAGACATAAAGTTAGGTTATCTACTCCTACAGTTGAGTTATATACTCCTCCGTAGACGGTCAGTTGGGTTATTTACTCAACGACAAGTTGGTTATATACTACTTAGTAGAGGTCCAGTTGGGTTGGGTAATGATACAGTTGTGTTATCTATTCCTTAGTAGACCGAAATTTGGATTATCTATTCCTCATTAGACGACAAGTTGGGTTATATTCTCCGAAGTAGAGGATCGCTCGGATTATCTACTCCTTAGTAGAGGACCAGTTGCGTGATCTACCCCTTAGATGACGACCAGTTGGTCGTCTGTATCATCCTTATCTGTATCTCCTACTCCTTCGTAGACGGTCAGTATTTTGTTGACAATTACGCCAAAACTGCATTTTTGTAGAATTAAGTTTTTTTTTTGTTCGGATTGAGGTCTTTTGTGTAATTAAGCAACGACAAAATCAATTTTTAATTATTTATTTTTATTTTCCCTAATCGTTCCATTAACTTCGTTAGTCATCAAAAACAATGTAATCACAGAATTTTTATTGTAAACTTTGTTGAAATTGCGTTCTTGTAGAAATTTTAATAGAAGTATTTCTAGAAAATTTTATTAAAAATGCATTTTTTTTAGAAAATTTCATCAAAATTGCATTTGTTACAAAATTTTGTTGAAAATGCAATTCTAGAAAAAATTTCGTTGAAATTACATTTTTCAACAAAATTGGGCAGAAATTAATTTTTTTGACAAAAAGTTCTTAAAATTTAATTTTTCTATTTTTTTTTTAATTTTCATTTTTCTACAAAGCTGCAGTTTTCTGAAAAAATAATTGATCCTAGAAATTTCTTTGAGCTTTCTCAGAAAATGTCGTTGAAATACATTTTTCTACAAAATTTAATTTTTTTAAAAACTATTTTTGAATCTGCTTTTATTCTGGAAGTATAATTGTTCCTGAATTTTTCTAAAATATTTCTTTTAAATTGCATTTTTTTAGAATTTTTTTAAATTTCGTCGAAATTTCTTGAATCTGCATTTCTCAAGAAAATTTAGTTGAAAATACATTTTTCTACAAAAATTTCGCTGAAATTTCATTTTTCAACAAACATTTTTTGAAGCTTCTTTTATTCTTATCCTGAACACGAAAAAAATATTAAAAAAATTTTTTAGGTATTTTTTTTTTCAAAAACTCTTTAAAATTCCCATTTCACACTTTACACTTTTTTCATTTGAAAACAGAAGTCTAGTAACTGTTGTTAAAATAATAAGAAAACATTAGATTTTTTTTTTTTAAAAAAATCGTTTTTTGCTGGTTCGATAAGTTATAAAAAAATAGAAAAAAATTTGCAAAAAATATGTTCCAATTTTTGACCAAAAAACAATGCCTATTTGAAGAAAATCTATGAATAAATGTAGAAATTATTACACTTTTGGTAAAAATAAGAGAATTTCAACATAATCCGGTTTTCATGTCCCCACTATTTTGAACAATGGTATATATCAGATGCTCCGGCCCTAAAGTGTAACACATCGATGGGGTGACCTAAGAGACCCCAAGAATATTCGGCGGAAATCCATTTTGGGTCATTTTAAGTAATTTAAGGAATGTCCGTCAGCCTGTCCATCTGTCTGTCTGATTGGTGCGCACGATAACTTTCGACAGTATTAACCGTTTAACTTCAAATTTGGTATGTGTCAATATTTTTTATCTATCTCAGACTAAGGTCAAAGATGGACTATGTTGATCCACTCCTTTGAGTACCTACCCCAGAAATGGGTCAAAATTTAGTGAAATATTTATTATCTCATAACTTCTAAACTACTATTCAGAATCTGTAACCATTCCACACATAGTATTAGCTTCTTGGTCGCTATCATCTTGAGAAATATGGGCGAAGTTACCACGTCCCCTTTGGTACAAATTGATTATTTTGCACAAAATGTTAACAGCTTATAAATTTGATTCCAGTCCATAGAAATATTTAAAATTCTGTGGAGTGTAATGCCTTTACAGTACCTATAGTCCCGTGCAAAATGGGTGATACTACCACTCCCCTTTTGGTACCTCCCATACAATTTGACCATTTTCCACATAAAGTTAACGGCTTATAACTTGATTTCCTGCACATACATATACCTGAAATTTTGTACAGTGTAATGTTTTTATAGTACCCATAGCATATTAAAAAAGGGCGCTTTTGCCACACCCCTTTTGAAACCTCCCAAACAAAATTGCCAAAATAAAAAAATAGAAAAAATATTTTTTTTTTAATTTCCCTATTTTTGCAAAATGGGTCATAACTTATGACGGGTGATTTTTTACAGATCACGTGTGAGTCGTGTCATGCTGTCATGTTATTTTTGTTAAGTATTGTTTGGCATCATGGAAAAACTTACACCTAAACAACGTTTACAAATCGTTCAACTTTATTACGAAAATTCACGTTCTGTTAGGAATGTCTTTCGTGCACTTCGATCAACTTATGGTCAACATAATCGACCTACTGAGCGTACTATTCGCAACACCATACCCCATCTTTAGACCCAACATTCATTATTGGATAATATTCGACCGAATAGACCACGTCCAGCACGCAGTGAAGAAGATGTAGCGGCCGTAGCGTGTACACGAAGACCGTGGAGAGTCGATTCGGCGCCGTTCGCAGCAAATCGGACTGACGTATGGAACGACTTGGCGCATTTTACGTCGAGATCTTAAATTGAAAGCATACAGGGTGGCTGATATGTAATGCAACAAAGCAAAGCGCTATATTTTTTTAATTTTTTTTAAATTTTATTGTTCAAAAGCAAAAAATTTCGGAAATAACATAAAATTTTAGAAACAGTTTAGATTTGTTCGAATTGGCCACCTTTGGCACGAATTATGGCCTTCAAACGGCCGACAAAGCCTTCACACTCTGCACGAAATTGGCTCTGCGGTATTTTGGCCCATGCCCGGCGAAGCGCCGTCTTGAGATGATCGATACTTTGGTATTTTTTAGTGCGAATCTTACTCTCTAAAATGCCCCAGGCGCAAAAGTCCAACGGATTGAGATCCGGAGATCTTGGTGGCCATTGTGCGGTAGAAATGAAGCGAGGAACCTCCTTTTTAAGCCATTCTTGGCTGATGCGTACTGAGTGCGATGGTGCAGAGTCCTGTTGGAATGTCCATGGTCTGCGGCCGAAATGTTTGTCTGCCCAGGGCTTCAATACTGTCTTTAGGACATTTTCCCGATAATATTCGGCATTTACATATTTTGACCCCATGGTCGATGAATACGAGCGGGGAGCGACCATCGGTCGTTACGGCGGCCCACTCCATTACCATCGGCGGCGCTTGAATTCTGGTGGCCAATCGAAGGTGTAAATTTTCAGCTGACCTCTTTGACAAGTAAACCCGATCATTTTGTTTGTTCACAAACTGCTCAATTTGGAATGGCTTCTCATCGGAGAAAACCAAATCCGGTAACTGGCCACTTTCGTGCAATCAAAGCAACTCCTTGGCTCTTTCCAGTGTAACTTTTTTTTGTGCATTGGTGAGCTCTTGCACTTTTTGGAACTTCAATGGCTTTAGTCCAAGCTCATTTTTATACCCTCACTTTAGTGTGACGAGGGTATATATCATTTGCTACGGAAAAAAGTGTAACACATCGAAGGAGTGATCTAAGACCCTAAGTATGTTCGGAGGAAATCCGTTTTGGGTCATTTTAAGTCGAATGAGCAATGTCCGTCCGTCTGTCTGTCTGTCTGTCTGTCTGTCTGTCTGTCTGTCTGTGTGTCTGCTGGCTGGTGCGCACGATAACTCTCGAAAGGAGTAACCGATTGACTTCATATTTGGTATGTGGTAATATTTTGATCTATCTCCGGATGAGTTCGAAGATGGGCCATATTGGTCTACTCCTTCTGGTACCTCCCACACAAAGGGTTAAAATTTAGTGAAATATTGATTCTTTAATAACTTCTATACTACTTATTCGAATCTTTTGAAATTCTGCACATAATATTAGTATATTAGTCGCTATTAACTCGAGAAAAATGGGTGAAGTTGGCATGCCCCTTTTGGTACCTCCCACACAAATGGACCATTTTGCATCAAAATTTAACTCCTTATAACTTTAATACAAGTGCATAAAAATGCTTGAAATTTTCTACAGTATAATGTTTTTGTAGCGCCTATAGTCCGGTAAAAAATGGGCATCATTGTACAGCCCGTTTTGGTACCGCCCACACAAATGGCCCGTTTCGTACCAAAGTAAACGGCTTGTAACTTTAATACCAGTGCATACAAATATTTGAAATTTTGTACAGTGTAATGCTGTTGTAGTGCCTATAGTCCTGTAAAAAGTGGGCGTTATCACCCCGCCCCTTTTTGTACCTCCCACACAAAATGACCAAATCATACCAAAATTACATAGCTCGTAACTTTAATATACCAGTGCACACAAACGCTTATAGTTCAGCACAATGCAATTTATTTAAGAATGTGCTGTTTACCGAAAAATATGTGTATTTGGAAAACCCCTTCTGGTACCTCCCACACAAATTAACAGATTTATTGGTGTAATGTTATATATTACATTACTCACAAAGTGAGGGTATACCTTAGTCGGTTTACCCGACTGAAACTTTCTTACTTGTTTAATATGTGTTGTATCCGTTCTCGCGATATGTTCAGCTCACGAGCAATTTTTCTACCACTGCGGCGTAGATTTCGATAAAATCTGGCCTTCACTTTTCGGATCATTTCTGGTGTTGTTACCGTTTTTTTTCGTCCACTTTTTGGACGCGATGCAACACTGCCAGTATCACGGTAACGAGCAATGGTACGAGAAACAACAGATTTATTCACATTTAAATGCTGGAGGGCTCTAACGATAGCCACTTGTGTTTGTCCACCCAAATATAAAACAATCACACTATCACGCTTGAATTCCATCACGAATAACTTTTTTCTGAATGCAATAGATCAAAATGCTTTTGTAAGCGTGTAAACAATAAAATGAACTGTCACTGAAATAAATCTGTCAGCTATCAGACTAGAGATTTAGAAATGATAGCAACCTGAAGTTGGTTGCAATACATATCAGCCACCCTGTACAAAATACAGCTTGTGCAAGAACTGAAGCCGCCCGACCTTCCCAAGCGACATCGCTTCGCTCTATGGGCTCTTGAAAAGTTTCAAGAAGATCCGACGTTTTCGAGCCAAATTTTGTTCAGTGATGAGGCCCATTTCTGGCTCAATGGGTATGTAAACAAGCAAAATTGCCTCATTTGGGGCGAAGAGCAACCTGAAGAGATTCAAGAGCTGCCACTTCATCCAGAAAAAAAACGGTTTGGTGTGGTTTGTGGGCCGGTGGAATCATCGGTCCATATTTCTTCAAAAACGATGACGGTGAGAACGTAACCGTCAATGGCGACCGTTATCGTGCCATGATAACCGACTATTTGAAGCCTGAAATTGAAGCTCGGGATCTCGGCGACATTTAGTTCCAACAAGACGGCGCCACTTCCCACACATCGCATCAGTCAATGGATTTACTGAGAGAACACTTCGGTGTGCAGATAATTTCACGTTTTAGGCCGGTCGATTGGAAGATCGTGTGATATCACACCGTTAGACTTTTTCCTGTGGGGATATGTAAAGTCTAAAGTTTATGCGGATAAACCCGCTTCGGTTCAGGCCTTGGAGCAAAACATCACGCGTGTCATTCGCCAGTTACCAGTCGAAATGCTCGAACGAGTCATCGAAAATTGGACTCAACGGATGGACCATCTGAGACGTAGCCGCGGCCAACATTTGATAGACATAATCTTCAAAAAATAAATGCCAAAGAATGTTCTTTCAAATGATAATAAACATTCCCCATTCAAAACTTTTTTCAATGTATTCTTAGCTACATTATTGCCAAACATAGTTAAGCGGTATCACCAAGTCTGAATTAGTTGTTGGTCAAAAGCTGATGACACCGTTTTCGAGGGGCCCACTGATTTTCAGAAACTTTGGAGGCCCATAAAAAAAAATTGGTCACCAATTTCGCCAAACCTAATATAGGGTTATACTACCCTTTGATAGTAGAATCGAACCTATACTGTCAAGTCCGTGTATTTTTTTTCACTGTTGCACAGTGTTATTGGATTGAAGATCGTTGACTGTATTCAAGGTAGATGGAGGAAATTTTCGAGGAAAAAGCAATTCTAACTAACAATTAAAGCAAATGCAATTTTAGCAAACATTTCTAAAATATATAATTTACAATTCCGACAAAACTTAAAAACTGGAATTTTGACAAAGTTTTCGAGTAAAAACGAAATATTCAATAAAAAATTATTTCTAACAAAATTTTCAAAAATACAATTTCAGCGAAATTTTCTAAACGAATCTAATTTATAATACATTTTATAAAACATAAACAAGTAAGAAAGTTTCAGTCGGGTAAACCGACTAAGGTATACCCTCACTTTGTGAGTAATGTAATATTGAATATTACTCGAATTATTCTGTCAATTTGTGTGGGAGGTACCAGAAGGGGTTTATCAAATACACCTTTTTTTTTGCTGAACATTAGATACTTTAAATTCATTGCACTGTGCCGACTTATAAGCATTTATGTGCACTGGTATAAACGTTATGAGACATTAAATTGTGGTATGATTTGGGCATTTTGTGTGGGAGGTACAAAGAGGGGCCGTGGCAATAACGCCCATTTTTCACAGGACTATAGACACTATAAAAACATTACACTGTACAAAATTTCAAGTATTTCTATACACTGGTTTTAATGTTATAAGCTGTTAACTTTTGGTGCAAAAAGGTATCTTTGTGTGGGAGGTACCAAAAGGGGCGTGGCAACAACACCCATTTTCCCTGGACTGTAGGCAATATAAAAGCATAATACTGTACAAAATTTCAAGTCTTTTTATACACTGTTATTAATGTTATAAGCTGTTAACTTTTGGTGCAAAATGGTGCATTTGTGTGGGAGGTACCAAAAGGAACGCGGCGACTTTGCCCATTTTTCTCGAGTTTATAACGACTAATAAGCTAATACTATGTGTGGAATTTCAAAAGATTCGAATAAGTAGTATAGCAGTTATTAAAGAATCAATATTTCACAACATTTTAACCCTTTGTGGGGGAGGTACTAGAAGGAGTCGACCAATATGGCCCATCTTCGAACTTAGCCGGAGACAGAAAAAAATATTACCACATACCAAATTTGAGGTCAATCGGTTACTCCTTTCGAGAGTTATCGTGCGCACCAGCCAGCAGACACACAGACAGACAGACAGACAGACGGACGGACATTGCTCATTCGACTTAAAATGACCCAAAACGGATTTCCTCCGAACATACTTGGGGTCTTAGGTCACTCCTTCGACGTGTTACACTTTTTTCCGTAGCAAATGATATATACCCTCGTCACACTAAAGTGAGGGTATAATAATAAGTAAATACAAATTATATAAATCATAAATATACATTTTGAAGTTGTATTATGTAATACACAAGTTAGATAACAGAATAGTATCGAAAATTTATATAAATGTAGTTCAGAACGCAATATGGACCCGACAAAAAAGTAAAAAGACTTTCTTGAGGACATTACCCAGCAAAATTTCTCATTACCAAATAATCCGACGAGTAAGCAAAGTTCGATAATGGTAAGTACTTATAATTTAGCCACTTTTGTCATTATTTTAACATGGGGATGTCGTTGGAGGAAAGTACTTCCCAAAAGCATACAATAAAGTAGCGTAATAAGTACTTATTTGTAGCTCGATTTTATGTACTTGAATAATGCATTACCAATAAGTTATAAAATAAGTAGTAGATATGTAGAAATGGCCATTTAAAATGATTTTTTGCATATTGTCGCGCATATATCTCGAAACAAGCAATTTCCTCATGCCAGATTCGAATTTCTGGTATTTTCATTCAAATCTGCACGTATTGTTTAAAAACATGTTGAAATATAAATAAATCTTGTACAATAACCTACATATAGCCAAAATTGCATTATATGAAAATTTGCCAAAATGATTTTGATAACAAAAATCACTTATTTCTGTTATTATTGGTAAGTCATTATTAATAAACCGAAAGTAATGCAGCGAATAATGAGATGTCATTATTTGGTAATGCAGGAAATAATGACAGGTACTTACCAAGATTTTTATGGGTAATTTTTGTTGTTGTTTTTGACTAACTTTTTGATAGAAAATAATTAATTTTTTTAACGGATATCGAAAGAAATTTTTTTATAAATTTGGCAGATAGCCTGAGATGCTAGTGCCTTTTACATTAAGTTTATTATAATTTTAATTGTAATAAATAAATACAAATAAATTTATAAATATTACAAAATTTGTTTCAGAAAATGTTTCAGCAGGTAAATTTTTTGGGATGTAAAAACACTTTCTTGAAATACTGTACTTTGACCCGATATGCGATATCCAAGTGAATTCCCAAAAAAAAAACGCTATAATGTAAATGAGATCTAATTTAATCTAATCTAATTTCATTTAATTTAATTACAATTTGTAAACAATTTTAGCGCAGCTGATAGAATTCGTCAACATTTAATGACTTTTTAATGTTCACATCAATAGGAGAGTCAATACACAAGAAAAAAACAACAACATTGATTGACCAATGCTGAGATGTGTGCTGATGCACTTCGAAAATATTTGAAAGATTATTTTTGTAAAGTTATTTTTAAATATTTTCACACACGCACGCACACACACTCAGGCACAAAAGCGCACACTCGATGCACTTTATTTTCAAACTGTAATCAATCAAACACTTTTGGGATCACACACAGACTCAGACTCATCATACATGCATTGATGCGTTTGCCATTTTGGAGCAGAGAGGCCGAAAGCGGGGAGTGCAAACGAATGTGGTGGTGGCTGGCGTTGCATCGATCATGTGAATGGTCAGTTGAGTTTAAAAATAGATTGGCGATTTTGTTTTCTTGTCGATGGCAAAGGAAACACAATGGAATTTACAGATTCATTCGTGTGCCAGTCATACAGACACAAACACACAAACGCTCACACACACACCCAGATAAACATATTTCAGATACTGTGTGTATAAAAATGAAATATTAAATTTGGCCCACCTCCACCATCACCCGTTCATTCTTCACTCCAAAGTGGTCATCACATCAGTCAAGTTGTTTGTTCCATCTAATGTGAATACTCGTATGTATGTGTGTGGGTGTGTGATTTTGCATCAAATACTCATACATTGAAAACAACAGTTTTCGTACAGTGGAACCCCTGTAAATCTGACACATTTATCTTACATTTATTCATATATGGGTAAATTTTTAAAATGAACGCTTTTGATTTTAACGAAATTTGGCAATGATTATATAGGGTGATCCAAGTGGAGATACTTTTTTCAATAGCCTTTTTTTTGACAGATCACGTGTGAGTCGTGTCATGCTGTCATGTTATTTTTGTTAAGTATTGTTTGGCATTTCATCATGGAAAGACTTACGCCTGAACAACGTTTACAACGTTTTGACAACAAATTGACAGATTAATTAACGTAATGTTATAACGGGTGATCCAAGTAGAGATAATTTTTTCAATAGTCTTTTTTTGACAGATCTCGTGTGAGTCGTGTCATGCTGTCATGTTATTTTCGTTAAGTATTATGGAAAGACTTACGCCTGAACAACGTTTAGGCGTGTCATTCGTCAATTATCAGTCGAAATGCTCGAACGAGTCATCGAAAATTGGACTCAACGGATGGACCATCTGAGACGTAGCCGCGGCCAACATTTGATAGACACAATCTTCAAAAAATAAATGTCAAAGAATGTTCTTTCAAATGATAATAAACATTCCCCATTCAATTTGAATTTTCTGTGTTTTTTCTTAAAAAAGTTGGGAACCTCGAAATGGATCACGCTATATAATAATAATAATTTCAAGTATTTGAAATTTTTATAATTTAAAGTATTTGTGTGCGCTAGAATTAATGTTATAAACAATTAACTTTTGTGCAAAAATAGTCCCTTTGTGTGTGAGGTGCCATAAGCGATGGCAACACGTTGCCCAAATCGACGGATAACCTTTTACTATTGCAGATGATTCATATAAGTAGTATAGATGTTATTAGATAATCAATATTTCACTACATTTTTATCCTTTGCGAGGGAGGTACTAGAAGGAGGGGATCAATATGGCCCATCCAAAAATCGAACTTAGCCTGAGATAGAAAAAAATATTATCACGTCCCAAATTTCAGGTCAATCCGTTATTCATTTTGAGAGTTTTCGTGCGCTCCAGCCAGACAGACAGAAAGACGGACGGACATTGCTCAACTGACTTAAAATCTCCTAAAACGGTTTTCCTTTGAGTTACACTTTTGGCTCGTAGCAAATGATATATGTAAACCCTCCTCCCTACAAGGCGAGGGGATAAATATTTTAATATTGACACCATAAAATTGCGATATCTTTTTGATCCATCAAGGTTCCAACTTTTTTCATAGTCAGTCCATAATAGTTTGACCCTTTAGTACAAAAAAAATTAAAAACATGAATTGATACTTTTTCAGGATATTTGTCATATTTTCACCTCCTTCCACAAAAAGGAGATAAATATTTCATTCGGCAACATTGAAGATGAATAGCAGAGCTTTTCATTGGTATTAATATCTTCAATATACGTGAAACGGTTACGAAGATTGTTATATGGTAATTTTTATGATAATGGTAATTTTGAGAAAAATCCCTGAGATTGGGGGTAAGTAAAAGTAAGTCAAAGGCAAAACTATCCGGAAATTTGACTGTTTTGTTGTTATCTCAAAAATTGCCAACTTGTAAATCAGTCGGGTAAACCGACTTATACATCCCCTCACCTTGAGTCCCAAAAAAATATTAGTAAATTTATTTACTTTGTTGTTTTAATAACAACTTTGTTGTTTTAACAATTTAAATTGCATTTAATAACTTTAAAGTATGTACTGGTATTAAAGTTAAAAGCTGTTTACTTTTAGTACAAAATGGTCCATTTGTGTGGGACGAACCAAAAGGGCGTCCCAATAACGTTCACTTTTCCCTGGACTCTAGGTGCTATAAAAGCATTACACTGTACAAAATTGCAAGTATTTGTATGCAATGGTATTAAAGTTATAAGCTGGTAACTTTTGGTGTAAAATGCTCCATTTGTATGGGAGGTACCAAAAGGGGCGTGTCAATTACAGACACTTTTCTCTAGACTATAGGTACTATAAAAGCATTGCACTGTACGAAATTTCAATTATTTGTATGCACTGGTATTAAAGTTAAAAGCTGTTAACTTTTGGTACAAAATGGTCCATTTGTGTGGGAGGTACCAAAAGGAGCAATAAATCCCATTTTTCACTGTATTGTAGGTACTATTAAACCATTACACTGTAGAAAATTTCAAGTCTTTGTATGTACAACTCTATTGCCTGTACATACAAAGACTTGACTAGTGATGTCAAACGGGAAATCCCGATCCCGAAAAATCCCGAATCCCGGGATTTTTTAAAATGAATCCCGGGATATTTTAATAATGATATATGAGGCTATCTCGTATAAAATATTAAGTGAAAGATAGATAATCTCTGTCGAAAATGAAAACTAATGAAGTAAATTGTTAACAGAAATTGTTGGATAGAACACCTCAAAATAAGAAGAAAAATATTGACCGTTTTGTGAAAAACTTTTGATTGGGTTGACGCATAAACACCAAATTTTGACAGAATATAATTTGGAATATTTAGAAGTTAAAAATGCAATCTCCTAAGTCGACTTAGCATGTTTTAGAATGGAGGTATCGATTTGTATCGAGCATCGATATCTTGCCTAGTTATCAAGTTATCAGACGACAAAATTTGAAAAAAATTTTATTCTTTTAAAATTATTACGTCCGATAACTTAGCAATATATTGATAAAATTCACCCTATATCTTTCTTTTTATTTTGAGGTGCTATATCCAAATATGTCATCAGATCGAGGTGCTTCGGATATTATACTCTCCCGTCATTACCCTGGGGGATATATTTTCAAAAAATGCCTATAATTCGGTTTAAAATTAAAAAAATGACGTGTATCTTCGATAATAGAGTAGCTATTCTTAAATGGATTATGTATACCTATCTGAAGTATTGAATTCTGCAAATAACCTCAATGCCAAAAATTGCTCGAAACCAGCCATATAAGGTTCCTGACATGTGACCCCCATTCTTTTGTTGTCATAAGGGCACTATTTTCCATGTTCTAGAAGCACGTTCCCATGGATCATATAAATTAGTTCCTAGCCATTTAATCTCATCTGTACTGCAGTTATTTGTGAACCGTCATCCTGTGAACCGTCATCCATATTAGGTGGATTTTTAACTGCTCATTTATCTTATTAGGTATCTGAGACATTTGAGGGCTGATATTGAATTGAAGAATACAGAATCCACAGATTTAATGGCAGTAGGATAATAAATTTACTCCAACCAAACTAAAAGGGCGGTATGTAGGGTGTACAGAAAAAACTGTTTTGTGTCGTCCCGAAATTGTCTTTAGATAATCCAATAAATTATCTCTATAAAAAATGTTATAAAAAGTATTTAACTTTAAAAATAAAAGCAGCACAGGGGAATGACGCACGTGAGTGAATGACTTACATCATTTTATTAATATTGTTGGTGCAAAACCAACCACAAGTATATGAAATAGATTTAATACTCTATATAATATGAATTATTCGAAATCAAGATTGGTTTGTAAATTTGAATTTTACGGAATATAAGATTCGCCAGGGGAATGACGGAAATCTTCAGAGACAAAAAATAATCCTCCATAAATATAGTAGTTGATAAAAATTTATAAACATTAATAGAAACCATAAATCGGTAAATATTATATTTCACCAATTACCAATTTTATTAAAAAATATTTCCTTTTTTTGTCAACATTTTTTAAAATAAATAAATGAAAGTCGATTTTTGGGACAGCCAGGGAAATGACTTTTGAACACTTTGGCAGACAATTTTTCATAAAAAATATTTAGTGACCGCAAATGACCTATAAAGCTTTGTACTAAAGTAAATACCAAAGTGGAATATATTTTGTTTTTCCTAATTTAAATACACAAAGACAGCAAATTATCCGGTAATGTCGAAATCACCCATATCATGATATTGCGAACGGAATGACAAATATAGTATATTTCTATACGATTTGATAGCTACAACCGTAGAATAACCGGAAATGGCGATAAAACTGTTATTTTAGTGCTAATACAGTTCACTCATTACTATTATTCCGAATTATTGAATGTCGTAACGTAAAGTAGAGTTTAGCGTAAACTCAATATAAACAGCGAACCGTAGTCAATGTGCAATAAAAATTTCTATCGCACATTTGCACAAATTGCAACAAAAAAAACAAATTATAAATTATATTTGTGTGAATTAATGCATGCATCATTATGTTTGAGTATTATCCTGAAAACCACATTTCTCTAACAACAAAATGTTTCATTTATTTAGTTTTTTCTTCTCCTGCAAAATTTCAAAATGTATACCCTCACCTTAGAGAGGAGGGTATATATAATTTAAAGCTACGAACCAAAAGTGTAACACATCGAAGGAGTGACCCTCAGTATGTTCGGCGGATATCCGTTTTGGGTAGTTTTAAGTGAAAAATAGGCGAAGTCGCCACTCCCCTTTTGGTAAATCCCACACAAATGGACAACTTTGAACCAAAAGTTAATAGCTTATAACTTTATTACCAGCCTTGAAATTTTGTACAGTGTAATGGTTTAATAGTACCTACAATACAGTGAAAAATGAGAATTAATGCCACGCTTCTTTTGATACCTCCCACACAAGTGGACCAGCTTATAATTTTAATACCAGTGCATACAAATACTTGAAATTTTGTAAAGTGTAATGCTTTTATAGTACCTAGAGTCCAGAGAAAAATGGGCTTTATTGGCCCACCCCTTGTGGTACCTGCCACACTAATGGACCTTTTTGTACCAAAAGGTAACAGCTCTTAACTTTAATATCAGTGCATACAAATACTTGAAATTTCGTACAGTGCAATGCTTTTATAATACCTAGAGTCAAGAGAAAAGTGGCCGTAATTGGCACGCCCCTATTGGTACCTCCCACACAAATGGACCATTTTATGACAAAAGTTAACAGCTTATAACTTTAATACCAATGCATATAAATACTTGAAATTTTGTACAGTGTAATGCTTTTATAGTACCTAGAGTACAGAGAAAGTGACCGTTATTGGACGCCCTTTTGGCACCTCTCACACAAATGGACCATTTTGTACCAAAAGTAAACAGCTTTGAACTTTAATACCAGTACCTGCTTTAAAGTTATTAAATTCAATTTATATTGATAATAATTTAAATAAAAAAATAATTTAAATAAATTTACTAATATTTTTTGAGACTCAAGGTTGTGTACAGGAAATGTGGTTAAGCATAGATCTGTAGCGCTAACTGTCCGAAGAAGCGGTTCGGACTGCGCCGTTTTCAAAAATGTATGCCCGATGACGGCTCCAGCGTAAACAGCGCACCTACTCGTGGGTTATATGCAGATGAAAATCTGGCCCAGAAACGGTAGTTTTGCATATTACTAGATATGCATTGAGATAGAAATGGGCCTTGTCGGTAATGATGATTTTCAATGAAAAGTTGAAACAATTATTCTGCAGTATAGCCATTCATGTCTGCTTGACGTGTATTTTGTATCTATTTACATTGCAAATGTTAAAGCAGAATGCAAATTTGAGACTTTTTTTGTATATGTGAACTTAATATATCTACATCTGAACTGATTTTCTATAAATTTGGTATCGTTCTTTGATCAAAAAACTCCTCCCGGCAAATCAGACTTAAAATACAAATATATTTTATATAAATCTGAACAGATTTCCACCAAATTTGGTCGAGCTCGTTCTTGGATTCTCTCTGCCAAATTTCTTAATGATCAGATGAATGAGTTGATGATCTTTTACATATAAATTGGAAACTACAACAATAATGAAAGTAAATTCCCTTCAGGGTTATATTCGGCTACATGTTTAATACAGTAAATATAGATAATATAGTGGTAAAATTTACGAAATGAAGATATAAATTAGTAAATATCGCAACGTAAATTAATAATATACAAGATAAATGTAATATTATACCGTCCATCTGAACAGTGGGGAGGTTTCTCTGTGCTTTTTTTTATTATTGGTAACAGTGCTACCGTTGAGCGACTAAAGGGGCAGTTTTGCCCCTTTTTTTCAGCCGTGATACTTTTGCGCCCCTTTTCTTTTGGGATACTAAATGTGCCACTTTTCACATTTTTGGTGCCACTTTTATACACGTCTGCCACTTTTGTAAAAATTATATTTTTGCACTATTTAAACAGCATTTTACGTACTAATGTACGTAAATAACGTACGAAGACAATAAATTGCCAAAAAGTAATGATAAATAAAAAAATAAATGTAAAATATATGATATTTCATATATTTACTTAGATAGTATACATCACAAGAAAGTTTTGTGTAGCTTTTTTAAATTTGTTTTAGAGTAAAACACAGGTATTCGGGTCTGTTCTGTAGCAAGGTGATTTGAAATCACGGTGATTTTAAAATCACCGGCGACTTACAATCACTGTTAGAGTTCGAAATCGCCCGGTTTATTATTCATAGCCTCCCAAAAAAGATTGTTCGAAATATGTTCGGGTGATTTCGAAATCCAAAAGTGATGTTAAGTCGCCAGTGATTTTAAAATCACCGTGATTTCAAATCGCCGTGATTACAGAACAGACCCGACTATTATCCAAATATATTGCATAACCCGATCACGTCCATTCCGATATATGGACATATCACAGATGCCGTTCGGAAATTCGTAGTTAAAAGCAAAAAATTATATATATCAGGTCCACATGAAAATTGCAGCAATTCAGCAATAAAAATAATTTAGCGCTTTGGATTTCATTATAATAAGCTCTGTGACAAGGCCCATAAAATGTAATGTCATGTACACATATAGTTTTTTTGTATAAATTTCTTTACAAATTTGTAGAAAATGTGTACAAGTTTTGATTTTATTGTATTTTGCCTTATATAAGAACCTTAAAAAGCATGCCACTTTATTTTATGAACGTGTGCCCCGTTTTTCGGAAAAATCCCCTTTTTGTGCCCCTTTCTGATTGGTAACAACGGTAACACTGATTGGTAATAAGGTAACTTATTTGATTAGACCAGTGTTGTTTTAACCTCTTCTGTCTTTAAGTTTACATACGCTAAATTCTGTTTTACGTTACGACAGCTATAATTAACCAAACGGTTATCTTATTACTAGTACTGTCCACTAATTACTATGAACGTGTTGCAGAATGTCGTAACGTATAAGAGAATTGAGTGTATGTAAACTTAAAGAGGAGTTACCAAGCTTTGCTTTAAACTCAGTATAGAGATTGATCCGAGTTCATTGCGCAATAAATGCACACTAAGATGTCGGGAGGTTCTACTGTATATTCCTCATATCCACTTGCCAACTCAGTGTCGGCACGGATAAGTAAGAAACAAGGAATGGTCTGTGTGTGGGTGTTTTGATTCTATTTGATATATATATTTTTTTGTTTCAATTCTCGGGCGTATTTATAACACCTCTAAACAAAAATCACGCGCCTCGACATCGTTCAGCGCACAACAACTAACCGATCTAAAAACGTTCACATGTTTTATTTCGGTTGCAGGCTCATGCTGACGAAGATGATGAGGATGTGGATGTGGATGTGGACGGGGCTGGGGCTGGTGATCATAATGATGTGGCGTTGGTGGTGGCGGTGTCGGGGCAATGTCGATGGCACAGGCCATGGCGTTGTTGCTGATTCCGATGCTGCCGCCTGCTGCTGAATTGAATGTTGATGCTCTTATTGCCACTGATAGCGTCGTCGACGTCGTTGGCTTGGTCGGTTGGTTTGGTTGGGTGGACTATGGTGGGAGAGATTCTTATTTTTAACGGCTGACGTCGTACACTGCATGTGATCGTTGGAATTTATCGAATTTATTTTAAAAATAAAATAAAACACCAACAAAAAATAAAAACCGACAAAGCTCCCCTCACCCACACCCCTTTGTTTATTTCACTTGCCCCATTAAAAATGTGATTCTCACTTCTTGTCCCGTGCCAGTGACTGTGGGTGATCAAAAACGATCACCACAAATCGATTTGAAAATGACAAACCAAAAATAAATAAAACAAAACAAAGTCATTCATCTTTATCACCATTTGATGCAATTTAATATTAAATTCATTTGGGATTAGTTTCTTAATCATTTCAAAACTTAGATGCTAATTGTGGGGTTATATTTACATGAAATAAATTAATTAGATTGTGTAATTCTAGTCGCTTGTTTTTTTGTAATCGAATTTTATAATAACTTATTTTTTTGAATATCCTTCGTTTTTTCGTTAAGTTTTATTTGAAATGCTACTATCACATTTGGTTTGTTTGTTAATTAGCTTTGCTATCTACTATATCCATTTCCGTTTCCCGTTTCGGCTGGCTTCGGACCTTAAATCGTTATCGTATCCTATACGCTATAGATTTTGGTTGACCATTGTCGATTTTTTGGTTTCTTTGTTTGCTGGTTCTTTTTCTCATTCTTTTAAAGCGGTTTGGATCGAACCTTCTTGGCTGCAAGTTTATCACACTTGTGTTATCTTCTTCGTCTGTCATCATCGGGATTGTGTTTTTTAAGGCCATTCTGGTGTAGGTTTTAAAGTTTCATTCATCCTCTGGATTCTTGTTTTTTTTTCGTTGTTGTTTACATCTTAAGTGTTTTTGGTGTGAAAATGTTGATTACACTGTCCCACCCACAGTCGGCCAGTTGGTGGGGTTTATTGGCATTCCAGTCAAGACCACACACGAATTCGGTATGATGTTCATGAATTTCCACGGCATCTGCTGATGCACTGAAGTCCCAAATTCTGGAAAAAGAAGAAAATATTTCGATTTTTAATAAAGCTATAGTTATCCAAAACAATTGAAGAAACTACGATTTAAAATTTCACGTGGAAATATTTGACGTTATGAAAATGTCCAATATAAAACTTTGTTTTAATTAAAATAATCTTAGTTGATATTAGGAAAGCTATGAAATCATAACAAAAAATATTTTTTCAAAAGAAATAAGAAATACGATTTCAAATCTAACGTAAAAAAAGAACAATTGAAGGTGAACAATTTCACTTGAAAATATTTCAAATAATGAAAATTTCCAATATACAATTTAGTTTTAATTAAAACAATATCATTCTCGTGAAAAATATATTCACTTAACGAAAATTTCCAATATGAAATAATTAAATAATAATCTTAGGTGATACTATACATCTACGAAATCATAATAAAAATTTCCTTTATAAAAAAATTGAATTACGATTCTAAATTTCCCGTGAAAAAATTCCAGGTGGGAAAACTCCACATGAAAATGTTTCACTTAATAAAAATTTCCAATATAAAATTTTGTTTTAATTAAAATAATATCATTAAGTAAAATATTTTTTACGAAAAAATATCCCACTAAATGAAAATTTCAATTTAGTTTTAAATAAAATAATCTTAGGTGATACTAGGGAAGCTATGAAATCGTAATAAAAATTTTTATTTATAAAAAGGAATTACGATTTAAAATTTCATGTACAAAAATTCCACGTGAACATATTTTATTTAATGAAAACTAACATTTTCAAATGAAATACAAAAAATGCAGTTTTATTTCATATTATTAGGTATTTTTATCGGAAAATAAGTATTCTTCCCCTAAAAATACTCGTATTAATAAGAATTTGATATAATATAAATAATGTCTTCCAAATAGTGGTCATCCACAAAATTAATAATATTTCGATTTAAGTGTGAAATTTGAAGTGAAGATTTTCCAATGAAATTTAAAAAAAATATTTTTGATTTGCATTACTACATTTGTCAGCAAAATATGTATTATACTTTAAAAATGTAAAAAGTTTTGGAAGTAAAATAGACATTTTGTTGAAGAACGCATTAATTTAAATACATTTTTTTTGTAATTTCAGTTGAAAATTTTTCACATGAAAAATACTTTATTTTTATTTCAGAGGAAACATTACATAAACATTTGCAATAATTTAAATTAAAAATGTTTTTTTTTAATTTCATGTGAAAAATTTCCACATGAAAAAATTCTTCATTTTCATTTGAAATTCAGAGGAAATATTACATAAATATCTGCTTTAAATGCCCAAGAAAATAATATTTTACATTTGGCAGAACTTTTCCTTGGAAAAACATAATACTTTTGCTCAATTTAAAATTACTGAAATTTTAAAATTAAAATTTCGTCTGAATTGAGGAAACCCCCACAAAACAAGGTATTCATTTTAGGTGTGAAGTTCTGGTTTGAATTATAAGTTCTGTTTGATTATAAGTAAATTAAAAAATTCCACGTGAAATGAAAAAAAAAAACTATAATATTTACGTGATATGACCTTAAAGAAACTAAAAATTGTTCCTCATTTAAAATATAAAATTTTCACATGAAAGTGGGAACAAAAATATTTTTACTTTGAATTATTAAATTTCACAACAAAATATAAAAATAAATGAAAAATAAAATATAAAACTTTCACTTGAAATTGCAAAAATAAAAGTAAAAATACTTTTAATTATTAAATTCCACAACAAAATATGTATTTTACTTTCGAAAATTGGTAATTTCTCATTTAAAAGATTATAAATACAGAATTTGATTTTAGAGAAATATGTAGTTGTAAAATTGAAAGAATTAAATTATCCACGTGAAAAATAAAAAATAATGCAATTTTAAAGGCATATTTCAAAACATTACCTTTTGTTTTAAATCCATATAAAATAATAAATATTTGGGTGACAAAACATTTCCTCGCGAAATAAAAAACTCAACCATTTTTCTCATGTTAAAATATAAAAAATAGAATGTTTGCATGAAATTTGAAACTTAAAACTTTATAAATTAAGTATATATATTTTTAAATTTCCCGAGAAAAGAATAATATTTGCGTGACAGAACGTTTCCACGTGAACGCTTCCCTTTGAATTTATATATTCCTTTGAAACATTTTTAAGATACATTAATAAATTTGCTAAAATATATAGTAATTTGAAATTTAAAGCCTCAATTTTTCACGCGAAATTCAGAAGTTGTATTTTTAATTTCCGTAATAACATTTCTATTTAAATATTTATATTCCGCTCACAAATTATAGTTTTCAGTGTCAATTTATACATTAATTTCGTATTTTATTTAAGCAACATTATTTTTCGTGTGAAAAAATATATTATAAACAATTTTTATAGATTTTTTCATTTAATGTTGCATTGCACATTTAAATATATATATATATAAATAAATATATTATATATATTTATAATTTATTTTTATATGAAAAGATTTTCAACACAATTTTCGATTTTTCGTTTTAAAATTTTAATTGAATGTGCATAGTTATTCAATTATGTAAAAACCATAATTTACACATGAAAATTGAAATTTTCACTTTTGCTTTGAATTATTAAATCAAGCAAAAAATCATATTTGTATCTTTACTTCAAAAAAATAGTAAATGTTGTGTATATATAAAATATTTAAAATTTCGTATTTGAGTTTCGAAAGACATTACCGAAATTATTCCATACTTTTACAAAATAATATTGTCTTATTTATGGATTTTTATTTTTTATGTGGATTTTTAAATTACTGATTTAAATAAAATTTAAAGGCGAAATTAAAATATCCTTGAAAATGGTGGAAGATTTGGATTTTTTAGTTAAAATAGTTTCTAAATTAATAGTCAGAAATTTTAATTTTTCCACGTGATTTTTTTTCATTTGATTTATTTTATAACAAATAAAGTTTTTTTAATTTGACGTGGAAAAATCTTTTTCATGCGAAATTAAAAACAATTTTAAATTTTTTCACTTGGAATATTTTCACTAGTAAAAAAAAGGTAAAGCAAAATATTTCAGAACTTACCTCGTTGTAAAATCATAATTAGCCGATGCCAGCACCGTGGCTTTGTGCGGCGAAAAGGCCAGCCTTCTCACCGCAAATTCTCCCGAAAACAATTCGAAAACATGTTCACGCATATTCCTCAGATCCCAGGCTCGCACCATACCATCAGCTCCACCCGTCACCAGAACATTGCGATCCAATTTACTCCAGTCCAGCGACAGAATCTCACTGCTGTGCGCATCGGGCACCGACATCAAGGGTTTACCTGAAAAATCAAAAGAATTCCATAAATTCAACAAACCATCCGTACCTACACTAGCAAAAATATTTGCTATAAATGGGGAGAATTTTGCACTGTATATAAGGTCCGAATGACCACTGTACGTGGCCACCGACTTCTGACGATTACAATCCCACAATTTGATAGAGCCGTCCCAACTGGCCGACAGAATTTGATGATAGTTCCATTTTTCACTCCAGTCAACGCTGTATACCTCGTTTTTATGCTCACGCAGACACATCACCGGTATGCGGGGCATTTTCTCCGCCGACTCAACGTCGTCGGCATCGAGACCCGTCCAGATCTGTAGAGAGCCATCACCGGAGGAAGTGACAGCAATGTTGTTGCTATAAGGGCACCATGAAACATCAAATAGACCATCGGACCATTCGAGACGACCGATCTCGGTGAGACCTTTTTGGGGGAGATCCTGTAAAAGAAATAAAGAACCACCACCGGCCAGGCCATATAATTGACTGGAAAGAGAGAGAGCGGGAGGAGAAAGAGATAATTAGTTAAAAGTTTAAAATTTAAAAAGTGGAATAATTAAGAAAATATTGTTTATATAATTATTTTTGATGGATCAAAACATGAATGTTTTTAAAATTTATCATGGATTATTGAAAATATATACGCAGAAAAACTAACTTTCAGAATTTTTTGGTTCAATTAAACCCTTAATCGATATATTATTTGATTTATTTCTTTATTTGGGATTTAAATTTTTAGTATCTTCTAAATATTAAAATATTTGTGTAATCAATTAATAAATTAATTAATTTTTTAAAACTATTTAATTCCATTCATTGTTTAAAAAAAATAACTTTAAAAAATCCATTTATTGATACAATGTATATTTTGTGATTGAAAATGTTGTTCTTCTTCAATTAAAAATTAATATAGTTAAATAAAAAAATAAGGAAAATATTTTTAGTTGAACACTATTAAAATTTTAACGATTTTAAAAATTCGAAATTTTTATTAAGTTTTTTCGCAAATCAAAACATAAGTTATATTAATTTAAAAAGGGAATTATTTAAAAAAAGATATAATTTTTGTATAATTTTTTTTATAAAAAAATCTTATGTTTTTTATATATTTTCAAAAGATTAAAGACTGAAATCAATCAATATATGAATTAATTCAATTCATTGTTTGTGATTGACAATTTCAGCCTTCTTCCAGTAAAAAATTGTCGAATCAATTAAAGACAATTATTAAGTCAGTTGATGTTTGACAAAAAATATCCATTACCATTTATTAAATCAACTAAAATAATAATCAAATCGATCAATATATTAATTGGTTAAGTTAATTTTTACGATTGAAAATTGTGTTCATCTTCAACTAACAAACAATTGTTTGAATTAATTAAAAATTAAGGAAAATAATGTTTTGTTGAAGATTGAGAAAATTGTAAACATTTTTATGAAGTGGTTTCTGTTAATCTAAACAACAACAAAATAGAAAAATGTTAAAAGTATATATATTTTCGTTATTATATTTCTTAAAACGTTAATCCAAGAAATATAATAACATTCATCTTCAAGAAAAAAAAAACAATTTCATGAGTAAATAAATTAATTAAATTAGTTTAGAAAAAACTAACATTAAAACAATACCAGTCATTGAATCAATTAAAATATCAATATATGTACATATTTTTTTTTTGAAAAACATTTCTATATTTTTTGACGTGTTTTTAATCAATTAAAACAAAAACTGTAATCAGAAAATTGGATCCTTCACATTTAAAACAACAACAATTCTGTTGTGATTAGATTTTTATGAAAATATACCTTACTTATTAAATTATTTGAAAATTATTAGTCAGTTAATATTTTCGTTAGAAATAGGCAACATTTATTTTTTTTACAAAAATATATATTTTTATGAAGATTTGTTTTGGACAAAATATATACTAGACTGTACTTCTTATTAAATTGGATCACATTTTGTTTAAAAATAAAAATAATTTTGTTCAAATTTAGATTGTTTTCAAATTTTCCTTAATATTTTTTATACAATTTTTTTTATAAAAATATTTTTGCATGATATATTTTTGTGATAAAATATGTTTTACATAAATATTTGTTGATAAAATATTTATTTTTTACATAAATTATTTTTTATATAAAGAACATCAGTAAAATATAATGATTTATTATAAAATTGAATCAAATTTTGTTTAAAAATCAAAATATTCGATTTTTCTTAAGATTTTTTGTTGCTTGCTTGCTGATTTTTTACATAAAATATTTTTATTTAAAATATTCTATGTACATATTTTTATATAAAATATTTTATTTATTTTTTCCTTAAAATATTTTATTAATTTTTTATATAAAACAATTTAATATATTATGTATATAAAAAAATATTATAAAAATATATTATAATATTATTTAATTTAAAATAAAATTTATTTTTTAAATTTTGAATTTTACGACAATTTTTCTTACGAATTTTTATAAAATATTTTATGCAAAAATAATTTATATAACAAATCTTGAGGATTTGTCATAAAAATCTAATTTTTAAATATTATTTATTTATTTTTTAAAAATATAATAATTTAATTCAAAAAATTTTTTGTATACAAAATATTTTATACCAATATGTTAAGGAACGTTTTCATAAAAATATTTTATACAATAACATTAAGGAAGATTTTCATAAAAAATATTTTATATTTAAAATATTTTTTATTTAAAATATTTTATACAAAAATATTTTTTATTTATAATATTTTATACAAAAATATTTTTTATTTAAAATATTTTATACAAAAATAATTTAGAATAAAAATCCGTACGAAAAATCATCATAAAAATCTTAATTTGAACAAAATTATTATTATTTTTAAACAACATTTCGGTTCAATTTTGTAAAAAATTTAATTATTTTATTAATAAATATTTTATAAATATTTTATAAAATTTTATAAATATTTTATTCAAAAAATATGTTACACAAAAAATATTTTACATAAAAAATATTTTATTTAAAAATATTTTATATACAAAATATTTGGAACAAAAAATATTTTAAAAAATATATTTAAAAATATTTATATAAAAAATTCCATATATGCAATTATGAATATTATTTTCAATTTTTCAAAATTAAAAAAAAAACTGTCAAATGATTCCTTATCAATGTGTCTTACCTTGTGGCCAGCAGCAGGCGATCTGTTTCAAATGTTGAAAATTGCACACTGTAACCATGGCGGTCAGCTGTGGTATATGTGGTGTACATTATGTCTTTTTATTGTCAACTAGAAATAAAAGAAGAAAACAAAAACAAAAATTAGTATTTTATGTAGAATTAAACTAAAATTAATTTACAACAAATTAATTTTAAAATTAAATAATGATATTATATACATTTTTATTAAATAATAATATTATTACAAAATTGCTAATAAATTATATTTATAATTTTAAAACTGCATTGCATATTAAATATCGTATAAATTCAAAATTCGCTTTACGTTACATTAACGATCTTCGTTATTAAGTTTAGACAACCACCCACCCTCTTTGTTAGCTGCTAACCCGTTGCATATGCATATTGCAGTCACCAACCAACGTTATATGATTTTATACAACGTTATTGAATTAAGCACCCTAAAGTATGCAACACTATCGTGTGCGTAAAGAAGGAAATTCTTGGGGAAATTTTACCGCAATAATTAAGTCTTTTGATAAAAATGTAGATGTCAGCACTTCGTGGGCAATTTGGAGGAAATGTGCGCTAAGGCAAATGCTAAACACACACAAATTTGGAAGGGAAGTATGCCAAATGGAATGAAAAAATTTTATTTCAAATTAAGATTTAAAAAAACAATAAAAATCGATTTTTTATTTGAAATAAAAATGTAAAATTTGTTATGTGATGATAAGCTTCTAAAATTTAAAAACTAAAATATTTCTGTGAAAATCCATATTTGAAAATAAATTTTGCAATGAACACCTAAAATTTCGAAGTAAAATTTTATATTTTATTTTTGGCTTACAGTACAACATGCAAAGTACATATGTTAATTTTTCTCTAAAAATATTAAATATGAAGATTTTGAAATTCCAAGGATATTATTTAAATTTTATTCAAAATTACGCAAAGAAATTAAGAAATTTTCCCTTTTAAGTGTAAAATCGCCTATCAAAGATTTTAAATGATATATAAAAAAAAATAATTTTAATTATTAAATGTTTAAACAAAACAAGATTTCTTCCACCAAAAATGGTTATTAACAATTTAATATTGGAAAAATTTCAAGTCATTTTTTTCAAATATGGGGGATAAATGCGAAATATTTAATTTTTGATTTGAATTAGTTAATTATTCAGTTGAACATGCGAAATACATATGTTAATTTTTCACTTAAAACATTAAATATGAAGATTTTGAAATTGTAATGACCTTATTGGAAATACATATATAAATAATAATAAAATTTTGCTCAAAGCTTTTTACTTTTTCTCATGAAACTTTAGTTCAAAATTATGAAAATTTTAAAATGTACAATTTCTTTAAAATTTCCATAAGAAATGTTTCCATTTAAGTGTAAAATCTGCTATTAAAAATGTTAAATGAAATATAAAAAACATATTTTTTACACTGAATTCTTAAATTTTGTAGGCTTACAAACTATTGTTTTTTAAGAAAATTTGTTAATAATAAAATTTTGTTCATCTTTTTTACTTTTTCTCCTGAAATTTTAGTTCAAAATTACGGAAATTTTAGAATGTACAATTTCTTTAAAATTTCCATAAGAAATTTTTCTTTTTAAGTGTAAAGTCTGCTATTAAAAATTTTAAATGAAATATAAAAAAATAATTTTTACTTTGAATTATTAAATATTGAAACAAAAAATGTTTTTTTTAGGAAATTTTGGTTTCTTTCACCAAAAATGATTATTAAGAATTTTAATTGGAACAATTTAAAGTAAACTGTTTCCAAATAGAGGTGCCTTCCATAAAATTATCAATTTTTTATTTTAAATATGAAATTTTGTTTAAAAATATAAAACTAAAAATGTACACATGAAATTTATAATTATTTTTTCCTTTGAATTATTTAATTTTCTACAAAATAGGAATTTTAATTTCGAAAAATATTATAATTTAAAAATTTGATATAACGGACATTTAGTTTTGAAATTAGAATTATAATAATATTTTGCTAATAACTATTTTCCACAAAAAGTTAAAAAAATTTAAATTTTTAATTTCAGATTTTTTCTGTCTTTGGTTTGCATTTTTTTTTTATGAAAACGTAGTTAATTTTTTATTCTTATGACGAATTATGCTTTTGAAGTTTTCATTTACGTAGGTAAAAGTCAATTATTTTGACCATATTTTGCACTGAAAAAGTTTTGTTCATTAAAACGAATAAAGGACTTCTTTGATTAAAGGAAAGTTTTATAGTTATTCAGACAAACTTCTTTCTTTCTAAAGAACAATTTCTTTATTCCAAAGAAAATGTTCTTTAGAAAGAAGAGAACATGTTTAGAACAATGAAACATGTTCTCTGTGATAGGATAGGACAATTTGTTAATATAATTTAAATATATTCATTGTTTAAACCAATTACATAGAACACTTTTGAGACAATTAAAAATATTATATTGCATTTTTTTTTCTTGCACAATTATTTGGAATTTGTTGACCGCAGAAATCATGTTCGCGCTCAGCACATTGTTTGTTTTGAGGAAAACATATGTAGGCTTAAGTCTTACATAAATATAGATTTAATTTAATTCAGCGGTTAGAGGTTTTTATTGCCGCATCACGAGGTTTGATGGGAAGGTATCCCAGCAGGAATGACCAAAAAATTATAATAAATCATTTAAAATTATAGTAAAATATTTAAGACATTTTGAAAGATTTTTTTGTATTTAAAATAGCCGCTCCAAATAAAACTCTTCACGTTCGCAAACTCTGCGGGTTCGATTAGTTGCACCGCGATACGACAACGTAACGTTGCATGTGTCACTAATCGTTTCCATACATTTCCATATCCCATTCTACGTTACTTTACGTTTGCGACACTAATCGCGCACTAATCTGAGAAACAAAAATGTGTGGTTCATCATCTTGTTTCAACAACATTTTAATTTACCTTTATTAGGTATTTAAATTTATGAAAATAAATAAAAAATTTGATTCTGCATACCTTTGGAAAAATAGGTTTTTATTGGGAAATATCTTATTGGAATTTGAGCACAATAAATTCCTCTAAAATGTACCACAAAATTGCTTGTAAAGCTAACAGAAATACATACATTTTTTTATTAATAGTTTCAATTTAATGTGAATTAAAAATAGTTTCATAGGTGGAGAAAATTATTTAAATTATTAAATTTTTCGTTTATTTCATAATTTCAACCCCACCTAAGCAACCCTGACACTGGCAGGCCCTTGTCACTTGTCTACCCTCAAGGGAAGGGAATACTTCCTATGTATTTTCTCTAGCCAGACCTTATGCAAGGTCAATGCTTTAATGTATAGAGGATAATACAACGAATACATACTACGTAGTTACCCTGACATTACATTGCTAAACATCAACTAATACTCGTAAAAAATGACTAAGTGTCTAATTTGCAACGAGAACATTTCCTCGAAAACATGTAACACCCAAATGTTGCACTCAAAGTAAAGAGACTGAAGAAGAAGAAAAACATTAAGGGAAACTAGGGCTAAACACTTTTGTGTGTTATAGTCCAAGAAAAACTAAACAGACGGAAAAAAAATGTTGTACAAGAAAACGTAATCATTAAATCCACTTAGTTTTGCACTTAGTCAGTTACAAAGGGAAACCTTAAAATGCTCTGGCCCGTTTGGAATTTAAGGAAGGTATAAAAGCAAGTGGCAAAGACCATTTGACCGCATTTTCGCGACACTTTCGCTCTGTCCATTACTAAACGGAATTATCGAAAACCCTCTTTAGAGAATATTAGCTACCGGAATACTGTGACGTGTTATATTAGTTTGCGAAAGTTCTGATTTGAAAACTCCTCCTCTTTCGAAGATCAACAGCGGTCGGAAATGGTCGTATCTGTGAAAGTTTACAAAAAGGCCACGCCCAATGGCAAAGTGACCTTCTATTTGGGTCGCCGTGATTTCATTGATCACTTGGATTACTGTGATCCCGTCGATGGAGTTGTGGTTGTAGACGAGGAATATCTCAAGCGTCGCAAAGTCTTTGGCCAATTAGCCACCACATATCGTTATGGCCGCGAAGAGGATGAAGTCATGGGTGTCAAATTCTCCAAGGAGCTTGTCCTGTGCCGTGAAGTGATTGTGCCCATGAACAATCCCAACATGGAAATGACCCCAGTGCAAGAGAAATTGGTACGCAAACTCGGTGCTAATGCTCATCCCTTC
This sequence comes from Eudasyphora cyanicolor, assembly GCA_963930755.1. NCBI lineage: Eukaryota > Metazoa > Arthropoda > Insecta > Diptera > Muscidae > Eudasyphora > Eudasyphora cyanicolor. The sequence goes on along the minus strand of OZ005735.1, from coordinate 264,638,829 downwards.
ACCTTCCATTTCCCACCCAACTCACCAAGCTCTGTGACACTGCAACAGGAGGGCGATGACAATGGCAAACCTTTGGGTGTGGAGTACACAATCCGGGCCTATGTCGCCGATTCGGAAGATGAGCGTCAACACAAGCGTAGTATGGTCAGTTTGGTCATAAAGAAGCTGCAATATGCTCCACCCACACGTGGTCAACGTTTGCCCAGTTCGCTGGTGAGCAAGGGCTTCACCTTCTCCAATGGTAAAATTAGTTTGGAAGTCACATTGGATCGTGAGATCTACTATCATGGCGAAAAGGTGGCGGCCACCGTACAAATCAATAACAGTTCCAAGAAAGCGGTGAAGAATATCAAATGTTTCGTTATTCAACATACGGAGATTACAATGGTTAATGCTCAGTTCAGCAAACATGTGGCCCAACTGGAGACCAAAGAAGGTTGTCCCATTACACCGGGAGCTAATCTATCGAAGACATTCTATTTGATACCTTTGGCTTCGAATAATAAAGATCGTCATGGTAAGTTTGAGATGAACGGGGGGAAAGGAAAAAAGTGAGGATCAAAACGGATCTGGGAGAAAGGTTAGTCAGATTAACTCAAACGGAAAAAGTCGATCAAATTAATGCCAAAATTTAAAAGAAAATATTGACAATTTCCTAATCTTCAATTAAAATATTAATTGATTCAATTGTTCTTCTATTTAAATATTTTTTTTAATTGACTTAATTAATTTTGCAATCAAAACTTAATAAAATTTTCAGTCATACAAATTAACTCAATCATTTATTGAGAAGCTTAAATATAGTTAATGTTTTAATTGATTCAATTAATTTTTTAATCAAAGACGTATTAAATGTTTAGTCATAAAAATTAACTTGATCAAATATTGAATGACTAAAAATAGTTAAATTTTTAATCGATTCAATCAAGCCTAATTAATTTTTTAATTGATTGAGTTATTAATCAAATATTAATAGATCCAAATAATTTTTTATTCAAAGACAGATAGAATTTTCAGTCATAAAAATTAACTGAATGAATTATTGAATTGCTAAAATATAGTTATTGTTTAAATTGATTCAATTATTTTTTAATCAAAAACGGATACTATTTTTAGTCATTAAAATTATTGAATAGCTAAAATATTGTTGATGTCTTATTTGATTTAATTAATCCTAATATTTTGTTTTTAAATTCAATTAATTTTATAATCAAATATCATTTAATATACTAATTGATTCTATCGCCTTTTTCTTGATTAATTTTTTTAATTAGTTCAAATAATTTTTCATTCATAGACAGATAGAATTTCCAATCATAAAATTTAACTGAATTATTGAATAACAATTAAATTATTAATTGACTAGATCTTTTTTATTAATTATTTTTTAAATATGTTTTTAATTTAAATTTCAAGTCCATTTTAATATAAATTTTTTTATCGAAATTTCTATAAATATTTTTATCGAATTTCAATTCAAATTCGTATCAACAAATTTTAATTCAAATTGTTATCAAAAAATTTTAATTAAATTTTTTATCGAAATTTAAGTTCAAATTTTTATCAAATTTCAATTCAAATTCGATAAATCTTTTTTTTCGAAATTTCAAGTAAATTTCAATATAAAATTTTTATCGAAATTTCAATTCAAATTTGTATTGAAATTGCCATTCAAATTTTTATTGAAATTTTAATTCAAATTTGTATTGACATATCAATTCAAATTTTTACCGAAATTTCAATTTATTGACAAATTTTAATTCAATTTTTTATTGAAATTTTAATTTAAATTTTTATCAAATTTCAATTCATATTCGATGAACGTTTTTTATAGAAATTTCAAGTCTTTTCAATAAATATTTTTATCGAAATTTCAATTAAAACTATTCAAATTGGTGTTGGAGTTGGAATTTCCATTAAAATTGTTATCGAAATTTCAATTATATCGAAATTTTATATCAAATTTGTATTAACATAGCAGTTCAACTTTTTATCGATATTTCAATTTATCGACAAATTTTAAATCCAATTTTTATTAAAAAATTGTAATTCAAATTATTTATCGAAAAATTTTAATTCAAATTTTTATCAAAAAATTTTAATTTTTATCAAATTTCAATTCAAATTCGATAAACGCTTTTTATCAAATTTCAATTCAAATTCGATAAACGCTTATTATCAAAATTTCAATAAAAAATTTTATTGAAATTTCAATTAAAATTTGTATTGAAATTTCCCTTAACATTTTTATTAAAATTTCAATTATATCTAAATTTTATATTTTATATCAAACTTTTATTGACAGCAATTCAAATTTCTATCGAAATTTCAATTTATCGACAAATTTTAAATCCAATTTTTCATTTCAACACATTTTTATCGAAATTTCAATGTAAACTTTAATCGAAATTTTAATTTAAATTTTTATCAAAAAATTTCAATTAAAATTTTTATCAAAAAATTTCAATTCAAATTTTTATCGAAAAATTTTAATTCAATTTTTTATCGAAATTTAAGTTCAAATTTTTATCAAATTTCAATTTATATTCTATAAACCTTTTTTTTCGAAATTTCAAGTATATTTCAATATAAAATATATATTGAAATTTCAATTTAAATTTTTGTCGAAATTTCAATTCAAATTTGTATTGAAATTTCCATTCAAATTTTTATCGAAATTTTAATTCAAATTTGTATTGACATATCAATTCAATTTTTTACCGAAATTTCAATTTATTGACAAATTTTAATTCAATTTTTTATAGAAATTTCAATTTAAATTTTTACCAAATTTAAATTCAATTTCGATGAACGTTTTTTATAGAAATTTCAAGTCTATTTCAATAAATATTTTTATCGAAATTTCAATTAAAACTATTCAATTTTGTATTGGAATTTCCACTAAATTTTTATCGAAATTTCAATAATATCGAAATTTTATATCAAACTTTCAAATTTTTATCGAAATTTCAATTTATCGACAATATTAAATCTAATTTTTATTAAAAAATTTTAATTCAAATTTTTATCAAAAATTTTTATTTCAAATTTTTATCAATTTTCAATTCAAATTCGATTAGCGTTTTTTATCAAAATTTCAAGTCAATTTCAATAAATATTTTTTATCGAAATTTCAATTTAAATTTTTATCGAAATTTCAGTTAAAATTTTCCATTAACATTTTTATTAAAATTTCAATTATATCGAAATTTGAATTCAAATTTGTATTAACATATCAATAACAATTTTTATTAAATTTCAACGAATTTTTATCGAAATTTTAATTCAAATTTTATATAAATTTCAATTCAAATTTTTATCGGAATTTTAATTTCAACAAATTTTTATCGAAATTTCAATGTAAACTTTTATCGAAATTTCAATTAAAATTTTTATATATTTATCGAAAAAGTTGTCTTTAAATGTTTAGAAGAGAATTTAAGACAAATTAGTGAAGTAACAAAAAACATTTTCGTAAACTAGATTTGAATTAAAAGTTCGATTAAAAAATGTTTATCGAAATGGATTAGGTTTGTTTATCCTATGTACCGTCGATATATTTAAAGCCGAAAAAATAAAGTATTTAAAAATATTAATTAGAAAATAAAGTCATCCATTTCAATTAAAAATTGTATCTATGGTTTAATTGAAATGTTTATCGAAAATTCAACTCAAATTTTATTCGGATTTTTAAATGTTTATCCAAATTTCAATTAAAATTTTTGTTTTTCAGAATTGAGGATGTTTAAAATATTTCAGTAAACATTTTCTATCGAAATTTCAATGTCAAGTCCATTTTACTTCTCACTTTTATCGACATTTCAATTTAATTTTTATCGATATTTCAATTAATTTTTTTTTATCGAAATTTCAATTCAAATTTTTAGCAAAATTTCAATTCAAATTTTTAGCAAAATTTCAATTCAATTTTTAATATTTTTATCGAAATTTTTTATTTTTTTATAAATTCATATTTTGGCTATGCTTTTATTTGAATATATATTTAAAATCGTAAAAATAAAATTTTGAAAAATCGAAATTAGAAAAAAAGTCATTCATTCCAATTAAATTTTTTATCAAAATATCAATTCAATTTTTTTTATCGAAATTCCAATTTTATTTTTGTTGAAATTCAATTAAAATTTTTATTGAAATTTCAATCAAAATGTTATCGATATTTCAATTAAAATTTGTAGCGAAATTTCAGTTAAATTTTTATCGAAATTTCAATTCACATTTTTGTTGAAATTTCAATTCAAATTTGTATAAAAATTTCAGTTTCCATTTTTGATATATTTATAAAAAAAAATTTATTAATTCGTAGTTTGTATATTTTCTTCTATTTATTGAAGGAATGTTATATGTAAATTCATTTTTAAATTTGATAAATGAAAACAATTACAAGAATTTATTAAATATTTTTTGGTCAAGTAAAATTTTATAATATGTTTAACCAGATCGAAAAACAAACACAAAAAAGTACTGTTTTTTAATTTCCAAATTCTAACAAATTAATTAAACCATTAGTGTTAGATCCGTTTTAGTGTTGAAATTTCGGAATGAGGTCCTGCTTTATTTTACGAATTTTTAATAAACCCTCCAAACATGTTAAATAGGTATTGCTTTGGATGGCCATCTCAAGGATGAGGATGTCAACTTGGCCTCCTCCACAATGGTGCAAGAGGGCAAATCAACCGGTGATGCCTGTGGTATTGTGATCTCCTATTCGTTGCGTGTGAAACTTAACTGCGGCACTTTGGGTGGAGAAATTCAAACTGATGTACCGTTCAAATTGGCGCAGCCAGCACCAGGTATATTGTTGTATAAAAACCCCTTATCTTCTTCCCCTTACTAATCTAAGCAAACATTTTCGAAAATTTCCCAGGCACCGTCGAGAAGAAACGCTCCAATGCCATGAAGAAAATGAAGTCCATTGAACAGCATCGCAACACCAAAGGCTACTATCAGGACGATGATGATAATATCGTCTTTGAGGACTTTGCCAAAATGCGTATGAACAATGCCGAAATGAATGATCAATAAGCAAGGCACTTCGCCGTTTAGCTAGTTAGTGTTGCTCCTTAAAGTCAGTCACCTATTTCCAATACTTTGTTTTTATATAACCACAACAGGGTAAGGATAAAAACAAACAACACTTTAGGAACACCAATTTTTTTCTTTTGTAAACAGTTTTCGAAAGCATGTGTAGTATGTTGCGGCACTTTTTATTTCAATCACTTGACAACTAAAACAGAAACTATTTAAACAAAACACTCTTTTATTTGCTTTGTAATCCATTACAAGCATATCCTGATATTAATTTAAGTGAGAAGAAAAATGAATAATATATAAACGACAAGAAAAAGCAATTTAAATAAATGTATAACAGATTATTACAAACAAAAAATCAACTGTGTTGTTTTTTCACTTTTAACAAAACACATAACACTCACCAATTTGAATTTAAATTTATTGAAAAAAAAATATTTAAAATATTTTTACTTTTTTTACTTTTTTTCTCTGTTCACCAAAAAAAAATTTAAATAAAAATTTTTCAAATATTGATAGTTTTAGTTTTCTTTTTCTTAGGAGAAATTCTATTTAATATGTGTGTGTTTTTGCTCTCAACTTCAAAAGTTGAATGCCAACGTTGAGCTGAATGCTTGTGTTTTAAATCATGATCTTGAGAAGTTCCTCGGATTCTTAAGGAGTGTTTTTTAAGGGTTGAGGGTTGTTTTGGTATCATTCATTAATGAACGGCTTCCTTCATCCCCTTGATGGGTTTGCCGGATCCACCAATCACAAACAAGGGTGTAGTCCTTGTTGTTTATGCTTCAAAGGATAACTTTGCAAATTTTTTTTCTGGTAGTCCGGCATGTTTTTTGCCATTGTATCTGCTATGTTTTGTGTGTGAGGAAACTAGATTTCACGGTTGTTTATTGCAATGGCAAGGATACACTCATACATGTATGGGTATATTTTTTGAAAATGTCGTTATTGTATAGAACAATCTGTCAACGTGTCTATTGTACGTTACAAATACTTGTTGACCTTGAATTTATTCCCTATTATATTAAATTTCTTTGACCGTTAAGGACCGCTTTTGTTTTTCTGCTTCAATTATAAATTTGTTGAAGTATTCAACATAGGTATAAAGGACTCAGCTACAAGTCATTGTGTCTCATTGTATAGTTATGTGTTGCAATTCGAAGGTGGTCGTGAATAGATGATAAAAAAAAACAGCAGGAGCCTATTCAACATTTGTTAATATCCAAAGTTGATCATCATCATTTGAGCTGCTCTTAGGTCTCTAAAGAGTTTAAGACACTCCAAGAGTTCTTGAGAGATGAATCAGAGCAAACCAGAGTCTTATCAATTAAATATTGTCGAGAAGATTTTAATGAAACAAAAAGAAGAATTCACAGTACTTATCCATTTTACAAAATTCAGGATATACAGCAAAGGAATGTTACTCTCATCGTAACGGTGCCAAGAATCTCCCAGAGAAGCGATGTTGAAATAGGGAAGGTGAAAACATTGGTGGAATATACATTTGTGCATACTTGTATAAGTATATGACAACACTTCAGTCAACTGAATTAAAATAATAAATCCAATTACACCAAAGACACCGTTCGCGGAAGTATTGAAGGTTGTCTTTGCGAGGGCCGAGCTGAAGGCCACCGGACGGTTCACAGGCTGCGGATAGTGAACGGCCTTTAGATATTAAGGTTAGCTGCGAATAAGTGTTGTAGCTCAAACCCGGACAATCAGCGGTTGATAACACTATAAGCCTCATCGACGAGGCGAGTAGGTGCCGCCCCTAAATATGCACCCCAACAACCCACCTTCACACAGCGTCCGACTCATAACGAGCGACTTATACAAGAAATGCTGTGCATTTGCAGTAGCATCAGAGATGGCCGACCCATCCAAAGGCTAAGAGTCTTGGGTTAACATCCTACTGCTTCGAAATCACAATTGTTACTGAAACCAATTGGCACTATGCGACCGCGATTTAGCGTAAAAGAAATAAATAATAATAATACCAATAATATAAAGTTTTCCAATAAGAGTGATATAATTTCTTGAAAAGAAAACACACTTATTGTTAAGGAAATTCAAAATTTTTTTATTTAATGTGAAGTACAATCGATACAATTAAGTTCTAAATAAAACGTCATTCAAATGGCCTCCACTACTTCTTCTGCAGGAACGAATTCGATGACCCCAATTTCCGAGCAATTTTTCCACTAAATCAAGTCGAATGTCATGAATGGTACGTTCAATATTGACTTGTAATGCCTGAAGAGAGTCTGGTTTATTTCGAAAGACCAATGACTTCAAATAACCCCACAAGAAATAGTCTAATGGTGTTAAATCACAACGTCTTGGAGGCCATTCAATATCACAATTACTTGCAATAATAGAATCTCCCAATTTTTCTCGCAACAATTCAATTGTTTCATTTGCTCTGTCGCACGTAGCCACAATCGGTCAATGGCGAAAAGATAGCACTTAACGAGAGCTAAAATATTGCTCATGTGTGTCAAGGTCGTAGGTCGACTCGAAAGTGTTTTTTTTTTTCGATTAAAAAAAATTGACTTTTTAAAAGTGAACGGAATGTTTATTTTTGCTCTAGCTCCTTCACGGTACGTCGCATCGGAAATCGGTCAATGGCAAAAAGATAGCACTTAACGAGAGCTAAAATATTGCTCATGGGTGTCATGGTCGTAGGTCGACTGGAAAATGTTTTCTGGATTTAAAAAAAAGAGGAGTTAGCATAATTTTCAAATGTGAATGGAAATTTTATTTTTGCTCTAGCTCCTTAACGGTACGTCGGATCGGGAATCGGTCAAGGGCAAAAAGATAGCTCTTAACGAGAGCTAAAATATGTCAAGGTCGTAGGTGGACTGGGAAGTGTTTTTTTATTTAAAAAAATGGACTTGGCGCACGAAAAGTTTCAATTGGAGAACGATTATTTTGATAATAAAACTTAATAATTTGTAAACGCTGTTCTTGCGTATATATCTCCATGATGAAATTGTAAATACTACTGAATACAATGAAAAACAAATGACAGATCATGACATATTACAAATGGCCGAAACGTCACTTCAAAATCATATCATCCCTATTGGAAAACCCGTTACAAGACATAAGGTAAAATACACACAATTCTTGAGAATCTGGACAAAAAGAAAGACTTTTGTTAAGCTGTTACAAAGCCAACTAATCGGGTCAAGACATGAGAGAGCTAATTCGTCCAGACGATTTTAATGCCACGAAGAAATCATATTATAGGATCCATTAAAGGGAAATTCTAGTCATACAACAACCGAAAAGATGTAAATTTTGGAGAAATATATAATACTTTAAATATGGCAACTCTAAAGTCAGCTGATTTGATGTAATAAATACAAATATCTCTAAGACAAGGACAAAGTACACACAATTCTTGATACGAGTAAGCGACAAAATGAAAAGTTTCTGTATGTCCGGAAACCCCAAACTAAAAAAGGGGCTTCTCTGGCCAATACTAACATTTATTTTTTATTATACCCTCCACCATAGGATGGGGGTATATTTGTTTTGTCACTCCGTTTGTAACACCACCTAATATTGATCTGAGACCCCATAAAGTATATATTATTAGTCGTCGTAAAATTCTAAGACGATTTAGCCATGTCCGTCCGTCTGTTGTAATCACGCTACAATCTATAATACGAGTACTTAAGCTAGGTGACTGAAATCTGGTACATATACTTCTTATATCTGCAGGTATGTGGGGATTGAAAATGGGATATATCGTTCCAATTTTGGATATAGCCCCCAAATACTCGTATGGCATCTTCCAGATTAGACTTCTTAACGTCATAGAGACCACAAATGTAAACTGATTGGGCTGAAAGTTGGTAACTGGGATCTATTTACATCCGGTATCCTTCACACTAGCAACGGTAGTCATAGGTCCATGTTTTGATATAGCCCTTATACAAAGGCCTAGTCTAGTTTTGACTTCGTAACGCCACAAAAAACCTCAAATTACAATCAAATTTGCCTGAAATTTGGTATAATGAGTTTATTAGTACCCGTAACCATTCACGTGTGATCCATGGTGGAGGGTATGTAAGATTCGACATGGCCTAATATAATGCTTTTACTTGTTTATCGATCACTGAGGTTTTCTCTCCATATGTCATGACAACTCTATACTGGAGTAGACTACTGAGACACTGGTCTCTACTAATTAGAGCTGATCACTGTAGACTTCCTTATGAATCTGCTATATTCGATTCAACTACAGATATCTCACTATAAGACACCACCACTAGAAAGAACACGACCAGATCTTCCTCATTTAAAGCCACGCCGCTGAGGTCTTCCTCAATACAACAGTACCGCTGAGTGTTTCCTTTATACCAGTGTCGATTTCTGAGGCTTCTGTGTATGATGTGAGCACAGAGGTATTCGTCAATACACACGACCATTGAGTTATTTTTCTGTACTGGAGTCAACAATCACTGTATTTAGCACTGAGGTCTTCCTCTATACTAGAGTCGACAACTGAGGACTTCTTCCTTACTAGAGTCAACAATTGAGGACTTCCTCTATACCACAGTCGACCATTGAGGACTTCATCTATACAAGAGTCGATCACTGAGCCCTTCATCTATTCTAGGGTTGACCACTGGGGTTTTCTACCACTGAGGTCTTCCTCTGTCCTAGAGTCAACCACTGAGGACTTCTTCCACACTAGAGTCGACAATTGATGACTTCCTCTATACTAGAGTCGACCTCTGAGGTCTTCCTCTATACTAGAGTCGAGTTCTGAAGCCTTCTGAAGCCTGAAGCCTCCATCAGGATAACCAACATTTTGGTTGTGGTATACTTCTGCTTCCATGTTGACAACAATCATATTTGGTTGCGCCAACTACGAAAATGGTGGCTAAAATTATCTGTTGTATGTTGCCACAACCAACTGTTTTTAAAAAAATGGTTGTTCTGACAATTTGTCAGTCATATACTACCGACAATTAATTAGAAACAGTTTTCATTAATTTTTATTCTATTTATTGAAAAAACCAAACAATTCATAACAAAATTAAAAATCCCATATTACAAATTCATCACTATTATGTAATGTGGAAATATTTGACACATGTTTTATTCTTGACAATTTCTGTTGTCAAGAATAAAACATGAAAATTTAAAAGTAGTTACCACAACTAACCGAGTGTTAATGAAAAAAACAATTCTTATTCGATTGATACGATCATCGATTTAGTTGCAAGCATTTTCAGTTGGTCGTATCCATTTTATTATTATTGTTTCACCTATTTATGTATAAACACAACCGACACACGGTGTAGGCAATATGTTTTTTGTTGCTAGTACTATTTTTTTTATTGTTACAATCGAATTCCAACAAACTATTTTCCTGGGTGTATAATTTTATGTTGCCAGTCGGCCACTGAGGTATTTTGAAACTAAGAGTCGATCATACAAATAAAGACAACTTCATTTAAAAAATGTTCACTATCAAATCTTAATGTAAAGTTATCCGTCTCTAATAAATGCACATGACATATTGTAATTTGCTGTAAAAAAAAAAAAATAACAACAACATTTGTTACACTAATGTTAATAATTATACCCTACACCACACTGTGGTACAGGGTATTATAACTTTGTGCATTTGTTTGTAACACCCAAAAGGAGAAGAAATAGGCCCATCGTTTATTATACCGATCGACTTAGAATCACTTTCTGAGTTGATTTAGCTATGTCCGTCTGTCTGTCCGTCTGTCTATGCATGTATTCTTGTAATCAAAGTACAGGTCGCAATTATGGTCCGATCTCGACGAAACTTTACACATATCTTTTTTTGGCCCAAGGACGATCCCTATTGAATTTGGTTAAAATCGGTTCAGATTTAGATATAGTCCCCATATATACGTTCCCCCGATTTGACATGTAAGCACTGTAAAAATGTTATTTTATATCCGATCAGTGCGAAATTCGGAAAAGAGAGGTTTCTTATTACATGAAGGAATACTGCTAATTTCGGAGAAAATCGGCTCAGATTTAGATATAGCCCCCATATATATGTTACCCCCGATTTGATATGTAAGCGCTGTAAAAACTGTATTTATACCCTACAACACACTGTGGTACAGGGTATTATGACTTTGTGCATTTGTTTGTAACACCCAAAAGGAGAAGAGATAGATCCATTGTTTATTATACCGATCGACTTGTAATCACTTTCTGAGTCGATTTAGCTATGTCCGTCCGTCTGTCTGTCCGTCTGTCTGTAGATGTATTTTTGTAATCAAAGTACAGGTCGCAAATATGGCCCGATCGTGACGAAACTTTACACATATCTTTTTTTTGGCCCAAGGACGACCCCTATTTAATTTGGTTAAAATCGGTTCAGATTTGGATATAACCCCCATATATATGTTAGCCCCGATTTGACATGTAAGAGCTGTAAAAACTTTATTTTATATCCGATCAGTATGAAATTCAGCAGAAAGAGGTATCTTATTATATGAATGAAAACTGTTAAATTTGGAAGAAATCGGTTCAGATTTAGATATAGCCCCCATATATACGTTACCCCCGATTTCACATGTAAGCGCCATAAAAAATTTATTTTATAACCGATCAGTATGAAATTTGGCAAAAAGAGGTTTCTTATTACATGAAGGAATACTGCCAAATTCGGAGAAAATCGGTTCAGATTTAGGTATAGCCCCCATATATATGTTACCCCGATTTTACATGTAAGCGCTGTAAAAAGTGTATTTTTAATCCGATCAGTACGAAATTCGGCAGAAAGAGGTTTCTTATTACATGAATTAATACAGCCAAATTTGAGGGGAATCGGTTTAGATTTAGATATAGCCCACATATATATGTTACCCCCGATTTGACATGTAAGCGCTGTAGAAACTGTATTTTATATCCGATCAGTAAAAAAATTGGCAGAAACAGGTTTCTCATTACGTGAATTAACACTGCCAAATTTGAGGGAAATCGGTTCAGATTTAGATATAGCCCCCATATATGTATATGTTACCCCCGATTTGATATGTAAGCGCTGTAAAAACTGTATTTTATATCCGATCAGTGCGAAATTCGGCAGAAAGAGGTTTCTTATTACAAATTCGGAGAAAATCGGTTCGGATTTATATAAAGCCCCCATATATATGTTACCCCCGATTTGACATGTAAGCGCTGTAAAAACTGTATTTTATATCCGATCACTATGAAATTCGTCAGAAAGAGGTTTCCTAATGTATGAATGAACACTTTTAAATTTGCAAGAAATCGGTTCAGATTTAGATATAACTCCCATATATATGTTACCCCGATTTGACATGTAAGCGCTGTAAAAACTGTATTTTATATCCGATCAGTGCGAAATTCGGCAGAAATAGGTTTCTTATTACATGAAGGAATACTGCCAACTTCGGAGAAAATCGGTTCAGATTTAGATATAGCTCCCATATATATATATGTTACCCCCCGATTTGACATATAAGCGCTGTAGAGACTGTATTTTATATCCGATCAGTACGAAATTCGACAGAAGGAGGTCTTTTTACATGACTGAGTAATCATGGAAGATAGGTTCAGATTTTTATTAAAGCTCCATATATATGTTCCTCCTGATTTGGTATCAAACCGCTATAGAAGTTGTATTTTACTTCCGATCATTAAAATTTTCCAGAAAGATGTTTCTCAATTTAGGAACGAATATTGCTTAATTTAGCGATTATCGGCACAGAATTAGATAATATGTTCCTGCCTACAAACCAATTATTCCAAATTATTATCGCAATGACCCTTATCGCATTGTTAGGGAGGTGTAGGGTATTATATAGTCGGCCCCGCCCGACTTTCTGCCTTTCCTTACTGGTTTTTTTAGAAAGTGTTTATTATTATTTTTAAATTATATTTATTGTTATTTTAGGTCACACGATAGTCTAGAACACGTTCGAGGCTTGAACTACAACCATGTTACCCATCTACTAATTGCTAACAGGTAAGTTACATTACTAGTAAACGGGGCCTAATGAGCATTATACGACATCGGGACCCTATATGTATATATATTATGTGAATTGTTTTAGGGAATTAAAGATTTTAAATAAATCGATCATCGGATTTTTTCTGAATTAATATTTTTAGTTTTATTCGACCTTTTTGTTGTAAATTATTCGATTAAAAGATTGTTCAAGCTCGAGGTTATTACCTGCAATTTTCGTATACGATTTTATAATTAATATATCGTTGGCATAGTATAGAAAGGGCGTAGCTAAATTTTTTGTTACTTTATCGGAGAATGAAAAAACTGAATTAAACTTCAAAATAGTGGATTTTAGTTTTGAAAAGCATTGATTTTAATTAAAAGCACCGCGATTTCTACAAAAATAATAGTCTTGAGTTTTTTAAGAAGTTATGAAACTTAGGGCTTTTTGTTCATTATCTTTTGAAAGAAATTGTGAGATAGGCGTTTTTGGTAGAAGTTAAAAATGAGATGTGAGGTTAGAGTAAAAAGTATAATGATAAAGTAGGGCTATTATGGATTCATTATTAAAGAAAACGGAAGATAAATATAGGAAACATATGCATTACAGGACACTACAAAAATTTTAGATTCCGTAAGTCAGATTATCCTAAAAATTAATGAAATGGCAAGTTTTTTTTTTAGATCTTGAAAGTGGTTCCATTTTTTCTTTGAACTTGCTACTTTTTCTTTATAAGACATTCAGAGGAGCTAATTTCAGGAGAATACTTCAATCTCTTTGGTAGCAACATATCGCGATGGGTCATAGTCTCCCCTGTTTCTAAATTTATAAATGAAAATAAGCCTCAAAAATCAGACAGAAAATTAAATTAAGGCCCAAAATATTTAGTTGTTTGACATGTATTTTTTGGGGCCTATAATTATAAAAATACTAGGGAGTATTTTCCTATGGAATAATTTCTTTCTAGTAACTCCGATAGCCAATTTTGTAGAAATATACGTCATTGTCCATTATGATGACCTGCATCTGACGATCATTTAGGAATCTGGTGTAAAATGCTAGTTTTATCAGGACTCACTTGCGAATCATGTTCGCCTCCGCTTTTAATCCAGTTACGTACCATAAGATAAGATGTATTTTGCTCAACAAGACCTAATAACCATAACTCGTCATCGGGCAGATAAAATTAATTTGTTTGAAGAAATGAAATATGTAAAGATTATATATCCAAAATGATAACTTTGTGAAATCTACCGTCTACGTTGAGACCGACAGAAACTTTTACAAGCAAAGAATTTGAAGAGTAATGAAAAAAATAAACTTAAAACAATTTGTGTAACAATTTTTTTAAAATTTTACATAAATTCCATGACACACTTCCACACTTTCTTTCAACATTTATGAATTTTCTTATGCTATAACAACTGCATGTGGTCCTTCCTACATCCATCATGGGAGGGTATACAAATTGAGTGGAAATGAATTTCTTATTTTTAACACTGAATTATTAGCTCTCCAATTCAATTATATTTGTGAATAGACTAAATTTTTTGAATATTTATTCTTAAACATGTCAATAAATAAATATTTAAAAAATTTAGTTAAAATAGGAAATAAATAATCCGTATGTTTTCCACGTATTCCAATTAAAGTTCTAGGCAATAAATTATCTACAATCTCTGCATGATAAAACTCATTGCTCCAGTCAAAGCAAATAAGTAAAAGGACACAACTGTAACATCTTAAAAACTGACCTAGGCTTTCCAAGGCGACAGCGAGCATAGACATTTTCAATATAAATGTTTATAATAACCCTTTATTATACATATGTTACATAAACCCTTGCTGCAGAACACATTCCTTCCAACTATCCTTAAGCATCCCATTGCCCGTTAGCCTCAGTCACTTGTAAGAAGGTCATTACAAAACTGGTTTTAATTAGCTAAGGCGCAGCCAGACAGACAGGCAGATAGTCCATACAATATTTTGGACTTCGGAGACATCCAGGAATGACCCTTTTAAAGGATGAAATCAACAACCAAAAAAACTGGACTGACCACTTTTAACGTGAGAACATTGCCGCGAGTTTTACTTAAAGTAGAAGACAAGACAAATACCACCAACCACCCCATTTTGAATAATCCTTTGAATGATGTCCAATGCATTTAGATCAGTGGCAAGTCTTCTTCTTTTCTTGCTCGAAGTTTGCTTCCTTCCGTGTATGTAATAAATTGTATTTTGTATTTTGATGGACAAAGAAGAGTGGTAATTTTGTTTGGTCTTCTTGATTGGATGACCGAAAAGTACGTCGTTTAATCAGTTGATGCACTGATCAATTATAATCGCACCCAAGAGAAGACTCTTGTGTATAATGCACATTATTCTCTCTAATATATATTGCTCCATAGATCAGGTGGACATTTGTGAGATTAAAAAATAATCTGCTGATATTGTTCATTCAGCAAAAAATTCTTTTGAGCAAGAAAATAATAGTCCCACCGATCCTATTTCTGTTTACCCTCGAAATAAGCAGATTTCATCAAACCTGTAATCCACGCGAACTATTTTGATAGGTGCGAGTTTATAGACTGCATATGCTCTTGGAACTTTTGAATGAAGGTAGTAGTATTGGTAAGACTTTGTCGTTCCCAGACGCTTTAGAAGTGTTTAAAAGAAAATTACTTCATACGAGCAAACAATCTATATGATCTCTGATTAGTGTTGATCTACTAACATCACTATAGTGTAAGGCATAAGTTAAAATATAGCATTGACTGACAAAATTCTGAAAATTAAAGAATTATTGCACCTATAATTCTTCGTTCTTCCTTCTTCTTTACAATATAATAATATAGAATAGATATATTATATAATCTGTAATCTATAAATAAGAAACCATAAAGGCAAAATTGCTGCGGATGGAGAATTGACCTAAACTCTCATCTCATCAACCCCTTTACGTGTTCTGTAAAGCCTTTCCAATGGAAAAACCAATAATATATTCCTCCCAACTATACTTAAGCATTCCATCGCCCGTTCGCCTCAGTCACTTGTAAGAAGGTCATTACAAAACTGGGTTTAATTTGCTAAGGCGCAGGCAGACAGTACATAAAATATTTTGGACTTCGGAGACATCCAAGAATGACCCTTTTAAAGGATGAAATCAGCAACCAAAAAAACTGGACTGACCACTTTTAACGTGAGAACATTGCCGCGAGTTTTACTTAAAGTAGAAGACAAGACAAATACCACCAACCACCCCATTTTGAATAATCCTTTGAATGATGTCCAATGCATTTAGATCAGTGGCAAGTCTTCATGCTTCTTGCCAGAGGCTTACTGCCTTCCCTTCATGTAAATGTATTTTGTTGGATCTAGATGAGTAGTAATTTAGATTTGTCTTCTCTTTCAAATGAGTTGACGCCCGTAAATTCAAATAGTACAATGATCAATTTTGTGTTGTCGTGCCAATGATGGAATAACTTTGTGTAACAACAATTATTTTCTCTAGTATTTATATATTTGGTGGACTTTTGCGAGGCTTTAGGTTTAGGTTAAGGTGGCAGCAGTTTTTTGTCAGCTCACACAGACCAGTTGAGGTCCCTAGTAGCACCACTGGCTGAAATGCCCCTCATCGAAACCAACAGGTTTGACATACAAATTTAACGATAGTACTAATATCGGTACCGGAAATATTTATCTGTTAGACTGCCTAGAATGGCCAACCCCAGAATGTCAAGTCTTCGTTTACCCAAAGCGGGACAGTCGTATAGCAAGGGTTCACAACTCTCCACTTCTTCCTCATCTCCACTGCTTCTACAGAAGTCAGCTGAACTACGTTACTATATCATAGTAACGTAGTTCATCTCGAAGGTGTACACCGTTGGTATATAAACCACTCGGTCGGTTTTCATAGCACTAAACTTTGATATCCTCATGTGACCGTAGTTCTTGTACCTCCACATTGATAGGCAGTTTAATCTAAGTGCCGCTCTGGTTGCAACTTCTCTCGCCACAATATTAAAGAGCAGTTTATGGAGTAGGGCTTGTAGAGACTCAGTCGCTGTAGTCTTAAGGCTACGCTTATGCACAGGCTTGGTGATGGTTAGTTTGTCAGTTGCCGTCCACAATCCCGTATGACAGTATTGGACGAACTACTTCTAAGGGGTGCTCCATTTCGAGGTTCCCTACTTTTTTAAAGAAAAAAAAACACAGAAAATTCAAATTGAATGGGGGAATGTTTATTATCATTTGAAAGAACATTCTTTGGCATTTATTTTTTGAAGAGCTGTATTTTACATCCAATCGTTTTGAAATTTAGAATGGTAGAGTTTCTTGATCCAACATTGCCGAATTTGAAGAAAATCGGTTAAGATTTAGCTATAGCTCCCATATATATGTTTCGTCCGATTTGGCCATTTAGTTCTATAGAAGCTGTATTTTACATCCAATCGTTTTGAAATTTAGAATGGTAGAGTTTATTGGTCCATGAACCAACACTACCGAAGTTGAAGAAAATCGGTTAAGATTTAGATATAGCTCCCATATACATGTTTCATCCGATTTGGCCCTTTAGTCCTGTAGAAGCTGTATTTTACATCGAATCATTTTGAAATTTAGAATGGTAGAGTTTCTTGATCTATGAACCAACACTGCCGAATTTGAAGAAAATCGGTTAAGATTTAGCTATAGCTCCCATATATATGTTTCGTCCGATTTGGCCCTTTAGTTCTATAGAAGCTGTATTTTACATCCAATCGTTTTGAAATTTAGAATGGTAGAGTTTCTTGATTCATGAACCACCATTGCCGAATTTGAAGAAAATCGGTTTAGATTTAGCTATAGCTCCCATATATATGTTTCATCCGATTTGGCTCTTTAGATCCAATCGTTTTTATACCCTACACCACACTGTGGTACAGTGTATTATTTAAGTATAAAATGTCCCAAAAGTAAATTTATGTAAACAATTTATACATGAATTACAAAATTTATATATCAGAGTTATTCAATATTACGAGAGTGGTGTAGGGTATTATATAGTCGGCACCGCTCGACTTTAGCCTTTCCTTACTGGTTTTGATAATAAAACTGAATAATTTGTAAACGTTGTTCAGGCGTAAGTCTTTCCATGATAAAATGCCAAACAATACTTAACAAAAATAACATGACAGCATGACACGACTCACACGTGATCTGTCAAAAAAGGCTATTGAAAAAAGTATCTCTACTAGGATCACCCTATATATAAAGTCTATGGACGATTTTAAGAGAGAGAGAGACCCCAAAGCGACAATACAGCCTTCCCGCAGGAATATAAGGCGACGTTGGCCTTCCTTAAACGTTTCAATACGTTATGTCTGAATAACAGTTTCCTATCTAGAATTATTCGTAAAAAAATTTGCACTTTCAGAAAAGACTAGATCTTTGGAGGAGAGTGTGGACATTATTCATCCTAGTAAAGAGAACCAATTCTGTCTTGTTTGGGTTAACGCCCAAACCGCTGCTTCTGGCCCATCTTGTTGGTCTTGCTGATCTTCGGGTTATGTTGGAGAGTTCCCCAGGAAATCTGTGTCGAGCAGTACATTAAGCGATTGCTCACTATTTTTTGTCCATTTATTTGCCTCAGCTTGAACCTGATTGTATCTTATTCACTCTGGCGGCGTCGGAGACCTTTTCCACTTCCACTTTGCGCCTTCCTAAGCTCCTTCTTATATATCTTGAGTTTATAGGCATCCCAATCATTAGCGACCCCAGTAGATTTCGCCGTGTTGAATAGCTTGTTGCAGATCATTTTCCTAGCTGTTAGGTTAAAAACATATTCATCATATCCCTTCGCTCCAATTTCGCTATACCCACAATAATGATTACTACCAATAAACAGATTTTCCAAACCTCTAATCCACACGAGCTATTAAGATATGTTAGAGTTTATGGTCAGCAAATGCTCTTGGGATGTTTACGAGAAAAATACTGTGGATAGTATAGGATAAACTTCAAAGTTAAATTCCACGAGAATACTCGTATGAAAAGTTTCAATGTTCTTCGAACACTTCATCTACCTCTTTAGAAGAAGAAGAAGCAAATAATCTATTCCTCCCAACTGTCTTTGAGTATTCGCTCGCCCGTTTACATCCATAATTTTTTAAAAGGTCATTACAGTACCGGGTTTGTTCAAGCAAGACAAAGACAGACAGACAGATAGAAATGTTCTGGACTTCGGAGACTTCCAGGAATGACCCTTCTACTTATATATTATGATGAAATCAACAATAAAAAAAACTGGACTAACCACTTTTAACGTGAGAACATTGATTGCAGTGAGTTCTACTTAAAGGACGAGACAAGACAAACTTCACCAATCGCCCTATTTGGCATAATCCTTTGAACTGTGTTCTTTCCTTTATGTAAATGTGTTTTGATAGACAAATAAGTGCAGTAATTCTGTTCAGGTTTCTCATTCAATCGAATAGATGACCGGAATGTACAGCGTATGATCAAATGGTGCAATGACCAATTCGTATTTCGGCCTATGAAGAGACTTCTTTGCGTAATAAAGAATATATACTCAATTGCTTATTGGTCTTTAGATCAGGTGGACAATTTCAACTCTCTAAGTCCACATCAAAGAACGAAATATAGGAGACATTTTAACAAGTATTTTTCTCAAAATAACCGACATCCTCGCTCACCCCATTACCACAGAAAATATTCCTTTAAAAATTGTACTATCTTAAAGTCATAGAAATCAATGGATTTTTTGGTGATGTATTCGACGAAAAGATTTCTTGTAAAAAATTACTATAGATCTACACAATAAACTTTTATGGCAAATTAATTTCCACAATAACATGAAAAGTTTCAATGTTCTGCGACCACTACATCCATCTGGTTTGCCTATCCTATATATTCATCTAACACAAGATGAAACCAATAATCTATTCCTCCCAAATATCCTTCAGTATGTCATCTTCCGTTGGCCATTGTCACTTGTAAGAAGATCATTACAAAAGTGATTTTAATGAACGCTGACAAAGGAAGACATTCAATCAGACAGTCCATAAAATATGTTGGACTCCGTAGACATTTAGGCAATGACCTTTCAAAGGAAAAAATCAACACAAAAACTGGACTGATCACTTTTAACGAAAGAACATTGCCGCGCGTTCATCTTAAAGGACAAAACAAGACAACTACCACTAACCACCCCATTTTGTATAATCCTATAAATGATAGCCAATGCAAGTAGATAGATGATGAGCGGCAAGACTTTCTGCATTCTCTTTCGGGATTTTCTCTTTATGAACAAATATTTGATGCACGGACAAGAGGAGTGACTTTGTTTGGGTTACTCATATAATAGAATAGATGCCAGAAATGTACTGGTATATTACACAAAAAGTCGATACAATGATCAAGAGACTACTTTGTGTGTTTACTCTATTTTCTCTAGTATTTATTGGTCCTTTGATCAACAGGGCTATTGTTAGGAGGAAAAAGAATTCTCATCTCTCCTTTGTCTTATAATATTGATCCTACATACAGGTTGGTGTCATTCGTGGCCTTTAGCAGGAATCTCCTTCGAGCAAGAAAGTATTAGTAACACCGTATAGGATAACGGTACTCCTACCTTAATGAAAAATTGCTTAGAATTATTTCAGAGTTTTTATCACACCTGTTATTCCAATGAACTATTTGGATTGCTGAATATTTTGGGTCTATAGATGTTCTTGAGATGACTAAGAGAAAAATAATTCCATGAATTTACAACTGCAGCTGATCAAAAATTGACCTAAACATTCCAAGTTAAATTCCACAGTATTCCATGAAAACTTGCAATGCTCTTCGGACACAGCAACCACCCCTTTACATGTCTTGTAAACCCTTCTAACAGAAGACGAAACGAATAACCAATTCCTCCCAACTATCCTGGCGTATCCCATCGCCCGCTGGCCTCTGTCACTTGTAAGAAGGTCATTACAAAACTGGTTTTAATGAACAATGATAAGGGAAGGGCAGGGAGACATACCAACAGACAGACCATAACATATTTTGGACTTCGGAGACATTTAGGGAATGACCTTTCAAAAGATAAAATCAACACAACAAAAAACTGGACTGACCACTTTTAACGTGAGAACATTGCGCCACAGTTGCCTTCGAGTTATATTCTTAAAGGACAAGACAAGACAAATGAAGCCAACCAACCACCCCATTTGTTTTCATTAATCCTTTGAATGATGTTAAATGTTTGTAGATAAGAAGCTAGCCCATGCATGCCTTGTAGTCTGGCTATCTTTCCTGTAGGTAAATGTACAAGTATTAGGAGGGAGAAGAATAGTGACAATGGATGACCTAAATGTTGCCGTATATCTGGAACGAATGGAGATGGCTGAGTGTTGTCAGGCTACATTTGTTTATGTGCGTTAATGTTTTTAGCATTAATTGATTCATAGATCAGCTGTAATTTCGGGAGGTTACAAATGAATGCTCACCTGACCAAAGCCATCATAGGACTGCCGCATGAAAAATGTGTAAACTAAGGACGACTATAAATTATAAGATAAAATTTAATTTTATACCTGCTCAATACTAAAAATATAACAAACTGTCCCTACATGTTTAATACTGAAATGCTCTTTAAGTTTTTTGAGAAGAAAATACTTCACATGATAAATGGGCTCTCATTTAGAGTAGTAAAAAATACATATTGAGTTTCTGACAAAGATACGTTTAGGAGCATTGAGCTAAAAGAATGGTGTGGGCGGAATATGTTATGGATGAGGGTTGACCAGGATCCAGCACTCTTCAAATACTATCTTAGTTCAACCTTCTATTTTTCTTATTCTTCGCCATAATATTTCACAAACAGACAACATTCAATATCCCCTTTTTCTTCAATTCCAAGGCTGTACATACTCCTCATACACCCTTCCTTTCTTTACATGTCCGACAAAATAGAATACCAAGCCAATAATCTATTCCTCCCAACATTCCTTAGGTAGCCTTTCGCCCAGTCGCTTCTGTCACAAAGTTTATTACAAAACCGGTTTCAATGATCGAAGAAAGGGAGACACAGCATCAGCTAAGACCATAACATATTTTGGACCTCAGCAACATTTAGAGAATGACCCTTTAAAGGATGAAAGCAACACAAAAACTGGACTGACCACTTTTAACGTGAGAACATTGCCGCGAGTTCTCCTTAAAGGACAAGACAAGACATGGCAAATGAAGCCCAACCACCCCATTTGGTTTTAATGCTTTGAATAATGTTCAATGTTTGTTGATCAGTAGCAAAGCATCTTCGTTTCGTCCGGTTTCCTTCCCTGTATGCAAATGTATTTGCCGTGTTCAGAGTTTTCTTATTCGTATTTCATTGATTGTCAAGGATTGGGCATAGATGACCTAAACGTTCCTGAAAGAAAGAGTGTCTCCGTTTGTTGTCATAGGCAGAAGGTTGCTGTGTTGATTTGTTCGTAGATCAGCAGAACTTTCGTGAGGTTTGTAAGAGAAGGATCAGCTGACCTAAGTAGTCAAAGTGTTAGTAGTTATTTGAAGTTACTGACAGTGGGTACATAAACATTTTAAATTTTTGTTAGAATGAATAAGGAGAGTTATCGGCCTCTGTAAAATATCACAGAAAAATTTGCAATAAAGTGAGTTTAGCAGGACATAAACTGTCCTAACCAAACAGACGCAACCTGATAAAACGATATTAAATTATATACAAAAATGTAAGATTGAAGAACGGATGCCAACGGGAACGAATTATGTTAATCATTGTACAGTACAACACATAATTTTGGGACTCAATTCTGAGAATTGGACGTGAAAGTAGCCCCAAAATTTGAATTCGGTAAATATCCGATTTGTAGACAAGGGCCACCGAATTATTCCGAGACACTCAAATTTGATTTTATTCTAATTTAATATTTTGGGACTTATTTACAAAATTAGCTTCGAGTTGACGAACTATCGTATTTTTCGGTACTGGTTAAATTGGGACCTATCTTATGTCATATGGATTGATTTGAATCAATTAATTAGGATCACACGCATTATACAACTACATCGGGGAAACCTGGGGCCTAATTCCCGCATCCGTTTCGTATCGTAATTCGATTACGTGAAATCTAATAACTCTAACATATTTATGCTCTCGAAATTCAACTTACGATACGATACGATACGGATGCGGTATTAGGCATTTATACCTTAGGGGCCCACTGATTTTCAGAAACTGTGGAGGCCCATAAAAAAATTGGTCACCAATTTCGCCAAGCCGAGTATAGGGTTATACTACACTTTGGAAGTAGAATCGAACCTATACTGTCAAGTCCGTGTATTTTGCAAAAAGTGTTAATTTGTTGCATAGCGTAATTTACTCCTATCTCCTAAGTTTTTGTCGAAATACATACATTGTCAAAAAATTTCAACGGCTTATTTCATCAAATTTCAGCCAGAAAGTGCTTTAAAAATGGAAAAAATAAGCAGTTTCCCAAAGAAAATTAACACACTTAAGTTTGAAGTCTCATTTCTCTCCATTTCGCTTGAAATGGAAGTAGAGCCGTCAGGCTTTGACAGAGAAGCTACATATCCAGAATAAAATGGACGTTAAACCATTCACATTGTCCGGACCAGACTTGGTTTTGCCGGCAGATGTATATGCTGTGACTCGCTAATTCTATGGCTCAAAGACATTGTCATTTTCTATACCTATAGCTGGAGAGAAACTAAGGTAGTCTTTATAAAGGGTGGTCCAACCATAAGATAATTCTTTGAAAACTTTTTGTTTTATTTACAATTAACAACACAACATATGGACCGCCGTGGCAATTTTCAACCATAATGCACGATGTCAATTGTGAGTCAGGCGTGGCAAGCCGTGGCGAACCTTTGGCCGATATTTTGTTTCACACATAATTGTCATAGATCCTTCTATCATAATAAAAAATATTAAGATAATCTCTGTAAACATTTTGTTTTATTTACAATTAACATCGTGTGTTTAATATGGACCACACTATTCTCAAAAACCCTGTAAGCCAAAAACCCTGTATATATGGGGGCTATATCTAAATCTGAACCGATTTCTTCCAAATTTAAAAGTGTTCATTCATATATTGGGAAACCTCTTTCTGACGAATTTCATAGTGATCGGATATAAAATACAGTTTTTACAGCGCTTACATGTGAAATCGGGGGTAACATATATATGGGGGCTTTATATAAATCCGAACCGATTTTCTCCGAATTTGGCAGTATTCTTTCGAGTAATAAGAAACGTCTTTCTGCCGAATTTTGCACTGATCGGATATAAAATACAATTTCTACAGCGCTTACAGGTCAAATCGGTGGTAACATATATATGGGTGTTATATCTAAATCTAAACCGAGTTTCTCCGAATTTGGCAGTATTCCTTCATGTAGAAAGAAACCTCTTTTTGCCGACTTTCGCACTGATCGGATATAAAATAACATTTTTACAGCGCTCACATATCAAATCGGGGGTAACGTATATATGGGGGCTATATCTAAATCTGAACCGATTTTAACCAAATTCAATAGGGATCGTCCTTGGGCCAAAAAAAAGATATGTGTAAAGTTTCGTCGAGATCGGACCATAATTGCGACCTGTACTTTGATTACAAGGATACATGCACAGACAGACGGACAGACAGACGGACATAGCTGAATCAACTCAGAAAGTGATTCTAAGTCGATCGGTATAATAAACGATGGGTCTATTTCTTCTCCTTTTGGGTGTTACAAACAAATGCACAAAGTTATAATACCCTGTACCACAGTGTGGTGTAGGGTATAATAATCGTTCTCCAATTGCAACTTTTCGTGCGCTAATTCACAAAACACTTTCCAGTCGACCTTGACACCCATGAGCAATATTTTAGCTCTCGTTAAGAGCTATCTTTTTGCCATTGACCGATTCCCGATCCGAAGGAGCTAGAGCAAAAATAAACTTTCCGTTCACATTTGAAAATTATGATAAGTCCATTTTTTTTAAATCCAAAAAAAAAAACACTTTCCGGTCGACCTACGACCTTGACACCCATGAGCAATATTTTAGCTCTCGTTAAGGGCTATCTTTTTGCCATTGATCGATTGTGGCTACGTGCCACACAGCAAATGAAACAATTGAATTGTTGCGAGAAAAGTTTAGAGATTCGATTATTTCAAGAAATTGTGATATTGAATGGCCTCCAAGAAGTTGTGATTTAACACCATTAGACTACTTACTTGTGGGGTTATTTGAAGTCATTGGCCCTTCGAAATAAACCAGACTCTCTTCAAGCTTTACAAGTCAATATTGAACGTGCCATTCATGACATACGACTTGATGTAGTGGTAAAGTGCTCGAAAATTGGGTTCATCGAATTCGTTCCTGCAGAAGAAGTCGTGGAGGCCATTTGAATGACGTTTTATTTAGATCTTAATTGTATCGATTGTACTTCACATTAAATAAAAAACTTTTGAATTTCCTTAACAATAAGTGTGTTTTTTTTTTCAAAGAAATCATATCACTCTTAATGGAAAACCCGTTATATAGAAAAACAATTTATTTGTAATGGAACCACGCAATATCTACAGGATCGGTTTTAAGAACGATTTTTAAAAATATTGATGGTTTTTCAAAAATGTTAACTCTACAAATTGTTGATCGTAAAAGAACAAAAATTATTTAAAGAAATTATTGGAGTTATTATCGAAAACTTCACCAATAATTGAGGGAATTTGATTATCGGAAGAGACAAGTGGGCGCATCATTTTTTACAAATTTTATATCACGAAAAGGATTGCCCGTTAAAGAACGAAATTTAAGTTTAAATTGTTGAAGTTAATATTAGTAATTTTAACAAAAGTAGGAGGGACAGAACAGGCGGTCGTGGCAATATTCACCCCAATATTTTTTATAAAGATGGGCCACAAAAAACAACAATAGTTTTTTGGGGCTTTATTTCATTTATTATCTGATTTTTGGGGCTTATTTTCGTCTATAAATATAGGAACAGTAGAAGCTACTACGCGTATCTAACTTTGGAACCTGTCCATAGGAGACTGCACAGAAAGAAATTTGTAATTGAAAATAGGCTCGTATTCGTGCTTTATTACGTACTTCCTAGATTTACAAAGAGAACAATTTCAATATTTTCAAAATGTTTTCTTTATCTGGGGGCGAAATTTCCCAAGGCAACTTTTGTAACGAAAATAGTGTCTACACCAAATATAGGGCTCACCTTTCAGGATGCATTTAATTTTGAGTACATTTTTTACTAAATTATTTTAATGTATTTTTAATCAAGTTCTCCTAATCTAGTTTCTCTTCATTTATTGTTATGCATAACAAAATGATTACACTATGCAACAAATGAACACTTTTTGAAAAATACACGAACCTGACTGTATAGCTTCGATTCTACTACCAAATGGTAGTATAACCCTATACTCAGTTTGGCGAGATTGGTGACCAATTTTTTTTATGGGCCTCGAAAGATTCGGAAAATCAGTGGACCCCCTGAAAAAAGGTGTCATCGGTTTTTGAGCAACAGCTACTTCAGACTTGGTGATAGCGCTTAACTATATTTGGCAATAATGTAGCTAAGAACACGTAGAACAAAGTCTGTTAACATTTCATGCCAAAAAAATTTTGTTTTTCAGCACTTTTTTTCGAAAAACATAGGATTAAATTTATTTTTTTTCACTATTTTCGGCATAACTTTAAGGGATCGCTGATTTTTTAATAACAATATTTGGCAATATTGTAGCCACGGTAAATCTGAACAACTTTTGTGAACATGTCATTACAATATGAACATGTCTAGGCACTCTAAAAAGCTCAAAAAACCACACTGTACAACAAAAATGTAAGTATTTCACTGTTATGTAACAAAAATATATTTTTCTGGTATATGTTCCACAAAAATATTGGCCTTAATATTTTCTATAAAATTGCTGAACATACCCTATACCAGAAAAAAATATTTTTGTTTCATAACAGTGAAATACTTACATTTTTGGGGTACAATGTGGATTTTTGAGCTATTTAAGGTGCCTAGACACGTTCAGATTGTAATGATATGTTCATAAAAGTTGCTCAGATTTACCGTGGCTACAATATTGCCAAATATTGTTAGTAAAAAATCAGCGATCCCTTAAAGTTATGCCGAAAAAAGTGAAAAAAAATAAATTTAATCCTATGTTTTTCGAAAAAAAATGCTGGAAAACAAAATTTTTTTGGCATGAAATGTTAACAGACTTTGTTCAACGTGTTCTTAGCGACATTATTGCCAAATATAGTTAAGCGCTATCACCAAGTCTGAAGTAGCTGTTGCTCAAAAACCGATGACACCTTTTTTCAAAGGGTCCACTGATTTTCCGAATCTTTCGAGGCCCATAAAAGAAAATTGGTCACCAATCTCACCAAACTGAGTATAGGGTTATACTACCATTTGGTAGTAGAATCGAACCTATACCATCAGATCTGTGAATTTTTTTCACTGTTGCACAGTGTTATTGTCTCCCTGGAAACATAGTTCCTCTTCGGCTTACGTATATTTAATCCAACACTAGTCTATGACAGCCGCCACTAATTACCCACATCTGCACATTTCCTTTGGTTACACTTGAAAGTGATTTACTTCCACTTATTTATAACCAACCACAATTTCACACTCTACTGATCTTTTAACAGGCTAACTTCCGATTTCAATTGTGTATAAAAGCAATGTCACTGCGCTACCATTGGTAGTTTTCTTTGCCAACAGCCCACACGAAAAATGTCACTTTTCTCAATATTAAACATTTTATTAATAACGGAGTTTTGCCAAAGTTTTAAGCCGAATATCTACAATGGCCGCTATTTCAGCAGAATTATTAATACTGAACCGAGTACAAATCAAAACCCAAATGAGAGGGCTGAGGGCTCAAATATATTTGGAAGAAGAATATTTCCCGAAAGAAATAATAATACTACAAATTATACCAGAGGAGCAGTTTCAAAGTCAAATAGTGACATAACGAATAAAACACCAAGAGAAGTGACGTTACCATATTTACCTAGCAATGCATCAAGTTATCCTAGTAGAACTTATGCATCACGGATAACAAGTACACCCACTAATACCTTACCCGAACGAGATTATAAAACCTCAAACCAAAAAGTGCAAAAACATGTTGAACATAATAACCCACCACCAACTGAGAAGCAACGCTATAAACCCGGTTCCATATCAGATACTCTCAGTCGGTATCGATCTTCTCCAGTTAGTTCAAACAACAACCCCGAAAGCAGCTATCGAACACTTCTAGAATATGCAAATATTCCCCCTTTCAATGTAGAATCGGTTACAGCTACTTCTCTGCTATCCGAAATCTATCATCCTACCGGATCATTAAATATTCAAAATTATTCTTCGCCTAATGATGCATTAAAAACCCGAAATGACTCAACACCTGTGCGCTCCGCATCGTTAAACTCGGAAATCTATCATCGGCCACACGCATACGAGTATACGAATACTCGTACTTCCATTGATACCATCGATCGTCCTTTAATGAGACCGATAATAGATGGTATTCTTTACAATCAGTCAATTGTGCATATAAATAAACCAAAATATTTACCAACTCCTCTTTTAACCCAAAGAAAACAAAGAAATTTGAGGCAAATATCAGTTGATAAATTAATTGAGCATGAGGAGGACGAAGAGGATGACGACGACAACGTCGACCAGGACGAAAATGAGGAGGGTGATGCTGATGCTGGTGATCGTCATGAAACCCAATCGCAAGATGATGCCCAAGACGACGACGACAGGGATGGTGCTAATGATGAGGATAGTGGTGCTGATGCTGTGCCTGCAGCGGAGAGGGTCGCCGATGATGATGCTGCGTCACCCTCGAGTGAACAAGCACCCCTGGCCAAGCATGAAATGCGATACTTACAGTGAGTAGTGGCAATGACAACGACACCCTGGAGTAGGGTCGGGTCGTCTATTGTCTCTTATTGAATTGTTATCGTCATTATTGACTTTTACACCTTGTATGGACGAGTAGTAGCTATGTAATTCACACTGGGTTTTTTGGGTTATATTTATCAGGATTTGAGTGGTCCTTTTGTGGTGTGTTAAATCAATAACAATAAACAAACAATTTGAAGGAAATTAAAAGTGTTAGGGGAGACAAATTAAAATATGCACATAGTTTTACCGCAATTATGGGATAATCAAATTTTATTTTAATGGGATAAGTGTCTACACCTTAATTGCAAAGAATGCGGAGTCGAAAATGGAAGATATTGGATAGAAATATTCTATTACATTTATTAGCAAGAAAGTCGCATAATAAGGTATTTTCCAAATTTCAATATTTATGGGTTAGATATTTATTTGCTCAATGTAAGGAAATATAATAATATCTTATATGGGTATAGGGATATCCCGGGGTATTTCCGAATTACATACTCGTATATTGGCTTAGCCAAAGCGGCAGTTAAATCAGTTTGTACAATGAGAGATGGACAGAAATTGTCACATGTAGGGTAGCTAGGCAAATCTGGATAGGGTAACCCCTAAGAAGGTTCAAATATCTCCTTGCGCATTATCGGCAAAACGCCAGCAGGTTGGGAATTATGTTGAATGACTTCTGCATAAGGTGAGGAGATCATTGTGGTACCGATAATCCTATTATTTACAACTTTGGGTACCAAACAGGTTGGTTCCGATGAAAGGTACCCGTTGTAGCACTAGCGATCTCAATTGGTCTGTGTGGGTAACTCTGGGTGCCATTCTAACCTAACTTAAGGAAATACTAAGTTCTTCACAGATTATCTTTTTATTAGAACTGATATAAATCCAAAAATTCTGTAAATAACCTCTCCTAAAAATTAAATAATTATGAACGTGTTGTTGTTATTTATTGTTGGTCTGTGTTTTTGTTATTCAATCAGAATTTATTTGGTTTAAGACCATATGTTTCAGTTACTCTATGTCTATTGCAAAAAAGTAATAGAAACAAATACAAAAATTGGTAGAGAGTTTTAATTGCTTGGTAGAATTGACTGCAGTTTACATAGACACCACTCTATCATCTTCAGAATTCAATAGCAATAATGTATGTCTTTAACTTAAATCAGCTGAAATAGTAAATTGAATGTAACAATACACAGAATACAGTTTGGTTGCCTCAACCGAATTATTTTCCAACAGAGTTTTTGTAGTTCTGTCTACTATCATGCGATTCCATCAGGACAACCAACATTTTTGTTGTGGTATACTTCTGCTTCCATGTTGACAACAATCATATTTGGTTGCTCTAACTACGAAAATGGCGGCTAAAATTATCTATTGTATGTTGCTACAACCAACTGTTTTAAAAATTGGTTGTTCTGACAATTCAAGTCATGACAAATCATATACTACCGACAATTAATTAAAAACAGTTTTTAATTATTTATTGAACAAAAAAACCAAACTGTTCTTAACAAAATTAAAAATAATATATTATAACTTCATCACTATTATGAGACGTGGAAATATTTGACACAAATTGTAGTACACGAGAGTGTTTCATAACAAAACTTGTGTGCAAATATCGCTTAACCTTGTGCTTTCAATTTCAATTTCATGATTGTTGCTTTTATTTTTTATTTATGTAAAATATTTTGCATAACATATTCTGATTCCACACATTATTATCCTCACGAAATTATATTTGACTATGACTATGTCAAATAATTTTATTATACCCTCACTTTAGTGTGACGAGGGTATATATCATTTGCTACGGAAAAAAGTGTAACACGTCGAAGGAGTGACTTAAGACCCCAAGTATGTTCGGAGGAAATCCGTTTTGGGTCATTTTAAGTCGAATGAGCAATGTCCGTCCGTCTGTCTGTCTGTCTGTCTGTATGTCTGTCTGCTGGCTGGTGCGCACGATAACTCTCGAAAGGAGTAACCGATTGACCTCAAATTTGGTATGTGGTAATATTATACCCTACACCACTCTGTGGTACAGGGTATTATAAGTTTGTTTCACGGCAGATGTTTGTAACACCTGAAAATAACACAGCTAGACCCACCTTAAAGTATACCGATCGACTCAGAATCACTAGCTGAGTCGATTTAACGATGTCTGTCCGTCCGTCCGTCCGTCCGTCCGTCTGTCCATGTAAAGTTGTTCGTCGACTACAGGTCGCAATTTCACTCCGATCGTTCTGAAATTTTGCAGTTTAGAGTATTTCGCGGCTGTTAAGATCGCTATTTGGTTGAAATCGGTTCAGATTTAGATATAGCTCCCATATATATCTTTCGTCCGATTTGGCCCTTTAGTCCTATAGAAGGTGTATTTTACATCCGATCGTTTTGAAATTTAGAATGGTAGAGTTTCTTGATCCATGAACCAACATTGCCGAATTTGAAGAAAATCGGTTAAGATTTAGCTATAGCTCCCATATATATGTTTCGTCCGATTTGGCCCTTTAGTCCTATAGAAGCTGTATTTTACATCCGATCGTTTTGAAATTTAGAATGGTAGAGTTTCTTGATCCATGAACCAACATTGCCGAATTTGAAGAAAATCGGTTCAGATTTAGATATAGCTCCCATATATATGTTTCGTCCGATTTGGCCCTTTAGTCCTATAGAAGCTGTATTTCACATCCGATCGTTTTGAAATTTAGAATGGTAGAGTTTCTTGATCCATGAACCAACATTCCCGAATTTGAAGAAAATCGGTTCAGATTTAGATATTTAGATATAGCTCCCATATATATCTTTCGTCCGATTTGGTCCTTTAGTCCTATAGAAGCTGTATTTTACATCCGATCGTTTTGAAATTTAGAACGGTAGAGTTTCTTGATCCATGAACCAACATTGCCTAATTTGAAGAAAATCGGTTAAGATTTAGCTATAGCTCCCATATATATGTTTCGTCCGATTTGGCCCTTTAGTCCTATAGAAGCTGTATTTTACATCCGATCGTTTTCAAATTTAGAATGGTAGAGTTTCTTGATCCATGAACCAACATTGCCGAATTTGAAGAAAATCGGTTCAGATTTAGATATAGCTCCCATATATATCTTTCGTCCGATTTGGTCCTTTAGTCCTATAGAAGATGTATTTTACATCCGATCGTTTTGAAATTTAGAATGGTAGAGTTTCTTGATCCATGAACCAACATTGCCGAATTTGAAGAAAATCGGTTAAGATTTAGCTATAGCTCCCATATATATGTTTCATCCGATTTGGCCCTTTAGTCCTATAGAAGCTGTATTTTACATCCGATCGTTTTGAAATTTAGAATGGTAGAGTTTCTTGATCCATGAACCAACATTGCCGAATTTGAAGAAAATCGGTTCAGATTTAGATATAGCTCCCATATATATCTTTCGTCCGATTTGGTCCTTTAGTCCTATAGAAGATGTATTTTACATCCGATCGTTTTGAAATTTAGAATGGTAGAGTTTCTTGATCCATGAACCAACATTGCCGAATTTGAAGAAAATTTAAGTGTAAAATGTCCCAAAAGTAAATTTATGTAAACAATTTATACATGAATTACAAAATTTATATATCAGAGTTATTCAATATTACAAGAGTGGTGTAGGGTATTATATAATCGGCACCGCCCGACTTTAGCCTTTCCTTACTGGTTTTTTTCTATCTCCGGCTAAGTTAACAGCTTATAACATTAATAACAGTGTATAAAAATACTTGAACAGTATTATGCTTTTATATTGCCTACAGTCCAGGGAAAAATGGGTGTTGTTGCCACGCCCCTTTTGGTACCTCTCACACAAAGGTACCTTTTTGCACCAAAAGTTAACAGCTTATAACATTAAAACCAGTGTATAAAAATACTTGAAATTTTTTACAGTGTAATGTTTTTATAGTGTCTATAGCCCTGTGAAAAATGGGCGTTATTGCCACGGCCCTTTTTGTACCTCCCACACAAAATGACCAAATCATACCACAATTTAATGCCTCATAACGTTTATCCCAGTGCACATAAATGCTTATAAGTTGGCACAGTGTAATGAATTCAAAGTATCTAATGTTCAGCGAAAAAAAGGTGTATTTGATAAACCCCTTCTGGTACCTCCCACACAAATTGACAGAATAATTCGAGTAATATTCAATATTACATTACTCACAAAGTGAGGGTATACCTTAGTCGGTTTACCCGACTGAAACTTTCTTACTTGTTTTTTTTTTGTCATACATCAGCAAAAGAACAGCAACCAATCTTTCGGTTGTATTTCTCAAAAAACATTTAATTATTCTAAATTTGGGAAATGATGGGGATAACCAAAAAACCATTATTTATTAATATTTTTTCTGTTGCAGAACCAATTATTCGTTGCAATAATAATCTTTGGACTATTGTCAAGAATAAAACATTGGTTGTCACAACCAAAAATTGATCATATGGTCATATGATCATACTATAACGAAAGTTTAAAATTGGTTACCACAACTAACCGAGTGTCAATGAAAAATACAGTCTTAATTCGGTTGATGCAACCATCGATTTAGTTGCTAGCATTTTCATTTGATCGTATCCATGTTATTATTGTTGTTTCAACTATTTACATATATATAAATACAACCGACACACGGTGTAGGCAATATACTTTTTGTTGCTAGTGCTATTTTTTTATTGTTACAATCGAATTCCAACCAATTATTTTCCTGGGTGAAGAACTACTAACCAAACCCGTATTTTGCGGAACTTAGTCAACATACTACTTTTGAAATTCGCACTTTTCGAAGTTCAAAAGAAAATTTTTTTTCTTCGATATGAAATAATAATAAATATATGTGGGTAATTCGTTACTTAGAAATTTTCGGGATTTCTACTTGTAAGGGTAAAAAAGTGCCATTTAAAATTATGGTACTCTTTCGGTGATGAAAAAATCATATATTTTCAAATTGGAATATAAATGGGTGTACCCTCACTTTGTGAGAAACGTAATATGGAACATTACACGAATTAATCTGTCAATTTGTGTGTGAGGTACCAGAGGAGATTTATTAAATACACTTATTTTCCGCTGAACAGTAGATACTTTAAATACTCGTACATTGCACTGTACAGAATTATGTATAAGCGTTTATGTGCACTAGTGTTCGAATATTAACGCTATGAGCTATTCAATTTTGGTATAATTTGACCATTTTGTGTGGGAGGTACAAAAATGGGCGTAATGGTAACGCACATTTTTCATAGGACTATAGGGACTTTAAAAACGTTACACTGTGCAAAATTTTGTAGTATTTCCGTGCATTGCTACTCACGCTATAAGCTTTTAACTGTTTGTACATTTGTGTAGGAGGTACCAAAAGGGGCGTGGCAATAAAAGTATTGATGTTATAAGCGGGACCGCTTCACCCATTTTCCTCAAGTTTATAGCGACATATAAACTATTACTATGTGTGGAATTACAGAGGGTACGATCAAATGAAAATCCTTGCAACTAAATCGATGGTTGGACGAGTATTAATTGATTTAAGATTGTTTTTTTCTTTGACACTCCGTTAGTTGTGATAACTAAAGGGTTTTCCAATAAGAGTGATATGATTTATTTGAAAAAAAAACACACTTATTGTTAAGGAAATTAAAAAGTTTTTTATTTAATGTGAAGAACAATCGATACAATTAACGTCATTTAAAATGGCCTCCACGACTTCTTCTGCAGGAACGAAATCGATGAACCAAATTTTCGAGCACTTTTTCTTTAAATCAAGTCGTATGTCATGAATGGCACGTTCAATATTGACTTGTACAGCTTGAAGAGAGTCTTATTTCGAAAGACCAATGACTTCAAATAACCCCACAAAAAATAGTCTAATGGTGTTAAATCAAAACATCTTTGATGCCATTGAATATCACAATTTCTTGAAATAATCGAATCTCCAAACTTTTCTCGCAACAATTCAATTGTTTCATTTGCTGTGTGACACGTAGCCACAATCGGTCAATAACAAAAAGGTAGCTCTTAAGGAGAGCTAAAATATTGCTCATGGGTGTCAAGGTCGTAGGTCGGCTGGAAAGCGTTTTTTTGGATTTAAAAAAAAAATGGACTTAGCATAATTTTCAAATGTGAGCGGAAAGTTTACTATTGCTCTAACTCCTTAACGGTATGTCGGATCGGGAATCGGTCAATGGCACAAAGATAGCTCTTAATGTGAGCTAAAATACTGCTCATGGGTGTCAAGGTCGTAGGTCGACTGAAAAGTGTTTTTTTTTTGAAAAATTGACTTAGCGCACGAAAAGTTGAAATTGGAGAACGATTATTTTGATAATAAAACTGAATAATTTGTAAACGTTGTTCTTGCGCATATCTCTCCATGATGAAATTGTAAACACTACTGAATACAATGAAAAACAAATGACAGATCATGACATATTACAAATAGCCGAAACGTCACTACAAAATCATATCAACCCTATTGGAAACCCCGTTTTAAGAGGTATATATTCAGGGATGGATCTCCAAGGCCTCAAATTTCATATACAAGGTCCCACCTCGGGTGTACAAAATATTCTATAGTGAGTAACTTTTGACTTTGTCGTCTGATTAAAATATCGTATAGGTTCAGCGATATAATAATAAAACTGAATAATTTGTAAACGTTGTTCATGCGCATATCTCTCCATGATGAAATTGTAAACACTACTGAATACAATGAACAACAAATGACAGATCATGACATATTACAAATAGCCGAAATATATTCAGGGACGGATCTCCCAGGCCTCAAATTTCATATACAAGGTCCCACCTCGGGTGTACAAAATGTTTTATTGTGTGTAACTTTTGACTTTGTCGTCTGATTAAAATATCGTATAGGTTCAGCGATATCTGCAATTAAAAAAATATTTTTTCCCGACCCTGTCCTAGTAGTTTGTAATATCAAAAATGATACATGATGCAAAAGTCGCTACATTATAAGAGTTATATTTTCCAAAAATGTAATTATACCCTACACCACACTGTGGTACAGGGTATTACAAGCTTGTTTCATGGCAGATGTTTTTAACGTCTAAAAATACTACAGCTTAAAGTATACCGATTCAGAATCACTAGTTGAGTCTATTTAATGTCTGCCCGTCTGTCCATCTTATGTTGTTCATTGAGTACGGGACGCAATTTCAATACGATCGTGCTGAAATTTTTCAAATAGGTGTTTTTCGCACCTGGAAAGAACCCTATTGAAATTGGTTAAATCGGTTCAGATTTAGATATAGCTCCTATATAGATGCTGTATTTTACCTCCGATCTTTTTGAAATGTTTAAATATTTTATGGCGTTATGGTAATTTCTGTCGGCATTTGAAAATTTACTCTGTGTATATTCCTGGCAAAATATATACAAATCTCTCTCACATCAACTCAAAAATAATAAATAATAAGATATGTCATCCCGGAGCGAGTAAGTTATCAGTTACGAACGAATAGAAATTTCAACGAGTAGGACTTCAAAGAGTGAGTTTTTCCGCGGATTTCGGACCGATTTTCCCGAATTTTTTGTAATTGTCACAATTAAAAAATTAATATCCATCGATTTGTGCAAAAAAAGTCCAAACTATGTACGCGGAAACCTGTTTTTTCGTGTGTGACATTTCATTCCTATTCGTTCGTATCTGATAGATTTTGACGTTTCGTCCGAACGGAACATCTGTATAATTTAAGGTCTGTTCATCAACTTTTATGAATTGACAACAAAATTTGCTGTATATAATTTAAAAAAATCAGTTGTTTAAATATAGTCAATATACATAGTTAAGTTAAATTGAGGTAAATTTTGTAATTTGTTGCAAAAAGTTATACATACTGGTCTTTATTGATTTAAGGATGACCCCCCATTGAAAATAATATTTTTGTGAAAAATATAAAATCATCTGACTTTTAAAACCAAACAATGAATACAAATGATGATGACTATATTTTGAGACTAATAAGATTTAAATCCAATTTGACTGTCCAACAAATTAGGACTTTTTGATTGGAACAGAATAGCGACCCTATTTTTGTAGAATAAACTTATGGTCCAGCTGTTCTGAGTTTTTTTCACAATGGGTCAAAGTTTTCAATTCTTGGCCGAAGGGAGCATTATAGTAAATGAAAAAAATGCTATAAACGAATGACTGAGAGATTTCTTATTGTCAGAGTTATATAGTGGAATTTTATGAGGATAATTTTTTAGGAAGATCTTAAACATCTACCACCCCTTTTAAGGGTCAATTTGGCCCTTTTTTCTAAAAAATCAAAAAAAAGTCCTTCCAAAAAGGGCATTTAAGGATTAAAATACTCCACGAACATTTTTGCCGGACAATTTCAGTGGGGGTCGCCAAAGACACCAAAGCTGTAAATATAGCTCTTTACGCTTAATTAGCAAAATTACACACCAACTTATACAAAAAAATACTACTAAAATGTATACTAAATTTAAAGTCGTGATATCTATGGAATAATTGGAGCAGGAGATCGACTCTATAATTCTGAAAGGGCATGTTGAGTAGATTGTTTTTATAGAATAAATTTGTGGTCCAGATGATCTGAGTATTTTTTACAGTGGGTCAAAGTTTTCATTTTTGTATCGAAGGGAGCATTATATTAAATGAAAATAAATGCTGTAAGTTAATGTCTGAGACATTTCTTATTGTCAACGTTATGTAGTGGAATTTTATGAGGATCATTTTTGTGGAAGATCTTAACCCTCTAGCTCCCTTCTTAATGGGTCAATTTGGCACTTTTTTCGAAAAAGTCAAAAAAGTCTTTTCAAAAAGGGCATTTAAGGATTAAAATATTCTACGTAAATATTGGCCGGAAAATGTTCGTAGAATATTTTAATCCTTTAATGTCCCCTTTGAAAGGAATTTTTTTGATTTTTTCGAAAAAGGACCAAATTGACCCATTAAGAGGGTCAAGATCTTCCACAAAAATGATCCACATAAAATTCCACAATATAACTCTGACAATAAGAAATCTCTCAGAGATTAATTTATAGCATTTTTATACCCTACACCACACTGTGGTACAGGGTATTATAACTTTGTGCATTTGTTTGTAACACCCAAAAGGAGAAGAAATAGACCCATCGTTTATTATACCGATCGACTTAGAATCACTTTCTGAGTCGATTTAGCTATGTCCGTCTGTCCGTCTGTCTGTCTGTCCGTCTGTGCATGTATTCTTGTAATCAAAGTACAGGTCGCAATTATGGTCCGATCTCGACGAAACTTTACACATATCTTTTTTTTGGCCCAAGGACGATCCCTATTGAATTTGGTTAAAATCGGTTCAGATTTAGATATAGCCCCCATATATATGTTAGCCCCGGTTTGACATGTATGCGCTGTA
This sequence comes from Eudasyphora cyanicolor, assembly GCA_963930755.1. Taxonomy (NCBI): domain Eukaryota; kingdom Metazoa; phylum Arthropoda; class Insecta; order Diptera; family Muscidae; genus Eudasyphora; species Eudasyphora cyanicolor. Next base: position 264,600,406 of record OZ005735.1, on the reverse strand, counting down.
AAAACTTTATTTTATATCCGATCAGTATGAAATTCGGCAGGAAAAGGTTTCTTATTACATGAATGAACTCTGTTAAATTTGGAAGAAATCGGTTCAGATTTAGATATAGCCCCCATATATACGTTACCCCCGATTTGACATGTAGGCGCTGTAGAGACTGTATTTTATATGCGATCAGCACGAAATTCGACAGAAGGATGTATTTTTACATGAATGAGTATTCAGGGAAGATCGGTTCAGATTTATATTGATTGTTCCTCCTGATTTGGTATCAAACCGCTATAGAAGTTGTATTTTACTTACGATCATTAAAATTTTCCAGAAAGATGTTTCTCAATTTAGGAACGAATATTGCTTAATTTAGCGATTATCGTTTCAGAATTAGATAATATGTTTCTACCCATTTACCAATTATTCCAAATTATTATGGCAATGACCCTTATCGTTATTAGGGAGGTGTAGGGTATTATATAGTCGGCCCCGCCCGACTTTCTGCCTTTCCTTACTGGTTTTCATTTAGTATAATGCTCCTTCGACTAAAAATTTAAAACTTTGATCCACTGTAAATAAAAAACTCAGACCAGATGGACCATAAGATTATTCTACAAAAATTATCTACTCAACATGCCCTATCAAAATTATGGGATCGCTACTCTGTTCCAAAAATTTTGTTGGACAGTGTTTTTAAAAAGAAAATCCTTCCACTGTGTGAGCCAATTTAATTTGCATATAATATATATTGATTTTTGTTTTCAGTGATATTTTCCTAAATTATCCCAAACCTCATCATGTGAACTACGGACATGTGCAACTTACGCCAGAGTTATTTGAGAAACGTTTCGAAACCACAAAAGAGGGTAACCGTTACAAAGGCGAAGTAAGTGAAAGAAATGACTTTTGAAAAAATTAACGAATAATTTATGTAAACTTATTCCGCTAAAAGGTCTTATGGATGGATAATAAAGGAGGCTATGCCCAACACCACTGGAATTTGGCTTTGGGAAAACTTTGAGGGCGAAACAAATGCAAAACGTGACTTAACAAAATTTTGCAGTATTTATTTTAAAAATAAAGTCAAAATTAAAACAAAAGAAAATTGCATTATCTTTTTTTGAGAACACACAAAAAACAAAAACATTTGCATAAGAGGAGGATTGAGGTGTAAGGAAGGAGCATTACGTGGCATTTGAAAAAAAAACCTCTAAGCAAGGATTAAATCTTTAACGGTTTGGGGGTTGTTGTCTTGTCTGGTTTCTTGGATTTGCCGCAGAATTTTCTCACGTTAAAAGTGGTCAGTCCAGTTTTTTCTCCTGTGGCAATGTTGTCTTTCGAAAGGTCACTTCATACGTCCAAGTCCAAAAATTAAGCAAAGGGCTATCTAATCTGACTGTCTGCCTTTTTTCTCTGATCATCAGAAAACCAGTTTTGTAATGACCCTTTTACAAGTGACACGAAAGGATACGAAAATGTCCTAAGGATAGTTGTAAGGCATTTTTCCAAAGCGTCTATTACAAGGGACTTTATGATGTAAAACCTGGGGTTGTTTGCTACGCGGGCATCTTTAAGATGAACGTGATGTTTGTGTTGTATGTAAATAAAGTCCTGCAGGAAATAAGGGTAAGTTTATCAAATTTCTCCCTCCTTGATGGGATTGTCTAATATGCAGACATACCGCCGCGGAGGGAGTCTCACTCATTTGCATACGGGGTTTGTTGTCTAATTTCGAGAATATCCCAATAATGACCATTTCAAATGGAAAGTCTTCTGTTTTTTTTCTAAACAGCTGGCCTTTGGACAGCTTAAAGACCAATGTCCTTCCTAAGTTTGTTTCCTAATTGAAATGACCGACCCTTTTACGGACATGACGACCACTACTTTATGTTATGCATAATTATTGAATTGTCTTGCGTGTCTTTCCTTTAAAGATAATCGATACAAATATGCCAAGAGTGAGGACACCGCCTTAAGGATTCTTGTGTGACTGAGGCTACCTCCTATTTCAATGTGTTGTTGATGAATGTCCAGAACCGGTTTTCATTTAAGGTCACTTCGTATTCATTTAACCCTTTCCTTTTCCCAGACAAACGCATCTTGGGCGATCTTTTTTGATTCATTTAATGTATGCAAGGACATTGCAAAAGGACACTTCCTTGGCCTTAGCCTTTGTCGCCTCCCAACAACATCAGGAACAACCACGAGAGAAGAGCAGCAATGACATTTCGTGCTTTCTTCGCGAGTTGAAAGATTTTCCCACTGATAGATCACAAGGACCAAAGACTAACCGGTTTGACCAGTCTGTAGGTCACAAGCAAACTGACACAGAATTTGCCCAACACATGTGATAAAGGAACGATTATAATTGTGATGATGCAAAAGGCTACTATGTATGAATGAGAGATGTGCGAGTGATTGAAATTGCCCGCAGCGACAGAGTCTGTACAAATCCTACTTCATCTACTACTGATTGATATTGTGGCTGGATAAGCTGCAACCGAGCGCCATTAAGATTTAACAGAATATCAATGTGGGGTCACAAGAACTACGGCCACATGACGATATCACATTATAGTGAAATGATAACTGATTGAATGGACTATGTACCAACGGTGTACACCTACGAGAGGAACTCTATTGACCAAAGACTTTTTTATAGACAAAGACGTGAAATGTCTCTCTTTTGATTTTATGAAAAGAGCTGCAAGTAGGGTTTCGATAGTCTGCAAAGATTTTGGCTTTGTTTTTTGATTGTAACGTAATATTTTTAACAATTTTATTAACTGTAAATGCAAGAACGTACTGATTTTTAAAAGATCTACAAAAAAATTATGTAAAAAGTCAGCTATATGCCCCAAATAGACTGCCTGCAAAGCGCCCTATTGACAGTCTTCGATGGCATTTCTGCTTAAGAGAATCGAAAGAGAGAAATTTCGAGTCTTTCTTGTTCAAATGTCTTTGCTATTGACTGGACTATGTACCAAAGGTTTGCAGCTACGAGAAAAACATTTGGCACTAGGATACATGCCAGGGAGAAATGGGTTGGCAGAATACCACTTCTATACAGATGGTTCGATGATTGATGAGAATTGATTGGCTTCGTATTACACTGTAAGGAACTTAGTCTGGATATAACTCACTGAATACCAGTTACTTCCAGGGTCTATACAGGAAAAATAATGGCAATAAGGGAATCCGCCAAGTGGCAGAGTCGCAATATAAAGACCATCATTGAAGTCGTCATTTTCTCGGACTGTCAGACTGCCATAAAATCTCTGGAAGCTACATCCCTAAATTCACAAGTAACCCTTGACTGCCGCAGATTTCTTAACGAAATGGCTGAGCAGTTTAACATATACATCATATGAGACTGAGCATAGGGATATCTCCGGGTACTGCAAGGCCGATGAACTTCATAGGAAAGGGACGGTATTATCAAGCTTTGGTTTAGGCAAGAGGCAGTCAGACTATCCGGTAAGAGATGGAAAGTAATGGACATCTGTAGGTTAGCTAAACAAATCTGGCCAACATACGACCTGAAAAGGTCAGAATATCTCCTCGCACTATAGACGAAAGAACTATCTGAGTTAGTGTCAGATAAGACGGTGATACTCATGGCGTGCATGAGGTTGGGAATTGAGTCCAATACTTCTGCAGGATCTACGGAGAAGAGGAATAAGTGGGTAGAAACCTTTATTTCTGGTTCAACGTCTGTATATACTGTGGTCGGCCTATGGAGAAAGTCTTGGCAGATCTGGCTGATACCGATATTCGAATTATTGCTTCCGGTAAAAAAAACAGATTGGTTCCTACGATGCGCAGCTGGGCCCCTGGTACCACTAGTATCCTCAAATAGTCTATGTGAGATTGTGACTCCGGCTGCCACTTTAACCTAACCAACTTGAGACTAAATATACTAGAGTCGTTCACAGAGGACTTTCTTTTTAACAGAGTCGACTGGAGCGGTCTTGCTCTTTACTAAGGTCGACCACTGAGGCCTTCCTCTTTACTAGAGTCGACCCGTGATATCTTCCTCCTTACAAGAGTCGACCACTTAGGTCTTCCTCTATTCAATAATCAACCCCTGAAATTTTACTCTACACAAGAATCGGCAACTGAGGTCTTCCTATATACCAGAGTTAACCACTACGACCCTTCTCTGTGCTAGAGTCGAGCACTAAGGCCTTTCTCTATACAAGAGTCGACTTCCCAGCATTTCTTTGTACTAGAGTCGACTCCTGAAGCTCTTTTTTATACTATACCTCAATATATACACGATCGGTGTATCCTCCTACATCCTAGAGTCGGCCACTGAGTTATTCCTCTATACTTAAGTCGACTAGTGAGGTCTTTCTCTACACTAAGTCGGCTATTGAGGTCTTCCTCTTTACTATAATCAACCGCTTTGGTCTTCCTCTACACCATAGTCAACCCCGGAGATCCTATTTTCCTCTGAGGCCTTTCTCTATAATAGAGCACTGAGGTCTTCTTCTGTACTACAGTCGACCACTGAGGTCTTCATCTGTACTACAGTCGACCACTGAGGTCTTCCTCGGTACTACAGTCGACCACTGGAGTCTTCCTCTATACTAGAGTCGACTAATGAAGTCTTCGGCTAACCTAGACTCATCCACTGAGTTCTTCCTCTATACTACAATTCGCTGAGATATTCCTCTATACAATAGTCGATCACTGAGGCCATCCTCTACAGTCTTCATCATACTTAGACTCGTCCACTGAGTTCTTCCTCTATACTAGAGTCGACCACTGAGGCATTCCTCTATACTAGAGTCGACCACTGAGGTCTTCCTCTATACTAGGGTTGACAACTGAGGTCTTCCTCTGTACTAGAGTCGACCACTGAGGTCTTCCTCTATACTAGAGTCGACTACTGAGGTTTTCCTATATACTAGAGTCGACCACTGAGGCCTTCCTCTATACTAGAGTCGACCACTGAGGCATTCCTCTATACTAGAGTCGACCACTGAGGTCTTCCTCTATACTAGAGTCGACCACTGAGGTCTTCCTCTATACTAGAGTCGACCACTGAGGTCTTCGTCTATACTAGAGTCGACCACTGAGGTCTTCCTCTATACTAGAGTCGACCAATGAGGCCTTCCTCTATAATAGAGTCGACCACTGAGGTCTTCCTCTATACTAGAGTCGACCACTGAGGTCTTCCTCTATACTAGAGTCGACCACTGAGGTCTTCCTCTATACTAGAGTCGACCACTGAGGTCTTCCTCTATACTAGATTCGACCACTGGTCTTCCTCTATTCTAGAGTCAACCACTGAGGTCTTCCTGTATACTAGAGTCGACAACTGAGATCTTCCTCTATACTAGAGTCGACCACTGAGGTCTTCCTCTAAATTAGAGTCAACCATTGATGTCTTCGTAGAATCGTCTACTTAGATCTTCATCTATATATAGTCGACTACTGAGGTTCTATGGTAATCCACATCTTAGGTGTTTCTCATACTAAACTCGACCGCTGAGATATTCCGGAATACTAAGTTGGAGAAATGACGATTACTCCAATGCGTCCGCCAACTCTAGACTAAGCAGTGACTCGAGAGTTTATCTATCAGTAGTTCTTTAGAGATTCGTGATTCTTAATTGCCACAATTTCACACATGGGATTAAAGTCATTGACGATTAAGTGAATAGTTTTCATTTGGATCAAAATCACACGATACTGATGAAACACGTGTCACATGACCACCTCTATTCCGAAAAATACCACCAGATTTAAATACAAACACAGTTTGAGTATTGTGTGATTTTCTCTTTATTATTATTATAGGTCGAGTATTGAAAATGTTATTTAAACCAAAAAATAATGAAATAATGTACACATACTTTATTCGTGAAATATGTTAAATATAAGTTCGCATGATCAAAATGTGAATGAATTGAAATCGCTTTTGAAAGAAATTAAGATAAAAATCAAATTCTAATAAATAAATGATACCATTGATGATGAAAATACAATATAAAACGAGTATTAGGAACTCCTTCCTTCTCCACTCCGCCGCTCCGCTACACTTCACTTACTAAATTCGTCTCATTTCGTGCTACTACGTATTTTTTTTTTTTAAAGAAGGAAAACAAATCCGCCTAATGTTGATATTGTGGCTGATGCTGATGCTGATACTGTTGCTTCAAGTTATAGTCCTGAGCCTTGACCGCTTGCGAATGGGGACGCAGCAGACCCTGATGCGGTTGTGGTGGTGCTGGGGTGGGAATTTTCACAACAATATCGGTAGGTTCCCGAATGACTTCGGCCTTGAAACCTTCTTTGGGATCGGCTGTATACTTGACGGTACGAATGAAACCATCAGAATCGACCACGGAGTAGCTGCCCGTGATGACACCGCCATCACGTACCTCTTTTCGGTTTTGATAGTTGGTGAATTCGTCATCCTTGACATCGAAACCGAATTGGTATGAAGAGTTTTGCTGGAAGGGATAGAGAATAAAAAAGGGGGTTACAAATTTGATGTAGTCAGGTGAGAATAATAAATAACGTTTCTAGATTTTTGCAGTTTCTAAAAAAAATTTAAATTTTTATTTTTAAAGGTGGCATATCATAATGTTCATGTTCATAGTGTCCATGGTAGTGTCATAACGGCCATAAGGTCTATCATAAGTGTTAAAATGTCCACAAAAGCGATGTCACTATGTCCATGGATATAGTGGACATGGAATATACCATTTATTCTGTAAGTTATCATTGAAGATCATTTTCGAGTTATCGAAATATCCAAAGCCAAAGTGACAAAAGTAATGTCAGTGGACGTTATGACACTTTCGAAAGTGGCATGTCACCAAATATTGTGCATTAGGGGCAAGTATGCGTAAATATGGTTCAGTGGTGCAAACAATTGTTATATGTATGAGGAACAGAGGAGACAAAAGGCTGGGTTAGGCAAACGTAACCGTAACGCCCCCGTGGCGACTCAACTGATTCAATCTGACATATGGAAATCCGTGTAAACGATTAGTCAACGGAAACGAAACGTAACGGACGGCTGAATCTGCTGAAATTTGATTTGGACGGTACTTTTACGTGAATTTGCAAACAAAATTAGTAAAATATTGAAAACAGAATAAATTTATGCAAAACTTTTGAAAAGTAATGATAAATAAGTAATACAATTATAATACGTAGCAAATAAATTTAAAATAAAATTAATTTGTTGCTATTTTTGTTGTGAATGTCTCAAGTTTTGGGTAATTGCTCCAGCGGCAACGTTACGGCAGTGTTTTTTCGGAAAATCCATAATTATAGGGGTCCAGTGGTCCATTTAGAGGTTTCCTACTTTTTTAAAGAAAACAACACAGAAAATTCAAATTGAATGAGGAATGTTTATTATCATTTGAAAGAACATTCTTTGGCATTTATTTTTTGAAGATTATGTCTATCAAATGTTGGCCGCGGCTACGTCTCAGATGGTCCATCCGTTGAGTCAAATTTTCGATGACTCGTTCGAGCATTTCGACTAGTAACTGGCGAACGACACGCGTGATGTTTTGACACGTAACTGGCGAATGACACGCGTGATATCACACGATCTTGGTGGCCAATCGACCGCCCAAAACGTGAAATTATCTGCTCACCGAAGTGTTCTCTCAATAAATCCATTGATTGATGCGATGTGTGGGAAGTGGCGCCGTCTTGTTGGAACTAAATGTCGCCGAGATCACGAGCTTCAATTTCAGGCATTAAATAGTCGGTTATCATGGCTCCAGGGTATATCTTAACGAGAGCTAAAATATTGCTAATGGGTGTCAAGGTCGTGGGTCGACTGGAAAGTGTTTTTTATGGATTTAAAAAAAAATTGACTTAGCGCAATTGCCGAACGATTATTTTGATAATAAAACTGAATAATTTGTAAACGTTGTTCAGGCGTAAGTCTTTCCATGATGAAATGCCAAACAATACCTAACAAAAATAACATGACAGCATGACACGACTCACACGTGATCTTTCAAAAAAATGCTATTGAAAAAAGTATCTCTACTTTGATCACCCCATATATGGTACAGTGGAATAAAAATGTTTGAATGTGATCCCTGGGTGTGAGGCTAGCACTTGGAACATAAACTTGATATAATTAGCGTTATTTCCAAATGCATACTTTTAGTGGCTCATTGTGATAAAAAAAATGTTTATATGATACAGTGGGGCAAAAAGTTGTTAGATATGTTCTGGGGAGCAAAAGGGGGTAAAAATGGTACCAGTGTGAGAGTAGCTCATGGAACATAAACTTGATATAAGTAGTGATATTTCGAAATTCATTCTTTTAGGGGCTCATTAGATCAAAAATAGTTGAATATGATACAGTGGGGCTAACATGTATTATATATGGTTCTGTGGAGCAAAAAGGGTTAAATGTGCTACCCTTGGTGTGAGAGTAGCTCTTAAAATGTGTTATTTCAAAATACATACTTTTGGTGGCACATTGTGGCAATAATGGTTGAATGCGATACAGAGAGGCTAAATTAAAGGTGTTATATATTGTTCAGTGGCGTAAAAATGGTTAAATGTGCTCCCTGAGTGTAGCTTTTGTAAAATAAATTTGATATATGTAGTGTTATTTCCATATTCTTACTTTGGTTGAATATGATACAGTGGAGCTAAAAGGTGATATTTACTTATATATTGTTCAGTGGCGTAAAAATGGTGTGAGGATAGCTCTTTCAACATAAACTTGATATAAGGGATTGTTATTTAAAAATTGTTTTTTTGGGGCTCATTGGTGCAAAAATGATTGAATAATATAAAGTGGGACTAAAAGGTGGAGCATAAGCGTTAAATATGATGCAAGAAGGGTTAAATATTGTCCCTGTGTGTGAGGGTAGCTCTTGGAACATAAACCGGATATAGCTAGCATTATTTCGAAATTCATACTTTTAAGGGCTCATTGGGGCTAAATTGTGGTACAGTGAACAGAAAGGGTTAAGTATGACACATCGGCACAAAAAAGGAAAAGTATGGGCCCAGTGTAAGAAGGTAGCTCTTGGAACATAAAATCGATTAAGAAATATTTTTTTCCGAAATTTAAAAATAAAAGACTGCGAAGAAATTCATAAATAAAAGACAGAAGGGGTTACAGCTGGGTCATAATTTTTGATATTAACCTATGATTTTTTGCCTAAAAAATTTATAAAATTTTGATAAATTGAAAAATAAATTTGATAAAAAATACAAAATTTTACAGGGATTTGAAATTTGAAAAATTCACTTTATATATTTTACGTAATTATCCCCTCACATTAGAGAGGAGGGTATATATCATTTGCTACGAAACAAAAGTGTAACACATCGAAGGAGTGACTTAAGACCCTAAGTATGTTCGGCGGCTATCCGTTTTGGGTCATTTTAAGTCGAATGAGCAATGTCCGTCCGTCTGTCTGTCTGCTGGCTGGTGCGCACGATAACTCTCGAAAGGAGTAACCGATTGACTTCAAATTTGGTATGTGGTAATATTTTCTTCTATCTATCTCTCTCTAAGTTCGAAAACGGGCCATATTGGTCCACCTCCCCCACAAAGGGTTAACATTTAGTGAAATATTGATTATTTAAAAACTTCTATACTACTTATTCGAATCTTTTGCAATTCCACACTTAGTAATAGCTAATCCGTCGCAATCAGCTTGAGAAAAATCGGAGACCATATGGTACAAGCAGTTAACTGCTAAGTACTGGACATTTTGTTCAGTGTAATGCTTTTATAGTCCGGTAAAAAATGGGCTTTATTGTCACGCCCATTTTGGTACCTCTTACACAAAATCGGCGATTCATACCAATATTGAATAGCTCATAACGTTAATAACAGTGCACATAAACACTTACAATTTGGTACAGTGTCATGTCTTTGAAGTATCTACTGTTCAGCGCAAAATGGGCGTATTCGTCCAGTCATTTGTAGTACCCTCACATAATATGACAGATTCATTCAAACACGACATGCTCATAACTTCTGCAGCAATCAACTAAATGTTTTGATATTGTTTTCATTGACTGACAAAGAATAGACAAATTTTGCCTACGTTCTGGCATCTCCCAATGTGAGAGTAGTATACCTTAGTCGTAGTTTACCCGACTAAAATTTTCTGACTTTCTTCAATATTCAATACCTATCCTAAAGGTATGCAATAGTTTTTATCCCTTCACCTTAGGGAGGAGGGTATATATCATTTGCTACGAACCAAAAGTGTAACACATCGAAGGAGTGACCTAAGACCCTAAGTATGTTCGCCGGATATCCGTTTTGGGTAATTTTAAGTCGAATGAGCAATGTCCGTCCGTCCGTCTGTCTGCCTGTCCATCTGTCTGGCTGGAGCGCACGATAACTCTCGAAAGGAGTAACGGCTTGATTACAAATTCGGTATGTAATAATAATTTTTCTATCGAAGATGGGCCATAATGATCCACTCCCTCACAAAGGGGTAACATTTATTGAAATATTGATCCTCTAATAACTTCTATACTACGTATTCGAATCGTCTGAAATTCTACACATAGTATTAGTTATAAGTCGCACCACCATGAGAACTATGGGCGAAGTTACCACGCTCCTTTTGGTGCCTCCCACACAAATGGACCATGCTGCACCAAAATTTAACTGTTCAACTTTAATACCAGTGCATAAAAATACTTGAAATTTTGTACAGTATAATGTTTTTATAAAGCCTACGAGTACAGTCCTCATTTTTTGTACCTCCCACTCAAAATGGCCAAATCATACACAAATTGTAATATTCCATTTTACATTACTCATAAAGTGAGGGTATACCTTAATTGGTTTACCCGACTGAAACTTTCTTACTTGTTGTTTTGTTAAGTTCGATATAATTTTAATTTTGATAAATATATAAATAAATAAAGATTTTCTCCTATAATAACGTGTTTTCCAATAGGGATGCTATGATTTTGAAGTGACGTTTCGGCCATTTGTAATATGTCATGATCTGTCATTTGTTTTTCATTGTATTCAGTAGTGTTTACAATTTCATCATGGAGAGATATACGCAAGAACAACGTTTACAAATTATTCAGTTTAATTATTAAAATAATCGTTCTCCAATTGCAACTTTTCGTGCGCTTAGTCCATTTTTTTTAATCCAAAAACAACACTTTTCAGTCGACCTACGACCTTAATACCCATGAGCAATATTTTAGCTCTCGTTAAGAGCTATCTTTTTGCCGTTGACCGATCCGACGTACCATTAAGCAGATAGAGCAAAAATAAACTTTCCGTTCACATTTCAAAATTATGCTAAGTCCATTTTTTTAAATCCCAAAAATAAACACTTTCCAGTCGACCTACGACTTTGACACCCATGAGCAATATTTTAGCTCTTGTTAAGAGCTATATTTTATGAAACAATTGAATTGTTGCGAGAAAAGTTTGGAGATTCGATTATTTCAAGAAATTGTGATATTGAATGACCTCTAAGAAGTTGTGATTTAACACCATTAGACTATTTCTGGTGGGGTTATTTGAAGCCATTGGTCTTTCGAAATTAACCAGACTCTCTTCAAGCTTTACTAGTCAATATGGAACGTGCCATTCATGGCATACGACTTGATTTAGTGGAAAAAGTGATCGGAAATTGGGTGCATCGAATTCGTTCCTGCAGAAGAAGTCGTGGAGGCCATTTGAATGACGTTTTATTTAGAACTTAATTGTATCGATTGTACTTCACATTAAATAAAAAACTTTTGAATTTCCTTAACAATAAGTGTAGTTTTTTTTAAAGAAATCATATCAATCTTATTGGAAACCCCGTTAGTTTAATTATATCCTCATAACATTGTTATGTCATTATTTGCTGCACAATGTAATTTGACACCCACTCTAGTGTATCCAGTTGTGTCACACAAAATCTAAGCCAGATGGTCGGTCATTCGTGTCCACCTCTATGTACGAGTACGCATGTCTCTTAAAAGAAACGATAATGTATTTCCATCAATAGAAAGTAATAAATAATTGTGAATGAATTATTACCATAAAAAGCCTATCGGCTTAGGCGGTGGGTGATAAATAAGCCACCATTAAGCCTTTGGAGCGCCACATTTGCTTATTGCACAGTCGCCCCATTTGTGCTAATAATCATTAATAATAAAAAACGTCCAATATCTAATCGCCATCAATTCGCATGTAAAAAAATTGTAACGCATGTGCCTCAAAGTGAATGTCTTAGGTAATGCGCCTGCGCGACAGACGTGCCGCAATTCTCAATTCTCTGTGGCATAGTCGAGTCGAGCAGAACCGAGTCGCGCGTTGTTGTTGGTTGGCGGCTGGTGTTGCTTTAGCAAAATGTTTGGCATTAAGGAATGTCTAAATGAATGGCACAAAACTGAGTGCTAACACTACCTAAGTTAGTTAGTAACTAGTGCTAGATACTCATATCTTTAGTTTGCAGACGGCGCAGACTCAGCACACGCATAACTTGATTTTTATTATGCAACTATATAGATCATATTACACCAGAAACGCATTTTTTTCTTGCTTGCTCTACAAAGTCTTAACTTATTTGCCAATAAAATATTTTCTTTGGTTGGGTTTTCCTCCATTTGGAAGCTATGAGCAAAAAAGACATAACTAAAAACTTGTTCAACCAAAAAATATATATAGAAAAATCTAAAGAAACAAACCCAGCAACAACAACAAAAAAGAAAAACAAGAGCAGTTATGAAAGTTGTCTGGCAAATTGAGAATTGCGCATGCGCGTGGTGGGTTTACATGGGACACTTAGAAGTTGGTATACTGCATGCACATGGACGGATGGATGTATGTACATATGTTCGCAAGGGATTGGCTGACTGCTCCGGTTGGGCTGTGGTATCTCATGGTGTCGAAAATGCGTAAAATTTATTAATTGTCAGAGACGGCGGTAGACTGTGGCGGTTGCGAATGTAGAATGTGTGTCCTTGAGCTTAACAATATATCTGTCATGCAGACTAACACGCCCTATAAATTTTATTATGCAATTTTATTTTGTCATTTTAGCAATTACATTTAATGACTGTGAATGTGAATATGAGATTAAAGTATTTCGTTGAAAAAAATATTATTAAAATCTGAAAAATCGGTGAACTTTTAAAATTCTTCTATGTGTCATGATTGCTGATTCTGTGACCTCATTTACAACAAGCCAGAATTTGACAAATTTTTAAAAATTTGAGCAATAAATTAGTATTTAATTTAGACATAATTCAGCATTGTCAAAAGGTGCAACATTCATGGAAATATGAGGTTTAACATCAGATTATGGAGGAACTTTTGTATACCTTCACTTTACAAGAAAAGTCTAACAATACTATGCAACAAAATTTTTGTCCAAGGGATGTGGATAACAGTTTCTGGTGCAATTAGGTGTCACAAACACGAAAAAAATATTAAAAAAAATGTTTATTGTAATTTTTTTTTTTAATTCCAGCTTTCATGGAAAGTACATCAAGTATAAGCCTTATTGAGGTATAAAAAAAAACCATAAAATATAGAAAAAAATGGAAAAAATTATTTTATCACACTTTTAAAAAGCCAGCATGCTATAAAAGGAAACACAGTCTATTTGAAATAAATCTATGAATAGATGTACAAGTTATGAGCCATTTTGTAAATGTTAGGGAAATTCAAAAAAATCTTGTTTAATATTTTTTCGTTTTTAAATGATGTTTTTGCTTATATTGAAATCGCCATATGTGAGAGAGACATATAAGAGACATTGCACTTGCATTTTATTTTATGAGAATTAATGTCAGACATTATAAAATTATAGAGAGGACGAGGTTTTATGGCCGTTCGTAACCCTCCTTGTAAAAGCCTTAAGGAAAATATTGGATTAGATCCGCTCAGATAGAGGGTCATTCAACAATATTTGTGGTTTTTTATTTATGAGGTTTCCATTCAGTTATTCCTTTTAGGGGCATGGCCATCCCAGTCGTATAGACAGGTAGTAAAATTATATGTACGCAATACAAAGTAGTACGCGGCAGTCTTGAAAATATTGGGTTTCTACGTTCGAAGCAAACTATGTATATGTCAGCTACAGGTACTGCAACTTATGAACCTTAAACCCGGAATTTATGAATGAAATTTCTTATTAATAAATTAGTGTAATTCTGCGACTTAAAGAGATAATTCGATTTTGTGAAAAATATTACAAAGTTTTATTTCGAAGTATGAGTAAAAGGCAAAGAACTTTTCAATGTGTAAATTATCCCGACAATTTCTGCTACATCGGCGGAAAATATGTAATTAAAAAAATGGGATGAACCCAATTTTCGAGCACATTTTCCACTAAATCAAGTCGAATGTCATGAATGGCACGTTCAATATTGACTTGTAAAGCTTGAAGAGAGTCTGGTTTATTTCGAAAGACCAATGACTTCAAATAACCCCACAAGAAATAGTCTAATGGCTTTAAATCACAACTTCTTGGGGGCCACTCAATATCACAATTTCTTGAAATAATCGAATCTCCAAACTTTTCTCGCAACAATTCAATTGTTTTATATGCTGTGTGGCACGTAGCCACAATCGGTCAATGGCAAAAAGATAGCTCTTAGCGAGAGCTAAAATATTGCTCATGGGTGTCAAGGTCGTAGGTCGACTGGAAAGTGATTTTTGGATTTAAAAAAAAATTGACAGCATAATTTTCAAATTTGAACGGAAAGTTTATTTTGCTCTAACTACTTAACGGTACGTCGGATCGGGAATCGGCCAATGGCAAAATGATAGCTCTTAACGAGAGCTAAAATATTGCTCATGGGTGTCAAGGTCGACAGAAAAGGGTTTTTTTTTTTTTTTTGATTTAAAAAAGATTGACTTACCGCACGAAAAGTTGCAATTGAAGAACGATTATTATGACAATAAAACTGAATAATTTCAAAACGTTGTTCTTGCGTATATGTACAGGGTTGCCCATATTCGACGGACCCATCTGGCAACGCCATAACTTTTGACAGAGATGTCAGATCGCTTAATGACATACCGCGTTTGAAGCGTCAGTCCAAGCAGATTTTTACCATGGAACAATACACGTCACGCGAGCGCTCTGAAATAGTTGAAATTTACATTCAACAGAAGAAGTCAATTGTGAAAACTCAAAAAAAAACTCAAAAAACTGTCCGATGAAGCCCATTTCACATTGAATGGGACCGTAAATAAGCAAAATTGCCGTATTTACGCCACTGAAAATCCTCAGGAGATTCAAGAATTGCCTCTTCATGACGAAAAAGTCACAGTTTGGTGCGGCGTTAGTGCGAGAACGGTCATTGGGCCGTTTTTCTTCCAAAACGAAAATGGCCATGCTGTTACCATCAACCAGGAGCGTTATCGCGACATGATGACCAATTTTGTGATGCCAATTATTCGTCGAAAGCGTATCAGGCAGTTCTGGTTTCAACAAGACGGCGCTCCACCGCACACAAGTCGCATAACAATCGATTTTCTGAAGAATTAGTTTCCGGGCCGTTTGATGTCGAAAAGTGGTGATTTGGACTGGCCACCGCGTTCGCCCGATTTGACGCCGCCTGACTTCTTCTTGTGGGGATATTTGAAGTCAAAGGTTTACGTTAACAAGCCAAGGACGGTAGAAGAGCTCAAGGACAACATTCGTGAAGAAATAGCCGCTATTCCGGCCGAAATGTTGGCGAAAACGATGGAAAATGCTGCAAAAAGGGCACAATACGCCATAAACGCCAGAGGCGGCCATTTGAGAGATATCATATTCAAAAATTGATGTAAACAAATCTACTTGGAACAAATTAAATGATTAAGATTGCCAACCGCCAAATTTTTATTTTTTTCTTTGATTTTTTTTAAAAAAACATGGGTCCGTCGAATATGGGCAACCCTGTATGTATATCTCCATTATGAAATTGTAAACACATATCAAAAATGGCCGAAACCTCACTTCAAAATCATATCATCCCTATTGGAAAACCCGTTAATAAATTGTAGTAATTTGTAATTTTGTATAGTAACTATAAGCGTAAATACTATCCAACTGGACTAAACTTGGCGCAAGTTTCATCCCGATTCAAATTCACTCACTTAACACGAAATCCCCCATATATCTAAATCTAGGCCGATTTTCTAGAAATTATACAAATTTATTTTTTTGCTAAAAAAAACTGTTATTTGTTAAATTTTATAAGGATAGAATATAAAATGCATAAGATTCGTAATGATAGAATATGAAATACATAAGATATAGCGATTAGTCCATATTCACACTTGCAATTTCCTCTCCGCAGAATTGCAGTGTTTGTTGGAGATGGACGCAGTCGGTAAGGGGGTAACCGACTGCGCCCCTCTCCCACAAACACTGCAATTCTGCGGGGGGAAATTGCAAGTGTGAATCTGGACTTAGTTAGCAAATTACAGAGTATTTTTTACAGGTTCACAACTTTGAGTTGGCAACACTGCTTATTTGACAACCGTTTTAACAGCTGATAACGGCTTTTTGTTTAGTTTATTTTGGCATTACTTACACCAGAGCAGGGCTTACAAATTGTTGAAATTTTATATCAAGATAATGGTCCTGTTAGTCAAACTTCAGCGATAAGCAAAATTGTCACGTTTGTAGTGAAGATAATCCAAATAGCAGAACAGAAAAATGCACTGTGATGCGCTTTATGGGCCGGCTTAGTTATTGGTCCATAATGTTACTTTCAAAGGTGAATGATATAGAGAAATTATTACAAGGTTTTTGTACCTCAACTAGCTGGCATTAATGAACGCTACAATTAATTTACTCAAATAAGCTTTTTATGAAAGAATAGTCTCACGTAATGGTCCTGTTAATTGGCCATCAAGATCGTGTGATTTTACCCCATTGAATTATTTTCGTTGGCGTTATTGTAGGTCACTCGCCTACGTCGATAAACCATAGACAATTAAATATCTGGTAATCAACATTCGACATTCGAGTTATTGGCGATATACGGCCGCAAATGTTGCGAAAAGTGTGTAAAAACACGTACGCGTCAGTCATGGTGGTCACATGGCTCAAATCTTATGGCGATATCTTTTCTGCAAAAAAGTGTAACATTTTCGTTGCTCTTTTCCCGAAAATTGGATTTTATATCACATTTTGGAATTTCGGAATAGGAGCTAAGTTTAATTCGAGGGACTACATCAGTTCCACTTAAAAATGGCAAATATTTTTCAGAACCTCGTGTCGACGGGGCAACATTTTTTCAGAATCGAAATCACCATTATTTAAACATTAATGGCATAACATTATCTATGCAATAAAGCCAGTTAGATTGGCACTAAAAATAATTTTCTTTTCTTTATTTTAATTTAAAGTTCTATAACTATTAAAAATACCCGGTCTATTTGTTTTGAAGGTTTATGACCCGTTCATAAAGTTAGGGGTACTTGTTCATGTGGGCATCGTTATGGTTACCGTTGCGTTTGTATAACTAAGCCTTAAATTTGTAGACCCTATTTAAAAAAAAATATGTATATGAGTGCATCTCTTAAATACCGGTGAATTGCGTCCTGCGTCTGTCACAGTGTTGTTGTATGCACAGAAAACAATAGGATGAAATTTGAGTTTGACAGACGCCGGACGCATTCACTGGTATTTAAGAGATACCCTGAATTTCGAAAATCCATCTTAGTTCCCGATTTATTTATTTTTTGTTTAAGATTCCTATGAACTAACTTTAAGCAGAGAAAGGTAAAATTCTCGTAATCTTCTAATTTCGGGAAAAAAAAAGATTTTAATAACCATAAATGAAATAGGATAAAATGTTTAATGTGTGAATTTATTGACAATGTACCAAAATCATTCGAGTTTATGATTTCAAGCATGTCCTGGTTAATTGGTCTTCAAATTTATATTCATATAAAATTTGGAACTAGTTTATGTACATGAATACCTATTAATTAACTGCATTGGTTGTGTTTGCTGTCGGAAACGATAATAAACAATAAACAAGTTTTAACACCTAATTCTCCAAATCGCCTAAAAGTGTGTTTTGTGGTTTTACTTTAGTCGTCTGCATAAACTACGTACGGACCATTTCCTGCGCTGTATATCATTATCTGCTTTATTTATTACTGTTCGCGTCCGGTTTTTTGCTGTAAGTCAGTGCAAAAATATGCAAACAAAAAGTAGCAGTAATTTAATGATAAAATTTTCACTTACACGCTGTATAATATAGATTTTTCATACAATTTGAAAAACAATTTCCACTTATCGAACACATACTTATTATACGTACTCGTATGATAAATTATTTTTTGTATCCAAATACTCGTAACAAATCACATAAAATGTATTTTGGAAAATAAGAAAACTTTGGATTAGGCAAACATAACCGAAACATTTCCGTAGCGTTAAAAACAGCTGATCAAATCTGTCTTATGGATGTCAGTATAAACGATGACCTATATGTATAATGGAAACTCAAAAAACTTTGAGCAGCCTGTATTGGTAAACATAAGTGTAAAGCTGTCGTAGTGTAAAAAACAGCTGATCATATCTATTTTTCGGAAATCAGTGGTAGCGTTCATCCATACGAAACGATATGTAGACGGAATGAATGAACATGCTGAAATTGCGTTTCGATATTATCAGCCTGTTTCTCTATTTCGCACGAAAGCGATGCGAACGAAGAACAGCTGATTTAAGACCTACTAAAAGGTATCAAAACGACAAAGTGACTGCAAACATAATAGCTGATGCCAGGTCTAAAATCAGCTGTTTTTCGTTCGCATCGCTAGAGAAACAGGCTGTATGTTTACATGCCATATGCAGACAGTTGATTAAAAAGTGATGTCAATAAAACCAAATAAAGAAGAATAAAAATAAGCAAATAAAAATTAAATCGGAGAAATTAATAAAAAGGTAAGTCAGTCAGAGGTGTAAATCGGCTGAAATATATTCTCACATTGTGAGAAATATAATATTTTTTGTGAGAGATGCCAGATCGACAGTATCATTTTGCCCACTCTTTGTCAGAATATTTTCATTAGAATTTTCAATGATTGATAAATATGTTATACGGAAAAGATTTTTCGTATGAATTTGTCAATCAGTGTGGGGGATACCAGAAAGAGCTTGACAAATACGACCATTTTCCGCTTAACAGTAGTTACATCAAAACCTTGGCATTATACCGATATTTAAGCATTTCTGTTCACTGGTCATCTGCAAATTTGGTACGATTTGGCATCTTTGTTTGGGAGGTATCAAAAATTAATATGGCGATTACTCCCGGTTTTCACTGATCTGCTAAAAATGAAACTTAATTTTCAAATCTGGAAAATCTATTTTCTATGAAATATTTTTTATAAAAACTATTTTTTAAATATTATATTTTCTGGAGAAAATATATTTGTTCAACTAGTCGCAGTCTTTATTTATCATAGTTGCGATCGATAACTTTTATTATTTTGTTTCGCTTTCTGATACTAATGACTTTAATTTATTGCTTTAAAAGTAATTCCGGGTTTTCCAATAGGGATGATATGATTTCAAGTGACGTTTCGACCATTTGTAATATGTCATGATCTGTCATATGTTTTTCGTTGTATTCAGTAGTGTTTATGTCATCATGGAGAGATATACGCAAGAACAACGTTTACAAATTATTCAGTTTTATTATCAAAATAATCGTTCTCCAACTGCAACTTTTGGTGCGCTAAGTCCATTTTTATACCCTACACCACACTGTGGTACAGGGTATTATAACTTTGTGCATTTGTTTGTAACACCCAAAAGGAGAAGAAATAGACCCATCGTTTATTATACCGATCGACTTAGAATTACTTTCTGAGTTGATTTAGCTATGTCCGTCTGTCTGTCTGTGCATGTATTCTTGTAATCAAAGTACAGGTCGCAATTATGGTCCGATCTCGACGAAACTTTACACATATGTTTTATTTGGCCCAAGGACGATCCCTATTGAATTTGGTTAAAATCGGTTCAGATTTAGATATAGCCCCCATATATATGTTACCCCAGATTTGACATGTAAGCGCTTTAAAAACTTTATTTTATATCCGATCAGTCTGAAATTCGGCAGAAAGAGGTTTCCTATTATTTGAATGAACACTGTTAAATTTGGAAGAAATCGGTTCAGATTTAGATATAGCCCCCATATAAACGTTACCCCCGATTTCACATGTAAGCGCTGTAAAAATGTTATTTTATATCCGATCAGTGCGAATTTCGGCAAAAAGAGGTTTCCTTCTACATGAAGAAATACTGCCAAATTCGGAGAAAATCGGTTCAGATTTAGATATAGCCCCATATATATGTTACCCCCGATTCGACATGTAAGCGCTGTAGAGATTGTATTTTATATCCGATCAGTACGAAATTCGACAGAAAGATGTCTTTTTACATGAATGAGTATTCAGGGAAAATCGGTTCAGATTTATATATAACATCCGTACATATGTTCCTCCTGATTTGTTATCAAAGCGCTATAGAAGTTGTACTTTACTTCCGATCATTAAAATTTTCCAGAAATATGTTTCTCAATTTAGGAACGAATATTACTTAATTTAGCGATTATCGGTTCAGAATTAGATAATATGTTCCTACCCATTTACCAATTATTCCAAATTATTATCGCAATGACCCTTATCGCATTATTAGGGAGGTGTAGGGTATTATATAGTCGGCCCCGCCCGACTTTCTGCCTTTCCTTACTGGTTTTAAATAAAAAAACACTTTCCAGTCGACCTACGACCTTGACACCCATGAGCAATATTTTACCCACCCAGCAAATGAAACAATTGAATTGTTGGAGAAAAGTTTGGAGATTCGATTATTTCAAGAAATTTTGATATTGAATGGCCTCCAAGAGGTTGTGATTTAACACCCTTAGACTATTTCTTGTGGGGTTAATTTGAAGCCATTGGTCTTTCGAAATAAACCAGACTCTCTTCAAGCCTAACAATTCAATATTGAACGTACCATTCATGAATTTCCTTAACATAAGTGTGTTTTTTTCAAAGAAATCATATCACTCACATTGGAAAACGCTTTATCTAATAATTATGTAAATATCTAATAATTATGTAAAGAATAAATAGGCTAATTTTAAAATAGTTAGCGAATTTATGTCAATATAACGGCAAAATTATTGCTTTTTGCTCTAAAGTGCTTACTTAAGAAGATATATCCATAAGCGATCTTGGACGCACATTAAATGAGATGGAGACCAATTTTAAGATTGGCTAAGGAAATTCAAAATGTTCACCAAAAAAATAAGCCATGGAAAAATTTCGTCCTTTTTCGCTCTAGAAGGATTATTTAAGGAGATATAACCATTTTAAGTTTAGCTATGGAAATTCAACATTTTGACCAAAAAGTTAGTGATTATTCGCGTACTTCTTTCTTATTGCGTATCACAAATACGTTCCATATGGTATATGTCTAAGAAGTCGGACGAATTTATCTTCACATCCTTACTGAATCAAACCCGCTCTAATTTATCACAGTGGTGTTCCAAATAATATGCCGGCGACTGTATTTTGTGGCTCAAAAGGTATTATAAATAAAACAAAATCATCAAGCCTTTAAAAGAAAATACAACTGTGATTATTAAGTTTAGCTATGGATTTTAAGTTTAGCTATGGAAATTCAACATTTTCACCAAAAAGTAAGTGATTATTCGCGTACTTCTTTCTTATTCCGTATCACAAATACGTTCCTTATGGTTTATGTCTAGAAAGTCGGACGAATTTATTTCCACACCCTTACTAAATCAAAAACAGCTCTAATTTATCACAGTGGTGTTCCAAATAATATGCCGGCGACTGGATTTTGGGGCTCAAAAGGTATATATAGGGATATTTCCTTGTGTTGCCATTTATCCTATTCAAGTCTTTTTTGCTTTTTGTAGCCACATTTTTACTCTCATCAGTATCCCTGCGGCAAATGAACACAGTACATTCTTCTCATGCTTGTAGACGTTTATCTCTACGGAGAAATCTGTTTTCAGTAGGTCGTAGCGTAATAATGATAACGTTCAATGAACACTTACATACCTAAGTGTCGGTCTTTAAATCGTTATTGATTTCTCACTAGGATATTCTCTTGGCTCTAGACCATATTTGCCTCTATTATGCATTTAAGAATGCAAAGTTTTTTTTAAAAAAAACGGTGAAGAAAATACAATTACTTGACAGCTCAGTTCCTCGTACAGGTATTTCACGAATGCTTTTCTATTCTGGCAAAAATCTATCTCTAAGAGGCATAGCTTCTTCCAAACGAATAAGAATTAGTACCTCACTTCTGTTATTTCAACACGAACAAATCACGTCAAGTAACCGTATTTCCCATAAGCTTCATTCAAGTTGGAATCAGCTGATTTTTTGCTACATTTATTGTTTTGGTGCTAAAGTTATAAATTATGTTTATCAAATGTCACTTAGTCTAGTGCTGAAACAGTTTCAAAATAATGCTACGAACAATTCCATAATACTTAGATTTCTTGTTTTGGAGAGTAAGTGAACTCCCGTAATACAATGAATAATTTTATTTATATCTCGAAATAATTCGACAAGCAAGAATTAAGCACATCAACTATAATTATCTTTGAAAAATCTAACAAATCAATCTCAGAGGCGGCGAAGGCGAGTGGAGGTCTGAAACTATCACATCAATTGTGGATTAAACTTAAAAAAATCCATTTAACAATTGCAATAAATCAAGTCATGCCAACGTCAAACTATGCATTGCAGCAGGGCGGGCTTAAGACGATGGGTTTCCACAATTTTTTATTTTTCTTTTGTTTTTTTTTTTTTGAAATTAGCCAAAAAGGTTACGAACTCAAGGTTATACGAGAGGAAAACCGGCATATTTCTCGCTAGGCCACAAAACAATGAAATCGAATGTTCATTCTCCATCACCGCCACCACCAGCACCAATCAGAAGAACGATTTCGATTTTGCCATCATGTAATCGTAGAGTGGAGTACGACGAGCAAGAAGAAGAAGAAGCGGACGGCCTAGTCATGTAATGGCAAAAGAAAAAATGCATTGCACGGATGAATGGAAATGCTGATGAAAATGCAAGAGAACGCCGCCACATAATATCAGATACCACAGAAGATAGACGGACGGACGGAGGACTGATAGACTGTTTTACACCATTGTCGTTCCGATGTTCTGCGAGTACCACCACACTCGTCTAATCTAGGTTAAGGTAGTTCTTCTTGCTTGCTGCGAGCCCAGCCAATCAGCTGGCATACCAAGATTGGGTGCAGCCAACAAGAACAACAATAAAAACTATAAACACACATAGAGTGATAGAGAATAGCAATTAACTCGACTTTGCGGAGTTATTACTTATTTATTCATTCCATCATGCTTTGTTTGAAACACCCTTTGTGTCTGTGAATGTTTGCCGTAATTAGCCAAGAAAACAAGCCATTATCACATTTTAAGGCGGGATTCCAAATACCCCAAAACGTTCGATGTTGATTCAATGTGACAATCCAAAATGAATTGAAATGCAAAATGCCACTCAAAAACGAAAGGAAATTTGCAAATTTCAACCATTCGAAAAATTTTTTGTTTGGGAATAACGAATTGATCCGCAATGCGCACAACATAATATTGCTATGTGCTGACAAATTGGTAAGTAATTCTTATTGTTGGTTTTGGCGCATGGCACAAATGCACAGTGGGTCGAAAGTTTGAATTTTTATTATGCAAATTTTTAACAAAAATCCTACCTATATTTATAAATGTACACAGATTGTAGCCGAATGGCTATAAAAGCTTTAAACCTTTTAAGTCGCCAGACAAGTTCTCTCTGGCTGAACTACAGGCAGTGACAGATACTTAATCCCTCTATAAACAGTATTCTGCATTCTCTTGAGAATATCGATGGCTTATCTCGGTTTTGTTTCTCCGTAACAGGGGCACGAAAAACCTAATAAAAATCAAACAAATTCTTTGACTAGACTAGACGTATGGGGTTTTGACTATACCTATAAATCCTTAATTTGCAACTATAGCCTCCGAAAATTTAAAAAAAATAAGTTGCATTTGACAGTTTTCGACCGGAATAAACGGAAGACGCAATTATGACAAAAATCAAGATACGCCCTTTTTATATTAAGTCATCGATATGAGTGTTAAGGTTATTGTTTATACAAATAACGTGCCAATAGCGGATGGAGTGATGTCTCCGGCTACTCTTAGATACATCCTATATAAAGTGCAAAATACTTATCGCAGATATTTTCCGGAAGTGGCTAAACAGTTCAATATTACCCTAAATTGGTCGTTGAGACATACCATATTAACTTTCAAGACTAGGAACTACCTTACATGCCTCCAGAGAATTCCTCTGGAGGCATGCAGACCTGCAACCTCTTCTTCAAAAATATCACAGTACAACGCATGATTTAGGGACTCAATTGTGAGAATTGGACGGGAAAGTAGTCGCAAAAATAAGAACTTCTGCATCATTCGTTTAGTCATGTTGGCTCAATTAATAATTTAATTGTTTGCTCAAGGTTAATTTTTTGCACTTTTTCTATATTTTTTCTCTTTTGTGTCTGAAGCGGAACACACCTACCCGAAAAAAAGTGCATCCAGTGCTTTAAAAAACGCAAAAATGCCCATAAAGTCATAAAATAACTGTCAGTAACATATTGAAAAATACGTAATACGTATAAAACAGAACATTATAAAACACTTTTTTCGGCTAGTTTTGTTTCGCATTTTTTTCTCCTATTCAATATCTACAAAGCTGAAAAATGTTGTACTGTGTAATGAGTGCCCTTACGGTTTCAATTGGCAGGTGGCCGACCACCTAGTCTGGACTTGTGTACGTTCCAGGTTGATTCCAGTTGTGGTTATCGAGACCGGAAGTCACACTTATTGTATCTGTCATGACGGGTCACTTCCTTATTGAGCACGCAGAGAGATTGAATGCCTTCGGAACGACTTTTTCAAAAGCTTCAGAGACGAATAGAACGCCGTCTGTGCAGGTATCAATAGAACTCACAGCTCTCTCCAGAAGGTGGCATGCTATCTTAGGCTGTCCCTTCTTTGGGGAGATATCAGGCTTAGTGGATGTTAAAATCCTCCAACTCTTAATCGGGAGGAGCCAGGAAGAACTTATATTTTTAGTCCAATTGTGATTTATTTTCTGCAAAAAAGTGCAACAATTTTTGTTGCTCTATTTCGCTAAAACTGTACTTTTATATTATATTTGGGAAGTCCACCTAAACAGGGCAACTATTTTGCAGAATTTCGCTTCAACGGGACAGCATATTTTTTAGAATCGAAATCACCATAAGTGATCGTGGAATACAGTCGTCACACCTAAACATTTACATTAAACAATGTGTTCTCTCGTTTCCTGTTAGACGTTCAACGTGGTGGCTGCAAAATGGTGTCATATGTGGACGTCATTGACATGCAATAAGTGGCAAATTGCCCAACGTTATCAGAGATATTCTACAGGTGGCTTTGAACAAATTGGGTACACAGAAAAAAAATTATACTAAATTTAAAGACAGTGGCAATGATTTCGAGCCCATGTCAAATAATCTTTAAAGTAAGAACATTCCGCCCTTAAAATTAAGATAATTTAATACACATTAAGACGAGTTTCTTAATATTAAGTAAATTATTTTTAATTTAAGTAGGAAGTATACTAAATTTAAAGCTTATTTGTCATTGGCTCGAAATCATTGCCGCCGTCTTTAACATTTTTTTCAGTGTAGATGGGCCAGAAACAGTGGTTAACCCAAATAGGTCGGAATTGTTTGTCTTCTAGGTATTACATATGAATGTGAATGGATGATCCACAAGTGGAACTGTGCTAGAGTACCAAGGTAGCAAATTGTCCTTCAGACCTAATGTATTGGAAAGTGTAACGAAGGCCCATGTAGTCTATATTCCTATGTGAAAGCTGTAGGGACACGTTGGGGCAGTATTTCGGTCAATACTATTGTATGACATTGTGGCTTGGTGGACGGCGACAGATAAGCAATCCTTTACCAGTCAACTGACAAAAGTACAGAGAACCACCGTCCTGGGCATCAGCGGAGCTTTAGGGACCAGAAAGAAAGAGTATCTACAAGTCCTACTCCATCTATTGCCGATTGATACTGTGCCTAGAGAAGTTGCAGCCAAAGTGGCATTAAGATTAAATTGTCTATAAATGTGGAGGTACAAGAACTACGACCACTTCAGGGAATCATATTGTAGTGTACTTATACTTTATACCAACGGTGTACACCTTCAAGAGAACCTTCATTGCTAATGCCAGATAGGAATGGGTTGGAAGAATACCAGGAAATAGACACTCTGTACACTTCTATACAGATGGGTCGAAGCCTGATGAGAAGATTGTATTTGGATTACACTGTAAAGAACTTATTCTCGATATAGCTCACAGACTACCAAATATGTCCAGTGTATATCAAGCAGCTGATATAATGGAAGTGGCTGAGACGCAGCATAGTGCATAACACTGTCATCATTTACTCGGATAATCAGGCTGCAATTAAATCTCTCGAGGCTACATACCTAAATTCGCAAGCAGATCTCGACTGTAGCAGATCTTCTAAGGAGATGACTGATCCCGCGAACTGCAAAGCCGATGAACTTGCAGACGACATTACAAATTCCCGAAGAATTTGCATACATTAGTGCGTCACGCTTTTATAGAGGCAGAAGACCTTCAGACAGTCCAATGAGAGATAGACAGAAAGTGCTTTCTAGCTAGACAAATCGCTTTCTAGCTAGACAAATCTGGACAAGATACAATCTAAGGTCAAAATGTCTCCACGCACTAGAGAGGATAGAGACGGTATACGTAAGTGTCAGTTCTAACGCGGCATTGGCTGGTCGGCGAACTCGCCAGAAAGTTGGAAATTAAGTCCGATGACTTCTGCAGAAGTTGTGATATGAGGCAGAACTGGATAGTACTTATATTGATCACCTGCTTTGTTAGTGTCCCGCATTGCATATATGTACGATGTCTATACTGGTGTCGGCCTTTCTAGGAAGTCTGCCAGATCTAACCGGTACATATATTCGTACTATTGATACCTTTGTCTATCAAACAGGTTGGTACCGATGAGTGGTAATCAGGCCCGTAGCTGTACCAAATTTGCTCGTATTGATAACGATGAAAAAATGATTGCTATGTATCAAATTACAAAAAAATCGGCTAATTAGTATAAAAGTTATATGGATTTCATTATTTCATTAAATTTTAACCCTTTGTGGGGGTGGTCTCAGAAGGTGTGGACCAATATGGTCCATCTAGCTCTCGTGAGCTAGGGGAAATATTTGCTGTAATACGAGTAGCAGACACTTTGACTACGCACAATGCAGCAGACAATATTTTCACTTAATATCTGATTTTTGAGACTTCAGATAAACATTGTAAATTAATTGGCGAAACAGTAAAACTTTCTTGAAAATCGATTCTGCGCCACTGTGCAACGGGTGTTAACATGGTCACATTTGATTTGGCCAAACTGGTTACTGCACATGCCCACCCCGTGGCGGGTGAGTACATAGCAACCGAATAAAAATGAAAGGAAGCATTAAAACAAAGACCAACAACAACAATGTCTTGTTTAATTTTTCGCCAAAAACCCAGCCAAACACACTTGGCCACTACAAACAACACACACTCTTTGAAAAAAGAAACCAAAAAAACTTTGACTGTGAAACCAATCAATATGCATTTCCGCACGGAAGACAACAACAAAAACAATAAAGAAAGCAACAGCAGCAAAGGCAACATGCGATGCATCCGATGGATGCAATCGTTGCCAACATCGGAGCAGCATCCGTTTTTCGTCTCGGTGGCTTCTCTATTTTGGCGTTTTTTCTTTTTCATCAGTTTTTTTTTGTTTCTTACAATTTATTCATGCCGTTAATAAACTTGAAGCACTGACACAATTGGAATTCATGGATGTCTGCAAAACTTGCAATTGCGCGTTCCAGCAGCGCTTCACTACGCTATGCGCTGGGTAACATCCACATAGAGTGCGCATGCGCGCAATAGTAGTTAACCCACCACCGCCGTCGTTTTTTTGTTTAGTTTTTTATTTGAATGATGTTAATGACCTTATACCGCCAACCAGCGCGAGCACGTTGCTTTGCAGCAGTGCTGCGCAATTGCATTTACTATGTGGCGGCGCATTAAATCATGTAATATTTGAAATTTCTTTTTTTTATGCCGTTCATACGTCAGCCAAACGCTCGTAAATGATATCTGGCCAAAAAGAAAACAACGTATGAGTTTAAGGACGGACATGTATGTCTATGTATACAATTTTTTTTGGGCTTTAACAAGAGTTTGTTTTACCAAACAATGCCTGCCATGGCATGGGTAGGAAGGAAATAAGGCTGGTTTCCCAGCTCACCTCTAAAGTAAAAGTAACAAAGTTCAAATAGGAGCTAAGTTCACTTAAGCATACATTTGGCTTAGGGGTGAATCAAAGTACATGGACCAAAAGGGAAACAAAAGTCATCTTATGAGAGAGAAACAAACACTGCAAAGATGTCTTATTAAGTCCATATATTTTCTAATTAAATCCATATTTTTCTTAAAGTCCATATGTTTAGGATTTTAGGTCGATATCCGTTCTAATTAACGGCTGGATTAGCCACACGTAAGCCAAATATAGCCTTACCATAAACGTAAAGTTGCCCGTGAAAGCAATTATTCAACTTTGAAAAACTTGACATATGATTCAGACACAGCAAAAAACGCCACTATTATTAAATATTTAAAAATATCGTTGTTATACCCTCCACCATAGGGTTAGTAATCGTCGTAAAATTCTAAAGGCCGGGTTAGGCAAACTTAACCGTAATTAAACTTTAGCGCCGCCGTAACGTTGCCCGCTGGAGCAATTACCCAAAACTTAAAAAACGTGCTGTATCACTCAGACATTCACAACAAAAATAGCAACAAATTAATTTTATTTTATATTTATTTGCTACTAATTTATCATTTAATTACTTATTTATCATTACTTTTCAAAAGTTTCGCATAAATTTATACTTTTTTCATCATTTTACTAATTTTGTTTGAAAATGCACGTAAACGTACCGTCTAAGTCAAATTTCAGCAGATTCAGCCGTCCGTTTACGTTTCGTTTCCGTTGGCTAATCGTTTACACTGATTTGCATATGTCAAATTGAATTAGCTGATTCGTTACGCCACGGGGGCGTTACGGTTACGTTTGCCTAACCCAGCCTTAAGACGATTTAGCCCTGTCCGTCTGTTGTAATCACGCTACAGTCTACAATAATTGAGCTAGATGACTGAAATTTTGTATAGATACTTATTATAGCTGCAGGTTACTTTGATTGAAAATGGACAATATCGGTCCATTTTTTGATACAGCCCACATATATAGTATCTCCCCGATTTGACTTCTTAACGTAATAGAGACCACAAAAGTCAACTGATCGGGTTGAAAATTATGTAACTGGGGTTTATTTATACCCGAAATCCCTCACCCGAACAGCGATAGTCATAGAATCATGTTTTGATGTAGCCCCCATAAAATGGTCCCTCTAGATTTAACTTTGTAACGCCTCAAAAACCTCAAATTTCAACGAATTGGGCTGATATTCGGTATAATGAGTTTATTTTTACTCGAAACCATTCACAAGCGATCCACGGTGGCGGGTAAATAAGATTCGGCATGGCCGAACTTAATCCGTATTTACTTGTTTAATTTAATTTATTTAATTCATTGTTTTTCTGATTTTATTCACATCATAACCTCACTTTTTAATCAGCTTTTTTTAAAGATACACATACAAGAAAAAAATGGTTCCACTAACGCAACGATAATCGTTTAAGGCGGGTGACAGATTTTTGTGATCACGTGTGAGTCGTGTCATGCTGTCATGTTATTTTTGTTAAGTATTGTTCGGCATTTCATCATGGAAAGACTTACGCCTGAACAACGTTTACAAATCGTTCAATTTTATTACGAAAATTCACGTTCTGTGAGGAATGTGTTTCGTGCACTTCGATCAACTTATGGTCAACATAATCGGCATACTGAGCGTACTATTCGCAACGCCATCACCCATCTTGAGACCCAGCATTCATTATTGGATAATATAAGACCGAATAGACGACGTCCAGCACGCAGTGAAGAAAATGTAGCGGCCGTAGCTGAGAGTGTACAGGAAGACCGTGGATATTCTATTCGGAGCCGTTCGCAGCAACTCGGACTGACGTATGGAACGACTTGGCGCATTTTACATCGAAATCTTAAATTGAAAGCGTACAAAATACAGCTTGTGCAAGAACTGAAGCCGCCCGACCTTTCCAAGCGACTTCTCTTCGCTCTATGGGCTCTTGAAAAGTTTCAAGAAGATCCGACGTTTTCGATCCAAATTTTGTTCAGCAATGAGGCCCATTTCTGGCTCAATGGGTATGTAAACAAGCAAAATTGCCGCATTTGGGACGAAGAGCGACCTGAAGAGATTCAAGAGCTGCCACTTCATCCAGAAAAAAACCACGGTTTGGTTCGGTTTGTGGGCCGGTGGAATCATCGGTCCATATTTCTTCAAAAATGATGCCGGTGAGAACGTAACCGTCAATGGCGACCGTTATCGTGCCATGATAACCGACTATTTGATGCCTGAAACTGAAGCTCGTGATCTCGGCGACATTTGGTTTCAACAAGACGGCGCCACTTCCCACACATCGCATCAATCAATGGATTTATTGAGAGAACACTTCGGTGAGTAGATAATTTCGCGTTTTGGGCCGGTCGATTGGCCACCAAGATCGTGTGATATCACCCGTTACACTTTTTCCTGTGGGGATATGTAAAGTCTAAAGTTTGTGCGGACAACCCAGCTTCGATTCAGGCCTTGGAGCGAAACATCACGCGTGTCATTCGCCAGTTACCTGTCGAAATGCTCGAACGAGTCATCGAAAATTGGACTCAACGGATCGACCATCTGAAACGTAGCCGCGGCCAACATTTAATAGTCATAATCTTTAAAAAAATAAATCCCAAATAATGTTCTTTCAAATGATAATAAACATTCCCCATTCAATTTGAAATTTTTTTTTCTTTAAAAAAGTAGGGAACCTCGAAATGGATCACCCTATACTTTCCAAAAAAAATAATTTCTAATCCCTGCTTGTAATTGGATGTCAATTTTGTCGTGCGATCCTCTCTCGCGGACGTACGATCCTCGTTTACACTTAAAAGACTAGACGTCCAGGGATGTATTTTTGACAGATCGCGCGACGAAATTTCGTGATGTTAACAGGCCCTAACCCAGCCATATGTTAAAATTTTTTCTGTTTTACTTTTCACAATTATTAAAAAAAAATATTTTTTAAATTCCACTTACATCCTCGTATTCCTCTTCTTCTTGTTCAAGTTGTGCCTTAGTCTTTGGTCTGGCAGCCTGATATTGTTGAGGTACGGCCTGAGGTCTTCTGGGCGCAGGTGCTTGAGCTTGTGGCTGACGATACACTTGTTGGGGTTGTTGGTATTGAATCTAGAAAGAAAATAAATGCAATTAATCGGTTAAATCGAGTTAATGTATAGAATAAATATTTTAAAGGCTAATACATTTATATGTGAATTAAAGAGTAAACAAGAACCAAAAGTCAATTCCACTAAACACTACTTATATGTATTTTTCAATAATAGATAAGTAAGCTACATTTTTAATTCAATTGATAAATTGAAAAAAAATATACAGATCTCGATCAACGGTATCTACAGGGTTTTCCAACAAGAGGTTTATTTTGAATCACCCGGTATTTCGGTAGCTGCCACTTTTGAAGCTTTTATTCTTTGACATTTGACAAGTAGAAACGCCATTACTAAAAATGAAACGATACACGATTCAACAACGCATTGAAATTATTAAAATTCGAAAATCATCTTGACTGATGAGGCTCATTTCCACCTCGGTGGCTACGTCAACAAGCAAAATTGTCGCATCTGGGGCTCGGAAAACCCAAGAGTTATTGTTGAGAAGCCTCTCCATCCTCAACGTGTGACTGTTTGGTGCGGTTTATGGTCCGGCGGGGTAATTGGACCTTACTTTTTCGAAAATGAGGTTGGATCAACAGTTACGGTGAGAGATGATTAATAATTTTTTATGGTCGGAGTTGGATGGTATTGATCTGGACAACGTTTACTTTCAACAAGACAAGTGCCACACAAGCACGAAACCATTGCTCTGTTACGGGAAATTTTCCGGACCGTGTTATCTCTCGAAGAGGTGATCACAATTGGCAACCGAAAACCCTTTACATACAACCCAGTAAGGAAGAGCACAAATCGGGTTGGTCGACTATATTGAAGCGGCTTGTAGAAAATCGTACTTTTGGGATAAAAATCACTCCCTGATCAAATGACAAAAGAATATCACAATTCGTACTTTTGGAAGAAAAAATGACCGCATATATAACCTCTCTCAAATATGGACTAATAATGCACGATTTTCGAGTTTTGGTTAAAAAATTGGAACAGAATGGGTCCAATTATGATACCCTCCCCTAGAGATAAACAAAGTAAACCCAAATAAGGTACTTACAGTTTGGTCTAAAGTCGGTATTTTTGGAATTCATCATTTCTCAATGAAAAGGGGACAAAATGGTACCAAATATAGTACCCCCTCTTAGATATAAATTAATTATATTTTTTTAAACTTGTATTTTTTTTAAAAAGAAGGTACCAAAAATCGTACCCTCTTTCAGATATGAGCTAAATACGCACGATTTTAATTTTTATGGATAAAGGGACAAAGTGGTACTAAATATAATATCTTCTCCCAGATATAAATTGATAATATAAATTTTTTAATTTTTATTTTTTGTAGTATAAAATTAACCAAAATACCCTCTTTCAGATCAGCTAATAACTAACGATTTTGTAAAGATGGGACCGATTTTGGTACACGTCAGGATTGAACTAAAGTCGAATTCGTCATTTTTAATTGAAAAGGGGATAAAGTGGTACTAAGTATAGTACCTTTTCCTAGATATAAATTAATAATATTTTTTGGAAATTTTTATTTTTTGTAGTTAAATGGGACCAGAAATAGTACCTAAATTCTTGGATAAAAACGGGAAAAAAATGGAAACAAATTTGGTACACACTCCTAGAGATGAACAAAAGTAACCCAAAAAGGGTACCATCAGTTTGAACTAACATAGTATTTTCGGAAATCGTAATGTTTAGAATGAATTTAGGAAGAGAACAAAATGTGGGTAAAAATATGGTATTCTGTCCTAGACAATATTTGATAACAGAGCTCTGAAATCTTCGCTTGAACTCGAGTATAGAGTGAAACTCGCTCGAATTCGAGCGCGAGTACTCCTGCGAGTGAAAAAAAAATCGAGTATACTCTTTTTTTCTTCGCCACTCGAATAAGAGCGCATATGCTTTGCTCGATTTCGAGTGCGAGTAAAATACCATCGAAATCGAGCAGATTATACTCTTGCCGAGTACTCTTTCAGTGTTTCTCATATAGTTTTTAAATGTAGACTCATATTTTATATTATAATGAACAATAAAAAAATTAATAATGAAACGCAAAAATATTTTCGTTATGACAGTTAAGAAAAACAGACAATTTGTGAAATTGACAATTGTGAAAAAAATAAGTGAAGTAAAATATTTTCGTTATGACAGTTAAGAAAAAAAGACAATTTGTGAAATTGACAATTGTGAAAAAATAAGTAGAAAATATATAATCTCAACTTTAAAACGACACATAATATGCATTCATAAAACTGTTGCTGGCATTTTCAAATTTGTCAATTTATTTTTTATTATTATTTAATTTTTTTATTTTATTTTTATTTATTATTTTTATTATTATTTTTTATTATTGTTATTTATCTTTATTTTTTTATTACCGCAATTTCTATTTTTCCACTCGATTTCACTCTTAGAGTAAACTCTCACTCTATTTCGAAGATTTTTACTCCCACTCTTACTTTTTAAAAAGGAGTACCCGCGAGCGCTCGCTCTTTAAATGAACGAGTGGAGAGTAAACTTTTTGTTACACTCGTAATCTTCGAGTAATCTTCTTCGCGAGTATTTTTCACTCGCGAGTAAAATCGAGTAAATCTGAGCTCTGCTTGATAAACGAAAATACAAAACTTTTTCAAATGTTTATTTTTTGGAGTAAAAAGGCGACAAAATATTGTTCCCTCTCTCAGAGATGAGCTAATAAGGCTTGAGTCTTACTTTTTGGGGTAACAAAATGGGACCAGTTATGGTACCCTCTTCCATACAAAATAAACCCAAATAAGGTACTTTTAGTTTAAACTTAAAACGTATTTTCGGAAATCGTAATTATTTAAATGAAAAGAGGACAAAATAGGAACCCTCTTCTAAAATTCTTTTTTCGAATTTTGTATTGTATGGAAAAAAAAGGTACCAAATATAGTACACTTTTTCAGGAAGGTGCTAATAAGGCACGATTTCCCCTTTTTTAAAAAGGGGGCAACATAGGGCCAATTATGATACCTTATCCCAGAGATGATCGAAATAAACCTAAATAAGGTACCCTCAGTTTGAACTATCATAGGATTTGCGGAAATCATAATTTCTGGAATAAAAAGGAATCCAAATAGGACTAAATATGATACCGTCCTAGACATTAACTAATAGTGATTTTTTTATATTTGTACTTTTTTAATTTAAAAAAGGGGACAAAAATGTCAAAAATATGGTACCCTTTCCCAATAAAAAAAATTCTTACTTTTTCGAGAAGTAATAAATACATTATTTGGAACAAGATTATTCGAAAATTTAGTTTTTTAAGAAACCGGTTTTCGGTTTAACCGAAAATAACAATTTTTGAATTTGAACAATCGGTAAAAGGTAGTAAGTCTGCATGGTCTTCTAGTAACGGGGTTTCCAATAGGGATGATATGATTTTGAAGTGACGTTTCGGCCATTTGTAATATGTCATGATCTGTCATTTGTTTTTCATTGTATTCAATAGTGTTTACAATTTCATCATGGAGAGATATACGCAAGAACAACGTTTACAAATTATTCAGTTTTATTATCAAAATAATCGTTCTCCAATTGCAACTTTTCGTGCGCGAAGTCCAAAGAACACATTCCAGTCGACCTACGACCTTGACACCCATGAGCAATATTTTAGCTCTCGTTAAGAGCTATCTTTTTGTCATTGACCGATTCCCGATCCGTCGTACCGTTAAGAGCAAAAATGAAATTTCCGTTCACATTTGTTTGAAGTCATTGGTCTTTCGAAATAAACCAGACTCTCTTCAAGCTTTACAATTCAATGTTGAACGTGCCATTCATGACATACGACTTGATTTAGTGGAAAAAGTGATCGAAAATTGGGTTCATCGAATTCGTTCCTGCAGAAGAAGTCGTGTAAGCCATTTGAATAACGTTTTATTTAGAACTTAATTGTATCGATTGTACTTCACATTAAATAAAAAACTTTTGAGTTTCCTTAACAATAAGTGTGTTTTTTTTTTCAAAGAAATCATATCACTCTTTGGAATTACCCATGCGCATCTTTTAAAAACACTTTTATCAAAAAAAAAAATAATTACGATTTTTATAAAACTTCGAAGATCGGCTAAATCTTAGATTTTAGTAACATATATCAGTATAGCGGATCCTGACTTGAGGATACTAGATTTGAAAACAAAATATGCAGAAGAAGTCTGTTGAGAAGTTAAAAAAGTAAACGGAATACATACTCGTATATAACTACGTTTTCAAATCGATGATATGCACGATTTTTTCGAAAATGCAGAAAACCCGATATACGGTTTTTAAAGAGAAACCGATGCGATTTTTGATCACCTTAAGTATTCATAAAAAGTGAGAGAAAACCCTTTGGGCAGGCCTTATCAACAGGGGAGCTGCGGCTCTCTAGGGGTCCTAGCGATCTTCCATGGGAGCCATGAGTACATTAAATGAATATACATACGAAGGCTGCTATATATATTTCTGGCCTAATAATGAAAATATTTCTTATCAAAAATGGTTTTATTGTTTTTCAAAGTATTCTCCAGCATGATTTATAAACTTGTGCATGCGCTCAAACCAATTGTCGAAGCACTTTTTCCACTCCGATTGAGACAGTTCCAAAACATGGTTTTTGAAGGCTTCAACAGCATCTTCTGGCGACGAAAATCGTTGACCACGTATTACTAATATTTCTTTGAGTGTTATATTCAAAATAGTTTAATTAGAGCTTTTTATAAGGATTTTAACTTTTAAAAATTCCCAAAAATTATTTATGAGGGTGTTAGAAAAAAAGCAATGGATTAACCTATTCGAATGCACTATTTTGGACAACATAACGAACAAATATAGGATATAGTTTTTTTAGAGATTTGTTTAAAAAATTAAATAAAGCAAAAATGTTTGAGGTTCTCTCTGTAGTTCACAATTTTAATTCAGTAAAATATTCCGTGTATTTGCATATGAAACGACACATTTTTTTCTAATTGGTAAATCCGTTGTCGAATAGCTATAAAATCATAATTTTCCAACGGATTTCCATGCATATAAGATATCGAGAGCTTATATTCAAAACCCTCTATCTTCGATTTTTGCAAAAATGAGATTTTTATGTTAAAATATTCGGTAAAATAAGGCGCATCTATGGCACTAATTTGGAAATAAAAAAAACAAACAAAAATTGAGATTTTATGGTCATTTTTGTAATTTCTCTATCTTACACACTTATTTTTTCTGAATGCAATACCATCTATCTCTTCATATAATTGGGGACTATTTTTTTTTTCTTCTAAAAAAAAAGGTTCTTTGGTGGAAAGAGTATGCTAAACCCGAATTTGGTTGCATTTTTTTAGTCGAAGCTTTAGTTTTCAAATTATGACTATTTTTATATCTAACCTGTGATTCCACAAGAATACCATTTTTTTAAACAATTTGAAAATGGATTCAAAAAAGAACCCCAAGAAATAGATAATACTTAAATAAAAAATTTATCATTAATTCATTGTTATTATTATTTATTATTTTTATTATAACATGTATAATTATATATTAAAAAAATGTGTGGAATTCATAAATAATTTTTTTTACAATGCAAAACCCTCCATCTTGTTATACCCTACACCACACTGTGGTACAGGGTATTATGACTTTGTGCATTTGTTTGTAACACCTAAAAGGAGAAGAGATAGACCCATTGTTTATTATACCGATCGACTCAGAATCACTTTCTGAGTCGATTTAGCCATGTCCGTCTGTCTGTCCATGTATTCTTGTAATCAAAGTGCAGGTCGTATTTATGGTCCGATTGTAATGAAATTTAGCATAGTGCTCTTTTTTGGCCCAAGGACGATCCCTATTGAAATTGGTTAAAATCGGTTCAGATTTGGATATAGTCCCCATATATATGTTTCACCCGATTTGACATGTAAGCGCTGTACAAACCGTATTTAACATCCGACTTGTACGAAATTCGGCAGAGAAAGTTCTCTTAAAACACTGCGCAATTCGGGGAAAATAGGTTTAGATTTAGATATAGCCCCCATATATATGTTTTAAGCGCTGTAGAAATCGTGTTTTATATCCGATCAGTACCAAATTTAACAGAGAGAGTTTTCTTATGAACACTGCCAAATTCGGGGAAAATCGGTTCAGATTTAAACATAGTCCCAATATATATGTTACACTCTATTTGACATGTAAGCGCTGTAGAAACCGTGTTTTATATCCGATCAGTACGAAAATCGGCAGGGAGAGTTTGCTTATTACATGTATGAGCACTGCCAAATTCTTATCGCAATGCTCATGTTCGCATTGGTAGGTAGGTGTAGGGTATTATATAGTCGGCCCCGCCCGACTTTCTGTCTTTCCTTACTGGTTTATACATGAAGAATTTTTGAATACCAATACCCTCTATGTTCCATAAACTGGCTCGTGGTGCAAATAATAAAAAAATATTATTTAGTAGTTCACGTAGTTAGGTGTAATATACATTGTAGAACAAACAATTTTAATTTTCTTTAAAATTAGGGATATAAACGGTTTTTTGGCTCTACTGAACAATTGTGTTTTTATACCCTACACCACACTGTGGTACAGGGTATTATGACTTTGTGCATTTGTTTGTAACACCCAAAAGGAGAAGAGATAGACCCATTGTTTAATATACCGATCGACTTGTAATCACTTTCTGAGTCGATTTAGCTATGTCCGTCTGTCTGTCCGTCTGTCCGTCTGTCTGTCCGTCTGTCTGTCTGTAGATGTATTCTTGTAATCAAAGTACAGGTCGCAATTATGGTCCGATCTCAACGAAACTTTGCACATATCTTTATTTAGGCCCAAGGACGATCCCTATTGAATTTGGTTAAAATCGGTTCAGATTTACATATAGCTCCCATATATATGTACCTCCGATTTGGCATATATGCACTGTATAAACAAAATTTTTGAACCGATTTGTACAAAAATTGACATATCGTAGTCTCGTGATACCCTTAGAGACAATACAAAATTTGGGAGAATTCGGTTCAGATTTAGATATAACCCCCATATATATGTTACACCCGATTTGACATGTAAGCGCTGTAGAAACTGTGTTTTATATCCGATCAGTACGAAATTCGACAGAAAGAGGTTTCTTATTACATGAAGGAATACTGCCAAATTCGGAGAAAATCGGTTCAGATTTAGATATAGCCCCCATATATATGTTACCCCCGATTTAAAATTCAAGCACTGTAGAATCTGTATTTTATATCCGATCAGAGCGATATTCGGCAGAAAGAGGTTTCTTATTACATGAAGGAATGCTGCTAAATTCGGAGAAAATCGGTTCAGATTTAGGTATAGCCCCCATATATATGTTACCCCCGATTTGAAATTCAAGCACTGTATAATCTGTAGTTTATATCCGATCACAGCGAAATTCGGCAGAAAGAGGTTTCTTATTACATGAAGGAATACTGCCAAATTCGGAGATAATCGGTTAAGATTTAGATATAGCCCCCATATACATATATGTTAGCCCCGATTTGACATCTAAGCGATGTAGAGACTGTATTTTATATTCGGTCAGTACGAAATTCGGCAGAAAGAGGTTTCTATTTTACATGAATTAGTATTCAGGGAAAATCGATTCAGATTAATATATAACCTCCATATATATGTTCCTCCTGATTTGGTTACAAAGCGCTATAGAAGTTGTACTTTACTTCCGATCATTACAAAATTCTCCAGAATCCAAGGTCCACATTTATATGTTCTTACTCAATTACCAATTATTCCAAATGAATATCGCAATGACCCTTATAGCATTGTTAGGAAGGTGTAGGGTATTATATAGTCGGCCCCGCCCGACTTTCTGCCTTTCCTTACTGGTTTAAGATAGAGGATATTGAATATAAACTGTAGATATATATATATATTTCAAAAATAAACTTTTCGAAGTAGTAATTGCATTTTGATTATTTTGTCTTTTGATAGGCTATCATATTTTTTTCGCTTTGATTCTTGTAGATCTTATTAAAAAAGAAAAAAGTCTGATATATTTTTGGTTCTTTAGACCATTTTTTCCCTGGAGCAATTTTATAACGCATTCGTTTTTTTCAAGCTGCCTCTTAAAATATATTTGATAACATATTTTGACGATTACTATCCTCAAAATTTATTTCGCAGACCTGGAAAGTGAAGATGAAGCGACCAATTTTTTTGTGGGCAAATATGTCAAAGACTTGAAGTGATTGAAAAATGTTAACGCCTTTCGATTTAGCACATCGCATGTGTGTAATTTACTAATGCAACAACAGCATTAATTCAAATTCTTAATTTTAGCTCATGTCTCCTTGTTTTGAGGTTCACTTGTCTGGAGTGTATGCCTAATATCCATTAATACATTTTTATCCAAAATGCAATTAAACCCAAAATTTATAAATGCATTGCGTGTAACTAAGAGTGAGTGTTGATTTGAAAACATGTTCGAACTGCTAAGTGAACTCCACTTATTCCGGATTTGATAAACAGAAATGAATGAGTTTGTTTTGATAGAAATTGCATAATATGGACTGTTAAAATCAGGAATTTGCAATTTATAGTCAGACATAACATGAACATTTAAAATGTTTTCATTTCTGCGAAGGAAATTTTCGAAAGAAACAACATAAATATGTTTAGTTGTTTGAAATGAAGACTTAATCGTTCGAAGCTACTTTCGGAGCATCATTCCAACATGAATGTTGTTCATACAAGGAGAAAAAATCTGTATATAAAATATTTATAAGAGCTGAATTGTAAAATTTTTTATAAAAAAATTTGTGTGTGTATTTGCAAGTCGTCACTTCATCTTTTACTAGTTATAGGGGAAATTTATATAGGGCAGAACAACGATACAGTAGAATTATTTATAAATTTTGTATATATAATACACAAAAACTCACAAATTATCTACAAATGTTCTAGCAGAATGGGAGGATTTCTACTACGTGCCGAAAAGGCCTGAACAACCTATGCAGGGCAAGTACTTGAAAATTCACAAAAATGTTGCAATATCTATCCAGCAAATATTCACTATCTCTAGTTATCTTACAGTAAGGTTAAAGTAGGTTATTAGGTTAGGTTGTAGACGTTTTAACATCTATAGACATACACTGAAGCTACGGGATCGCCCTGTTGTGCGTTCCTTATTTATGATTTTTTTTGTACCGTCAAGAATTCGGTAGTGTCAAAGATATCATAAATAAGGAGCGCACAATACGCCGATGCACTATCTTAAGTGTACGTCCATGGACATCCCAAAGATAGAGCTAACATACTTACGGTTAGGCTAACTTACATTTTAAGCTAACCTATAGTAATGGTCGAATATGATTCATATTCATAATTAGCGTAAGGGTTTTATTTAGAATTTGTATCTGTATACATAAACATTTTTGCAAATTATCAAAGTAGCAGAAGCAAGTAGTTTACTGAAACTTAGCAAGACCGAAACTAGTAAGATGATGAGTGTTCTAACAGGACTCTCAAGCATAGCTGTGCCACATAGGGCAAGCAGATAAGAACGAATACTGGGAATTCGCCTACTTCGGCTCCGACACATTCCAGATCTAACTCATATCAGAGGATCTGACTGGAAGATGCTGGCTAAATTCCTATGAATTACTGATTTTCTATAATTTTTGATGTTAAAAACGATCATAAATAAGCACCGATCTACAGGCTTAAGTGCATGTCCATGAGTATGAGACTTCAAAGCGTCTCCTCTCTTTCAACCTATCCTATCTGCAGTTGTTCTAGTAGCATGGGAGTCATTGAGCTATGTGGCGAAAATTGCAGAACACCTTCTGGAGGGCCAACTAGTAGAATTCTAATATGTAAATACATATATCCCGATTTTGCATCTAAACTCTAAATATAATACCAAGTTTTCGACAGATCTTTGTTGCTGTTGTATCAACAAGATGGTGGGTTGTCGTCTACCTAGGGATCTACTTAACTGGTTTGCAGGTTAAGAAAGATGGCAACCTCTATGGGGTGCGTCCACGGAAAGCTGGGAACAAGCTGCGTTAGATTGGCTGCAAAGTGTATCACCATGATGGTCAGGTATTTGACACACAATTCTAACCCAATATGAAATGAGGCTGCTACACTAACCAGATTTCAGCTGCACCTGAACTGCTCTTGTTTGTCGCGGCAATCTCAATTTTTCCGATACCACTGGTGGCAGTATTCACCCGGCATAGTAGTATGTTCTATGATCTAGAGGCTCGCTTTTGTACCGTTGAATATCGCGCTCTAGATCGTGAAGACGTGTCTGGGCGGTGGGAGGCTATCCGCAAGGTGGTAGTTGGGATGGGTACTCCGATAACATCCCAGCAGGTACTGCTTCGGCAATTAATGACAATTTTGTATCAGAAAAAATGTCGCCCCTTCGAGACGAAACACTAGAAAATATTTGAGGAAATGATGTAGACCCTCGAAGACAACTTAACTCAAATTTTCATAATTCAACAATATGTGCAGGGAAAAGGACAAAGAAAAAGCTGCACTTTTTCATCATAAGTTGTGTCTTGACATTGTGTCACTCCTTTGGTCGTGGTCCAGAGAAGATGAGACACCCTGTCACAGTTAGGTCAGCATTCTGACAGCTGTGTATGTTCTTTCCACTGCGTCTCCCTCACATGCGGTAACCACACTGGTGCTGTAAAGTTCATAAACACTCAAACTACTAGATGGTCCTTCGCTCCCTTAAGCAAATTTCTCGAGTTACGAACGATTAAATTTTTGACATTAGTAGTTAAGAGAAGAAAGAGCACAAATTTGTTTTTATTTTTTATACATATTTTTGGCATTTTTCCTCAAACATTTCACTTTACAATCACAATTGGAGCAAACACAATTGATTTTTAAAATAAAATTGCAAAAAACACATCTTTAAATCAGCAAATTAAATCTCGAGAGTTAACAAGAGAATGCCAAAATAACTCGAAGAGAGCAAAACAAATGTCAAAAATTTAATCGTTCGTAACTGTCACTTTTTAAAGAGTACGACGGACCATCTATTACTTTGATTGTTTATGGTAAAGTTTGCCACGCACCGTTTTGTAAGTTGTCTAAAAGGTATCTTTGTTGGTTCCTACTGCTCATTCTATCGCAGATATCGTTAGAATGTGCAGAATATCTTAAAAGTCTGGTGAATGTGAAGATCAACAGATCTAAAATAGATAAAATTTGCCAGATAATAGAGTAACCTTCGGGTATTGTGGAATATTCGGGTAATGTGGAACCCCCCTTTATTTCGGAAAATAATTATTATTTAGCAAGTCTGTCTGTATATACGCATAGCTTACTGAAGAATATCAACACAACGCGGACGGCTATGAATTTCATCGTACCATTAGTTTTCAATTGGACTATGAGTGAAAACGCGTGTAGTCGATTTTTTTGTGAGCATATTCGAAGAGTTATTTTGTTCTACATATTTAGCATTTATCTATGTTTTTCAATTATATATTATAAGTAGTGATCCAAGCAGTCCTTTTACTCGGTAAGTATATGTATTTAATACGTTTTATTATTTTTATTAATTTTGTTTTGAATTATTTGCCAATCGGTTAATGTGGATTACCGTAGGGAGGGTAATGTGGAACACTGCTCCCACCTCGGCTGTCGCAGTGTTCCACATTACCCGTTGACTAACTTTTGTTTTTTTTTCTTATAACAGTCGGAATTGAAACATGCCAAAGCTAGGTTTAATTCGAAAATGGGATCCCGATGCCGTGCAATCATTTAATAATGGTGAAATGGGTATTAACTTAATTTGGTATAGTATTCCACATTACCCACCTAGGGTGGTCCACATTACCCTCCAATTTTCAAAACTACGGTTTTTTGGGTATCTCAGATTTTGCGTGTATAACTTTTGTTGTTGTTAAGAAAACATACTTTCCCAATTACAATCACTTGTGAACTCGATCAACAAATACATTGGAACCAATCCGGTGAAATTTTCGTTAATCGTTTTTTGAACAGCCTCAATATAGAAATAGGGGTTCCACATTACCCGAAGTTACTCTAGTGTTTTTGATCCGAGATGGAACGCTTTTAAATTTAAAGAAAGACAGATTCACAGACAGATTAGCCCCCATAACTACATCCCGAGTTTGCATCCATGTGCTGCAGAATCCTCATTTCTCAACAGATCTTTGTACAATTTGGCGAATATCAGAAATATTCGTTATCAAATGTAAATAACATCGGTTCTTAGTTAGCTATAACGCTCGTATATATGTATATCTGTGTCGCGATCGATATAATTTTTTATCCAAGATCAAACCTTGTTAAATTAAAAGCTTTTGAGTTCTGCTTTATATACAGCCATACCTAGTTTCCCATTCTCAATTTTTCTCACAAGAACTAAAAACAAATTTACTGATATCAGGCATATGTAGTTGTTCCACATAGGAATATTCCGATATGGCAACACATTGTTGTACATTTTGATTAAATTTTTTTCTTATTCTGCTCAAAAACGATGTTGAAGGGGAGATATCATATCGACATTAACCTTTATTTAGTTTTGTTTTTATTTATTTTAAGGGTTTGCAATATAGAATGGAAGTAAAAAGTAAGGGAGGGTAGACTCCTCCTATTTATCGGGTTCCCGTTTTTCGTTATTCTGAATTTTAGCTTCATTTAGTTTTTTTTATTTATTTATCGGGTTCCCGCTTTTCATTATCTGGATTATAATTCCTAGAGCTAACCCACTTTTAGAGGTAACCTACAATTCTAGCAGCGGAGTCTTATGGAAACTGTTAGTTAAGTGGAGTTAGCTCTGAGTTTTAAGCCATATAGACTTTAAAATCGGATGATTAAAAATAAAAATAATCGGAAAATTAAAAATAACGAAGAAACAGGATAAACTAAGTCCATTTCGATGCATATTTTTTATTGAAATTCCAATTTATGGAAGTGTTTTTAATTTGTTTTCTTTCATAACTCATAGAGTAATATATATCTGGTACTCACTACACCAGAACACTTCTCACATTCTCTTCACAAAAGAAATAACTAGATGTCTGGAAACTCTAGTTAGAATTGGATTTCGAATAATCCAAAACCTGATTTATCTGCAAAATCATACTCGTAGGATATGTAGAGGTGAAAGTTGCTTTCAGAACACCTCTTTAGTGAGACTCTACAAGCTAGTGGCAGAGCAAACTCGATAATGTCGTGTAATTGATGATATTCAATTTTGGTCAAAAAAAATTATCGATAACGGACTTACGGTCAATTCCACAATCTCCGGTTATCCTACAGTTAGAGCTAACCTACAGTTGTAGCTGTCAACTTGTATGATATTTTTA
Source organism: Eudasyphora cyanicolor (assembly GCA_963930755.1). Classification (NCBI taxonomy): domain Eukaryota; kingdom Metazoa; phylum Arthropoda; class Insecta; order Diptera; family Muscidae; genus Eudasyphora; species Eudasyphora cyanicolor. The sequence goes on along the minus strand of OZ005735.1, from coordinate 264,555,551 downwards.
TTTTTTAACTATGAGTTAGCTCTAACCGGAGGTCGTGAAAGTAGGAGGTAGTCAGTTTATCCTTTATTGTTCTACATAAATTATTTTTCAATGTGTAGTATTTTTGAAAACAAAACTTACTTGCTGAGGTTGCTGCTGATGCTGCAAGTACTCCCGTACGGCGGGAGCAACATAGCCCTGTTGTTGCTGATGCTGTTGTTGCTGATGCTGTTGTTGGGAGGCGCGTACCTGCAATGAGATGGATTAAAACGGAATAGGTTCCCAATAGGTTCTCAATCAATTGGTTTTTATTTTCAATTTACTTGTTCCTGCACGTTATCCTTTACACGCAACTGTTGACCCGGAGTGATATATTGTTGAGATTGTTCGGAATTTTGTTCATAAATGGGCGTAGCATCACCCGCCGAGGCAGCGCCCGTCTGTTGCTGCAACTGTTGATAGTATTGACGCAGATAGGCCGGGTCGATTTGTTGATGCTGCTGGGCAGCAACATTAAAGTGGCCAATAATGGCCAGCGACACAATTATCACAAATGCACGCATATTTTCTCTTTTTTGAGTATTTAAATTTTGATGACTACTTTTAACACTGAACACTAACTAGTCCGGGTATGTTTTTCCAATTGTATCCTTATAAGGTCAACACACTTTGAATGTTTTTTTTTTTTGTAAATTTAATGGTTTATTACTCCAAACGCGTTTCCGGAGTGAAGATAAATGACGGTCTTCGTTAAATGCGGTAACAACGGTATCTGCAGTGGATTGACACTGCAGCGCAAGCTTTTATAGGTGCACCTACTTTTGAATATGCCTCAGCGTTTTTTTGTTTTTTTTTTATATTATTTTGTGTTTTCATTTTTGGTTGTTCATTTCGAACACAATCTGTCCGTTTGTCTGTCTTTCGGTTTGGGGTTTTGTCTAGTTTGTGCTCTGTTGCCCCTCTTGGAAGAGATCACCCGAAATGAGTCCGAGAAAACATTGGCTGCCAGCAGCTGGAGCCTAAGCTTGTTACCATTGTGCTCGAAGTTAGTTGATCTCGTTGTTGTTACTGGCGTTGGAGTTTCGAGCCTGGTTAACAACTAATCGCTAACGGTTAGCAACCATCCATTCCGTTTTGCACTCTCACTTTCAATGTTGCACGTACGACAACGACAAAGCGTTGTTGTGATGTGAGTATCGACCGCATGAGTTACCCCTTCGCAAGTGACGTCACTTAACCGGTTGAGAAGAGAGTAAGAAACCAGTCACTCTTTTAGCAGTTCACAAACTCTGTCGCTTGTTGAGGGAGTAACTGTTTGGATACTTCAATTACGTTGACTCTTTCTTGTTGGCTCTTGCATTATTAGACAGTTGTGTCAATTTGGCGTTTTTAAGAAAATAACAAAACAAGCAATAGAAATTCGTGAGTTAAGGAAAACGAGTGGGGGAAAAGATGAGTTACCTCTAGCCCCTCCCGTGGTACCAATTTGACCAATTTTAACATATCGCTCACATCAAGAGTAAGTGTGGGAGGTACTCGAAGGAATAGAAAAAACAAGAAAGAAATTTTCAGTCGGGTAATCCGACTAATCCTCACTTTGTGAGTACTGTAATATACAGGGTGATCCATTTCGAGGTTCCCTACTTTTTTAAAGAAAAAAACACAGAAAATTCAAATTGAATGGGGAATGTTTATTATTATTTGAAAAAACATTCTTTGGCATTTATTTTTTGATGATTATGTCTATCAAATGTCTCAGATGGTCCATCCGTTGAGTCCAATTTTCGATGACCGTTCGAGCATTTCGACTTTACATATCCCCACAGGAAAAAGTCTAACGGTGTAATATCACACGATCTTGGTGGCCAATCGACCGGCTCAAAACGTGAATTTATCTGCTCACCGATGTGTTCTCTCAATAAATCCATTGATTGATGCGATGTGTGGGAAGTTGCGCCGTCTTGTTGAAACCAAATGTCCCCGAGATCACGAGCTTCAATTTCAGGTATCAAATATTCGGTTATCATGGCACGATAACGGTCGCCATTGACGGTTACGTTCTCACCGGCATCATTTTTGAAGAAATATGGACCGATGATTCCGGTACGTCGGATCGGGAATCGGTCAATGGTACCATAAGGGCCGTGGCAACTTCACACATTTTTCTTATCAGAAATGTCTAATAAGTAGTATAGAAGTTATTAAATAATCAATATTTCACTAAATGTTAATCCTTTGTATGGGAGGTAACAGAAGGAGTGGACCAATATGGCCCATCTTCGAACTTAGCCGGAGATATAAAAAAATATTACCGTATACCAAATTCGAAGTCAATCGCTTACTCCGTTCGAGAGTTATCGTGCGCACCATCCAGCAGACAGACGGACGGACATTTCTCATTCGACTTAAAATGACCCAAAATCACTCCTTCGATGTGTTACACTTTTGGCTGCAGCAAATGATATATACCCTCGTATAAATAACGGGTTTTATAATAGGAATGATATGATTTTGAAGTGACGTTTCGGCCATTTGTAATATGTCATGATCAGAGAATGAAGCCGAGCCAAAATTGGCGGCGGCGGCTGCGGCCATTGAAAATTATAGATCGGCGGCGGCGGCTAGGCGGCTAAGCCGACATAAAATTGACATACGGCGGCTCTATGATAGACATTTTAACGTTTAAAATAATAGTTGAAAAGTTAAGATGTGGTATTTATTCTTAAATAATAGATGTTTTTAAGTTAATTGTAAGATATTGTGAGGTGAAAAAATCATCGATTCCATGCCGAAATGTATAGACGATTGTCAGATCGGAAAACTTCATCAACCCTGTTAAAGTGCCGCAAATGTACGGACAATGACAGATTGTTAGGCAAAGGTGAAGACGATTGCAAGAAACCCTTACAATTTCATATATTTAAAATATATTTTCTAAATATTTATATGCTGGATTGCCAATAAAAATATTTTATAGACAGTGCACACGGTTGTACGTTCACAGGGTTGCATTTTTCCGCCATTCATCTATACATAGCTTAAGTCGAAACAGGTTGTTTCCAGGTGAGGCGAATCGACGTTTTAGTGAAATTTTAAATTTCTGTGGAATTACCATTTGGTTTAAATAGAATGACCTCTACTGTTTTGAGCTTAACTTGATTGATTCTTTAGAATGGAGGTATTAATTTATTTGTTATACGTTTCTTTAATACTCCATTGATTTTTTTCCGAAAATATTTTTATCTATATATGTACATTATCTACTAATAAATAAAAAATCTTATTATTTCCTTTAAAAAAGAAATTTTTATAACTATTTTTCTATTACTATCAATATTATAATATTTAAGACATATTAAGCTCCCGCTTGTGACAATAAACGAATCAAAACGAAAATCACTCACTTCCATATCGTCCACCCAATAAATAGATTATGTGTAATTTATTTGTCGTTTCGAGAAAAATCATATTTGAAGTTTTTGTGAAATTAAAACTCTATATTATTATTTATTAATGAACAATTTCAAACACCCAATAACCCAATTTGTGAAAGTAGAATTTCACCAGATATATAACCAATTGCGTAGATTCTTAGAATGCAATAAAATATAATAGTGTATATGAACACATTATTCTTCTATTAAGGGGACGATATATCTGCTATAAAGCTATTTGCTTATCAAAAATGTAAATTGTATCTATCCATATTTTAAAGTTTTTCAATGGAACGGCGACTGTGTTTCAGCCGATTTTAGCCCCAAAGATCGGCGGCGGCATCGGCTGGTGAAAAAAGGTCAGCGGCGGCTAAACTCGGCGGCTCGGCTCGGCGGCTTCATACTCTGGTCATGATCTGTCATTTGTTTTTCATTGTATTGAGTAGTGTTTACAATTTCATCATGGAGAGATATACGCAAGAACAAAGTTTACAAATTTTATAATTTTATTTTATAATAAATAATTGGAGAACCAATTGCAACCCTTCGTGCTAAGTCCATTTTTTTAAAATCCAAAAAAAAAACACTTTCCAGTCGACCTACGACCTTGACACCCATGAGCACTATTTTAGCTCTCGTTAAGAGCTATCTTTTTGCCATTGGCCGATTCCCGATCCGACAATAAGGAGCTAGAGCAAAATAAACTTTCCGTTCACATTTGTAGTTGCGAGAAAAATTTGGAGATTGGATTATTTCAAGAAATTGTGATATTGAATGGCCTCCAATAAGTTGTGATTTATGGCCATTAGACTATTTTTTGTGGGGTTATTTAAACTCATTGGTCTTTCGAAATAAACCAGACACTCTTCAAGCTTTACAAGTCAATATTGAACGTGCCATTCGTGACATACGGCTTGCTTTAGTGGAAAAAGTGCTCGAAAATGGGGTTCATCGAATTCGTTCCTGCAGAAGACGTCGTGGAGGTCATTTGAATGACGTTTTATTTAGAACTTAGTTGTATCGATTGTACTTCACATTAAATAAAAAACTTTTGAAATTCCTTAACAATAACTGTGTTTTTTTCAAAGAAATCATATCACTCTTATTGGAAAACGCTGTATTAACACACACCAAATTTGTAGTCAAATCCTATCGAATATTATCGTGCGGACCAGCCAGACGGACGGGCTGACGAACTTTTAGACCAGTTTATGCCCTTTGAGCAATTTCCGTGAATCTGTCTGGCTGGTGCGCACGAAGTTAGTCGATTACAGTCGAAAAGAGGATACAAGTCCTCAGATTTACCCTATGTACATGGTAGATGTTTGTAACACTTAGAAATACTACAGCTAGACCCACCTTAAACTTTACCGATCGACTCAGAATCACTAGCTGAGTCGATTTAACCTTGTCTGTCCGTCTCACCATCTTATGTAGTTCGATGAGTACAGATCGCATTTTCACTCCGATCTTGCTGAAATTTTGCAGTTAGAAGTCTTTTGAACCTGGAAAGAACTCTATTGAAACTGTTTGAAATCAGTTCAGATTTAGCGAAACGAAATATTAGACAACTACAATTCTCGTTTACAACGACTGAAATTTCTTTTGGTCAGAATATGTTTCTGTCACAACAAACGAAATTTCAGTTCCGGCAAACGAGAATTGTAGTTGTCTAATATTTCGTTTCCCAGAAACGAATTTTTTCTTTGCGTGTAGAAGCTGTATTTTACATCCAATTGTTTTGAAATTTAGCATGGTAGAGTTTCTTGATCCATGGACCAACATTGCTTAATGTGAAGAAAATCGGTTTAGATTTAGATATAGCTCCCATATATATGTTTCGTCCGATTTGGCCCTTTAGCCCTATATAAACTGTAGTTCAGATCCAATCGTTTTTATACCCTCCGGCCGAAGGCCGTCCACCCTAATGCACTTTGGTACGCGTAGCCATTCTTGGTTAGACAAATTAGTATGTGTCACCGCTACATGATGAAGGGTATTATTTCAGTTCTTTTGTAAGGTATGTTTCACCGCTACATAATGAAGGGTATTATTTCAGTTCTTTTGTAACGCTATGCTTTGCAACATTTTATATTTATGGGGGTTGTCACTCCGTTTGTAACACCTCTAAATATTGATCTGAGACCCATAAAGTAAATATATTCTTAATCGTCGTAAAATTCTAAGAGGATTTAGCCATGTCCGTCTGTCCGTCCGCCCGTCTTTTGAATCACGCAACAGTCCGTAATAATAGAGCTAGGTTAATCAAATTTGGTAGAAATATTTCTTATAGTTGCAGGTAGTTTAGGATTGCAAATGAGCCATATCGGTCAATGTTTTGATATAGCTCCCCTATAGTGGTCGCTCAAAAATATTGTTTTTGTGCCTAGATACCACATGTTTAAAGCAATTTAGCAGAAATTTTGCACTTTGTATTCTATTTTGACAAGAATTCATCACAGCAAAAATTTTACAAATCGGTTAATATTTTGTTATATTCACCCTATAGAGGTCGCTCCAAAATATACGTATTTAAGCCATAAATACCACATTTGCAAAACATTGTAACTGAATCTTTGCAGTTTTTATTTAATTAAGACAAGAATTCATCGCAGTAAAATTTTTTTTAAATCAGTTAATAATTTGTTACAGTCAACATATAGATGTCGCTCCCAAAAAGGCTTATTTAAGTCATAAACACCACATTTTCTAGCTGAAACTTTGCAGTTTGTATTCTATTTTGGCAATAAAATGTATTCAAATCAAATTTTATTGTAGATGTAGCTCTCAAACATGCTATTTTAGGCCATAATTATTGGATTCTTCAGGTAAAGAGTTTGGCTAAAGCATTTGCCGCCTACAATTTGGCAAAAATTGCAGTGTTAGTTTTTTTAATAATTTACTTAAGCAAAACGGATCGTTTCATGATTTGCTCCATATCAAAAGATTTTTCCAGTAATACAATTTAATGCAATCCATGGTGGAGGTGGTATATAAGATTCGGCATGACCGAATTTAACGCTTTTACTTGTTTTGCTTAAAACTATGTATTTCTGAGAAATTATCCAACCAAGTTTATTTTTTAGCTCCGATATATAAATCCATATAGTTAAATCGCCATATTTGCCAAAAAAAAAATTAATTTCTTTCACAGGAAAAACAGTCATCGCTGTAGTGCTGTAGGGTAGCGATGACTGTTTTTCCTGTGAAATTAATTAATTTTTTTGGCAAATATGGCGATTTAACTATATGGATTTATATATCGGAGCTAAAAAAAGAGATCATCTTACCACTTATAACAAATTTTGGGCCACTAAGTCACTACCCGAAGAGCTTAAAGAAGGTCGCCAAAAAGGCGACCTCAAGTATCGAAACCACTGGCGAGGAATAACACTCCTTAGCATGGTTTGTGTAACTGCGTATTTCCGACGCAGTTACACCAACACTGAGAAACGAGCAGGCAGGCTTTAGACCATGTCAACAGGCTACAGGTCATAACAAAGCAGTCAGTCGAATGGCGATCGCCACTATATCGCTGCTTTGTTGACTTTGAAAAAACATTTGACACACTGGATCCCAACGTCATATGGAGTGTTTTGATATGCAAAGGTGTCCCATCTGAACTTATCTCCCTGATTCAAAATCTATATTATCAGGCAACCTGCCGGATTTTTTCATGAAAGAAAACTAAGCAAACAGATTTCAGTTGAAGTTGGGGTACGACAAGGTTATCGCCACTTCTGTTTAAAATTGTCCTCGATACCATCATGGCTAATGTAATGGCGAATGGTAGAGGTATAAGGTGCGGTCTGGATGGTAACCTAAGCGACCTTGACCACGCAGACGATATCTGCATAATGTCACATAACTTTGATGATATGCCTGCCAAACTGAAGCACTTAGCAGAGATCACGAATGAAGCTGGGCTGAAAATAAATATTAGCAAAAGAAAAACCCTGCGCATTAATGAAGCAAAAGAAGAACGATTTAAAATCAACAACAACGAGCTAGAGACGTGCATTCCTACTGCTACTTAGGTAGCATCATAAAAAAGACTGGTGGTTCTAATGACGATGTTGAAAGCCGTATATTAAAGGCAAGACACATCTTCGGCCGACTGAAATCCGTTTGGAGCCCCCAGCCCTATCGCGCCGAGTAAAACGAAAGGTTTTCGACACAAACGTAAAATCAGTCCTATTATATCGCTGCGAAACTTAGAACGCTGCACCACGAGCTACCCACAAATTGCAGCTGTTTTCTAATCAGTGCCTCCGAAGAATAATGCGTATCTTCTGGCCAAGTATAATCACAAACAACAGATTATGGGCCGAAACAAGCCAACTTCCGATTGTCAGAGAAATGAAGAAACGTAAGTGGAACTGGATCGGCCACATTCTACGAAGGCCAGTAAACGACATAACCCGAAATGCCATCGACTGTAATCCGCAAGGCAATCGTAGACGAGGGAGACCTGCACATATATGGAGGCGACAAATCGATATAGAAGCTGCAACCATGAACAGAAGCTGGGACGTGATAAAATTCCTTGCCCAAGATAATTCACGTGGGAACGTGTTTGTTGAGGCCCTATGCTCCTTATAGGAACAGCGGGAATATATATATATATACATATGTATATAGTCAAGAACTTCGAAGGATATAGAACAAGTTTAGCGTGACTTTTTCTTGCTTCTCTAGACTTTAGATAACTATGAGTATTCTTGTTTAGTTGACATCTCTGCCAAACTCTTGGTCGTTGGTTTGTTTATTGGTCGCCACTCTTTTTAGGCCTTCCATCGTCTACACTCATTCGCAATGTAATTGATCCGTTATTTATTACATCTGTTTCTTGTTTCTGGCTGAAAACCGCATTGAGGGCTGACCTAATTTTATGGAGTTTTTGATTCAGTGTGTTTTTTTTTTTGTTGGTTGTGTTATTGTTGTTGCAGTCAAAGAATATTTCGCGGGGCTTCGGGGCCTATGTCGTTTATGAGTGCACATACTCGTATGAATATGTAGCTACGCATGCGCAGCTCAACGAAACGGCACCTTCGCTGGGGTATTGCTACTACTATTATTGTTATTATTTTTGTATGTAATTGCCTAGGCTATTCATTTACATTTGTTTTTGGTTAGTCATCGTCGTCTGTTGTTATGGTTTTGGGTTTTAGGTTTTGGGCTTTGGTGGTGGTGCCTGACTGGGCTGGTGTTTTGTTGATAATGGAGGTGGTGGCAGGCGGTGGATTGGTTTTTGGTAGGTACATATGTATAGCTGATGGCTAAAATGATGGCGATGCCGACGATCATGTGCAATCATTTAAAATTTGGTTATATGATGCTTTTAATTGTGGTTTACGTGATCTCTCAGATCTCTTTCAGCTTTGAGACATCCATCCATCCATCTTGCCATTCGTCCATATGTGCATTTATAGGTTATGTACTCGTTCGTCATCGGGCCGTATCTAACACATGTACAGTGTACATACATATGTACATAGATATTGTTGTTAATGGTTACTTAATCAAATTTGAATTGTATCAACAATAAAATGTTCCATACTTATTGTGTTTTAATATCTATTATTCAGTTTTATTTTATTTTTTCCTTTTATGCTGTGTGCTCAAATTCCAATTCATGGAGTACATAAAGTCTGGTCTATTGTTGGCTGCGCTTAGTACATTAATCTAGATTAGACTGAGGCATCTCATTTTAACAATAGCAAGTTTCTAATATTACTTTTATTTATTTTGTTTAAATATTTCGTAATATTTCTTCGGTCATTATGATGTCAGGATAAATAAATTAATAGTTTTTTTTAGCTGATGGATGTTTTCAGAGCCGATCTTAGTGATCGCCTCTAGTATTGAGAATGACCTTAGTTGTCGTCTCTACTATAGAGTACGAGCTTAGTGGTCGGCTCTAGTGTAAACAAGTAAAAGCGTTAAGTTCGGTCATGCCGAATCTTTATACCATCCACCATGGATTGCATTCAATTGTATTACTGGACTAATCTTTGGATATGGAGCAAATCAGGAAACGATACTTTTTGCTTAAGTAAATTATTAAAAAAAACGAAAAGTTTAGGCCGAAAATGCTTTAGCCAAAATCTTCACCTGAAAAATGTGGTAGCATTTTTGAGAGCTACATCTACACGGGGACTACAATAAAATAAAACTTGCAAAGTTTCAGCTAAATTTCTTAGAAAATGTGATGTTTATGGCTTAAATAAGCCTTTTTGGGAGCGACATTTATAGGTGGACTATAACAAAATATGAACTGATTTAAAATTTTTTTACTGGAATGAATTCTTGTCTTAATTAAATGTGGTATTTATGGCTTAAATACGTATATTTTGGAGCGACCTCTATAGGGTGACTATAACGAAATATGATCCGATTTGTAAAATGATTGCTGTGATGATTTCTGGTCAAAAAAGAATACAAACTGCAAAGTTTCTGCTAAATTGCTTTAAAAATGTGGTATCTAGGGCTCAAAAACCATATTTTGGAGCGTCCTCTATAGGGAAGCTATATCAAAACATTGAGCGATATGGTCCATTTGCAATCCCAAACAACCTTCAACTATAAGAAATGTCTACCAAATTCCATCAACCTAGCTCTATTATTACGGACTGTAGCGTGATTACAACAAACGGCTAAATCGTCTTTGAATTTTACGACGATTAAGAATATACGAGTATATACTTTATGGGGTCTCAGATCAATATTTAGAGTTGTTACAAACGGAGTGACAAAATGAATATACCCCCCTATGGTGGAGGGTATAAAACGACCGTGGTGGTCGTCGCTAGTATAGAGGATGACTCAGTGGTAGTCTCTACTATAGAGGATGACTCAGTGGTCGTCTCTACTATAGAGGATGACTCAGTGGTCGTCTCTACTATAGATGATGATGACACAGTGGTCGTCTCTACTATAGATGATGATGACACAGTGGTCGTCTCTACTATAGATGATGATGACACAGTGGTCGTCTCTACTATAGATGATGATGACACAGTGGTCGTCTCTACTATAGATGATGATGACACAGTGGTCGTCTCTACTATAGATGATGATGACACAGTGGTCGTCTCTACTATAGATGATGATGACACAGTGGTCGTCTCTACTATAGATGATGATGACACAGTGGTCGTCTCTACTATAGATGATGATGACACAGTGGTCGTCTCTACTATAGATGATGATGACACAGTGGTCGTCTCTACTATAGATGATGATGACACAGTGGTCGTCTCTACTATAGATGATGATGACACAGTGGTCGTCTCTACTATAGATGATGATGACACAGTGGTCGTCTCTACTATAGATGATGATGACACAGTGGTCGTCTTCTCTAGTATATATGTAGGACGACCTTAGTGGTCGTCTCTAGTACATGGTTCTCCAATAAGAGTGATATGATATCTTTGAAAAAAAAACACACTTATTGTTAAGGAAATTCAAAAGTTTTTTATTTAATGTGAAGTACAATCGATACAATTAAGTTCTAAATAAACGTCATTCAAATGGCCTCCACGACTTCTTCTGCAGGAACGAATTTGATGAACCCAATTTTGGAGCACTTTTTCCACTTAATCGAGTCGTATGTCGTGAATGGCACGTTCAACATTGACTTGTAAAGCTTGAAGAGAGTCTGGTTTATTTCGAAAGACCAATGACTTCAAATAACCCACAAATTTTTTCATTCATCACTCTGTGGAACCTACATACTATCCATACCAACAAAATCGAACTTCGTCTGTCATCGACATTATACTCACCAATGCATCATATTCCATGTCCTTAGATGTCCTTGGATATGAAATACCTTCTGACCACCGTCCAGTTGTTTGTACTCTGCATCAGTCAACTACAAATACTCTTGATACTTCTCATTTCGACTTCAAGTCAACAAACTGGCCTCTCTTTCAAAACTACATCGAATCCCGGATCAACGAGCATAATGCAATGTATTCCAACACCTACTCAATTGACCATGATATCGATAAATTTATTGCAATTATTTTAGAAGCTCGTAACGTTTCAACTCCATTGGTAAGCCCAAACAATAATAACGTATTATCAAATGATACAATTAAACTCATAAAGACAAGACGTTATCTAGATAGAAAAATTAAAAGGACGACCAATCAAAACGAATGTAATATATACAAGAAATGCGTTAAACTTATTAGCATAATTATCGACAACAGAATTAACACTGAGCGAAATAAAAAATGGAATCAACTGTTATCTAAGTTAAAGCCAGGCGATAAAACATTTTGGAGAATTAGCAGAGGACTGAGAGGAAAAACAAATAAATCAATTCCATACCTGCTAAAAGACAAGAGAAAAATCAGCACTGATGAGGAAAAAGCTCAGTTGTTAGCCGATACATTTTTAAGGGCAAATAGTTTAACATCTAGCTTTAAGCATTCGATTGACAAAACAGTTAATAGTAAGGTAAATCGTTTTAAAAAAGAAACTGTATCTTCTTCTGGTGCCATTTTCGCTACGCAGGATGAACTAAATATGTTAGTCGCAAATCTAAGGGCTTCAAAGTCACCAGGTTTGGATAATATATCAAACTTGCTGTTAAAAAAGTTGCCACCAAAAGCGTTGAAGTTGTTGTTGTTTATATTTAACAGTTGCATTAAACTTAACTACTTCCCGAAGCATTTCAAAACAGCCAAAATTATTGCTATACCAAAACCAAACAAACCTAAAAATGACCCTAAAAGTTACAGACCAATAAGTCTTCTCAGCAACTTAGGAAAATTGTTTGAGAAAATAATTCATACAAGGATTAATGACTTTGTAACCGACAAAAAATTAATAGCTGAAGAACAATTTGGTTTTAAAAAACAACACAGCTGTATCCAACAAGTTCATCGAGTTATGAACATCATACTGGAAAATAAGCGTAAAAAACTTTCAACCGGGCTAATTCTATTGGATATAGAAAAGGCGTTTGACACTGTTTGGCACAACGGATTAATTTTCAAGATGATTGAAGCAGAAATACCCACATACCTGTGCAAAATAATAGCTAGTTTCCTCGAAGATCGAAAATTTGTCGTATATGTAAACGCAACTCATTCACCACAAAAAACAACATCTGCGGGCCTTCCACAAGGATCGGTACTTTCGCCACTTCTTTACTCACTCTACACTTCTGATTTCTCTCCACCTCAACAAGTTCGGACAGCATATTATGCAGATGACACTGCCCTAATTACTTCAAGCAAATTGACCACAGCGCTACTAAAGAAAATGGAAAAGGGCCTAACAAGCTGCAATAAATATTTTCATAAGTGGAAAGTAAAAATCAACCCATCAAAGACCCAAGCAATTATATTCCCATACAACAAGTCCCCTAAACGGCTACCCAACCGAGATTTGAAATTTGAAAACGATCACATTCCTATTGTCAATGATGTCAAATACCTAGGTGTCACACTGGATAAAAAATTAAACTTCAGCAAACACATTGATGAAACTGCAAACAAAAGTACAAAAGCGTTACGAGCTCTTTGGTCGTTAATAAATTATCGATCAACTCTTAGCCTAAAAAACAAGAACTTAATTTTTAAATCAGTTATACGTCCAACACTAACATTTGCATGTCCCATATGGTATAAAGCTGCCAAAACGCATATTAAAAAATTACAAATAATTCAAAATAAATGCTTAAAAATAATATACAACCTACGATGGAGATATCCAACGGACCTTCTTCATAGTAGAAGTGGCTATGAAAGAATCCACGAATTTATATATAGACTTAGCCAAAGCTACAACGATAGAAACATACATTCTTCCTATCCCATGATAAGAGCATGTAGAGATTTATCATTATAACATTATAAAATAAAAATTTACCAAATTGATAACTAATTGTATAAATTGGTTTACACCTTTGTAAACTGAATTTTATACACTAATGTTTTCTACCTATATTTGAAATTATAAGATTCATAATAAGGTTTTTTCCTATTTTTCCCTTGAAATTGTTCAAATTCTACATAAAACGTTATAACTAAATAAATAACCTCATTTGTTGTAATATATAGAATAATATCTCAAACAATGTAAATATGTATATAAATGAAATGTTAATAAAGATGATGTTAAAAATTGAAAAAAAAATAACCCACAATAAATAGTCTAATGGTGTTAAATCACAACTTATTGGAGGCCATTCAATATCACAATTTCTTGAAATTATCGAATCTCCAAACTTTTCTCGCAACAAATCAATTGTTTCATTCGCTGTGTGGCATGTAGCCACAATCGGTCAATGCAAAAAGATAGCTCTTAACGAGAGCTAAAATATTCCTCCTGGGTGTCAAGGTCGTAGATCGACTGAAAAGTTTTTTTTTGGATTAAAAAAAAATGGACTTAGCATCATTTTCAAATGTGAACGGAAAGTTTATTTTTGCTCTAGCTCCTTAACGGTACGTCGGATCGAGAGGACGACCTTAGTGGTCATCTCTAGTATGGAGGACGACCTTTGAGGTAGCTATCTTTATGATACCCAACGTACCTATGATTTTTATACCCTCTCACCTTAGAGAGAAGGGTATATACCATTTGCTTCGAGCCAAAAGTTTAACACATAGAAGGAGTGACCTAAGATCATTAGTAGGTTCGGCGGAAATCCGTTTTGGGTTATTTTAAGTCATTTGAGCAATGTCTGTCGAAAACTCTCGAACGGAGGAACCGTTTGACTTCATATTTGGTATGCGGTAATATTTTTCTCCACCTCCGTCTATGTTCGAAGATGGGCCATATTGGTCCACTATTTCTAGTATATATGTATACTATACTACTTATTGCAATCTTCTAAAATTACACACATAGTATTAGTTTATTAGTGGATATCACCTCGAGAAAAATGGGTGAAGTTCACATGCCCCTTTTGGTACCTCCCACACAATTCGAACATTTTGCATTTTGCAAATGTTAACGGGGTATAACTTCAATAATAGTGCATATAAATACTTGAAATACTCATTGTAATGCTTTTATATAAATAGAACCTAGAGTCGAGTGAAAAGTGACCGCTATTGGAACGCACCAAAAGTTATCTGCTTATAACTTTAATGTCATTCTTTTTTAATTAAAATAAAAATATGTATTTTTTGATTAAGGGGATTCTTAAGTCGGTTTACCCTAATGAACTTCCCCACTTGTTACCAATTTTATCGCTTGACACATACATTTACGCGTAACTGTACAATAATCGATTTTTGTTACTTTCATATTTAATTACGAAATAAATGTCAATTTACCTGTTACATACCAAACGAATTTTTAAGAAACAACAAAACAATAACTCACTGCTCGTGTTTGTCCAATTATGTAGCACTTTGCGGTACGATTTTTGCTACTGACCCAATATTAAATACTGTCATTGTCCCATATAATTTGAGATAAAAAAAACTAGTTTTGTAAATTCACAAATTCATTCATGTCAGACGACAAGTTTCTTTCTAACCATTCATTAAAAACTCTTGTCTTGCGCTATCACTAATACCCTAATTATTGTTATTCAAACTTTTATATAGCTACATTGTATATCGTTGCCTTAATTCGGAAAGGACGTAAATGGGAAATTTTTCGAAATTGCATTTTTTTCATATTCTAATAGAAAACGCAGAAAATCTTATAGAATATTTATAGAATATTTAAAATATTTTAAATTTATAGAATATTTAAAATATCGAAAAAAATATCAGTTACGTTTTTTCTAAATTAAGGTGTGATACAGGGTTTTCTAACAAGAGGTGTTATTTTGAATCACCAGGTATTTCGGTAGCTGTCACTTTTGAAGCTTTTATTCTTTGACATTTGACAAGTAGAAACTACGCCATTACTAAAAATGGAACGATACACGATTGATACAACGTATTGAAATTATTAAAATTCGAAAATCATCGAAAAATCATCTTGACTGATGAGGCCCATTTCCACCTCGGTGGCTACGTCAACAAGCAAAATTGTCGCATCTAACTCAACAAGAGTTATTGTTGAGAAGCCTCTCCATCCTCAATGTGTGACTGTTTGGTGCGGTTTATGGTCCTGCGGGGTCATTGGACCTTACTTTTTCGAAAATGAGGTTGGATCAACAGTGCTGAATGGATTGCGCTATCTAGAGATGATTAATAATTGTTTATGGTCGGAGTTGGATGGCATTGATCTGGACAACGTTTACTTTCAACAAGGCGGCGCTAGGTGCCACACAAACAACGAAACAATTGCTCTGTTACGGGAAAAGTTTCCGGACCGGGTTATCTCTCGAAGAGGTGATCACAATTGGCCACCGAGATCTTGTGATTTAACACCTTGCGACTTCTTCCTTTGGGGCCATGTGAAAGAAATGGTCTACGACAACAGCCCAGCGTCGATTAAAGACCTCAAAGATAGAATTCGTGTGGCTATCGAGGACATAGGGCAGCCACTTTGCGATTTGGCTATGGAAAATTTCATGAAAAGGATATGGTCCTGTAAGCGTGGTCGTGGTGGCCATTTGGCTGATGTTGTTTTTCATTATTAACATCCGATCATTTATCACAAAAAAATTGAATTTTTCTTTGAATACCAAAATAACACCTCTTGTTGGAAAACTCTAGGTAGATTTTCAATATTATTTGCCATCATATACCTCCTATGGTAAATGGTTTTAGGATAAATAGAATTATAGTTAAACAGATAGTTAGTTAGTTAGTTATTTATTTAGATTTTACTTACATTTGTTTAGTTCATTTTTGCCCTTATTCATTATGTATTCTTTAAGATGAATATATAAATTATTATCCTTTTTAATAGATTTTGGTGTAACATAGAAATAAAACAAAAAATTTTTCGCAAAAATGTATATCTTAATAATTAGTTGTTAATGGTTGTTGTTAATTTAATAATCTGTTCAATTATTGATGATCTTCTAGACTGTTCACAATGTTTCAGACCTTTGTAGGGGAAAAGTTATGCTGAGAAAGTTTGTGTAGGGTGCCAATGTAGACCACTTTTGTTATATTGAGCAGTATTACCCCTGTATCTTGTAAACTACTGACCGATTTCAATGACTTTTTTCATGATATTCTCCCTAGGTAATAAGTTATAATTAAATGTAGTATATCCCAGATGCCCAATTTTGAGACCTTGTTGATCCGACCCTATATGGTTGAGAATCCCTACATTTAAAACTAAAGCTCGCATATATGTAATTCTTTTTTATACCCTCCGCCATAGGATGGGAGGGTATATTCATTTTGTCACTCCGTTTGTAACACCTCGAAATATTGATCATGGGCACTATATGGGGGATTTCACGTCAAGTAAAACCGATGTCTTTCGATCGGGATGAAACTTGCAGCATGTTTAGCATGTTTAATTTGAATTTTGACATTTTGGTCAAACGGACCAAAAAATGTTTTTTTATGTCCGAGATCTAAAAGCTTTTTATACCCTCACTTTAGTGTAACGAGGGTATATATCATTTGCTACGTACAAAAATTTTAACGCATCGAAGGAGTGACCTAAGACACCACGTATGTTCGACGGAAATCCGTTTTGAGCTTTTTTAAGTTATTCGAGTAATGTCCGTCCGACCGTCCGTCTGTCTGGCTGGAGCGCACGATAACTCTCGAAAGGAGTAACGGATTGACTTTAGAGTTGGTATGGGATAATATTTTTTCTATCTCAGGTTCGAAGATGGGCCATATTGGTCCACTCCTTCTAGTACCTCCCTCACAAAGGTTAAAATGGAGTGAAATATAGATTTTCTAATAACTTCTATACTACTTATTCAAATCCTCTGTAATTCCACACATTGTAATAGATTGTCCGTCGCTATCAACTTGAGAAAAATTGGTAAAGTGGTCCCGCCCCTTTTGGTACCTCCCACACAAAGGGACAATTTTGTACAAAAAGTTTACAGCTTATAACATTAATACCAGTGCATAAAAATACTTGAAATTTTGCACAGGGTATTACTTTTATAGCGCCTACAGTCCAGTAAAAAATAGGCGTTATTGCCACGCCCCATTTAGTACCTTCCACTCAAACCATTTTGTACAAAAATTTAAAAGCTTATAGCGTGAGTACCAATGCACGAAAATACTACAAAATTTTGCAAAGTGTAGTAAAAATTTTTGAAGTACCTACAGTCCTGTGAAAAATTGGCGTTATCTCCACGCCCTTTTTGTACCTCACACACAAAATGGTGTATTTGATAAACCCCTTCTGGTACCTCTCACACAGATTGACACATTAATTCGTGTTATATTCCATATTACATTACTCACAAAGTGAGGGTACACCTTAGACGGTTTACCGGCCTAAAACTTTCTTTACTTGTTTTTGTTTACATACAGCCAGTTTCTGTAACTTACAAATTTGTTTTCGTTCGCCTGCCAGACGACAAACAGCTGATTTGGGTTTCACTAACTACCATCACAACGACAAGTCGCACAATAATGAACTCGTACGAAAACGTAATCGAGTCACTTTATTTTATTTGTCGACTGATAAGAACAATGTATTAAAAGCAAAAATAAGTAGATATTAATATAATTATAGTTAAACCAATTAAATAATAATAAAATGAACACAAATGTCAGATCGAGTCACTTTATTTTATTTGTCGACTGATAAGAACAATGTATTAAAAGCAAAAATAAGTAGATATTAATATAATTATAGTTAAACCAATTAAATAATAATAAAATGGTATACGAGTACATATTTAAGCATAAATAAATCAACATTGGCAGCTCGCTAAGATGAAGAAAATCATCAGTGCACAATGAGAAAGACGTGTGAGAGGGAGAAAGAAATAAGAGTCTTGGTTGAGCTCAGCTGACCCACCCAGGGTTGATTTTTTGGCCACCGCTGGTGTAAAGACTTCAGAGTCCGATACTATTTTATGAATCCAAAACAAAAAATGTTATATTTTTTTAAATTTTTCTTTAAAATTCTAATTTTCATGGAATTGTCATACCTTTAGTATTTGGACAAAGTCGTTAATAACCTCGAAATTAAAAAAAATTATGAGGGCAACAAATGTTGGAAAATCACTTTAACGTGGGAATAGTAGTTTAGCAACTCTCGGTAAAGCAATTAGAAAAAAAATTCTTTTCAAAAAAATCGTTTTTTGTTGGCCTATTGAAAACCATGAACTGAAATGAAATCGCAAAAAAAATTGTTCCAGTTTTAGAAAGATAGCATCCTAACGAAGAAAACCGTGCCCGAACAATCGAAAATCTACTGAATAATTGGGTTGATCGGATGATGAGGTACTGCCGAGCCAGTCGTGGTAGTCATATGAATGACTATTATTAAATGACACAATAATCAGTACTTGTTTTATAGCCGATTTATATATATAATTTCGATAACTAAATTAATCGAAAATGGACTTGTTCTACTGCCTTTCTAAATGAAACAAAGTTCTGAGTGTGTTTTTTTGTTTTTTTTTTATTTAGAGGTGTGTTAATTTATTTTCAAATTAAAATAAAATAGAAAAAAATTATTCAACACAGATAAAGAGTAATTGTTGTTGTGTAGTCGATATTTTTGGTTTTCATTTAAACTCAATCGATAACCATGAGAGCGAAGAATTAAACATAATAATTAATAATTTAAAGTAAATAATTTTTTGTTTTTTATGGGAATTGAATGAATTGTGTTACGAACACAAAACATTCGATCGATAATCGATAATTTTCAAATGAATAAACTCTCTTCGGAGGTGTTAGTGGTGTTGTTTTTGTTTGTTTGTTGTTTGATTTTGTGATAGTTTTTTTTTATTAATATTAATACAAAGGTTAAAATTGGTTTTCATAAATTTAAATAATTACAAGTCGTAAAGTGTTTTCAAAACTATTGTTTGTGTGTGTTTTTTCATTGTTTACATTAGAGATTGTTGTTTTTGAGAATATATTTTTTGTTTGTTTTAGTAATCGCTGGTGGTATTTGGTGGTGGTGCTTTTGTTGTTAATTACAATTAAAAAAATATATTTTCAAATTAGTAGTTCGATGCACCCAAAACACTATGCATCAAACGATTGAAGGATCCACTTTGACGAATGGTCTCATCATGTGAGTTTACCACCTAGAGAGAGAGAGAGAGAAAAGGTGAACAAATTATTATGCGTTTTTTTAAATTTAATAACATTTTTCAAAACATACATGGTACGACGGGTGGGAAACGGGCGCTGATTGTAAGAGTTTCTGTTAATGTAAAGAAAAAAGTTGAAAGATATTATAATTAATATTGTTTTAAGTTTGAATATAAATGTATTTCTTTATGAGTTTGTTTTGAATGACATTATTTATAGGCGTCTTTTTTGGGGTTCAGAGCTTAATTGACTTTCAACAGTTTTTTCTTTAAACTTCTTAATAGTAAATGAATAGGAAGTTGAAGTTTAAAAACAAAAATGTAGCGGTCTTTAAAATCGCACCCCAATTTCTTATTTACACTGATTAACTATTTTTAAAAACAATATAAAAATATTCAGGAGATCTCCATAATTCATTGCTTATTTTTTAAAGATTACATCCGTTTACTGTGATAATCTGGGAAAGACAAACTTATTCCGCCCTATTTTGTCCCAAAAATGGTACTAATAAATACTTATATATGTATCTACGGGAATACATATTATACTGCCAACTTCACTTCGATAAATATTTAAATATATTAAATTAGAGTTTTATAATTGTTTATAGATATTTTATAACTGTTTTTTTCCTAATTTATAGAAGATTTATAAATTGAAGAAGGTAATTATTATTCGATCTACCGTATAAAAATTATGACTTAAATGTCGATAATAAAACTATCGAAAATGACCGATATCATCGATATATTGCATAAAATTACCACTTCCATTTTCGATAAATTTATTTTTAAATTATATTTATCGAAAGTGTCAATGTTTTCTCACCTTCTATAAAATCATGAATTTATTCTAAATTTTACCAAAGGAGAAACTGTCCAAAATTATTTTCGACCACTGTTGTTATCGAAATTTAATGTTGTGATTTATCGATAATTCTCATGGAATTATCTCGAATTATCAAGAGATCTGTTAAATTTAACAGCTGTTCAATGCAATATCCACATTAAATTTTGTCCTAAAAATTTTATTATCGAAATTTAATGCCATGATTAACGTGAAAATATCTTTAATATTAGTAGAGAAAAATATTTAATTTAAATTTCGATCAAATAAATTTATCAAAAAATTTAAATGTGTTTTAACTTTTAAAATTATTCTTTTTCTAAATTTTACAAATTATCGAAAATGACCGATATCATCTACATATTGCATAAAATGACCATGTCCAACTTCTATAAATTTATTTATAAATTGTATTTATCGAAAATGTCAATTTTTCTCACCATTTATAAAATCATAAATTTATTCTAAATTTTACCAAAGGAGAAACTGTCCAAAATTATTTTCGACCACTGTTGTTAACGAAGTATTTTCTATAAATTTTATTTTCGAAATTTGATGCCATGATTTACTTGAAACTATGTTTAATATTAGTAAAGAAAAATATTTAATATCGATAAAACTGTGTTTATCGAAAAATAAATGTGTTTCAACTTTTAAAATCATTTTTTTCTACATTTTACCGACTTCATAAAAGAGAAACTGTCCAAAAATATTTTCGATCACTTTTGTTATCGAAATTTAATGTAATGATTTATCTCTAGACCACACGGAATTCTCTCAAAGAGCTGTTAAATTTCTATAGAGATCTGTAAAATTTAACAGCTGTTCAATACGAATTCCACGTGAAATAATAAAGAAACAAAAATGGAAAATTCAAAAATAAAATTTCGCTTAAAAAAAGTATTGAAATTTACTTCGTTAGTTTATCCAGTACACCTTAGATATTTCATTGTTTTTTCACCTTCTACATTAAAAAAATATATTTTTTAGTGGTTTTTTTAAAATTGATATTTTGAAAGTCGGAAATAGTTTTTGAGATCGCTATTTTATCAATATTAAGGTTCTGAAGAAACATACTATTTTGCACATTCGATGCAATAAGTTGGATCTGGCTAACACTTTTTTAATTTTCCAAGAATTATATAAGATTTATTTTTAAAAAAAATCTATTTCAATTTTTATTATCTTTTTTGTGATATAAAAACAAGTTTAGTTTGTAAAATAACTAACTTTACAGGGTTTTCCAACAAGAGGTGTTATTTTGAATCACCCGGTATTTCGGTAGCTGTCACTTTTGAAGCTTTTATTCTTTAACATTTGACAAGTAGAAACTACGCCATTACTAAAAATGGAACGATACACGATTCAATGGACCTTACTTTTCGAAAATGAGGTTGGATTAACAGTTACGGTGAAAGCATTGCGCTATCGAGAGATGAATAATGATTTTTTATGGTCGAAGTTGGATGGTATTGATCTGGACAACGTTTACTTCCAACAAGACGGCGCTACGTGCCACACAAGCAGCGAAACCATTGGTCTGTTACGGGAAAAGTTTCCGGACCGTGTTATCTCTCGAAGAGGTGATCACAATTGGCCACCGAGATCTTGTGATTTAACACCTTGCGACTTCTTCCTTTGGGGCCATGTGAAAGATAAGGTCTACGCCAACAGCCCAGCGTCGATTTAAGACCTCAAAGATAGAATTCGTGAGGCTATCGAGAACATAGGGCAGCCACTTTGCGATTTGGTTATGGAAAATTTCATGAAAAGGATATGGTCCTGTAAGCGTGGTCGTGGTGGCCATTTGGCTGATGTTGTTTTTCATTATTAACGGTATGCCTTCATCTGTATTATGAAATAAACATCCGATCATTTATCTCAAAAAATTGAATTTTTCTTTAAATACCAAAATAACACCTCTTGTTGGAAAACCCTTTAGTTGAGGATATACATGAAAGTTTGACCTTAGAAAATCCTAAATTCAATTAAATTAAAATTTGTCATTTGTGTAATGTCCACCCGTCTGTTTGGCTGGTGAGCACGATAACTCTTAAAAGGAGTAATAGATTGACTTCAAAATTGGTATGTGATAATATTTTTTTCTATCTCCGGCTATGTTCGAAGATGGGCCATATTGATTCACTCGTTTTCCCAGTGCTATCGTTGCCAGATGATCATTGTTTGCGATGAGTCTCACCTCACCGCTCATTATAGGATATTTCACCTGACATTTGCCAAAACAGGCTTTTCAGAAAGTCATATGACAAAGTCTAATGGTGGGAACTTTTCTGGGGAAGTGGGCTTTAGATTCTTATACAATTTTAGAAAATGTTTTTCTTTTTTTATTATATATTTAAGTTACTCAGTGTAAATAAGATTTTGAAATTTAGTACTGTTTGATTAGTAATTCATGTTAAATAACTATAGTAGTAATGTGTGATATTAACGGAATTTACAAAGTGATATTCAAGTACAGTACAGAGCGTAACACAAATCGGCATCCCTACCACCATCAGATGATCGTGGCAAGAGTTGCCATTGTGGCTTTGTGTGTTGCAACAGTCACTGTTCTTGTTTTGTGACGATATGGCTATGTTGTTATTCATTGTTATTAACCTATGTTGTTGGCTACACACGAAGCATAATACAACCACTAATACACACTTTATCGATATGGCAACATTTACAGCTGTTTTGTTATTCGTTTTGTTTTTAGTAGAATTATAAACGGGTTTTTCCTGTTATGAGCAGCGAACTTGAGCGATCAGTGAATAAAATTATAAAGAAAAAAATAAAACAAAACTCTAAACTAAACACAGAGCAAAAATGGCAAATCTAAGGAAAAAAACAAAAATATGTAAGACGGGATTTAAAACAAAACAGTGACAAATGATTGTTTTTTGACGAAGGACAATCGAGCTGACGAACGAAATGCAGTTTTTTGATTGCTGATAAAATGACAGGAGCAAGAGAGTACTGATTGATTGATTGATTGAGAGAGAGGTAGAGAGCGAGTGCTAAAGACACACACGCACGCACGCAGGCACACATACACACACGATGATGTGATTTTTGGCACTTGAGTGGCTGAGAGAGTTGTTGCAATCACAATGTGACACTGTGATCTTACCTTTCCTGGAACCGTTTTATGGGGTTGGAAAACCTTGGGTTGCACTGGCACCGTTACTTCTTCGGTAAAGTCAGCAAGATCGTAACCCGCTTCCTGGATGGCTCTATAAGTTTCACTCTTTGATGGATCATAGAGAACTGTTGGCTTGTAACTACATGTGAGTTATCGATAATAATCGTTTTTTTGTTTTGTTAATATATTATCGTTGTCGTTCAATCGGTGCAGCGTTTAGGTGATCCATTATTTTGCAGTGCATCATTGAATTGCGTTTATGTTTTTAAGTTTTAAATTTGAATTATTTTATATTTGGTTGATAGAATTTTTTTTCGGCGAGTTGATTTTTTATTTTTTACAAAGTTTGTTTTTTAAGATAGCGTAGAGAGTAAGAGAGAGAGAGAAAAAACAGGATGTGCACAAAATAAGTTAGAATTAGTTTAAAAAAAACAATGTTTTGGTAAATTTGCAAAAACAATGACAGTTTAAATGACAAATTCCAATTCAAACTTAATGGCTATTTTTATGTGTTTTTATTTAAAATTTTATTTTGCTTGCATCAAATTATTAAGAAAAATGTGTTAGAACTACGAGAAAAAACATTTTAGCATTATGTATTAAAAAAGAAGATATGATACGCGCGTAATTAGTGGACAAGCGGAATAAGGATGGGATATACTATTGAACGACGCTTATGAAGGCTTGATTTTATGAAACTGGGAGAGTTTTTCGATTTAAATGTTAGCCACAAAAAGCGTTTCGATATTGCGAGAGGATTTATTCAAACTGTGTGAGAGAGTATGTGTGTTGTTTGTGGTATGTAGTAGTGGTTGGGAGGGAGAAGGTAATTTAGATTCTCTAGGTAAACAATGTGACGGGGGTATAGGGGGTAGGTATGGTCCCACACAATTGGATCATAGGGATAACAAGGAGTAACTCATAAGTGGGGGGATCCATTGGTTAAACAAAGAGTAGTTTTTCAACAATAAAGAAGAGAACAGGTATCTCTAGGAAAATTGTAAGTGTAAGAGAGTGAAATGGGGGTGGGGGATAAGGTTAAAATTCCTCTATCAATCATATTTTTTCTCTAGTATTCTAGGGGAATACGAATTTTTGCTCTATTTTTTCATTCTTGTGTTCTTCCTTGTTTTTCTGTTTTTTTTAATCAATGATGGTAAAGTTGTTCTAGCTGCTTTTGTCGTTCTGCCCGTTGCCGTAGTTCATTCAATTCTTTCTGCTTTTGTTGCTCCAGTATTTTATATTTTTGTTCCAGGAAAGATAGATCGATGAAAATTCTAATATTAATCGTGCAGCTTCGTTCTTTGTTCTTAACAATACTTTTGTCCTTATTCTACTGAATACTCTAGTTAATTTACTTTATTTTTTTTTTTCTTTCATAAATGTGGTATAAAATTTTGTTTGTTTTGTTTACTTTGGGTGGCCAAAGGGGAATGTCATGTTTACACATTGCAAAAACAAAATCCATTAAAATCTCAGTGTAAACCTGACATTTACTTTGAACTGTCTGTAAAGTGGTTTGTTGGGTAGCAAGTAGTGGTTAATTCAAATATCAACGAAACAAAAACAGAATTGATTTTTTAGTGCTAGTTTGAAACAAAACGGAACAGGGCGAAAAATACCAATAAAGAATGCAATGGAATTGGAACAACAAACTGCTCACGCACGGTTGTATTTCATTTTCCATTACCCATTGCAGTTTTTTGGTGAAATAAATCGCCCACAGTTATTTTTAATCCTAAAATTGCAAAACAACTTTGGAAATCTTTGACGCGAAACATGTGTTAACAAAACAAAATGTGGAATTTAGTATATAAAAACTAGAAAATCGAACATTTGTTTAATTTCAAAAATAAATTGGTTAATATTAAAAAAAAATATTCAAAAGTAACACAAATAAAAGATAACAGAAACCTAATATATACACAACATCTAAATATTTCTGACCTACAGAATAAATATCCTAGGGGAGGGATACTACAAAAAAAACCCCGGCGCCTAATTCACAAAAGCCAAAAACGCAAATCGCAAGGTGCCTTGTGGTGGAAGTAAGTGAAAAACGTAACGCAAATGATAAAACAAGTTATAAAAACAAATTTTTCAATTTAGAAACGAAATTAATTTATTGAGGCTATACTACATTAACTGAGCAAGACCATTTCGATAAATTTTGTTATCGAATTATTTACAAGGAAAATCATTATATCGTTTTCATTCAATTTATAGAGGAAAATATCTGGTGTAAATTGATACAGAAAATTGCTACAAACATGTACAAATTTGAACTGACCCTGGTTATTTCGATACATTCTGTAGCCCTGCTTTACAAGGTAAATCAGTATATAATTTTCTTTCAATTGATAGAGGAAAATATATTCTGTAATTGATAAAGAAGAATGACTACAAATTCTTATAAACATCTAAAAATTTTCAATTTCGATAACAAATATTTATCATAAATAACTTTTTGTAGTTGCCGACGTACTGAGGGTATTCTACATCAACTGATAAGTAAATTTCGGTAAATATTTTTATCGTTTTTTTAATTCACAGGTATTGAATTTTTTATCAATTTTATTCTTTTCTAATTTATAGTAGATACTCCACAACTCAAAAAAACGCTATATCATTATATAACAACTCAACTTATTTTGGAAATCATGACTTTTAATTTCGATAAAAATATTTATCGAAATTGGACTTTTTTTTATATTGAAAGTTTATTCACGTTATCGATTATATTCACTGTCATTCACCTTCTATGTTTAATATCATTCTTCTATATTTAATATCATTCACCTCAACATTTAATAACACTATTTATTTTCTAAATCTTGACTTTACTTTTCGATAACAAAATTTAAATGAACCTGGTCAGTTTATGTAATATGCCGACGATCCTGCATCAAAAGATCAGTTTCATTTCCACAATATTTTGTAGCGAAATTTTAATTCACTGTTATCTACTTCTTTTATTTTATAATTTATAATATCCTTCTCCACAAATAAAACGCTATACTGATATAACCCAATTTATTTTGGAAATCATGACTTTAAATTTCGATAACAAAACTTATCGAAAATGAACTTGATTAGTTTATGCAATGTGCCGATCATACTGCATCAAAAGATCAATTCCATAAATATTTTGTATCAAAATTTTAATGTACTGTTATCGATGTTTTATTACTTTTATTTTAAATTTCATAGTGGGTACATCCATCCTCTATAATTTGAAATATAACTCCATGATACGACCCAATTTATCTTGTAAATCTTAAAATATTTTTATTTGAATTTATATTTCGATAACAATTTATCGACAAAAGTCAATTTAGGCAATGTGCCGCCGATACTGCTTCAAAAGATCACTTCCATTTTCATAAATATTTTGTTTCGAAATTTTAAGTCACTTATCGATTTTTCTGTATTCTGATTCGGTGTAATAGTGACTTAGAATCTGGATGATAAACTTTATCAAAGATGGACTTGGTCAATTTATACTGTATAATCATGAGCTTTATCGAAAACGGACTTGGTCACTTTACGCAAAGACCAATTCCATTTGCATAAATATTTTGTATCGAAATTTTAATGCACTGTTATCGATTATTTTTATTCATTTCAAATTTGTAGTGGGTATCATCCGTCCTATACAATTTAAATTGCGATAACAAAATTTATAGAAGATGGATTTGGTCACTTTATAGTGTCGAAAAAAATTATCGAATATGGACTTGGTCAGTTTATGCAATGTGCTGACGATACTTCATTAAAAAATTAATTCCATTTCGATAAATAGATGACCATGCCCATTTTCAATAAATCGTCGGAATAATTCATAAACTGACAAGTCTATCTCAGATAAATTTAGTTATCGAAACCATGATTAATTCAACGAATCGGATAAAATCTTTTAAGCGATTTTTTTTTAATTTGTAGGAGACAATATCTTCTATAAATTAGTAAATAAACAAATTAAAAATTTCGATAAATAGTTAAAAATTCCAATTGAAATTTCGACGGACGATGCGATCATTTCACCAAACATTTTTTATCGAACTTTTTAATTCATTTTTATCGTTTTTTTTTATATTCTTTTCTAATCTAAAGTGGTACCATCTATCCTATACAACTCTGAAATAAAACTCTATAATGATATGATTTAATTTATCTTGGAAATCATTACATAAAATTTCTATAAGAAAATTTATCGAAAATTATATTAATCCTTTATACATACGATATTTTGGATGTACAGTCCGAAGCCCAGTCCAAGCCCGTTTTCAGAAAATCGTCGGTATGTCCAGATTCACACTCGCCAATTTTTTCCAAGCAACTGTCAAAGTTTGTAGGAGAGAGAGGCAGGGAGCTCTTTCCGCCTGCTTGCCGAGTGTGAATTTGGATTAAGCTGCATAAACTGATCAAGTCCATCTTCGATAAATTTTGTTATCGGAATTTAAATCCATGATTTGTACGATAAATCGGATATTTTTTGAGTGATTTGTTTTCAATTTGTATGAGAGGTACAAATTAAAGATATCGGTAAAAACTTAAAAATTCAAATTGAAATTTTGATAAACAAAATATTTGCGCTGCAACTTCCTGTAAAGGCACCACAACGAATCGAGATTAAAGTTTTACAAAAAGTTACTTGGGCGTGCAACAGACTGTCTAGAAGATCTATGAAGATTAACAAGTTGTATGTACACACAGCTATATGTATTTCTTAGGAAAGGATATTGTGAAACGAATTAGGTGTGTTTGTGTATTTTAAATATTATTTACAATACATCAAAGGTTCCATTTTGGGCGAGGGAAGAGCAGTACAGTGTAAGGATGAATAAGCAGGCTAAGTGAAGGTACACTAGGTAAATATTTTTTCAAATATACTTTACATGTACTCAAATTGGCTTGATTTTTAATTTTTCAAATATATAATACAGGAACATTTTTTGAGGTCGAAATAATAGAGCTTTGGTATGACAAATTGTCCAGTTTCTAATGATCAGCAGGATCGAAAAGTTTCAAAAAGTTCTAATTTTGAAATTGATTATGAATTGTGTGATACGAGTAAGAATAGAAAAAGAGTATTTTTTAAAAATGATTGCATTTTAAATATGTGATCAGTTGATTTTAATTTTTGTTTTTTCTTTTACCCGTCTAGTTTTGTTGGCAAAGGACGATGCAAAGCACTCCTCCTTACGATACTGACAGTACTACAAACATCAAATATATAGATAGAGAGAGAGAAGAGTCGACACAAAATCAGAAAATAATCACATCAATTATTTAATAAACGTTCATTTTTTGTGTGGTTTATTTATAACAACAGTTTTAAGGAGTTTTTACGATAGTAGAGCGTGCACACAGCATATCTCACAATATTCAGATATATGTAGTAGTCCAAAGAAATAATAAAAAGATAAAAATTAGTAAATTATTAATATTAGCTTTTGTTGTAAGTTTGTATAGAATATTAAGTTTTAGTTTGTCAGTGTTCTGCAGCATTTGTATTAAAGAGTGTAGCCTTGTTTTCAAATAAACTTCAAATTTGCTAGTACATATTAATTTCGTTGTGAAATTTCAATTTTTCTTTGTGAAGTGTAAATTCTGAGTTTAGTATATAGTATAGTATATATAGATATTGAACATTTTAAATAAATTTGTTGTTTTGTTTAGCAAATAAGCCTAGAATTCCTTTAGAAGCACTTGGTTGTTTTGGTATTACATATGTATGTATTATTATTGATTGTTATTATTATTGTCAGCCCTAAAGTCATACTTAATGTTAGTAACTTAAGGGAAGTTTATTAAGAAGAAACTATACTTACGGAACTGTCTGGCGGATGGTGCTCTCAATGTTGTTGTCCGAGTACAAACCAATGGGGGAGTTGAATTGTTTGTGGAACACCTTTATTGAATAAAGAATAATTAAAAAAAATAATATTAATTGAATTAATGGGCTGTAAATATTTGTATCAAGTGACAATCTGACCAATTTTAGATACATTTTGTTTTATTGCAATAAAAAATGTATTTAGTTTTGTCCTTAGTGAAGCCCACTTGCAATTTATCAGACATGTGGCAGAACTATTTTGTATGGACCGTGACCGATGTTAGTCCAGATTCACACTCAGCAATTTTTTGCAAGCAAGTGTCAACGTTTGTGTGAGAGAGAGGCAGACAGAAAGAGCTCTCTGCCTCTCTCTCCTACAAACTTTGACACTTGCTTGCAAAAGTGTGAATCTGAACTTGCCATGAGTTTTTCAGAAAGTCAGTTGGCAAAGTCTTATAATGGGATGTGGCCTTAATGTAAGACAAAAGTATCTACAATTCATCTTTAATTTAGGTGTTTGTTGGAATATGACTAGATCTAACAATGTCAATCCTGGTGTATCCGGCCGCCTTCTGTAGGGTACAGACATAGATAATGTTCTATAGATTCCTCCCAATCTTCGTCAACACAGTTTCTGCAAAAGTTATTTCGCAAGTCCTTCAGTATAGCTGCATGTCAGCTTAGAATGTATACACTAGGGATGTAACGAAAGCGAATATTGAAATAACGGGTTATCCAATAAGAGGTGTTATTTTGAATCAGCCGGTATTTCGGTAGCGGTCACTTTTGAAGCTTTTATTCTTTGACATTTGACAAGTAACGACAAGGAACGACACACGATTCAACAACGAATTGAAATTATTAAAATTCGAAAAATCTAATATCATCGAAAAATCATCTTGACTGATGAGGCCCATTTCCACCACGGTGGCTACGTCAACAAGCAAAATTGTCGCATCTGGGGCTCGGAAAACCCAAGAGTTATTGTTGAGAAGCCTCTCCATCCTCAACGTGTGACTTTTTGGTGCGGTTTATGGTCCGGCGGGGTCATTGGACCTTACTTTTTCGAAAATGAGGTTGGATCAACAGTTACGGTGAATGGATTGCGCTATCGAGAGATGATTAATGATTTTTTATGGTCCGAGTTGGATGGTATTGATCTGGGCAACGTTTACTTTCAACAAGACGACGCTACGTGCCACACAAGCAACGAAACCATTGCTCTGTTACGGGAAAAGTTTCCAAACCGTGTTATCTCTCGAAGAGGGGATCACAATTGGCCACCGAGATCTAGTGATTTAACACCTTGCGACTTCTTCCTTTGGGGCCACGTGAAAGATAAGGGTACGCCAACAGCCCAGCTTCGATTCAAGACCTCAAAGATAGAATTCGTGCGGCTATCGAGGACATATGGCAGCCACTTTGCGATTTGGTTATGGAAACTTTCATGAAAAGGATATGGTCCTGTAAACGTGGTCGTGGTGGTCATTTGGCTGATGTTGTTTTTCATTATTAACGGCATACCTTCCTCTTTATTATGAAATAAACATCCGATCATTTATCTAAAAAAAAATAGCATTTTTCTTTGAATACCTAAACAACGCCTCTTGCTGGAAACCCCTTTTTTACTATCGATATTCCGTAAGGACTTCTCGCAAGAACTTAGCCTATGGAAAAGTTATGGTTATATCTGTCCGGTTAGGACAGGAGGTGTGGCAGATTACAGAAAAGGCTTAGCCTTTGGCAAATATGTACAGGTTTTATCTACCGTGCTCGGAGAAGAGGTGATGCAGAGTAGAGTGTGTACCCACCACAATTGGCGAACTGCGTTGTGCTCTCATCGCAGGGTGAATACAAGCGTCGACAAACATCCCCAAACGTGACACATAAGTTAAAACAACTCGCGCAGCTCGGTGGACCTCCATTAGTCATGAGGGAGGGGTTCTCAAGTTTTAATTAAAATGAGTTTCCGACTTTATATTTAACTCCAATAAAAAAATCTGTCATACTACCCATTGGCCAGTTTATTCAAATATATACCTAAGACGTATTTTCCAAACTTACTTTGCCAGAATCAGCGTCTTGACCAACAACTCTGTGCAACATGGTATCGGCTACGCGTTGCTTCATCACACTGTCGTGGATATCATGATGAGGATGGGCACGTACAGCTGGATTGGGATAATGTCTCAAATAGGAATCTGTGGTGGGAGCATCTTTTTTCACTTTAGCACCGGGCAAAACAAGTGGAGTTGTTCGGTATGGCTGGAAAGAAAAAAGAAGAAGAAAAACAATTAAATTAAACAACAATTTAAAATTATTATTACCAGCAATATGGTAAATGTTTAGATAAGTAAAAATGTTTATGAAAATATTGTTTAAACAATTTCCCAATAATTGTTTTCCCGGTGCCCAAAATAATGGAATCATTTATTATTTAATGTGTATATACATATCTATATGTATGTATCAATGTAGCCATTCTATAGAATGGGATATGTCTGTATTATATAAACATTCATTGCTGCTAAATATTTCCCTATACTACATGATTCTAGAAATTTTGTTTATGTGTATAAATATATTTGTATGCGTATAGTCAATTTTAAACTGCTAAATATCTACAAAACAACCCAATCGTCTTGTTTCGTTTTGACGTCCAAAGAGTTGATGAAAAATCGAGAACATTTGCAAATTGGAAAATATTTTTCATACTTTGTATAGCTGGGATTTTATTTTGTTTCTTTACTGCCTATTTACTTATATTTTTGGTGGCCATCTCCCCATTATTTCATTTCTTAAAATTCTTCTGTGTGTGTTTGAGTGAGTATTTGGTGTATACAAATATTTAAATACATATTTTTAAATTATTACGTAACGCCAAATCGCATTGGTTATATTCATTATTGTCCAGTATTAATTGTTGCTTATATAGATACATATGTATATTTTTGTTGTGTTTATTTAGTTCAACAACAATTTAAATAGTTGTTAGCGGAAAGGGCGGAAACGTCGCTAATTCCTCGCTGACAGGCATGTTTTAGTACAAGAAAAAGGAGATATGTATACGCCAGAAGTTAGAACACATTTGTGGTCGCTAGCAAAGGCGACCAGCGGCTTATACTCGTATGTATTCATATGGCATGGATAAATATCTGTCGCCCGACTCGGCTACAAGCCAGCGATTTGTTGTTACATATGAATCGTCGCTTTTCGCTAGCGACTTCTATTGTGATTAACCGCTCAATACACAGTTAATGTTTGATAATGCAACTCTGCCTTTTCACTCACAACAACTCTATCTCAGCTGACAGCGACAGCGCAGCAAATGACATTTGTTTACCGCGCTTTTTACCTTTTCTTTGTTCTTGTTCTTTCTGATTTCCATTTTCTGGTCTACGTTTCAATTTTAATTTTCTTGACCACAATTGTTGCTTTAAACTGATAATAAATCGCATTTAAATTGATAAGAAATC
Source organism: Eudasyphora cyanicolor (assembly GCA_963930755.1). NCBI lineage: Eukaryota > Metazoa > Arthropoda > Insecta > Diptera > Muscidae > Eudasyphora > Eudasyphora cyanicolor. Next base: position 264,522,699 of record OZ005735.1, on the reverse strand, counting down.
GCTAATAAATTGTATGTTATCATAAATGGCAGTGAGACGTTCCCTACGTTTGAGCAGCATCGGAGTTAAACCTGCGACGGCGCAGTCCCCGGCGACAAATACATGGGCACTTAGAAGTCGTCGTAATTCCATACATAGTGACGACGACGAGGAAGAAGAACGTTCCTCGAATTGTAGCAACGAAGAGAATTGTGATCTTATTAATAAAATGGCCCATCGCAAAAGGGCCAGCATAAAAGGTGCTAGTAAATCATTGGACGTGGATGAACCCAAGACTCCAAAAAGTAAGCATGCCTTAAGACCTATGCCAGCCTCCAAGAAGAAGGAATTGCTGAAACGACTTGCAGCCGAAGATGAAGATTCCGGTGGCCCAAATAAAGAACAGGTGGAGGCAAATGAAGCCTCGCCTCCTAAACAGCCCCGCAGGTCGGCGAAGGCCTTACCAAGCCATCTTTTGAGCCCTTCTCGATTGTTGGACCGTTTAAGTATTGACGAAAGACCAAATGAACTATCAGACGCTGCCTACTCCTCTGAAGAGAGTCAGCCACAAAGCAGTAAATCTGAGAAAAAGAAAAAAGCCACCAAAGAGGTTGTTACACCAAAGCCATCACCTGTACGTAATAGATATCAAAATGCCAGCAATGTTTTAAATAGTGCTGAAAGACCTAATGACCTATCAGACGCCTCCTACTCCTCTGAAGAGAGTCAGCAACAAAGCAGCAAATCTGAGAAAAAGAAAAAAGCCACCAAAGAGGTTGTTATACCAAAGCCATCACCTGTACGTAATAAATATCAAAATGCCAGAAGAGTACTAAATAGTGCTGAATGTCAAAAATTGCCAGGACGTGAAGAACAATTGGAAGAATTGACTACATTCTTTAGAGAACATTTGGAGAATAAAAAATCTGGTAGTTTATATGTGTCTGGCCAGCCGGGCACCGGGAAGACAGCCTGCCTCTCTTTGCTACTAAGAACTCCTGAATTTAATCATCGCATACAAAAAGTCTATGTCAACTGCACTTCAATAGCTTCCATAGGAGGTGTCTATAAGAAATTGTGTGCCGAGCTTAATCTTAAACCCCAGGGACGCACCGAAAGAGATTACCTGATGGCCATACAACATCATTTAAAGGCTTCGACTCGTATGCTTTTAATAGTTTTGGACGAGATTGATCAATTGTGCAGCTCTAAACAGTCGGTGCTCTACACCATTTTCGAATGGCCCTCCATGCCTGACGCCCGGATTCTTCTAGTTGGTATAGCCAATAGTTTGGATTTAACAGAAAGAACTCTTCTGCGTTTGAATGCCCGATGTGAACTGAAGCCCAAGCATATGCACTTCCCTCCCTACTCTAAACAACAGATTGTTGAGATTTTCAAATCTCGCCTGGAAGAAGCTGAAGTATTGGATATTTTCCCTCCCGTAACATTGCAACTACTGGCAGCTAAAGTGAGTGCCGTTAGCGGAGATGTACGCAGAGCTTTGGATATAGGAAGACGTGTGGTGGAAATTGCCGAACAGCAAAAGAAGGCTGGTGAAAGAGAAGTGAAATTACAGAATCTCAATAATATTGTGGGTGAGGGCGAGGGAGAACAATCTCAGCAGGAACCCAAAGAAGGTGAGTTTTACATAAATAACAAAATTAAACTATTTAATTTATCATTTCTCCCTTTTAATCTAGAAATTCTCAAACCGGTCCAGGTGACACAAGTAGCCGCTGTACTTAATAAAGTCTATGGAGCTTCACAGAACCTTCAAGAAGACATCGAAGAGTCTTTTCCACTGCAGCAAAAGATCATGCTTTGCTCTCTAATGTTAATGTTGCGTAATGAAAAGAATAAAGACATCACCATGGGACGTTTACACGAAGTCTATAGGCGTGTATGCAGCAAACGTAACATTCACCCCTTGGATCAAGCCGAATTTGCTGGCACAGTGGATCTAGTGCAGACCAGAGGTATACTGCGCATCATTAAAAAGAAAGAACCCCGCCTTAGTAAAGTCCAACTGCAATGGGACGAAGACGAAGTTAATGGGGCCCTAACTGACAAACAGTTGATAGCTTCCATTTTAGACGACACTGCCTGTTTGGCTAAGTGAGAGCAATTCAAACAAGAAAATATAACAAATACCAACCATATTGACATTAAAAGACACAAAGTGTGTTATGTTGGATTTAGCTCTATAAACATTATCCAACGTGTAACAACGACTTTGTAAAGTCCAGCAACAATGGCAAAAAGTGAATGGGGCCTTGAGTGACAAAAAATTGATTGCTTCCATATCAGACGACACTGTCTTGTTTGGCTAAATGAGCAATACAGGAACATTTTACATACATATTTGCTCTTTTAGCCATACCTATCATATTAAACGACGACACAAAGTGTATTCATTTTAAATTTAGATTTGTTTTTTCTCTATACACCTTTTCCAATGGCGAATAATGCATTTCTCACCATTCATATCATTCACCTTCCCACTTCTAATTACTTTTTCGTTTGTGTAGATCGAATTGTTTTTCAAATTATTTATAAACAAAGAGAATGGCAAATGCAGAATTATTTGTATTCATCGCCTATCATGTAACCTTGATCTGAAAGCGTCACTCTTTTTGTAAATTTCTTTTTCTGTACGAGTATTGTTTTTATTATCAAATTCGAATTTAAATCATCAACTAAAGCATTAAAGCTTATTTCATACATACATACATATCAAATAGGAATCATTTTTATAAGACTGTATTTTCTGACCATTTGCGTTGCATTTTTAGTTTAATAGTTTAAACTTTTGTATTGTCTTCTTTCTCACCTCGCCCCTAATTGTCTTGTGTACATTAGTGTGGTAAATTTTTGTTTCTTTTACATTTATATAGACTTTACAGTTGATTTTTTAATAAAAATATGGACATGTTAAAAATTACTTTGTATATTATTATATTTTTGCAGATACTTTATCTTATCTAAAAGGAAATGGAAAAATAAAAGGAAATTGAGAAATAGGAATTCTGTAGATGAAAGCAATATATGACTAGAAGTATTTTTGGAATGAATACTAGTAGACGGACATATACTAGCGAAGAATACCAAAGTACTTTGCATTGACCTGAATTTTTTTTTGGCAAAACAACAGTAGAGGAAAATTTATAGCAAGATCCACAACAATATTTTTGGAAGGACTTCTGTTGACATCATTTAGAGAAGAATAATATAGTAATTTGCAATAAAGAGAACAATTTTTTCAACTCGCTAGTAAAGGAAAATGAATGTCGAGATCCACAAGAATTAAAGTTAATTGAAATTTCAAGAAAATCTCAATGAAAGTGAATTTGATGATTGATTAAAAAGAGAAGAAGAAACCATTTTCCTATACCCACAGTCATGAGGTAAACCGTCAAATTTGCTATCTTAGATTATCAAAATGATTTTATTTATTCATTTTTTTTTTCCAATGGCTCTGAATCGATATCTATTTTTGTATTTCAATTGATTTTTCATCACATGACAGACTGATCTTCATAGATTTTTTTTGGTAGAGATAGATATATTTCTTTCATAGTTTTACGTATACAAATAATTATAATTGATGAGTTGTGTTGACAGTGTATTGATAAATATCAATTTTAAGTGGTGGCTGATTTTAAATTTTGCATGTACGCCTGGCATTATGCAATGTGCAGTTATTGTTTTTAGAGGAAACAGAAATTTATTTGAACTGGGATACTCTTGTGGCTTTACACCACATGCCAAAATGTGTTGTTTTGATCTCAGATCTATTTATATTTAGAGCTGAAACCAAGGAAATGATGTAAGTTTGTTCCCAAGAAGATTTTTTAAATCAAATTTTTAAGAATATTGTTAAATTTATCCATAACATTTTTAAATTTCTCTGATCCCCTATAACACATTGAAAAATATAGTAAATAGTTGGTGAACTAATATTTTTGTTGCTAGTGTTATTAAAGTTTTGTGCTGAAATTATATTTTTTTTCTTACATTGCAATTAAAATTATTTCACCAAAACGTTGTACGACATTAAATTTCGACTCCTTAGTTTGAAAATTCTTTAAGAATTATTGAGGAAAAAATAACCCAAGAAATAATTAAAAATTACTCAATAATCCATAGAAGAAACATGTGTGAAATTTCATAGGAAATATTGTTCAAAGAGTTGTTGCTTCTTATTCATATTTTTTTATGTTGATTTCTTCAGTTTGATTTTCGGAAGCATGAATATCGCCTGTCCTAGAGAAAATAAGTCTGAAGATTCTTTGTCTACGTATCAGATTCAATATATGCGAAAGAGGTGGACATCATGATGATGTACTTTCCTTTGTATTCCCAAAGGAGAAAGTGGTCGAGCTCGGCTGAAGATCGACAATTCGAAAAAAACTTCCCCCTGAGTAGTTGATTTCTGATATTTCCCAAGGGAGGAACCTTTCTCAATATTTAGCAATGTTGTACAACTTTTCTTTTCATTCCCGTTTTTGAACTTTCTAGATAGCTTTTTAAGCAATGCCAGATATACTTTGTGTTTCCTTAGCTTAATTTGAGGCTCTTCGAGAGAAGAAAATCGGGTTGGAAACCAACGTTTTTTTTTTGAATAACCGCATATCTCCAAAGAATCAAATCTTTCCGAAGAAGCAAAATACTTATAGAGATTGAAAGGTAATGATAAGCAAAATATGTCCATGCAAAAATGTCGCAATCGTAAATTTCTGACTTGGGCGGTTATTCCTATTGAGCCGATAAGGCAATTTGCCGCACCGTGTAAAAATTTGAGGGTGAGAACACTCTCGTGGACCTTAAGTAACTAATCAACCGCCGTATCGTATCCTACAGTATCAAAGGAGTCCCAGGATTGAAGATACGGCGCCAATCAGCTCAATGGTCTTAATCGACTTTTTGTGTAGAAAATATAGATTTGAGGATGTCCGTCCGTCCTTCTGTCTGTTAATAATGGGTGATCCATTTCGAGGTTCCCTACTTTTTGAAAGAAAAGAAAAAACGGAAAATTCTAATTAAATGAGGAATGTTTATTATCATTTGAAAGAACATTCTTTGGCATTTATTTTTTGAAGATTATGTCTATCAAATGTTGGCCGCGGCTACGTCTCAGATGGTCCATCCGTTGAGTCCAATTTTCGATGACTCGATCGAGCATTTCGACTGGTAACTGACAAGGCCTGAATCGAAGTGGGTTTGTCCGCATGAACTTTAGACTTTACATATCCCCACAGGAAAAAGTCTAACGGTGTGATAACACACGATCTTGGTGGCCAATCGACCGGGCCAAAACGTGAAATTATCTGCTCACCGAAGTGTTCTCTCAATAAATCCATTGATTGATGCGATGAGTGGGAAGTGGCGCCATCTTGTTGAAACCAAATGTCGCCGAGATCACGAGCTTCAATTTCAGGCATCAAATAGTCGGTTATCATGGCACGATAACAGTCGCCATTGACGGTTACGTTCTCACCGGCATAATTTTTGAAGAAATATGGGCCGATGATTCCGGTACGTCGGATCGGGAATCGGTCAATGGCAAAAAGATAGCTCTTAACGAGAGCTAAAATATTGCTCATGGGTGTCAAGGTCGTGGGTCGGCTGGAAAGTGTTTTTTTTTTGGATTTAAAAAAAATGCACTTAGCGCAATTGGCGAACGATTATTTTGATAATAAAACTGAATAATTTGTAAACGTTCAGGCGTAAGTCTTTCCATGATGAAATGTCAAACAATACTTAACAAAAATAACATGACAGCATGACACGACTCACGTGGTCTGTCAAAAAAAGGCTATTGAAGAAAGTATCTCTACTTAGATCACCCTATATAATGGTATGAGTCGATCGATCTTTCACATGACATTATACAGCAAAATTAACCTGATAAAATATACCTGATAATCTTGAAATCGCTATAGTAATTTTTTGCCATGTCATTCTAAAATACAGCAACTACCAAATTTGAAGATATTATCTTCAGTTTTAGATATAGCCCTCTTACATAGTAAGTATGTTCGGTCCGATTTGTCATCTGGTTGCCATCGAAAATGTATGTTACATTCAATAACTATACAATTTGATACAGAGAAGTATTTTGGGCTAATAACGAATACAACCAACAATAAAGGAGATAGTATGACATGTATATATAGCCTATTTGGCATCTAAGCCGCATTTATATCCGATCATTGCAATTGGCAAAGGATGCAAGAACGAACACTATGAAATTTTAAGAACATTTGTTGATATTTGGTTATAGCTCTTATGTAGATGTATATTTCTTCCGATTGTATAAATACTACCAATTATTTTCATCATTTCATATGTAGAGTAGCTGTATCTGTGTTTATTCTGCTCTAACAAGGTGGCATGGACAGGATATCATATAGTCTGCTCCGCCTGACTTTAACCTTTCCTGATTAATATGTTGATTTGAGAAATTTTACATTTATTTTTTCCGGATATTTTCCGTTTGGACGATATTCCAATTCTTTCTTGCTTTGTAGTTCTAAAAAAATGACATTCTACACATAATGTAAGTTAATAGTTATAGATGGAGATGCAGGAAAGGAGAATTTCCCTGTTCAGCGGACTTTAAGAGTTTTCAAGTCATTTTAGCTGTGTCCGATCGGCTTTCTGCCTGATTGGTGCGTACAAACTTCAAATTTTGCATGCAATAATATTAGTTAAGTTCGAAGATGGATTAAATAACCCACCCCTTATCCTACTTTGCTTTAGCTTCTTGGCCAAAAACGTTTTTAAAAATAATCCCATCCAAACATTGTATTTTAGCTTTTCCGTTTGCCAGCTCTCTACAGAATGTGATCTGCTTAGATCACATTCATTCAAGTGTAAATAAACATTTATGCAACTTGTTGACAAAATAAGCATTGTTTCATCCCATATACGACCTATCTACGTACTATGCACGAATAGAGTATATTTTTGAAAATTAATTTTAATAATTAAAAATAAATTGTGCATCAACATACTATACTACATTAGGCATAAGCATATTTTCCCTTTTTTGTTGGCAAACAGGAATTTTTCGAAATTTCACTTTTCTTATTGTGATGACGGCGAGTGATAGATAGACAGACAGACACACAGGTTTGTTTTTGATTTGATGATTTCAACAAAGACAAATGTTTAAAATCTATTGTCAGTCAGTCAGCCATAACGTCGAAAATACCATTCACATCAGCGTCATTCTCACATTTATATTGTTATTAGGCGGTAATGATGGGGAGTGGAAATTTGTTAAAAATGCTCCTCATATCCCGCAACGGCGGCCGGCCGACCGAACATCAATCCATTTCATGCCATTCGTGTGTCGTCTTGTGGTTGTTTATTGTTTTTACGCTATTGAGCGCGAAATAATGAACAACAAAAAGAGCAACATCAATAGATACCCCATTGTTGTACATAGAATATATAGAGAATTTAATCGGGCATAATTAATTTTCTGTTTTTCGCCGCCTTAATGCCTGAAGACATTTCGGAAAAACATACATATGTATGTATACACACACCGTAAGAGTCATACATACATTTGTATGTATTTCATTCGAACAAATACCGTGATGTGTTATTTTCTGAATTTTTGCAAAAATTTTGTTTTTCCAATTTGTTGTTATTATCTTGGGTACATATGTATGTATGAACAAATGTTTGTATTTTTTTTTGTTGTCTAAAAATAAAGTATAAATTACACAAAAGCCCCCAAAGACGTATGAAGAGAGAGAGCCAGCAAAAGAAGAGAAGAATCGGGACGGTTCCGAATTTTTTTCTTCTGCAAAAAAACAATTTATTTCATATGGATGATGACCATATTTCCTTGATGTACATACGTACATCTGCCTGTATGTATACATATGTATGTATGTAGATACAGGCATATATCAATATATGTATGTACATATTTAAGACAATTTTATAGTCATTGCCATACATACATACGTTCGTTCGTCCAAGTAGATGTAGATATGTACAAATGTGTCTTAAGTTATAAATAATTTCTGAATGTGGCCAAGAGAACTTTTCGTTTTTATTGTTGGCCATTCGTTTTGAGTTATGTGTTTTGTGGTTATTGAACAGTTGTTCTGTTATTTCAGCAATTGTCGATTTGAAATTTTATTGATGTTATTCAAGGATGACAATATGTGCTAGTAATATGGTTTAAAGGATGTGTTGCTATATAAGAAAGCACATAGGATTTTTTATTTGAGAAAACTTCTTAGGAAGCATTTTTGCTTACTCTATTCATAAGGCTTGAAGGGTGCCGCCATTCGATTTTCCTATTTACCTTAAACTAAAATGTCTGTCTATTGATTTCTAGGGACATTTGCTTATAAATTAGTCGTACTTTAAAATTGTCAACTGTAATTAAAAAAATTCAATATAATCTAGAATAAAATTGATTGAAATTCAAAAGTGGTCAAATTAAATTTAAATTACATCAATTGAAACTACGAATTAAAAAACTGCCTTAAAATTCAAGATATTTCAATAGAAATCCAAAAAAATTATGTATTTGAAATGTATACGATTCCATAGCGTTCTGTACTAAACTTTGCATTCCAGGAGAATATCCTAGTTGCAAGGATAAAAAGGATAAAACAAACAAAAATACAATTACAAAAAATTGAAATTCAAGGAAATTTCAAGGAATTCCAATTGTAACCAAAAATATTCATTATAGATTTAAAAATATATATTTAATTGAATTCAAATAGAAACACATTTTAGACGAAGAAGAGACAGATCACGAGGTAGCTGGAGACACAGTCTTGAAGAAGAGATAAACTCACATCCAGGAAATTTATCATGGAATAGAATAAAAGCTTCTAAGATCAAATAGAAATGATTGGAATAATTTTGTATTGGCACTATGCGCCCACGATTTGGCGTAAAATCAATAAATAATAATAATAACATTATAGACGGAATTTTTCGAATTTCATTAGAAATTTTTTGAAATTCGATCTACGAGTTCTAAATTTCATTTGAAATCTTTGAATTTGGCAAATCATTTTTTTAGACTCAAATGGAATTTTTTAATTTCAATATATATTTTTGAGCTACTGCTGAAAATGGTGCAGTAGTTAAAAATTAGAATAACATTTTGGTGTTGATGATAAGGCTGAAAGAAATTGGAAAACTAAAAAGACTTTTATTATTGACTTTTTCAGTTTCGTTACAGGCGAAAAGTCAGTTCCCATTACTACAAAAACTATTTAGGGATCAAAACTGTTTGATTTGAAATTCGGATTTAAACCCCTTTCGGAAGGCAAAATTGGGTTGATAGACTATATCGGCTATATTTGCCAAATTCAGTCATATTGTTTATATTTTGAAGATGTAGGCTTATAACCTCAACATTTTGGATAAAATTAAAAAAAGGGTTTGATTTGTTACTGATGTTATGATTTATGATTTGTTAACTTCGGAGTTGAGCTAAAGATCAAAGATCATTTGTTGATTTTTTTATATATATGTAACATCTAAATATTCTAAAGATTAAAGATAATTTGTTGATTTTGTATATATCGCACCTGTTCCAAAAAAGGGTAACAACTCAAAATTTAAAAAAAATCAGTAGAGGCTAAAAACTGTTTCCGTTAATATTAATAATATACCTATTACAAAAAAAAAAGAATATGTCGTTGCAAGAAAATATCATCTATCTATCTATATACATATATAAAAATGGAAAAATGTTTGTATGTATGTATGTATGTATGTATGTATGTATGTATGTATTTTATAGACGCTTAAACCACTGGACCGATTTAAATTTTTTTTCTTTTGTTTGAAAGCTATTTTGTCTGAGATGGTTTTGGAAAAAAAAAATTTGCAAAAAGTCGGCGGCGCAAATGTGGGCGTGACAAATCGTTTGTTTTCAAAAATGGACGGGATCGGAAATCTAAATCTGGGGCAACGAAGTGGACCGGGTCCAGCTAGTAGAATATATAATAACGCTATTTTCTTTTTGTTTTTTTTTTAGTGATTATAGAAAAATAACAGCTTTTTTGAGTTGTTAGTCTTTTCCTGAAAAAAGTTTGTATATAAATAGTGGTATTATTTTGAGTTATACCTTTTTAACTGAAAAATCTTACTCGGATTATAAGTTGAAAAGGGCACAACTAAAAATATTACTGTTTAGATGATAAATCAACGGTCCGATTTGCTTAAAAACTTGGAGACAATTCAAAATGTAACTCTTTAGTTGAAATAACGGGTTTTTATTATGAAAAAGGAGAAAAATCAATGAACATTTTTTGCAGTGGGTAGAAATTTAAAAATTTTTTAGTTGTTACCCTTTGGTGGAACAGGTGCGATATGTGTAACATCTAAACTCTTATTTATGCGAAATTTTCCTTTTTGAGATGTTATTGTCTTGCCCGAAATTGGAGAAATTAAGAATAAACATGGCTTGATCTCAAGAAAGAATCTAAACTTGCAATTTTCAACAACAAAAAGTACAATTTAGAAAAAAATTAAAAAGAAAGTCCAATATCTAAAGTTATTTGAAAATCTATAAGTATATAGCAATGGAAACTGTTATTCTCTTTCAACTATTATTTTACTTATTTTTTCTAGATGAAATTTAAACTTTTAGAACTTTTTGCAGAGAAACGAAGAACTGTACTCCAAAGTCCACATTATCCAGATACAAACCACTTTGGAAAATGTGGACTTTGGAACCACTTTGGCACATATGTAAGAAAAATATAAATTTATTATTCTTTTTCCATAGTTATAAAATATTTTATTTTCTTCAACAGCACAACAATGTTAAGGACATGTTCCGATGAAAATCGGCAAATATGCAGCATAGCTGGTATTTCTTTTCGGATTGAAATCTTCTTTTGATTTAATCATTTAATATAACGTATATAGTTATTTTGAAATATGTACAGAAAATACTTTGCTTTTTTACTAAAGAAACTACGATATCTTAAGTCAACATATGAAAATGGGGATGGTCCAGTCTTAAATCCCGGCACTTACGGGGATAAAGTCTCAGTCAGTTAAGATAAGCCCACATCATCTTTTACTTTTTCCTGAAGTTGAACATTATATGAAGTCTCCTGCTTAGCAATTGTTTAAACTCATGCTTCATTTTTGTCTGCAGCTTTTTGTGAGATTGCAGAATTGAACAGAGACATTTGGACCGTTTAACTCTATGTGTAACAAATTTATTTATTTTCAAATATAAATACAAAGGAAGCCTATAAAGGCCAATTATACATGTATTGTAGGTTTAATATCCACAATATAGTTAAATTTGTTAGTTCATCGGTTGCTTCTGGGCAGAAACTCAAAAGGTCAACGAAAAAATTGTTAGTTAACATTGCTCGACTTGACTTTTCCAGTCGTAATCTGTCTAACATTCTGCTGAGACAGTTTATAATCAGAAAAACTCTGCTAAAACTCTACTAGCGGTCCTAATAATAAATTTTCGAAGGAGTTCAAGATCTTAACTCGTTTCAAAGTTGTATTTGAGACAGAAGATGTGGGAATATGCTTATGATGTCAGAGAACAAACAAAAGAGGATATTTGAAGAACCATTTTTGTTAGTGTTCTCGACACGCCATCTCGTACTCCTATCGCAAACAATTTGCCATCAAATCAAAGTTTTTTTATATATCGCACTTTTTAAAGTGGAAGGCATACTTTGTTGACTTACATTACTTAAACTTGTTTAGCGTAAGAAAATGATTTTCCCTGTATATCCTATTATACTATTACATACATTCTCTTCAACTGATATTTGAGCTTAGTTGCCTTATATCCATAGATAATACCACTCCATTAAATTGAAAATAATAACAGTTACATAGTTAAAAAATACAGAAACATTTCATTGTAAAACAATCCAACACAATATTGGTTTGTTTTAAAATCTTTAAAAAATCCTCGTGAGAATGGCAACGAAATCACATTCGTAGAATACATCTAACGATTACTTGTATAATAATCCGTTTAAACACCATAGGTCATTAATTCATAGTAATTTATGGACGGTTTGGAATTGATAGTGAAAATAAGTTCTATAAACTTTTCAAATCTTTTATAAATGTAGCATAATCGCGAATAACGTTGTAAACGAAAAAATTAAAATGGTCAAAAATTCGTAACAAACGTTTTAAAATTATCAGACACTTTCAAAATTTTCTTTTTTTCACAAATCTTTCTTATCAATTTTATGTATTTATTTAATTACAAATTATTTTTGTTCACACGGCATTAATGGCGCTTACAACGTTATTTGCGATTATGCTTCAAATAGTAACCTTAGAATATATCCATATTATTATATTATTTTCCATTATTGCTTAAAATGTATTTTATTACAAATGATTTGATTTGTTAAATATATTTTTTTCTTAAATTTTGATCCTTACTTGATATTGAATACATTCGTTGAGGTCGGGTTGTTCCCTGTAGTAGTGTGGTGAACCGTTTTTGAATTGTACGTACTCCATTTCGTATGTGTGTGGGTTTATATGTGTATTTCGTTTAAAAAACTCCTTTAATATTATTCCAAGCGAAAATAAAAAAATTAAATTTTTAAATTAATAAACCAATTATTTTCAAAAAAAACAAAAATATTATAAAGTCAAATTAAATCTCCTTTGCAACAACAAAAGTTTTTAAAAATCCAGTTTTTCTTATCATTTGTTTTTTTTTCAACTTGTTTTTAATATTCACTTGTTTATCCAGTTTTTTTTTGCAATTTTTTAGCACTTGTTGCAGTTTATATAGTTTTTTGTTTTTTTGTTATTCTTTATATTAAAATGTTTTGTTGTTCTGGAGATATTATTTAATAATTTTCTTTTTTTTTTGTTTTCAATATATTTCTTCTTTCATATTCCAACTACCTAAGTATTCTAAAAAGGCGAACTTAATATTACAATATTCCGAAAGCAACTGATTTCAAAAATTTTCAAAAATTGATGATGAAAACAAATTTGTTTTTGAATATTTGAATACATATGTATGTACTTTGTATATAACACACACACACACAACGCAAAATGAAATAAACCAAAACCAGCAACAATTCACACATAATATTCAATGGGAGGTAGAGTATATATCACACATTTGCATATATACATATATATGTATAGATATTAATCTTCAATATCGCTCTTTTTTTCTAAACGCCCTCAATGCAGCCCCCGGAGCCTCCCTCGCTGATCACCCCCCCTCTAGAATGTCTCCATGGCAGTGCTTCATCTATTAGCCTATATACTTGTCCATGTTCGCCTGTATGGGTGTGGGTGGGTTAAGAGAGCGGCTAGTGTATTTTCTTTTTCGTTGTGAAGGAAAATTGTTCTGTGTGGAAGATGTATCCCCACTCTACCCCGCCGCCAACAGAGAAAAATAATTTAATTTTTTCTAGATTTTTTTTGTGTGTTGTTTCTTTAGATTTGTTTGTGCTTCTGCTCAGCATAAACTTGGACTTGTATACAATTTGCGCGCCTACACAGTTTTGCCATTAAAATATTTGGGGCATTTCCACCATTTTGGTGGTCGTCGACGGTAGCAACGACCACCGTCTTCCCACCGCTTGTAACGAACGCGTCGCCATACATATATACAAATGTATTGACTCATATACATGACTATGTATTACACCTCTCCTGCGAGGTAATAATTAATTACATATGTTGTTTTTTTCATTTTATAAACAAAATTTATTTATTTTTCTCAAAATTTCCTTGATTCGATTTTCTAAAGCGATGGGCTCTTTGTTTTTTCTTCGGCCATTATTCAAATGTTAACCTCTGGATTTGGAACATTTATATTTTTTTTTTATACATAAATGCTTTTGTTTTTCTTTTAAATACCGTTGTATTGGTGACCTCGAAGGTTCATGACATTGAAATATTTTCGTAAATACGCTTTTAATTTTATGACATGTTTTATTGTATGTAAAATTTGTTGTATATTGTTGTTGTATTCGGTCTCGAAACATTTTTTACAACTGTCGTGGCCCATCATTACTTTTGGCAACATATGTACATAATTAATAATTAGCAATTTTGTTTAAGAATAATTATAAATAAGTTGTATAAAAATACCATTGAAATCACAAAGTAAAAATAGTTTAAAAGTTAATACCGTTAATAAGCATTTTAATAAAAAAATACATATTTGTATCCCCTCATCTTACAGAGAGGGTGGCGTACATATATCTTTTTCTATGAGCCAAAAGTGTAAGTCATCGAAGGAGTGACCTAAGACCCCAAGTATGTTTGGTGGAAATTCGATTTTGGGAATTTTAAGTCATTTGAGCAATGTCCGTCCGCCTGTCTGCTGGCTGGTGCGCACGATAACTCTCGAAAGGAGTAACCGATTAACTTTAAATTTGGTATGCGGTAATATTTTTCTCCACCTCAGGCAAAGTTCGAAGATGGACCCTATTGGTTCACTCTTTTTAGGACCTCCCCCACAAAGGTTTAACATTTAGTGAAAAATAGATTCTTTAAGTGGTGGTAACGTTTGTACACATTTTTTTAAATTTTTTTTAAATTTTTTTCTGATTGGAGAACCTATTAAGAATATTTTGTGAAAATTTGAGATTAATCGGAGCAAAGCCAATGAAGATACTTATGCCTAAGCAACCGCGCATCATACATGACTCAAGGCATCAGAAAAACTTTAAAGCGGTTTTCGCACAACCTACGTTTTTAAAGTCGATGTCCATCATATGCTCAAAACTACTGCACCGATCGTTTTGAAATTTTCAAAACTATTTCCGTACATAATTTACACTGGAGAGTTTTTTTTTCAAATACTTTCAATATTTTTTATTTTGCAATGACAAATTTGCCATTTTTTTTACAAAAATCGAATTTTTCACTTCAAAGTGTTCCCAAACACTTCAAAATAAAAATTTTGAAAAACCCTCCCATCGTTAACTGGGGAAAACGATTATCTAACAAAAAAAATTTGTTTTATTGATTTTATATGATCCATCGCCGCGTTATGATGGACACCGCAATACTACTTTTTTCCGAGACGCTTACGAATAATTGCTGCCATTGCCATATTTTTTAATATTTCTTCACGAAATGTTTACACAATATATTTCGAAAGTTATACTTTATAATACACGAATTAACGTTACCGCACCACCACCATACAGTCCAGTGAAAAATGGGCGTCATTGTCACGCCCCTTTTATAACCTCCCATACAACCAAAGTTAATAGTATACATATAACATTTACATCAGTGTATACTTTTTATTAAATGCTATTTAAATTAATAATAATTTCATTAAAACAAAAAAATAAATAAGTTTACGAATATTTTTGGGGACTGAAGGTGAAGGAATTTATAAGTCGGTTAACCCGACTAAACATTCTTACTTGTTTTAAATATATCATGATCATTTTTTCTCCCAATTCAACGTCATAAAGCCATTCCAGATAATTATCCTGCTATATATAATGGGTGATCTAAGTAGAGATACTTTTTTCAATAGCCTTTTTTTGACAGATCACGTGTGACACGTGTCATGTTATTTTTGTTAAATATTCGGGTCTGTTCTGTAATCACGGCGATTTGATATCACGGTGATTTTAAAATCACCGGCGACTTAACATCACTTTTGGAGTTCGAAATCACCCGAACATATTTCGAACAATCTTTTTTGGGAGGCTATGAATAATAAACCAAGCGATTTCGAACTTCAACAGTGATTGTAAGCCACCGGTGATTTTAAAATCACCGCGATTTCAAATCACCTTGCTACAGAACAGACCCGATTGTTTGGCATTTCATCATGGAAAGACTTACGCCTAAACAACGTTTACAAATTAATCAGTTTTATTATCAAAATAATCGTTCGCCAATTGCGCTAAGACCATATTTTTTAAATTAAAAAAAAACACTTTCCAGTTGACCCACGACCTTGACACCCATGAGCAATATTTTAGCTCTCGTTAAGAGCTATCTTTTTGCCATTGACCGATTCCCGATCCGACGTACCGGAATCATCGGTTCATAGTACTTCAAAAATGATGAAGGTGAGAACGTAACCGTCAATGGCGACCGTTATCGTGCCATGATAACCGACTATTTGATGCCTGAAATTGAAGCTCGTGATCTCGGCTACATTTGGTTTCAACAAGACGGCGCCACTTCCCACACATCGCATCAATCAATGGATTTATTGAGAGAACACTTCGGTGAGCAGATAATTTCACGTTTTGGGCCGGTCGATTGGCCACCAAGATCGTGTGATATCACATCGTTAGACTTTTTCTTGTGGGAATATGTAAAGTATAAAGTACATGCCGACAAACCAGCTTCGATTCAGGCCTTGGAGCAAAACATCACGCGTGTCATTTGCCAGTTACCAGTCGAAATGCTCGACGAGTCATCGGAAATTAACTCATTTGATAGACATAATCCTCAAAAAATAAATATCAAAGAATGTTCTTTCAAATTAATTTGAATTTTCTGTTTTTTTTTAAAAAAGTAGGGAACCTCGAAATTGATCACCCTATAGTATTGAGTGTGCTCCATGGTGAAGGGTATTTATGATTCGGCCCCGTCAAACCATTTCTACTTTTGCGATAATGTCAAATATCACTTTTAGAAATTTAACAAGAGAAATGAACATGTGTTTCTCAAACTGAAACAAGTGTTTTTTTATTCTCAATTTAGTGAAAGAAAATATCCATCAATGAATGTTTGGCGGAAATCCGTTTCATGACATCTAAGTCATTTGAGATATTTCCGTCTGGCTGGCTGGGTCATATTTGTACACTGCTTCTACGAGTACACCCAAAACAAAAAAGTTTGCTGTTAGTAACAAACAACGTCTGCTAATTTTCATCAAAAATTTTTTCTGCTAGTACAGCAAATTTTCTGCTGTAATAGCAAAAAGTTTGCAGTTTTGCATTAGCGACCTGCTAAAAAATTTGCTGAAAATGTTTGCTGTTAATCAAAATATGTGAAAATAAGACAAAAGTTGCAACAATTTACCTGATAAAGTTCAACTACCATTGAAAATCAAAAAGGTTAAGGTTATTCGTGCGATGAGAAAAGTATATTTAAAAAAAATTAAATAATTTGTCAGCGATATCTATTTTCCGAGTTACGGTTCTCAATATTTTTATTTTTTCATTGGATTTTATAAATATTGCAAATAGGAGTGGAATAAAACTGCAAAAAGTAAAACACAAATCGATAACGAATATGATTTGACGTGGAAAAAAGACGATTTCAAAATCTAAGTACCGGACATACAATTAAAATTAATCTATTGCGTTTAGATATTTTTATTTTTTTGTGCGATTGTAAAAATGTTTATAAAGTCCTGATTCACACAAGGCAATTTTTTTCAAGCAAGTGTCAAAATTTGTAGGAGAGAGTGGAAGAAAGCTCTTTCCGCCAGCCTCTCCTACAAATTTGGTCACTTGCTTGGAAACAAGTAAGAAAGTTTCAGTCGGGTAAACCGACTAAGGTATACCCTCACTTTGTGAGTAATGTAATATTGAATATTACACAAATTATTCTGTCAATTTTTGTGGGAGGTACCAGAAGGGGTTTAAGAAATACACCTATATTTCGCTGAACAGTAGATACTTTAAATACATTGCACTGTGCCGAATTGTAACCGTTTATATGGACTGGTATATTAACGTTGAGATATTAAATTGTGGTATAATTTGGCCATTTTGTGTGGGAGGTACAAAAAGGGGCGTGCTGATAACGCTCATTTTTCACTGGACTATAGGCATTATAAAAGCATTACACTGTACAAAATTTCAAGTAATTGTATACACTGATCTTAATGTTATAAACTGTTAACTTTTGGTGCAAAATGGTACATTTGTGGGAGAGGTACCAAAAGAGGAGTGACAATAATGCCCATTTTTCAATGGACTGTAGGCACTATAAAAACATTACGCTGTACAAAATTTCAAGTATTTTTATACACTGGTATTAATGTTATAAGCTGTTAACTTTTAGTTCAAAATGGTACTTTTGTGTGGGAGGTACCAAAAGGGGCGCGGCAATAACGCCCATTTTTCACTGGACTATAGGCACTATAAAAGCATTACACTGTACAAAATTTCAAGTATTTCTAAACACTGGTATTAATGTTATAAGCTTTTAACTTTTAGTACAAAATGGTGCATTTGTGTGGGAGGTACCGAAAGGTGCGTGGCAATTTCGCCCATTTTCCTCGAGTTGATAGCGACTAACAAACTAATACTATGTGTGGAATTTCAGAAGATTCGAATACGTATAATAGCAGTTATTAAAGAATCAATATTTCACAACATTTTAACCCTTTGTGGGGGAGGTACCAGAAGGAGTGGACCAATATGGCCCATCTTCGAACTTAGCCGGAGATAGAAAAAAATATTACCACATACGAAATTTGAAGTCAATCGGTTACTCCTTTCGAGAGATATCGTGCGCACCAGCCAGCAGACAGACGGACGGACATTGCTCATTCGACTTAAAATGACCCAAAACGGATTTCCGCCGAACATACTTGGGGTCTTAGGTCACTCCTTCGATGTGTTACACTTTTTTCCGTAGCAAATGATGTACACCCTCGTCACACTAAAGTGAGGGTATAAAAATTGCCTCGTGGGATCCAGGACTAAGTCTTGTGTATGCAAAAACACAAGACCACAGGACGGCAAATACTTGTGAAATTTTCGGTTTGAAATGGAAAGTCCCGATTTACGCGGGGCGATTTTTATATTCTCTAATTCTCTTTTGAACTTGCCTTTGCGTTCCCACGGCTATTCCTAATTGTATTGTTGTTGTTTCAAAGTGCGAATGAAAAACAAAACGTTCGATTGATTCCAAGGAGGTTTTTCCCCTCCCTTTCCAACTGCCACCCCTACAAACACCGTTAAGCCGCTGATAAAATTGCCTCGTGTAAAGCGGGAAGAACATAGACCCCATCAACACCCGGCAATTTTCCAAGGCAATTCGGTGTTTGAAGGAGAGAGGCATGCGGAAGATAATGGGGAAAGTAGATTCTTGTACTGGCAAACCGTTTTGTGTGTTTTATTCGCACTTTGCTGCCTTTATCTTCTACAAACACCGAATTGCCTCTCGTGAAGCGGGACATAGACATGTTTCATTAGTCCTGATTCACATTAGACAATTCTTTCCAAGCAAGTGTCATAGTTTGCAGGAGAGAGAGAGAGGCAGAGATTTTTTCCGCCTGCCTCTCTCTCCTACAAATTTTGACACTTGCTTGGAAAAAATTGTCTCGTGTGAATCTGTACTTACGGAAAAAAGAAATAAAAAAGAAGCGGCGTTTAATTTATATTCCTTGCTATTGAAACCAATTTTTTCCATTAAAATATGCTTGTGATAAGTCATATTTGTGCAGATGACAAAATCTCCTATTAAATGTTTATTTCGCATATCAAAAAATATTGACAGACGTAATATGCTTTCACTAACATTTAAGAGTAGCCTCTTTGACAGACACCGTGCGCCGACGTCGGCTATTTAAGTAGCACCCTTTGAAGTGTAAAATATTTGACGCCAAATAAAATTGAAATTTTCGTTCTGTTTGTTAATTTGCATTACAAAGGCATCCCGCTGGCGGAGTAAAGAAATATTTTTGACAAACGGGTCTGTTCTGTAATCACGGCGATTTGAAATCACGGTGATTTTAAAATCACCGGCGACTTAACATCACTTTTGGAGTTCGAAATCACCCAAACATATTTCGAACAATCTTTTTTGGGAGGCTAAGAATAATAAACCGGGCGATTTCGAACTCCAACAGTGATTTTAAGTCGCCGGTGATTTTAGAATCACCGTGATTTCAAATCACCTTGTTACAGAACAGACCCGAAAGAGATCACATCCATCAAAGAAGATAATGCAAATGATTTTAATGAGTAAAACGATTCCGGGGGCAGCTTCGACCACGCTTACAAATGGCTAAAGAAAGAAAGGCGAAATTGTGTATGCCTTGGAGGATAGAAGGCACAGGACTGAAAATATTGAACGGCGGATGGGTGTTTACGAGTTCATAATGAAATGCATAAGGGATGTGGCACACAAAGAACCAGGTTATCAATTAATCAAGTCGCAACAGGTAAGCGTACACAAATTGCAAATTAAATTCACTATGATTGTGAATAGCTTATTTCTGGTTGTTTTCACGATTCTCAGCAAGCAGTGACCTATTAAAACCCTCTACTTAAATACGGCTTCAAAAGATGAACTTCAATTTCATAGCAAATATATGCTGTCCATACAGAGAACTTGTGAAAGCGATGAACTAGCAATTTATTTCCTTCTCCACTTTTCTAAATCGCATACACCTCTTTGAAGTGTGGCCCTAATGAAAATACATGCAACAACTCGTAAGTAATTTTTTTGTGATTTGTTTAATTATTTCATTAATTACACCTGTATCACCAGAAATGGCAACATTGATTTTTTTACACCATATGCTTCAACGATGGTTGCTAATATCAGCATAGCGAAGTAACCTTTTGGCTCCAAAAAACTCGGGATAATTTAGTCTAATTGTGATGTAATCCATCGATAAGATAATTTTGCCCAATGCTATGGCTCTGGACATGTACAATTACCGTGTACATAGGGTGAACCCAATTGGCTAACGCATAGATGTCATTGATCATCGTACGGTCTTGGAGAACATCAAATATAACCAAAGGTCGATTTATGTTGTTTATATTTATCATTCGGACAAAACGAAGATAGTTGTTATTACCAGTGACCGATAAGTATTGTGTGTAGATGCTCCTATTGCTATTTAATTTTACTGAATGATTTATATTTTTAGATCAAGCGTGCACAAAGAACCATGTAATCAATTGATCAAGACGCAACAGGTAAGCGTACACAAATTGAAAATTAAATGTACTATGATTATAAGACTTATTTCTGTTTGTTTTCAAGATTCTCACCAAGCAGTGTCCTATTAAAAACCTCTATTTAAATACGGCTACAAAAGAAGATCTGAAATCGTGTCTATAGGGTGAACCCAACATCGATATCGTACGATTTATGTTCTTTATATTTATCCTTCGGACAAAAAGAAGATAATTGTTAATGCCAGTGACCGGTAAGTATTGTTTGTAGATACTCCTATTGCTATTAAATTTTACTAAATGATTTATTTTTCATTTATATTTTTAGATCAAGCGTACACACAGATTTCACAGTTCGAAACGCTTATCATGGGCTGAATAACTTCAGGTTTGAATCCTGATTGATATACTCTTCTCAAATATCAGGGAAATATAAAATTTGTATTTCTCTTATTAAAATAAAAAAGAAAAAGACAAAAATAGTTTGTTCTTCCAGCCGTTTTTTTTTTTGTTAAATAATAGCAAAATTATATAAACGACTGTTTTAGTTTGCTATAGGTTAGGTTAGGTTGAGAAGAGGAGGTGGTGAAATTCCGCCTCATGTCCTTGGACTTACACGCCAGTATTCGGCCTGTTGTGCGCTCTAATTTTTATTATTGAGAAAGGTCATTGGAAAGTTATTTTAGGAACTCTGTACTGTCGACATAGTCCTTAATCTTCTTCCAGTCTACGCCCCTAAGTTGGGTCAAGTCTGGTATAGTATCATTTCCAGTTTGCTATAGTAGCAGGCAAATTGTGTGCTAAAATAACAACCATAGGGTTGCTAAAATGACAGACGAAGTCTGCCTTCCCTTATTCAGCAGACACAGACTGTTGAAACAAAAAACATTTTTGCCAATGATACTCACAAAATTCTTTGAGTGTACAATAAGTCAACAGCTTATATCGTGAATATCAATGCATATAAATACTCAAAATGTTTTGCATGTAAAGTTTTCCTGTCCTACCTGTCCTGTTAAAAATGGAAGTTATCACGTACCGTTTTAGTCCCTCCCACACAAAAACAGCCAAGACATACCAAAGTTAAATTGCTCATAGTACTAGTACATATACCAGTGCTTATTTACATTGCTCACAAAGTGAGGGTATACTTTAATCGGTTTACCCGACCAAAATTGTTTACTTGTTTCTATATTTATTAAGAGATTTGTTTTCAATAGACATTGTTTTCCTCGGTAGGGAACCAACCTTTTTTTCCATAACAAAGATAAACAATTAAAAAATTGCGTTTATTGTGTAGGTAATGGAAGTTAAGTTCCTTACTTTTTTATTCCTAAATATAAATGTGTACTTTAGTACGAGAGTTAAAAATGTAATCTTCGATTTTAGATAAGAAATATATCAATTATTTCATCGATTATGACTTCATCTTTGTATATAGACATCAAAGCCAGATAAGATAGCCTTTCTCCTTCCATTCTGTTCCGGAGATAAGTTTTTATTCTTCTTAAAGTCGAGAAACTTCGCTCAGCAGATGCCGTTGTTACAGGTATTGTGGCCAGTATCTGCAAAAGGGTAAAACGGCTTGGGAACATGTCCTCATCACAAACTGAAATAGCATCTAATGCATTTGATGGCTTATCATTCTTCTGCTTCCAATAATCAATCCATATACTTATTTCAGCTAAAACTGATTTTGCAGAATTTTTTAAATCGTTTTTGCAAAAACGTTTGACTTCTTCGAAATCTTCCTTTATTAGATTTACCACTCGTATCGGAACGATATTAAACAGACTTGTAATTATAGCTTTATGTTCGGAAAATCTATTATTTAAATGTGATAAGGTATTGACAATGTTGTCCTAAAATACGCCTTGGCATCTGAACCAGGAATATTAGCCCTATACTTTTGAGTGTGCCTACTCTTCTAGGTAGTGCAGCTTCTATTCCAAAACTTCTTGCAAGTTGTGTAGATTCTTCAAACAGTTTATCAAACTCCGCATCTGAATTTCTACGCATGTCACTTAATTTAGTCGTTGACAATTTTATGATTTCGTAAGCCTTTATTATATCTAGGTTAAAATAAGTTCTGTGTAATGGCCAAAACCGTACTACTTATTACCACACCCAATATAAAGTCAAATTTACATACACATATAACACATATAACATTTGTTCATTTTTAGATTGTTTTATGGGAGTTTTATTTTAAAAATATTAAAAATTTATCAAAAAATTACATTTTTTTTGCAATATTTTGTAATACTCGTATATCGTCGAAACCGCTGAACGGATGGAAAATGGTATTGTATGATGTTGAAGGCTATTTAATATTTAATTCTTTAAAACTTTCCTCAACCAAATCGGATAAATGGTTCTCGAGTTAAGCCCCCCCCCCCCCCTCTGGATACGTCCCTGGGTCGGGACAAAAAAAAATAACAAAAGACCTACATAGCTCACATAAGTGATAGCATAGGTGACGTATGAGTTATAGCGTTATGCTGGTTAGAATTAAAATAACAATCATACGCATTATAGTACCTTAGTGCCTTTGGTAGTGGAGTGCATGCATTTTACGAGTATGTATGTTTATATGGTTCATCTTCGGCAAAAATATGGTATTCGGCGATATGGTATGTGGTAAAGATTACCTCATAATTGAAGTTTTGATTTAATTGAGCATTTGAAGATTTATGAATATCAAAATACAACATGTTGTTCTGATAATTTTTCGGTGGGAAGGGGAGAGCCGTTTTGTTGAAAGGTTTGGGAAAGTGAACTTTGAACACCTTGTATTTATGCTATTGGTTTTGACCAAAAACGGCATAAACTTTAGACTTTAAATATCCCCACGGGAAAAAGTCTAACGGTGTGATATCACACGATCTTGGTGGCCAATCGACCGGTCCAAAACGTGAAATTATCTGCTCACCGAAGTGTTCTCTCAATAAATCCATAGATTGATGCGATGTGTGGGAAGTGGCGCCGTCTTGTTGAAACCAAATGTCGCCGAGATCACGAGCTTCAATTTCAGGCATCAAATAGTCGGTTATCATGGCACGATAACGGTCGCCATTGACAGTTACGTTCTCACCGGTATCATTTTTGAAGAAATATGGACCGATGATTCCGGTACGTCGGATCGGGAATCGGTCAATGGCAAAAAGATAGCTCTTAACGAGAACTAAAATATTGCTCATGGGTGTCAAGATCGTGGATCGACTGGAAAATGTTTTTTTTGGATTTAAAAAAAATGGACTTAGCGCAATTGGCGAACGATTATTTTGATAATAATACTGAATACTTTGTAAACGTTGTTCAGGCGTTGTCCATGATGAAATGCCAAGCAATACTTAACAAAAATAACATGACACGAGCATGACACGACTCACACGTGATCTGTCAAAAAGGCTATTGAAACAAGTAATAAAGTTCAGTCGGGTAAACCGACTTATGAATCCCCTCACCTTGAGTCCCAAAAAAATAATAGTAAATTTATTTATTTTTTGTTTTAATTAAATTATTATCAACTTAAATTGCATTTAATAATTTTGAAGTATGTACTGGTATTAAAGTTAAAAACTTTTTACTTTTGGTACAAAATGGTCCAAAAGGGACGTGCCAATAACGGCCACTTTTCTCTAGACTCTAGGTACTATAAAAGCATTGCACTGTACGAAATTTCAAGTATTTGTATGCAAAAGGAGCGCTGCAATAATGCCCATTTTTCACTGTGTTTTAGGTAGTATTAAACCATTACCCTGAACAAAATGTCAAGTCTTTGTATGCACTGGTAATAAAGTTATAAGCTTTTATCTTTTGGTTCAAAATTGTACATTTGTGTGGGAGGTACCAAAAGGGACGTGGCGACTTCGCCCATTTTTCTCGAGTTGATAGCGACTAATAAGCTTATACTATGTGTGGAATTTCCAAAGATTCGAATAAGTAGTATAGCAGTTATTAAAGAATCAATATTTCACAACATTTTAACCCTTTGTGGGGGAGGTACTAGAAGGAGTGGACCAATATGGCCCATCTTCGAACTGAGGCTATACCTTAGTCGGTTTACCCGACTGAAACTTTCTTACTTGTTTTGAATATCAAAATACAACACATGGTTCTGATAATTTTTGGGTGATTGGTTTTGACCAGAAATTGATACTACTTAAGACTCCAACTACTCGTACATTAAAAATTAATAGCATTTTCCTGATTTTTAAAATTGTGAATATTGTTGGTATTATTCATTGCAATCCTGTAGAATTTTATTAGATTTTCGGATAGTTCGGCTTGAGGTCCTTTGTTGGAAATTAAAATTCCTTAATTTTCGATTTTGAATTTATTTATTTTAATTAAATATTTCGACTAAAATCTTTAGTCATCTTGACAACACGACGACACTGACAAATGTTCTCAAATGTATAGACATGAAGTAAACAAGCACGGACAACATAAAGCTTAGTTGACGAATAACTTCCTAGATGACAGTCGAGCTTTTTAATTTGCGATAATTTTTTTTTGTAAATATTAAAGTTTTGTATTCGTGTTAACAACAAATGTAATTTGTGTGTATATTTTAAATAGATCCCTGAAGATGACTAAAGATTTTAGTCGAAGTATTTGATAAGAATATATAAATTAAAAATCGAAAATTAACGAGTTTTAATTTCCAACGAAGGACCTCAAGCCGAACTATCCGAAAATCAAATTGTGATTTTTTAAGTCATAAATTAATTTTCTTGCACCCTGAAAAAAATCTATTTTCTGTAGAATATTGTCCCAAACATATTCTGCTTAAATATACATACATATAAATGTTTAGGGTACACTGGAAGTATATTCTATTTGACACACAAAAATATTATATTTTTGGGAAGATGTTGTTCTAAACAAGACTTTTTTCATCCTAATACAGGTAAATTACGGTATAACGAATACTCAGTTCAACGAAAATCCGATATAACGAACGCCAAAAATTTTACATTGAGTACCTTATACTACGAACGACACAAACTGTAATACCTGAGCTAGGTGGCTGAAATTTGGTATATATACATCTTATATCTGCTGGTATGCTGGGATTGAAAATTGGTAATATCCCCCCATATAAGGGGGCAATATCCAATTTCTTAACGTCATAGAGACCATAAATGTCAACTGATCGTGCTGAAAGTTGGTAACTGGGATTTATTTACACCCGGTTTTCTTCACACGAGCAACGGTAGTCATAGGTCCATGTTTTGATATAGCCCCCATACAAAGGTCCCTCTAGATTTGACTTCTTAACGCCACAAAAACCTCAAATTTAAACAAATTTGGGATGAAATTTGGTATTATGAGATTATTTGTATCCGAAACCATCCACATACGATCCATGGTGGAGGGTATATAAGATTCGGCATGGCCGAACTTAACGCTTTTACTTGTTTATACTCAATATAACGAACAGTTGGAAAACAATTATGAAAGCCACAAAGCAAAAATGAGATATATGGGGTTTTCCAAAAAGAGTGACATGATTTCTTTGAAAAAAACACACTTATTGTTAAAGAAATTAAAAAGTTTTTTATTTAATGTTAAGTACAATCTATACAATTAAGTTGTAAATAAAACGTCATTCAAATGGACCCCACGACTTCTTCTGCAGGAATGAATTCGATGAACCCAATTTTCGAGCACTTTTTCCACTAAATCAAGTCGTATGTCATGAATGGCACGTTCAATATTGACTTGTAAAGCTTGAAGAGAGTCTGGTTTATTTCGAAAGACCAATGACTTCAAATAATCCCACAAGAAATAGTCTAATGGTGTTAGATCACAACTTCTTGGAGGCCATTCAATATCACAATTTCTTGAAATAATCGAATCTCCAAACTTTTCTCGCAACAATTCAATTGTTTCATTTGCTGTGTGGCACGTAGCCACAATCGGTCAATGGCAAAAAGATAGCTCTTAACGAGAGCTAAAATATTGCTCATGGGTATCAAGGTCGTAGGTCGACTGGAAAGTGATTTTTTTTGGATTTAAAAAAAACTGACTTATCATTTTCAAATGTGAACGGAAAGTTTATGTTGGTTAACTGTACGTCGGATCGGGAATCGGTCAGTGACAAAAGATAGTCTTAACGAGAGCTAAAATATTGCTCATGGGTGTCAAGGTCGTAGGTCGACTGGAAAGTGTTTTGTTGGATTTAAAAAAAAATGGACTTAGCGCACGAAAAGTTGCAATTGGAGAACTATTATTTTGATAATAAAACTGAATAATTTGTAAACGTTGTTCTTGCGTATATCTCTCCATGATGAAATTGTAAACACTACTGAATACAATGAAAAACAAACGACAGATCATGACATATTACAAATGGCCGAAACGCCATTTCAAAATCATATCATCCCTATTGGAAAACCCGTTATATTTTATTTGAACTATTATTTACTAATCAAATATGCATTTGCATTTAAGTGTTCAGAAAATATATCATAATTTTTAATTTTAAGACAAGTTTTCTGTTTTTCAGTAATTCCACGATCATTTTTTTCAGGAATTTTAAATGTTCGTAAAATTCCTTAATTAATGATACATTGCTCGATTGATTGACAACAAATTAAGACTTGGAATAAACATAAATATAAAACCAGTAAGGAAAGGCTAAAGTCGGGCGGGGCCGACTATATAATACCCTACACCACTCTCGTAATATTGAATAACTCTGATATATAAATTTTGTAATTCATGTATAAATTGTTTACATAAATTTACTTTTGGGACATTTTATACTTAAATAATACCCTGTACCACAGTGTGGTGTAGGGTATAAAAACGATTGGATCTAAAGAGCCAAATCGGATGAAACATATATATGGGAGCTATAGCTAAATCTTTACCGATTTTCTTCAAATTCGGCAATGTTGGTTCATGGATCAAGAAACTCTACCATTCTAGATTTCAAAACGATTGGATGTAAAATATAGCTTCTATAGAACTAAAGGGCCAAATCGGACGAAACATATATATGGGAGATATAGCTAAATCTTAACCGATTTTCTTCAAATTCGGTAGTGTTGGTTCATGGATCAAGAAATACTACCATTCTAAATTTCAAAATAATGATTGGATTTAAAATACAGCTTCTACAGGACTAAAGAGCAAAATCGGACGAAACATATATATGGGAGCTATAGCTAAATCTTAACCGATTTTCTTCAAATTCGGCAATGTTGGTTCACGGATCAAGAAATTCTACCATTCTAGATTTCAAAACGATTGGGTGTAAAATATAGCTTCTATAGAACTAAAGGGCCAAATCGGACGAAACATATATATGGGAGCTATAGCTAAATCTTAACCGATTTTCTTCAAATTCGGTAGTGTTGGTTCATGGATCAAGAAACTCTACCATTCTAGATTTCAAAACGATTGGGTGTAAAATATAGCTTCTATAGAACTAAAGGGCCAAATCGGACGAAACATATATATGGGAGCTATAGCTAAATCTTAACCGATTTTCTTCAAATTCGGTAGTGTTGGTTCATAGATCAAGAAACTCTACCATTCTAAATTTCAAAATAATGATTGGATTTAAAATACAGCTTCTACAGGACTAAAGAGCAAAATCGGACGAAACATATATTTGGGAGCTATAGCTAAATCTTAACCGATTTTCTTCAAATTCGGCAATGTTGGTTCATGGATCAAGAAACTCTACCATTCTAAATTTCAAAACGATTGGATGTAAAATACAGCTTCTATAGAACTAAAGGGTCAAATCGGACGAAACATATATATGGGAGCTATAGCTAAATCTTAACCGATTTTCTTCAAATTCGGTAGTGTTGGTTCATGGATCAAGAAACTCTACCATTCTAAATTTCAAAACGATTGGATGTAAAATACAGCTTCTTTAGGACTAAAGGGCCAAATCGGACGAAAGATATATATGGGAGCTATATCTAAATCTGAACCGATTTCAACCAAATTCAATAGCGATCTTAACAGCTACGAAATACTCTAAACTGCAAAATTTCAGAACGATCGGAGTGAAATTGCGATAGACGAACAACTTTACATGGACAGACGGACGGACGGACGGACATGGTTAAATCGACTTAGCTAGTGATTCTGAGTCGATCGGTATACTTTAAGGTTGGTCTAGCTGTGTTATTTTCAGGTGTTACAAACATCTGCCGTGAAACAAACTTATAATACCCTGTACCACAGTGTGGTGTAGGGTATAAATAGTGCTTTAACTCGAAATCAATGAAATTCTAAAACTCTGCAACTTTTTGAAAAGTTTTTGAACAAAACATATTTGGATAAATTTCTAAATAATAATTTTATTTGTATACAAACACATATTTTATTTGGGAAAGAATATTTGAAAATGTTTGCAAATATTTTTGTTGTAATATATTAATATATGCGTTCCAATTAATTTTATTGATTTTTAAATAAAATATATAATATTTCAGAAATATATAATGTTTAAAAATTTGTGTTCCAAATTTATTTCCTTTTGATTCAAACATATCAAAAAGGCGAGTTTGCCCGTGTACTTTCTATTATATATTTTTTTATTTCCTTTAATATTACAGTAATAATTGCAACTTTAAGGTCATATTTATAAGAAGTTGTTAAAGGTTTATTGAACTTCAATACATTTTTATGAATAAGGCCTTAAGAGTTCAAATCTCCAAATATTACTGTGGAGACTAAAACCTACAACGTTTTTTTAACACATTAGAAATCCAAATTGAAATCTTAACTGGAAATTTTAATTGGCGAGCTAATATTTTTTACAAATATGTACAAATGTTTTCCAAATTTCTAAAAATACATACTCAAATTATTTGTTTAAAACCTTGGTCGTAAATTTTTCTGTAAACGTATTCATAGCAGAGATCTAAGTATACTCGTACACTCACTCACTCAGCCATTCACTCGCACATTGAGAAGAGGTGAAATGACAACTCGCCACAAAATAACTAACCTTGAAATTTGAGTGATGAGCAAAACTTTTTACATTGAAAATTCAAACCGGATTTTGATCATTTCGGAGGTGATGAAAAATAAAAGCAAATTTTCAAATCCCACTGTATGTATATTAACTAGACTAACTTGGAGGCTGATAATAACAATAAAAACAAAAATGAAAAGAAAAAGAAAACGTGCCTTTAGGGAAACAAGTGGAAATCATTTTGAAATACGAATATTTCTGTAATACAACTGATGTCGTCGTCGTGGTGGTGGCATATCGACGCAGCAGCTTGTTCAGTGGCGTTTGGTGTTGTTGGTTGTTGGTCTTGTCACTTGACTTTCATGTCGCCACCGCCAACCAGTCAACACACGTCTTCAAATTTGCCGTCATATATAAATCTCTGATATGGGGTCTGGGGTCTTGTGTGCGTCATATATCCAAATTATCACGCAAAAAGTTATCTATAGAAAATATTTGTGTGTTCTATCAACGAGAAGATATACTCGATTTTTGTTCCTACACACTTTCTATATTATGTGTCTGCATTATATTATTATTATTGTTTATTTTCGTTAAAGAGTATACATACTAGTGAATGACTACAAATAACAAATATATACAATGTTGTATATAAATTAAAATCGGAAAATGTGATTTGCCCTTGACCACTTGTCTTTCAAACATAATTCCTATTGTAATTAGCGTGTGGGTTTTTTGGGGCGTTTCTTTTTTTATTATTTTCGATAAAAGTTCATTGAATTTTAAAAACATAATAAAGTCTATATTTTCACCGATCATAAAGAAAAAAAATATCATATCGTTCATTGTTCTTTGTTATACAGATGAATTTCGCGTTTATTCAATATAGAAAAAATGCGATAATTTATTTGATTATTCTATATTTATGTGCTTCAGCAAATGGGATTTTTTGAGAAAGTAATTTTGGATTGTCATTGGATTAGTAACGTTTTAAAATTTTTAAGTACAGGTTTTTCCAACAAGAGGTGTTATTTTGAATCACCCGGTATTTCGGTAGCTGTCACTTTTGGAGCTTTTATTCTTTGACATTTGACAAGTAGAAACTACGCTATTACTAAAAACGGAACGATACACGATTCAACAACGCATTGAAATTATTAAAATTCGAAAAATCTAAAAATCATCTTCATTGATGAGGCCCATTTCCACCTCGGTGGTTACGTCAACAAGCAAAATTGTCGCATCTGGGGCTCGGAAAACCCAAGAGTTATTGTCGAGAAACCTCTCCATCCTCAACGTGTGACTGTTTGGTGCGGTTTATGGTCCAGCGGGGTCATAGGACCTTACTTTTTCGAAAATGAGGTTGGATCAACAGTTACGGTGAATGGATTGCGCTATCGAGAGATGATTAATGATTTTTTATGGTCGGAGTTGGATGGTATTGATCTGGACAACGTTTACTTTCAACAAGACGGCGCTACGTGCCACACAATCAACGAAACCATTGCTCTGTTACGGGAAAAGTTTACGGACCGTGTTTTCTCTCGAAGAGTTGATCACAATTGGCCACCGAGATCTTGTGATTTATCGTCTTCCTTGGGGGCCACGTGAAAGATATGGTCTACGCCAACAGCCCAGCGTCGATTCAAGACCTCAAAGATAGAATTCATGAGGCTATCGAGGACATAGGGCAGCCACTTTGCGATTTGGTTATGGAAAATTTCATGAAAAGGATATGGTCCTGTAAGCGTGGTCGTTGTGGCCATTTGGCTGATGTTTTTCATTATAAACGGCATACCTTCCTCTCTATTATGAAATAAACATATCGATCATTTATCTCAAAAAATTGTATTTGTCTTTGAATACCAAAATAAAACCTCTTGTTGGAAAACCCTTTACAATTTTTTTAATTTGAACTTCGCGAACAGATTTATTTTTTTCAAAGTAAATTTCCACAATTTGGAAGCGTTGTTCTGGCGTTAAACGATTCATGATGACTTGTCAAACCTTACTGAACATAAATGTCAACACAGTTTGACATAATCAGCTGTCTAACCATAGTTATCGATATCGACAGTTCTCATGCATCTAAAAAACACCTCTAGAAACAAGTCCCATTCCTAAAAGACCACAAACCTCTTACGGAAAATGACATAAGCTGCCTTTTGAGCACAAAAACCTAAAAAAAGCATGTTTTTGACAAAAATGTCAACAACAAAAGGCCCTAAGGGCCTGTTTTTGTAACTTCCTTTTTTGCCATTTCGCACGTCAAATGGCGAATGAAATTTTTGGTTTTTGCACACTTTGTTTTGGATGTTTTCAATTATCGCCAACATTTTGGTTCTTATAAGACAACAACGAAATGTCCAATTAGGCGATCAGAAAAATTCATTCGTGTCGGTTATGTTTACCGCCCTTTTGAAAGATAAAGTGAAGATTGTTGGGTAAATGAATACAAAATGGATAAATGAACCAAACAACATAAACATGTATCTTTTGCTGAAGTATCCACCATAATTTTTTAGTTTGTATAAAATGTTTGGAAATCCTACAACCACACTGTTGCTTTTTGCATTTTTCATAATACCTTAAATTAATTTAATTTTTAATAAAATGAATTTTTATAGTACATAGTTTTTTAATTCAATTAATTTTAATTCAATTAATTTTATTCCGTGCTTATTTATTAAAAATTATAAAAAATCATGAATTTTTAATGTTGAGTAGTTTTTAAATTCCATTATTTTTAAGTAATTTAATTTATATATGTACGAATTTTGTAGTATTTTTAACTATATATGGCCTTATAGTTGGTTATGAATTGGAAGAAATAAAATAAAATAAAAACAAAAACAATAACAATAAAACCCAAACAATCGTTTATTATACCTATCGACCTATAATCTCTTTCTGAATTGGTTTGGTTTTGTCCGTCCGTCTGTTTGTAAATGTATCCTTGTTACCAAGTATAGGTCACAATTACGCTCAGATCACTATGAAATTTGACAAGAACTTTCTTTTTAACTCAAGGACTTACTGAAATGGGTGCAGAAGGTTACCGATATAGATATAGCCCCTATATAGATATGTATATGATCAATCAAGCATACAATTGTATTTGTTTTCTGTTGTTTGATTATTTCTCATTGTCTAAAATCAGCTGTTGGATAGGGTTGCCCCCGTTCCGATTCGTGTGGGAAAAGCTTTAAGAAATGTCAATAACAACATGAAGGTAATATCGGTCTTTGACAGGAAGAGCTTTGAAGAGATGAAGAAAAGACCTGCGTGAAGATACCGACGTCGGTACCTTTCAATAACTTCCGATAACACGAAATAACAGGGTGACCAAAAGTTGCACAACATAATGTCAAATAACAAAATGTACGTGTGTATGTATGTACGTATCAGCTGTTTTTGGTCGATTGACAGAAAATGTTACCGACGTCGGTCGGTGGATGACAGATGTGGAATTGTAATTTTTTAGAAAATGTGTAAAAGTAATATGCTTTTTTGAAAAAAGTGAATATATGAATATAATTCCAGATTTCGGTTTAAACACTGGTGGTCAGGACACAAAAGTCGTCCTGGGAACCAAACGGAGATACAATACACTCCTATTTTTTCTACACTACTAGAGGATACTATTACGAACACTTATGTGTATTCAGAGTTTCCAGAATCAGTTTCTAACTTCACGAAAATTCCAGATTTCGGTTTGACCACTGGTGGTCAGGACACAAAAGTCGTCCTGGGAACCAAACGGAGATACAATTTTTTCAGAGCTATTAGAGGATACTCTTATAGCCAGTGTTTTCAGTATCAGTTTCGGTTTGACTACAAAACTAGCCCTAATTTTTCGCCACTAAAATAGTTTTTTTATTTATTTTGGAATTATGTTTTTATTGTTGCTTACTTTTCACTGTTATTATTATAATAAATATGTTCACTATATTTTAAACAATAGGAGTGTATTGTATCTCCGTTTGTTTCCCAGGACGACTTTTGTGTCCTGACCACCAGTGTTAAAACCGAAACCTGGAATTTTCGGGAAGTTAGAAACTGATTTTGGAAACTCTGAATACACACAAATGTTCGTAATAGTATTCCCTTATAGCTCTGAAAAATTAGGAGTATATTGTATATCCGTTTGGTTTCCAGGACTTGTTTTGTGTCCTGACCACCAGTGGGCAAAGTAAAAATCTACAATTTACACGGTGTGATTAGATACTTCAGGGGCATATGGTACACGAAAATGATCAGTGCAATGTCCACTTTTATTCCATATATTCACTTTTTTCAAAAAAGCATATCACTTTTACACATTTTCTAAAAAAATACAATTCCACATCTGTCATCCACCGACCGACGTCGGTAACTTTTTCTGTCAATCGTCCAAAAACAGCTGATACGTACATACATACACACGTACATTTTGTTATTTGACATTATTTTTATTTATTTATTTATTTATATGAATTACAATACAAAGTAAATTTATATTTTAATTGTACGGTCCAGGGAAAAGCCGGGTTACAAAGACCATGTGGCTAGATTTTGCAGCGACAGACCAGAGCCTCTGGTGGGAATCGAACCCACGACCCCCAAACCCATAGGCGAGTACGCTACCAACTCACCTACTGGGGCGCTCTTATTTGACATTATGTTGTGCAACTTTTGGTCACCCTGTTATTTCGTGTTATCGGAAGTTATGGAAAGTTACCGACGTCGGTATCTTCACGCAGGTGAAGAAAAGAGCTTTCTTACCCGAACGATAAGTGACAATGAACCAAATTAAAAACATGATCGCTTGGGTGAGAATAAGAAGAAGACAATTATTGCTTGGGTAGCTATCGCACGTCTGCGTTTTGGTACATTTAGCTGAAAAGGCTGTTAATATCAAAAAAAAAATCACCAAAAATATTTTTGCGATTTTTTTATTTTTTCTTTAAAAGATTGAAGAAAACGCTAAAAACTTAGGTAATTTGTTACATGGATCGGAAATAGGTCCGTTTGACCAAAATTTCAAAATTCAACACTCTCCACCAGTCCTTAACCGATCTCTTTGTATCATATTTGCGATTAGTAAGGCACTGGCTACACTTTTCGGGTAGGTTTGTTCCACATTTTTACAACTTTGCTTCAGACACAAAAGAGCTGTTCCGTACGGTAGACTGAGAAAAAATATAGAAAAAGTGAAAAAAATCCACCTTGAGCAACAATGGTATGGCCATTAAATTATGAATTGAGCGAAACTTGACTAAACGATTGTTGCAGAAGTTCTTATTTTTGGGCCTACTTACACGTCCAATTCTCAGAATTGAGTCCCAAAATCATGTGTTGTACTGTGAAATTGAGTCACTTGACATGAAATACCCCATATTCATAAATATTTTCGTCTAAAAATGGGTTCATCGAATTCGTTTCTGCAGAAGAAGTTGTGGAGGCCATTTGAATGACGTTTTATTTAGAACTTAATTGTATCGATTGTACTTCTCATTAAATAAAAAACTTTTGAATTTCCTTAACAATTTTTCAAAGAAATCATATCACTCTTATTGGAAAACCCGTTATTTTTATCTCGTAAAATTATCTGAACTGGATCAGATGTTATGGTATTTATAATATAAATCCTTTTTTAATCCACTCCAAATCCTATCGTATAGCACGAAAATGGCTCAACAGCCCCAATTGTCCCTTTGCACAGTACTTTGTATGCACAATAACTTTTTGTTTGGATAAGAGCAAACATTTTGTTATCTGTTCTCCAGAGAATTCATTATAAGTAGTTCTGACTTATAAAATGTTTTCAATTTTGTTTAATAGCGTAATAAAATGTATTAATCTTATTTTCAGATTCTATAGAAGCGATTATGATTCCATTGCTTTCATAGGTAAGACCCACACGTTAAACTTGTTGTTTAATATTTAAATTAGAATCCTTAATTTTTTACAGTAGACCCTGAAGCTGCCTCATTATTGACATATCAGATACAGAAACAATATCAGTCGCTGTTACTATTCTACAATGAACAATTCCTCTAAACAAACCTGCTGATTAAGGTAATTTTCGTCTATCTCGCCTCATTCATAAAACATCTCCTTCCAACTGAATTCAGAAGTGCTATTCTTGCGAGAGATTTTTTTCAGCGAGCGATAGGTATACATGCCAACGAAACATAATGCATGCTAAGGCCTTCAAGGTCATTATATCGAGCAGAGAGGACTGCTCAATTCACTGTGATATGGTAGAAAGCGAAAGTTCAATCACAGGTGGTTGAAATTTAGCCAATACCCAATACTCTCTACTCAATATGATCTTCCCACAAAATTATACTATGCGACTGAAAAAAGTAGTTTCACTAACCGCTATACATTTGTGATGTATTATGGTCCAACTATTACAAAAATACACAGAAAATTTTTAAGATTGGCGCCAAAGAAGTCCCTGGTGTACATTTTGTACTTAAAATTAAGAAAATGTATTTAATATTTATGAATATGGATATTTTGTTGTATATTTATATTTTTGATTTTCGATTTTAAAACATTTTCCCACTCGAAATCGATTATATTCATAGAGACGTAAAAAAATACATTAATTAATTGCATTACGGGAAATACATATCTAAAAAGTTATGGCGAAAAATATTTTCTCAGTATTTTTAATATTAAAAAAAAAACTGTTATTGTATTTTCGTTTGTTTTATTTTGGTCATAAAGGATATTCTCCTGGCTTTCGATCATCTTTGCCTCTATTATGTTCTTAAGAAATAGAAAAGAGTAAATGGTATTTGTTGTAATTTTTTTTTTAAAGTCGTGATATGTTATGAAAATATAATTTAAAGGAAATTTAAATTTTTTTAGATATTTAAATCCTATTGCATTAATGCTTTGATTCTGAAATTTTTCAAACCGAATTTATTGTTTTATATTATTGGAGCAAAATCGGACAAATCGTTTTCGTGTTAGGTAAAAATTTGTGGAATAAACTTTTTAAATAGCTAAATTTACTTTTATGCAAAAATTAAAAGCAAACGGATTCATAGAAATGAAAACATCGATATTTTTTTAATCCGGTGGCCACAACACATCACAAATATATAAATGGTGTACCGAAAAAACTGATCAAGCCTATGGGGATAGTTTTTGTTTCAAAATTTCAATTCAATTTTTAATATGTTTAACGAAAGGATTTTTAATTGTTTTCTTAATAAATAATAGCAGATGTCTTTCTCTGTAAACAGTGGAAATTACAATACTATAATGTGATACATCCCGATATTATCTTATAAATAATGAGCCTTATTCAAAAAATTAATGTAGGTTTGCGGAATGTTTTATCAATGTTAAAACGTTCCTCAAACCTTCATTAAATTTCTATGAACAAGGCCCAATGTCTTTAAATTTCGATAACAAAATTAATCGAAAATGGATTTGATCAGTTTATCCTGTATACCAGCAGTACAGATTAGATTCCACTTTATATTTATGTTGGCGCATAGTACTAATTATACACCCTGTATTAGAATGATAAGACGCCTATTGCATTAAGTTTTTCGTTAAATATGCACATTTTTATTTAGGTTAAAATAATAAATCGATGAGACATTCGCCATCTCTAAATCAACAACAATTTCCTTAAGATTTCCAAAAACAAACCATCCTTGATCCAAATATCGTTATGAATGGACAATTACTACAAGTTGTCTGAAAGGATGGACGGACAGAAGGACCCCTGAGTTGATTAGATTAAATGATACATAATAGTCGGTGGACATAAAAACGGCCGTTACTCCTTTCGTCGCCCACGCATTTTCATTGAGTTTATTCTGTTTGTGTAGTAGAGAGGAGGATTAAACAAAGTTTTATGATGAAACTAGTTGATAAAATAATGAAATACAAATGAATGTGAGTGTTAGAGAGAAAAATGTATATATATGATATCGGTCATTGAATTTTAATCTATGACAATGAAATTTGGACTGCGAAAACCCTTTTCGAAAAAGTGGTGGGTGGTTAAATTGTAAGGGCCGATGTTGAATGTGAACCACAGCTAAACGTCAAGTTTTTTTCTGCATTTCATTTGAAATTTCTCAATTTCAGACTAACTCTATTTGAACCATGGAAAGATACACAATCGAGCAAGGCGTTAAAGTTTTTTAAGCCTTTTACGAAAATGGGCGTTCAAATCAAAATGCATTTCGAGCACTTCGTGATGTTTTCTTGATCAGCATAATCGACCAAATGTGTCCACGATCGGGAGAATTGTGTGCAAATTTAAGCATACCGGGTCTGTAGGAGATGTGAAAACACCTGTGCATGCTCGCCCATTTCGTTTGGTGCGGCTTATGGGCTGGCGACGTCATCGGGCCATACTTCTTCGAAATGAGGCCGGTCAGGCAGTTACTGTGAATGGTGTTCGCTATCGTGAGATGATAACGAACTTTTTATGCCGCGAATTAGAAGATATGGATGTGGACAATACGAGTATGTAGTTTCAACATGACGGTGCCACTTGCCACACCGGTCGAAAGTCTGTGCATAACGTTTTATGTTGTCATAAACACGAAAAAAATGTATGACAATTTTTTTTTTAAAAAAATTAATTTTCTTGTAACGTGCCATTAGCATTTGAACCAAATTTTTTTTTTATATAAACAAAAAATCTTTTATCTCTCGTCTATCTGTCTGGTTTAACCGATTGACTTCAAATTGGGTACATGTTAATAGTTTTTTTTCTATTTCAGGCTAAAATCAAAGATGAATCACGTTGGTCCACATTTATCCATCGAGTTTTTCAAATAGACATTGTTCTCTTCAGATGTTAGCTTGCAACAAATTTAACAAAAATTTGTTGCCTACTTTCTGTTTTTTTAATGCCAGCAAAAGGGGATTATTTTTTTTTTCGAATTGTTTGAACGACGATTTTTAAACTTCTTCTTCAGCATTTGTTGCCCCCTTATTTTAATGGTATCCCGGTTTTATCGAGCTTATACTTAAAAAAATATGTTCCAAATACTAAAGGTACCTTCCAGGAAAATTTTAATTTTAGAAAAATTAATAAACACAGAAAACTTTACCATGATTTTTTTTTTAGTTTTGTTGTTATAAAAAAATATAACTCAATCTAGAAAAAAAATAGGTGTGGAACAAAAATTTTTTTCCTAGTGTTTCTTTACAATGGAATAGACTTTTGTTTGATTATGAAAGTCTCTTATCGGAAGACCCTTTATTACTAATTCGGGATTATTGGCAAATACAGGGTTTTCCAACAAGAGGTGTTATTTTGAATCACCCGGTATTTCGGCAGCTGTCACTTTTGAAGCTTTTATTCTATGACATTTGACAAGTAGAAACTACGCCGTTACTAAAAATGGAACGATACAGGATTCAACAACGCATTGAAATTATTAAAATTCGAAAATCATCGAAAAATCATCTTGACTGATGAGGCTCATTTCCACCTCGGTGGCTACGTCAACAAGCAAAATTGACGCATCTGGGGCTCGAAAATCCCAAGAGTTATTGTTGGGAGGCCTCTCCAACCTCAACGTGTGACTGTTTGGTGCGGTTTATGGTCCGGCAGGGTCATTGGACCTTACTTTTTCGAAAATGAGCTTATTTGGTCCTTCGAGCATGGCATCAAAGCAAACATGTGATTCTCTGCTACGCAATACGGTTATGTTTGGTTTGTCTCTTATATTCTTGCGGGTTATATTATTTTTAACTGAAAACAAAAATTTCAGTCCTTAGCCATTCTGATACAAGACATGTTTTTCTAAATTTTTTTGAAACAATTATTGGTCTCCTTGTTAACACTACAATAAGTTGATATACAATATTCATTTACAAATTGAAAGGGGTTTAATCTGAAACAAAGGAAACTGTCACTAAGTGAGGATTCCAAGTAAATATACGTGTGCATACTTTTTCTAATTATTATTTGCTTCGCAATTATTTGGTCCTGCGACCATGACATGATTCTTTCATAACTTATTTTTGTTGGTTCTATTATTTTTTGTAGAAAATCATGACTGTTTAGCTTCGAACTTGTTTTGCTGCTTTTATCGTTGCGTTTTTCTACACAATTATTTGGTACTTTGAGATGAAAAACAATGCAAATATACACTCCTTATTAATACTACAATAATTTAAAATAAAATTTTCAATTAAAAAAGATAAGATTTTGTTTTCTGAAAGAAGAATTCTAAGAAGAATTACTAATTTGAGTTTCCGCAACTATTTAGTACTTCGAGCATTACAGCAAAGCAAATACTATATTCTTTGTTTTGTTTCCTATCTCATATTTTTGCGGCTTATATTATTTTTTTGCTTAAAACTATGTGCGTTTGAACTTTAGTCCTTGTCTACTGTAAAACATGTTTTTTGCCGTTATATTTCTGTTTCCTATAATTTTGTCTACCGAATAATTTGGTCCTTCGAGGCGAAAAACAAAGCAAAAATTTTAAAAATATGACTTACTAGCTCGGGATTCCGAGTGAAAATAACTACTTGTCGATACTTGCCATCTTATATAGGGTGATCTAAGTACACGCAAAGAAAAAACTCGTTTCTGCGAAACGAAAAATTAGACAACTACAATTCTTGTTTGCCGGAACTGAAATTTCGTTTGTTGTGACAGAAACGTATTTCGCTTAAGCAATTGTTTCTTCTGACCAAAAGAATTTCAGTCGTCGTAAACGAGAATTGTAGTTGTCTAATATTTCGTTTCGCAGAAACGAATTTTTTCGTTGCGTGTAGAGATACTTTTTTCAATAGCCTTTTTTTGACAGATCACGTGTGAGTCGTGTCAAGCTGTCATGTTATTTTTGTTAAGTATTGTTTGGCATTTCATCATGGAAAGACTTACGCCTGAACAACGTTTAAAAATTATTCAGTTTTATTATCAAAATAATCGGCCGCCAATTGCGCTAAGTAAATTTTTTTTAAATCCAACAAAAAAAAAACACTTTCCAGTCGACCCACGACCTTGACACCCATGAGCAATATTTTAGCTCTCGTTAAGAGCTATCTTTTTGCCATTGACCGATTCCCGATCCGTCGTACCGGACTCATCGGTCCATATTTCTTCAAAAATGATGCCGGTAAGAACGTAACCGTCAATGGCGGCCGTTATCGTGCCATGATAACCGACTATTTGATGCCTGAAATTGAAGCTCGTGATCTCGGCGACATTTGGTTTCAACAAGACGGCGCCACTTCCTACACATCGCATCAATCAATGGATTTATTGATAGAACACTTCGGTGAGCAGATAATTTCACGTTTTGGGCCGGTCGATTGGCCACCAAGATCGTGTGATATCACACCGTTAAACTTTTTCCTGTGGGGATATGTAAAGTCTAAAGTTTATGCGTACAAACCCGCTTCGATCCAGGCCTTGGAGCAAAACATCACGCGTGTCATTCGCCAGTTACCAGTCTAAATGCTCGCACGAGTCATCGAAAATTGGACTCAACGGATGGACCATCTGAGACGTAGCCGCGGCCAACATTTGATAGACATAATCCTCAAAATATAAATGCCAAAGAATGTTCTTTCAAATGGTAATAAACATTCCACATTAAATTTGAATTTTCTGGGTTTTTTTTTCTTTAAAAAGTAGGGAACTTCGAAATGGATCACGCTATATTATTTTTAGCTTAAAACTAAATTCGTTTAAACTTCAGTCTATTATAAAACATGTTTTTATTTTTGCCGTTATATTTCTGTTTTCTATAACTTTTATCTACACAGTAATTTGGTCCTTCGATGCGAAAAACAATGCTAAAATTGTAAAAGAATATAACTTTTACTGGCTTGTGATTTCATATGCAAATAACTACTTGCCGATACTTTCGATCTTATACGATTGTCTTCCAATCGTTGTTACTACTTTGTATTTATGTTTTTATTTGTTACGCTATATTTGATACTTCAAGTATGTCAAAGCACGTAAGTGATTCTTGCTACGCCAATACTGTTGATTTTGGTTCGTAGTTTTGCGAATTGTATTATTTTTGGCATAAAATGAAATGGCATTTGATTTTCAGTCCTTAGAAAAAGTAGTATTTGACTTGTTTTCTAAAAAATATGTACAAATATTTGGTCCTTCGAGATCAAAAACAATCCAAACATGA
Source organism: Eudasyphora cyanicolor (assembly GCA_963930755.1). Lineage (NCBI taxonomy): Eukaryota > Metazoa > Arthropoda > Insecta > Diptera > Muscidae > Eudasyphora > Eudasyphora cyanicolor. Next base: position 264,480,742 of record OZ005735.1, on the reverse strand, counting down.
ACTCCTGAATTAATTTCAAATAAAATTTTCTTCAAATTGTTCTAACGTTCATACATCATTGACTGCTAATATGAATTTGTGACAAATTCCATAGCATACTTGTAGGCTGTATTTAATTTGCTTAATCAAATATTATGCGACGAGGAGAAAAGGGGTTAATGGCTTTCTATTGTTTGCTAAATGTGATGAATTTTAAATATATTTTGACGATAATGAAAATTTTTAAAACAATTTTTTCGATTTTTGATTTCAAAATGGCCAAATTACGTACATATGTAAAGCCCAATTGAGTAATTTTATTGCATATTCAAGAAGAAAAGAACAACAAACTAACTACAACTACTGCTACAACAACAAATTATGGTTAATAGTAACATTATTGGAAATAAATTAAATTTTTTATTTTTAAAAAGAAAGCCAAGCGCGCAATTTTGCAATTTGAGGATGAGGAAAGCGATTGTTTTTTGTGGTTTATGGGTGCTAGTGGTGGTTGTGGTGGATAGTAAGCGTTTAGAGACTCACTTGATTCACTATGGTTGCCTGCTCCTCAGCCACGTCTTGTTGATGATCCCGTGTTGGCATTGGTTGAAAAGTGGTGGATGGTGGAACATAACCTCCCGATGGATTCAATTTGGGGAATACTGTTTGAGGCAGCGTATTTAGGGGTTGTTCCAGGGCATGCTCATACTGGCCCGGACCGGGTAGAAATGGTGAAGGAGCTCTGATGAGACAAAAAAAGAAATGGTCACTTTAATAATATGGAATCAAAAATATACAAGTTTACCTATGAGGTAGATTTGGATCGGGACTAGCGGACAGTAGTGAAGAATCGGGCCTTGAATTATCTGCTACTAAACCTTGAGTGTAGGCAATTTTACTATCCCTGAAAGATAAACAAATGCATATTATTTTTTTTTAAGATATTAACTCCCCATTGTTTCTTACCTGTGCACAACAATATTGATCTCATTACCAGCTGTACGGAATAACATTTGGGCATCGGCATGACTGACATCTCTGGCATCGTATTCTCCAATTTTAGATATAATATCGCCACGTAGTACCTCACCAAAAGCCGGGCTGCCAACTTGCACCTTTAAGCAAAAACAAAACAAACAATGCCAAATACATACATTCATAGTTATCGCTTAACAATCAATCCTATTCGTAGCTGACAGACGACACATCAACATTACACAGAAGTATTCATTCAATGTAATTTACTATGTTTTTCGATATTTGCATTAACCTTGTCTTAATGCGGTCAATCTGTTTTTATTTATAAGCATGAGTGTGTGAGTGTGTATAGAAAGTAAAAGTGTATTCGTTTAAGCATATATGTATTATTGTATTATTAATTGCGTGAATCTTAAGGTGCCTCACCATGGAAATGTATAAAAATGTAATTATTTAAAAATCGAAAATTGAATTTATTATACCCTCACTTTAGTGTTGGAGGGTATACATATATTATTTGTTGCCGACCAAAAGTGTAACACATCGAATACGAGGCCTAAGGCCTCATGTAAGTTCTGCGGAAACCTGATTTAGGACATTCTAAGTCATTTGAGCAATATCCGTCTGTCTGTCTGGATAACTCTCGAAAGGAGTAACGGATTGACTTCAAATTTATTATGTGATAATATCTTTTTCCACCGCTGGCTAATTTCGCAAATGGACCATATTGGTCCACTCCTTCTAGTACACCTTCACAAAGGCTTAAAATTTAGTGAAATATTGATTCTCTAAAAACTTCTATACTTATTATTCGAATCCTCTATAATTATCTGTCAGTCCATAGTAATGGTTTATATGTAGAAAATGGTCAAAGTTGTCAGGCCCCTTTTGGTATACGAGTATATTATAAATATATTATAACTTTAATATCTGCACATACAAGTACTCGAAATTTTGTAAATTGTAATGTAAAAACGGATTAAGTTCGGCAATGCCGAATCTTATATACCATCCACCGCGGATAGCATGTGGATGGTTTCGGGTACAAATAAACTCATTATACAAAATTTCGGACCAATCAGTTGAAATTTGAGGTTTTTGTGGCGTTACGAAATAAAATCTAGAGGTACCTTTGTATGGGGGCTATATCAAAACATGGACCTATGACAACCGTTGTTCGTATGAAGGATTCCGGTTATAAATAAACTCCAGTTACCAATTTTCAGCCCGACCAGTTGACATTTGTAGGCTCTATAACGTTAAGAAGTCAAATCGGGAAGATGCTATATATGGGCTTTATCAAAAAATATACCGACATTGTAATAATATGGACAAGATAATAATAATTTACTGAAAAAATAATAATAATTTGGACCATACAATACGAATTTAAGCCGTTTAACGTTTTTGTCTCCACTTTAATAAAAACGATGAGATTTTTGAAAAGTAATTATTACTCTTCCCCGAGAGAGGTGCCATCTTTTTGGTCCTTTTTATACCCTCCACCATAGCATTCATTTTGTCACTCCATTTGTAGCACATCTAAATATTGATCTGAACCCCATAACGTATATATATTCTTAATCGTCGTAAAATTCCAAGACGATTTAGCCATGTCCGCTTGTCAGTCCGTCCGTCCGTCTGTTGTAATTACGCTATAGTCCGTAATAATAGAGCTAGGTTGATCAAATTTGGTAGAAATACTTCTGATAGTTGCAGGTTGTTTGGGATTGCAAATGGGCCATATTGGTCAATGTTTTGATATAGCTCCCCTATAGAGGTCGCTCCAAAATACGGGTTTTGAGTCATAGATACCACATTTTTAAAGCAATTTAGCAGAAACTTTGCAGTTTGCATTCTATTCTGACAAGAATTCATCATAGCAAACATTTTACAAATCGGTTCATATTTTATTATAGTCACCCTATAGAGGTCGCTCCAAAATATACGTATTTAAGCCATAAATACCACATTTTATAAACATTTTAACAGAATCTTTGCAGTTTGTACTTAATGAAGACAAGAATTCATCGCAGTAAAAATTTGTTAAATCAGTTCCAATTTTGTTATAGTCCGCCTATAGATGTCGCTCCCAAAAAGGCTTATTTACGCCATAAACACCACATTTTCTAAGAAATTTAGCTGCAACTTTGCAGTTTGTATTCTATTTTGGCAAGAATTCATCTCAATAAAATTGATACAAAATCAAATTTTATTTTGTTGTAGTCTCCACATTTTTCAGGTGAAGCGTTTGGCTAAAGAAATTCTTTAGTCCTAAAAATTGCAGCGTTCGTTTTTTTATTAATTTACTTAAACAAAAAGGATCCTTTCATGATTTGCTCCATATCCAGAGATTTTTCCATTAATAAAATTGAATGCAATCCGTGGTGGAGCGAATATAAGATACGGCATGGCCGAACATAACGCTTTTACTTGTTGTTTTTAGAAATTGGAACTAAAAAATTTCAAAAATGGACTTGCAAATATTAGTCCTTTATTATCCTTTAAGATCCACGGTAGAATATTTTGAAAAAATATATTACTGTTCAGTTAATCATATCCAAATTATAGCATTCTATGTTGATTAGTTTGTTTTTTAAAAATATTTGAAGTGAAAATTTGCTCTTTCATAATATAAGCAATTGTGTTGAATATATAATATAAGCAATTGTGTTGAATGTTTATATCACATTTGGATATCTGTAAATAAGAAAATAATAAAATAACCATCAACGTAAAATTAAACTGGTTCTAAAAAATAAACTAATCAACGCAGAATGCTAAAATTTGGATATGAATAGCATAACAGTAAGATCCTCAAAATATATATTTTTCGAATAGTTCTACCGTGGATCTTAAAGGATAATGAAGGACTAAAATTTGCAAGGCCGTTTTTCTAATTTTTTAGTTCCACTTTCTAAAAACAAAAATAGTTTTTTTTGTAGCCCAAAATGTGCTCTTTTATTTGACACCCATAGTGTCTTACTATGACGTTCATAAAAATTTAATAATTATATACTTCAAAAATACAGGGTTTTGCAATAAGAGTGATATGATTTCGTTGAAGAAAAAACACACTTATTGTTAAGGAAATTCAAAAGTTTTTTATTTAATATGAAGTACAGTCGATACAATTAAGTTTTAAATAAAACGTCATTCAAATGGCCTCCACGACTTCTTCTGCAGGAACGAATTCGATGAACCCAATTTTTGAGCACTTTTTCCACTTAATCAAGTCGTATGTCATGAATGGCACGTTCAATATTGACTTGTAAAGCTTGAAGAGTCTGGTTTATTTCGAAAGACCAATGACTTCAGACCAGAAATGACCACGACCAGAAATAATCTAATTGTGTTAAATCACAACTTCTTGGAGGCCATTCAATATCACAATTTCATGAAATAATCGAATCTCCAAACTTCTCTCGCAACAATTCAAAAAGATAGCTCTTAACGAGAGCTACAATATTGCTCATAGGTGTCAAGGTCGTAGATCGACTGGAAAGTGTCTTTTTTTTATTTAAAAAAAATTGACAGCATCATTTTCAAATGTGAACGAAAAGTTTATTTTTGCTCTAGCTCCTTAACGGTACGTCGGATCGGGAATCGGTCAATAGCAAAAAGATAGCTCTTAACGAGAGCTAAAATATTGCTCCTGGGTGTCAAGGTCATAGGTCGACTGGAAAGTTTTTTTTTTATTATAAAAAATGGACGTAGCGCACGAAAAGTTGCAATTGGAGAACTATTATTTTGATAATAAAACTGAATAATTTGTAAACGTTGTTCTTGCGTATATCTCTCCATGATGAAATTGTAAACACTACTGAATACAATGAAAAACCAGTAAGGAAAGGCTAAAGTCGGGCGGGGCCGACTATATAATACCCTACACCACTCTAGTAATATTGAATAACTCTGAAATATAAATTTTGTAATTCATGTATAAATTGTTTACATAAATTTATTTTGGGACATTTTATACTTAAATAATACCCTACACCACGATTGGATGTAAAATACAGCTTTTACAGGACTAAAGAGCCAAATCGGATGAAACATATATATGGGAGCTATAGCTAAATCTTAACCGATTTGCTTAAAATTCGGCAATGTTGGTTCATGGATCAAGAAACTCTACCATTCTAAATTTCAAAATGATTGGGTGTAAAATACAGCTTCTACAGGACTAAAGAGCAAAATCGGACGAAACATATATATGGGAGCTATATCTGAATCTGAACCAAATTCAATAGGGATATTTACAGCTGCGAAATACTCTAAACTGCAAAATTTCAGAACGATCGGAGTGAAATTGCGACCTGTAGTCGACGAACAACTTTACATGGACAGACGGACGGACGGACACACATGGTTAAGCTAGTGATTCTGAGTCAATCGGTATACTTTAAGGTGGGTCTAGCTGTGTTATTTGCTGGTGTTACAAACATCTGCCGTGAAACAAACTTATAATACCCTGTACCACAGTGTGGTGTAGGGTATAACAAATGACAGATCATGACATATTACAAATGACCGAAACGTCACTTCAAAATCATATCATCCCTATTGGAAACCCCGTTATTATTCCTTCATTATCCTTTAAGATCCACGGTAGACAATTTTGAAAAAGATATATTTTCCGGATCTTACTGTTCTCAGTTAATCATATCCAAATTTTAACATTCCATGTTGATTAGTTTGTTTTTTAGAAATAATTTAAGTGAAATTTTGCTTTTTCATAAAATAATATAAGCAATTGTATTGAATGCTTATACCACTTTTGGATATCTGTAAATAAAGGAAATAATAAAACCAGTAAGGAAAGGCTAAAGTCGGGCGGGGCCGACTATATAATACCCTACACCACTCTCGTAATATTGAATAACTCTGATATATAAATTTTGTAATTCATGTATAAATTGTTTACATAAATTTACTTTTGGGACATTTTATACTTAAATAATACCCTGTACCACAGTGTGGTGTAGGGTATAAAAACGATTGGATCTAAAGAGCCAAATCGGATGAAACATATATATGGGAGCTATAGCTAAATCTTTACCGATTTTCTTCAAATTCGGCAATTTTGGTTCATGAATCAAGAAACTCTACCATTCTAAATTTCAAAACGATTGGATGTAAAATATAGCTTCTATAGAACTAAAGGGCCAAATCGGACGAAACATATATGTGGGAGCTATAGCTAAATCTTAACCGATTTTCTTCAAATTCGGTAGTGTTGGTTCATGGATCAAGAAACTCTACCATTCTAAATTTCAAAACGATTGGATGTAATATACATCTTTTATAGGACTAAAGGGCAAAATCGGACGAAACATATATATGGGAGCTATAGCTAAATCTTAACCGATTTTCTTCAAATTCGGCAGTGTTGGTTCATGGATCAAGAAACTCTACCATTCTAAATTTCAAAACGATTGGATGAAAAATACAGCTTCTATAGAGCTAAAGGGCCAAATCGGACGAAACATATATATGGGAGCTATAGCTAAATCTTAACCGATTTTCTTCAAATTTGGTAGTGTTGGTTCATGGATCAAAAAACTCTACCATTCTATATTTCAAAATGATTGGATGTAAAATACAGCTTTTTCAGGACCAAAGAGCAAAATCGGACGAAACATATATATGGGAGCTATAGCTAAATCTTAACCGATTTTCTTCAAATTCGGCAATGTTGGTTAATGGATCAAGAAACTCTACCATTCTAAATTTCAAAACGATTGGATGTAAAATACAGCTTTTATAGGACTAAATGGCCAAATCGAACGAAACATATATATGGGAGCTATAGCTAAATCTTAACCGATTTTCTTCAAATTCGGAAGTGTTGGTTCATGGATCAAGAAACTCTACCATTCTAAATTTCAAAATGATTGGATGTAAAATACAGCTTCTACAGGACTAAAGAGCAAAATCGGACGAAACATATATATGGGAGCTATAGCTAAATCTTAACCGATTTTCTTCAAATTTGGCAATGTTGGTTCATGGATCAAGAAACTCTACCATTCTAATTTTCAAAACGATCGGAAGTAAAATACAGCTTCTATAGGACTAAAGGGCCAAATCGGACGAAACATATATATGGGAGCTATAGCTAAATCTTAACCGATTTTCTTCAAATTCGGCAATGTTGGTTCATGGATCAAGAAACTCTACCATTCTAAATTTCAAAACGATTGGATGTAAAATACAGCTTCTATAGGACTAAAGGGCAAAATCGGACGAAAGATATATATGGGAGCTATATCTAAATCTGAACCGATTTCAACCAAATTCAATAGCGATCTTAACCGCCGCGAAATACTCTAAACTGCAAAATTTCAGAACGATCGGAGTGAAATTGCGACCTGTAGTCGACGAACAACTTTACATGGACAGACGGACGGACGGACGGACATCGTTAAATCGACTCAGCTAGTGATTCTGAGTCGATCGGTATACTTTAAGGTGGGTCTAGCTGTGTTATTTTAAGGTGTTACAAACATCTGCCGTGAAACAAACTTATAATACCCTGTACCACAGTGTGGTGTAGGGTATAATAACCATCAATGTAAAATTACACTGGTTTAAAAAAAAACTAATAAACGCAGAATGTTCAAATATGAATAGCATAACAGTAAGATCCTCAAAAAATATATATTTTTTCAAATATTTCTACCGTGGATCTTAAAGGATAATGAAGGGCTAAAATTTGCAAGGCAAGTTTTAAAATTTTTTAGTTCCACTTTCTAAAAACAAAAATAGTATTTATGTAATCCAAAATGTGCCCTTTCATTTGACACCCATATTGTCTTACTAGGACGTTCAAAAAAATTATTATATACTTCAAAAATAGCCTGTCCGTTTAAACGCGAACTCGGCCAGAAAATAAAAAACTGATTATACTGTTTCGTTTTGTTTCATGTCAGCTTTCAGAATTATATAGACACTTCCATGAGCATTATTTTTTGTTATATTTTGTCGTACGTTGTTATAAATAAAACCCTTAAATTAAATAAATAAACGTCTAGTTGTTTTATTTTAATGTTTCCCAACAATTTGCTACAATTTCGTGATAAATACAACAATAATTAACTTTTTTTAAGTCTAGACAATGAAACCACTTAGTGTCCATTATATTTCTATAACATTTTATTTCTATAAACATATATTTATACCGCCATTTCATTTGTCAAATTGACAATAATTTGTATATTTTTCAAAATTATTAGTTTATTTGCTTATTCGCGCGTGGCCTTGGCTATTTTCATTTGTTTTTTCTTTTATCTACGTATGTTCATATATAAAATTCACTCAAGTCTCAAGAAAATATGTTTGGGGGGAAAATTTATGAAATATTTTGAAAGACATTTATCTCATTGAGAATAGTTTTTTTTTTGTCAAATGATTCAAAGTCATAATTATAATAGGAATATAGTCTTTCATAATAAACATCAAATGTGTGCGGCATTTTTTCTAAATTCTTTATTTCATTGATGAACCTTGGACAACAGAATAAATATACTCGTATAACTATCGAAGGCAGAGATCAAATGACTTTCAGTTTTTCATATGGCTCAAATATTTCAAAATGTTTTCGAAATGGACCCTTCTGTTACCTTCCACATATTTAGATGAGTAAGATATTACCATAAATTAATACCCTATAACTTTAGGGCCAATACACATCTTTAACTAACGAACAAAAATTACCTCCAATCAGTTAATTTTGAAACGCAGTATCTGATTTTTTTCTAATAAAACAAGTAAGAAAGTTTTAGTCGGGTAAACCGACTAAGTTATACCCTTACTTTGTAAGTAATGTAACATATAATATTACACGAATATTTTAACTTGTGTGGAGGTACCGGAGGGGTTTAACAAATACAGCTACTATTCGGTAAACATTAGATTATTTAAATACATTGCACTGTGCCGAATTATATGCCTTTATCTGCACTGGTATATACGAGTATATCAACACTACGAGCTATTCAATTTTGGTATGATTGGGTCATTTTGTGTGGGAGGTACAAAAAGGGGCGTGGTGATAACGCCCATTTGTCACAGAGCTATAGGTACTTTAAAAGCGTTACACTGTGTAACGTTTTGTAGTAAATTCGTGCATTGATACTCACGCTATAACCTGTCAACTTTTTGTACAAAATGGTCTCTTTGTGTGAGAGGTACCAAAAGGGGCGTGACAATAACGCCCATTTTTCACAGGACTGTAGGAACTATGAAAGCATTATATTGTACAAAATTTAAAATATTTGTATGCACTGGTATTAAAGTTTATAAGCTGTTAACATTTGGTGCAAAATCGGTCCATTTGTGTGAGAGGTACCAAAAGGGGCTGTACAATAATAGCAATTTTTTACTGTACAAAATGTACAACATTTCAAGTATTTCAGTTCAATTTTGATGCAAACTGGTTCATTTGTGTGGGAGGTACCAAAAGGGGCGTGACAACTTCGCCCATTTTTCTCGAGGTGATAGCGACTAATAAATTAATACAATGTGTGAAATTTCAGAAGATTCTAATAAGTAGTATAGATTTTATTAAAGAATCAATATTTCACTAAAAGTTAACCCTTTGGACCAATATTGTCCATCTGCGAACTTAGCCGGAGAAGAAAATATTACCACATACCAAATTTGAAGTCAATCGGTTACTCCTTTCGAGAGTTATCGTGCCCAGCACCCATCAGACAGACAGACGGACGGACGGACATTGCTCGTTCGACTTAAAATGACCCAAAACGGATATCCGCCAAACATACTTAGGGTCTTAGGTCACTCCTTCGATGTGTTACACTTTTGGTTCGTAGCAAATGTTATATGTATACCCTCCTCTCTAAGGTGAGGGGATAATAGTCGCAAAAGAAACCTTCTCCTCTACATTTGTGTGAGTGGCGCTTACATCTTTTTGGCTGTTAAGGCTCGATATGGTATTTCTGGCTTAAATATTTATATTTTGGAGCGACATCTATAGGGTGACTATAACAAAATATGAACCGATTTGTAAAATTTTTGCAAAGTTTCTGCTAAATTGCTTTAAAATGTGATATCTATGGCTCAAAAACGGTATTTTGGAGCGACCTCTATAGGGGAGGTCGCTCCGTTAACATTGCTCGCATTGATTTACAATTCAATACTGAGGTTAAACCACTACCCTTCACAATGGAAATGTGCAGAGATCATTATGATTCCCAAACCAAAGAAACAAGAAGATCAGCTAAATTCATATAGACCAATAAGCCTCCTTCCTCTATTTTCAAAAATCTTCGAAAGATTACTTTTAAAATGTCTTTTACCCGTCCTGGAATCCAATAAGATTATACCGGACCACCAGTTCGGTTTCAGACATAATCATGGAACTCCTGAGCAAGTACATAGGGTTGTCCACACAATAACAGAATGTCTTGAAGGGAAACAGTACTGCTCAGCTGTCTTCTTAGACATTCAACAAGCTTTCGATCGTGTTTGGCAGCAAGGGTTGCTGTATAAAATCAAAAAAATTTTACCTGCACCTTACTTTTACTTTTTCAAAAGCTATATTTCTGAAAGATTTTATTATGTAAAAGTCAATGATGAGCGATCAGATCTGTTTGAGATGAATGCTGGTGTTCCCCAGGGTATATATACACGGTATATACGTCTGATATGCCAACTTCTGACGATTGTATAATTGCTACATACGCCGACGATACGGCAATATTATCGATAAACACATCAGCTGAGGAAGCTTCAAATTTTGTTCAAGCTGAACTTAATTCTCTTGAACTGTGGATGAACAAGTGGAACATAAAGGTGGATTCAACCAAATCGAGTCATGTGACATTTGCAACTAGACGCGGTAACTGTCCACCCGTAACTATAAATGGAGAAACAATTCCACCACAAGCTACTGCCAACTATTTAGGAATCACACTCGATCGTCGTCTGACCTGGGCATCGCATATAAAATCGAAGAGAAAATTATTAAAAGAGAAAACTAGCAGATTATACTGGCTCCTTGGTCCTAAATCTCAATTAAATTTGGAGAATAAATTAAGAATATATAAATGCATTCTCAAACCTGTGTGGACGTATGGTATTCAGCTCTGGGGCACTGCCTGCAACTCAAATATTGCAATATTTGAACGATACCAATCAGTAGCATTGCGATTAATTGTGAATGCCCCGTGGTTTGTTCGAAATTCATCTATTCTAAATGATTTAAGAATGCCAACTGTCAAAGAAGAAATCCGAAGATACAGCGAAAATTACATACGGCGCTTGAGCGGTCACCCGAATCCATTAGCCATAGCGCTGCTTGATGATAGCAATGAAATTAGGAGACTGAAACGTAAACACATACTAGACTTGCCATATTCACATAGAACATAAATCATATGAAATTTTAATTTTTCCATAAAATAGAAATGTCATATCATAGAGCATATATAAATCCGTTATTTGATTATATAATTATATTATGTAATGTAATGTCACTAAACTTATGTTAATTTAATAGTTACGTAGTTCGCTGGAACTATCTAACTCCTGTCATTTTGTAATTAATGAACAAATTTGCTTATTGACTTCGGACAGATTGCAGATAAATAAAGAGAGAAAAAAAAAAAAACATTTGAAAATGAGCAAAACATTGACCGAAATGGCCCATGTGCAATCTCAAACAACCTGCAACTATAATAAATATTTCTACCAAATCTGATCAAACAAGCTCTATGTATTATTACGGACTGTACCGTGATTACAACAAACGGATGGACGGACATGGCTAAATCAGCTTCGAATTTTATGACGATTGAGAATATATATATATTTTGGCAGTTAGAGCTCGATATTTGTACCACTATATATATATCAAAAAGTAAATTTTGAATTTTTGAAAATTTTTGTTTATTGGCCCTATTGCATTTCTGATATGCACCTACGTCATAAAGCCCTACACGTCAATGGTCCAATAATATAAAGAAATCCGCATTATCGTACAGATACTACGTCATATTACGGCAACGTTCCGAGTTTAAGGTTCATTGATTGAAAAATAATTCAGACTTGTTGCCAAAAAGTTGTAGGTCATGATACCCTGTAAATGAAAATAAATAAAGACCTTGGCATTGTTTTGACGCCAAAGGCAGCAAATCATTTAACTCATTTTCTGTACTTAAATTCAAGGTAATTTTGTTGGGAAATACGGTCAATTTTTGCTGAACAGCGGGCCCTTAAAATATATTGTACTCTGCCGAATTTCAACTATTTGTGTGTACTGGTATTAATGTATTATGAGCTATTAAATGTTGGTACGTTTTGGTCTATTTGCGTGGGAGGATCAAAAATAGCTGTGGCAATTAATTAAATTTTAACAGAACTGTAGAGCAAAGTACTTACAATATTTCAAATATTTTAGTGTACTGGTTTTAAAGCCCTTTATGGGGAGGAAAATTTAAAGAACAACTTCCTCGTATACAAAATATAGTTAATATCTGGATTATTTTGTAAATAGGGATGATATGATTCTGAACTGACGTTTCGGCCATTTGTAATATGACATGATTTGTCATTTGTTTTTCATTGTATTCAGTAGTGTTTACAATTTCATCATGGAGAGATTTACGCAAGAACAACGTTTACAAATTATTCTGTTTTATTATCAAAACCAGTAAGGAAAGGCAGAAAGTCGGGCGGGGCCGACTATATAATACCCTACACCTCCCTAACAATGCGATAAGGGTGATTTCGATAATAATTTGGAATAATTGGTAAATGGGTAAGAACATATATATGTGGATATACCTAATTCTGAACCGATAATCGCTAAATTAATCAATATTCGTTCCTAAATTGAGAAACATCTTTCTGGAGACTTTTGTAATGATCGGAAGTAAAGTACAACTTCTATAGCGCTTTGTAACCAAATCAAGAGGAACATATATCTGGAGGTTATATATAAATCTGAATCGATTTTCCCTGAATACTCATTCATGTAAAATAGAAACCTCTTTCTGCCGAATTTCGTACTGATCGGATATAAAATACAGTCTCTACAGCGCTTAGATGTCAAATCGGGGGTAACATATATATGGGGGCTATATCTAAATCTGAACCGATTTTCTCCGAATTTGGCAGTATTCGTTCATATAATAAGAAACCTCTTTCTGCCGAATTTCGCTGTGATCGGATATAAAATACAGTTTCTACAACGCTTGAATTTCAAATCGGGGGTAACATATATCTGGGAGTTATATCTAAATCTGAACCGATTTTCTCCAAATTTGGCAGTATTCCTTCGAGTAATAAGAAACCTCTTTCTGCTGAATTTCGCACTGATCGGATATAAAATACAGTTTTTACAGCGCTTACATGTCAAATCGGGGGTAACATATATATGAGGGCTATATCTAAATCTGAACCGATTTTCTCCGAATTTAGCAGTATTCCTTCATGTAATAAGAAACCTCTCTTTGCCGAATATCGCACTGATCGGATATAAAATAACATTTTTACAGCGCTTACATGTCAAATCGGGGCTAACATATATATGGGGGCTATATCTAAATCTGAACCAATTCAATAGGGATCGTCCTTGGGCCAAAAACAAGATATGTGTAAAGTTTCGTCGAGATCGGCCCATAATTGCGACCTGTACTTTGATTACAAGAATACATGCACAGACAGACAGACATCGGTATAATAAACGATGGGTCTATTTCTTCTCCTTTTGGGTGTTACAAACAAATGCACAAAGTTATAATACCCTGTACCACAGTGTGGTGTAGGGTATAATTATAGTTCTCCAATTGCAACTTTTCGTGCGCTAAGTCCATTTTAAATAAAACCAGTAAGGAAAGGCTAAAGTCGGGCGGTGCCGACTATATAATACAATACACCACTCTCGTAATATTGAATAACTCTGATATATAAATTTTGTAATTCATGTATAAATTGTTTACATTTGGGACATTTTATACTTAAATAATACCCTGTACCACAGTGTGGTGTATATATGGGAGCTATAGCTAAATCTTAACCGATTTTCTTTAAATTCGATAGTGTTGGTTCATGGATCAAGAAACTCTACCATTCTAAATTTCAAAACGATTGGATGTAACATACAGCTTTTATATGACTAAAGGGCTAAATCGGACGAAAAATATCTATGGGAGCTATAGCTAAATCTTAACCGATTTTCTTCAAATTCGGCAGTGTTGGTTCATGGATCAAGAAACTCTACCATTCTAAATTTCAAAATGATTGGATGTAAAATACAGCTTCTACAGGACTAAAGGGCCAAATCGGACGAAACATGTATATGGGAGCTATAGCTAAATCTTAACCGATTTTCTTCAAATTCGGTAGTGTTGGTTCATGGATCAAGAAACTCTACCATTCTAAATTTCAAAACGATTGGATGTAAAATACAGCTTTTATAGGACTAAATGGCCAAATCGGACGAAACATATATATGGGAGCTATAGCTAAATCTTAACCGATTTTCTTCAAATTCAGTAGTGTTGGTTCATGGATCAAGAAATTCTACCATTCTAAATTTCAAAATGATTGGATGTAAAATACAGCTTTTATAGGACTAAATGGCCAAATCGGACGAAACATATATATGGGAGCTATAGCTAAATCTTAACCGATTTTCTTAAAATTCGGCAATGTTGGTTCATGGATCAAGAAACTCTACCATTCTAAATTTCAAAACGATCGGATGTAAAATACAGCTTCTATAGGACTAAAGGGCCAAATCGGACGAAAGATATATATGGGAGCTATATCTAAATCTGAACCGATTTCAACCAAATTCAATAGCGATCTTAACAGCCGCGAAATACTCTAAACTGCAAAATTTCAGAACGATCGGAGTGAAATTGCGACCTGTAGTCGACGAACAACTTTACATGGACAGACGGACGGACGGACGGACGGACATCGTTAAATCGACTCAGCTAGTGATTCTGAGTCGATCGGTATACTTTAAGGTGGGTCTAGCTGTGTTATTTTCAGGTGTTACAAACATCTGCCGTGAAACATACTTATAATACCCTGTACCACAGTGTATTAGGGTATAAAAACACTTTCCAGTCGACCTACGAACTTGACACGCAAAATTTAGCTCTCGTTAAGAGCTATCTATCATTTTGCTATTGACCGATTCCCGATCCGACGTACCGTTAAGGAGCTAGAGCAAAAAAAAACTTTCCGTTCACACTTGATAATGATGTTAAGTCCATTTTTTTTTAAATCCAAAAAAACTCTTTCCAGTCTATCTACGACTTCAACACCCATGAGCATTGACCGATTTCAGCTATGTGCCACACAGCAAATGAAACAATTGAATTGTTGCGAGAAAAGTTTGGAGATTCGATTATTTCAAGAAATTGTGATTTTGAATGGCCTCCAAGAAGTTGTGATTTAACACCTCTTGTGGGGTTATTTGAAGTCATTGGTCTTTCGAAATAAACCAGACTCTTCAAGCTTTACACTCTTCAAGCTATTAAACGTGCCATTCATGACATACGACTTGATTTAGTGGAAAAAGTGCTCGAAAAAAACTTAATTGTATCGATAAAAAACTTTTGAATTTCCTTAACAATAAGTGTGTTTTTTTCAAAGAAATCATATCACTTGTATTGGAAACCCCTATACTCTTATTTATATTTCAAAAAACACATTTTACCACGTATTTTATTTCTAGTAAAAATGTATTTGTGGATTTATTTGTAAAACCCAAAATGAGAAGATATACATATGTAGATCTATCTTATTATCGAGATTGAATTATAATAATTTTTTTGAGCCAATATAGACATATCCGTCCCACAGTCACAATATCTAAGCGATATTCATGAAATTTGACAGAGAGGAATAATTGGAAACACATTGTCTTATTAAAAAATTGGCATTCATATAACTATTCCAATAGGATGATTTACGTATACATACGACGTGTTTTTTCGTTACACCAATAAACACATCGCATCCCAAGCCAAACTGCAAGGTCAGTCGGTTGCCTGATATAATTAACTTTGACATTCTCTCAAGGATTTGGGGAATGAAAATGAAAAATTTGACATTGTTTGTTGATTTCACAAGAATTTTGAGAAATTAAATGCAAAACAAAAGCAAACATTTTTTAAAAAAACCTTGGACCTATGAAAGTCTATACTAGGAAGCAATGAATTATTTGGTTTTTGTTTTCGTTTTTCTTCTAAATACTTGCAGACTGACGTACATATATTTGTGTGAACAACACGTAGATACTTAAAAGGTACCTGAACAAGTTTATAATTTCTTGTGAGTTGTTTACATGGGACTGGCGCGACTTACATATACCGTAGTCTAGTGGACGAAACAAAATATATTTCTTGACAATACATCATTTGCTTGAATATCTGTTGTTTGTTGTTGTGGTTGTTTTACATGTTGTTTCGAGAAAAGCGCAATTTGCAACGATTACAAATTAAAACAAAAAACCAAGAAAAAGTATCCATTCCCCAAACAAAATACAAACGTATTGGTGCCAACCAAATAAAACAATAAAAACAAGTGAGGACCATACCATGGCGGGCAGGACGCTATATGTATAATACCCCACACGGGTCTATTTCATATTTATATAGGATACAAAACGGGATGCAAAATATAAGAGTTCTAAGTAGACTTAACATAGATTATAATGGAGATTTGGGCGCTACAGTAAAACTTTGACTAACAATCCGAAGACATTAGGGTAATTCCAAAATAAAACGACCCAAAAATTATAATTTAAATATTTGACAATTTGGATTTCAATGAAATTTTACACGCGTGTACTAGAAGACCATGCAGACCTACTACCTTTTACCGTTTGTCCAAATTCATAACGGTTTTGATTTTATATGGTGCCCAAGTTGGTCACCTACAACATTTTATTACAAATTTACACATTTTGAAGTCTACATAACTACATTATAAATTAAGTAATTATTTATTGTCTATAAGGACATGAAAAGGACTAAAATGTCCTTAATCCTTGATTATCCTGAAAAGCATATATTCCTTTTTTATACCCTACACCACACTGTGGTACAGGGTATTATAAGTTTGTTTCACGGCAGATGTTTGTAACACCTTAAAATAACACAGCTAGACCCACCTTAAAGTATACCGATCGACTCAGAATCACTAGCTGAGTCGATTTACCGATGTCTGTCCGTCCGTCCGTCCGTCTGTCCATGTAAAGTTGTTCGTCGACTACAGGTCGCAATTTCACTCCGATCGTTCTGAAATTTTGCAGTTTAGAGTATTTCGCGGCTGTTAAGATCGCTATTGAATTTGGTTGAAATCGGTTCAGATTTAGATATAGCTCTCATATATATCTTTCGTCCGATTTGGCCCTTTAGTCCTATAGAAGCTGTATTTTACATCCGATCGTTTTGAAATTTAGAATGCTAGAGTTTCTTGATCCATGAACCAACATTGCCGAATTTGAAGAAAATCGGTTAAGATTTAGCTATAGCTCCCATATATATGTTTCGTCCGATTTGGCCCTTTAGTCCTATAGAAGCTGTATTTTACATCCGATCGTTTTGAAATTTAGAATGGTAGAGTTTCTTGGTCCATGGACCAACATTGCCGAATATGAAGAAAATCGGTGCAGATTTAGATATAGCTCCCATATATATCTTTCGTCCGATTTGGTCCTTTAGTCCTATAGAAGCTGTATTTTACATCCGATCGTTTTGAAATTTAGAATGGTAGAGTTTCTTGATCCATGAACCAACATTGCCAAATTTGAAGAAAATCGGTTAAGATTTAGCTATAGCTCCCATATATATGTTTCGTCCGATTTGGCCCTTTAGTCCTATAGAAGCTGTATTTTACATCCGATCGTTTTGAAATTTTGAATGGTAGAGTTTCTTGATCCATGAACCAACATTGCCGAATTTGAAGAAAATTGGTTAAGATTTAGCTATAGCTCCCATATATATGTTTCATCCGATTTGGCTCTTTAGATCCAATCGTTTTTATACCCAACACCACACTGTGGTACAGGGTATTATTTAAGTATAAAATGTCCCAAAAGTAAATTTATGTAAACAATTTATACATGAATTACAAAATTTATATATCAGAGTTATTCAATATTACGAGAGTGGTGTAGGGTATTATATAGTCGGCACCGCCCGACTTTAGCCTTTCCTTACTGGTTTTCGTTTTATTTTTAAAAGTTACCCACTTATTATACCCTACACCACACTGTGGTACAGGGTATTATAAGTTTGTTTCACGGCAGATGTTTGTAACACCTGAAAACAACACAGCTAGACCCACCTTAAAGTATACCGAGCGACTCAGAATCACTAGCTGAGTCGATTTAACCATGTCCGTCCGTCCGTCCGTCTGTCCATGTAAAGTTGTTCGTCGACTACAGGTCGCAATTTAACTCCGATCGTTCTGAAATTTTGCAGTTTAGAGTATTTCGCAGCTGTTAAGATCGCTATTGAATTTGGTTGAAATCGGTTCAGATTTAGATATAGCTCCCATATATATCTTTCGTCCGATTTGGCCCTTTAGTCCTATAGAAGCTGTATTTTACATCCAATCGTTTTGAAATTTAGAATGGTAGAGTTTCTTGATCCATGAACCAACACTACCGAATTTGAAGAAAATCGGTTAAGATTTAGCTATAGCTCCCATATATATGTTTCGTCCGATTTTGCTCTTTAGTCCTGTAGAAGCTGTATTTTACATCCAATCGTTTTGAAATTTAGAATGGTAGAGTTTTTTGATCCATGAACCAACACTACCGAATTTGGAGAAAATCGGTTCAGATTTAGATATAGCTCCCATATATATCTTTCGTCCGATTTGGCCCTTTAGTCCTATAGAAGCTGTATTTTACATCCAATCGTTTTGAAATTTAGAATGGTAGAGTTTCTTGATCCATGAACCAACACTACCGAATTTGAAGAAAATCGGTTAAGATTTAGCTATAGCTCCCATATATATGTTTCGTCCGATTTTGCTCTTTAGTCCTGTAGAAGCTGTATTTTACATCCAATCGTTTTGAAATTTAGAATGGTAGAGTTTTTTGATCCATGAACCAACACTACCGAATTTGGAGAAAATCGGTTAAGATTTAGCTATAGCTCCCATATATATGTTTCGTCCGATTTTGCTCTTTAGTCCTGTAGAAGCTGTATTTTACATCCAATCATTTTGAAATTTAGAATGGTAGAGTTTCTTGATCCATGAACCAAAACTACCGAATTTGAAGAAAATCTGTTAAGATTGAGCTATAGCTCCCATATATATGTTTCGTCCGATTTGGCCCTTTAGTTCTATAGAAGCTATATTTTACATCCAATCGTTTTGAAATCTAGAATGGTAGAGTTTCTTAATCCATGAACCAACATTGCCGAATTTGAAGAAAATCGGTTAAGATTTAGCTATAGCTCCCATATATATGTTTCGTCCGATTTTGCTCTTTAGTCCTGAAGAAGCTGTATTTTACATCCAATCGTTTTTAAATTTAGAATGGTAGAGTTTCTTGATCCATGAACAAACATTGCCGAATTTGAAGAAAATCGGTTAAGATTTAGCTATAGCTCCCATATATATGTTTCGTCCGATTTGGCCCTTTAGTTCTATAGAAGCTGTACTTTACATCCAATCGTTTTGAAATTTAGAATGGTAGAGTTTCTTGATCCATGAACCAACATTGCCGAATTTGAAGAAAATCGGTAAAGATTTAACTATAGCTCCCATATATATGTTTCGTCCGATTTGGCCCTTTAGTTCTATAGAAGCTGTATTATACATCCAATCGTTTTAAAATTTAGAATGGTAGAGTTTCTTGATCCATGAACCAACACTACCGAATTTGAAGAAAACCAGTTAAGATTTAGCTATAGCTCCCATATATATGTTTCGTCCGATTTGGCCCTTTAGTTCTATAGAAGCTATATTTTACATCCAATCGTTTTGAAATCTAGAATGGTAGAGTTTCTTAATCCATGAACCAACATTGCCGAATTTGAAGAAAATCGGTTAAGATTTAGCTATAGCTCCCATATATATGTTTCGTCCGATTTTGCTCTTTAGTCCAGAAGAAGCTGTATTTTACATCCAATCGTTTTTAAATTTAGAATGGTGGAGTTTCTTGATCCATGAACCAACACTACTGAATTTGGAGAAAATCGGTTAAGATTTAGCTATAGCTCCCATATATATGTTTCGTCCGATTTTGCTCTTTAGTCCTGTAGAAGCTGTATTTTACATCCAATCATTTTGAAATTTAGAATGGTAGAGTTTCTTGATCCATGAACCAACACTACCGAATTTGAAGAAAATCTGTTAAGATTTATCTATAGCTCCCATATATATGTTTCGTCCGATTTGGCCCTTTAGTTCTATAGAAGCTATATTTTACATCCAATCGTTTTGAAATCTAGAATGGTAGAGTTTCTTAATCCATGAACCAACATTGCCGAATTTGAAGAAAATCGGTTAAGATTTAGCTATAGCTCCCATATATATGTTTCGTCCGATTTTGCTCTTTAGTCCTGAAGAAGCTGTATTTTACATCCAATCGTTTTTAAATTTAGAATGGTAGAGTTTCTTGATCCATGAACAAACATTGCCGAATTTGAAGAAAATCGGTTAAGATTTAGCTATAGCTCCCATATATATGTTTCGTCCGATTTGGCCCTTTAGTTCTATAGAAGCTGTACTTTACATCCAATCGTTTTGAAATTTAGAATGGTAGAGTTTCTTGATCCATGAACCAACATTGCCGAATTTGAAGAAAATCGGTAAAGATTTAACTATAGCTCCCATATATATGTTTCGTCCGATTTGGCCCTTTAGTTCTATAGAAGCTGTATTTTACATCCAATCGTTTTAAAATTTAGAATGGTAGAGTTTCTTGATCCATGAACCAACACTACCGAATTTGAAGAAAACCGGTTAAGATTTAGCTATAGCTCCCATATATATGTTTCGTCCGATTTGGCTCTTTAGATCCAATCGTTTTTATACCCTACACCACACTGTGGTACAGGGTTTATTTAAGTATAAAATGTCCCAAAAGTAAATTTATGTAAACAATTTATACATGAATTACAAAATTTATATATCAGAGTTATTCAATATTACGAGAGTGGTGTAGGGTGTCATATAGTCGGCACCGCCCGACTTTAGCCTTTCCTTACTGGTTTCGTTTTATTTTTAAAAGTTACCCACTTATTTTACCATAATATGTAAAAATTTCAGCGTGGATCCTCCATGGGTTACAAAAATATGAATTAATTAGTGTTCGTCCGTCTGAATGGTGCTAACGATAACTCTTAATAGGAGTGACCGAATGTCTTAATATTTAGTAGGTTATAATATTTTTTTCAAATTCCTCAAAAAGGCTAAATTTGCAATAAAATGTTGTAGGTGACCAACTTGGGCACCCTATAAAATCATAACCGTTATGAATTTGGACAATCGGTAAAAGGTAGCAAGTCTGCATGGTCTTCTACACGCTGAAAAAAATTTGGGATTATTATTTCCGAAACAAAGATTTATTTGCATTAAAAAATTCAGAAAATATTCCTATATCGATTGTATGCCAAGTTTAAAGTTTTTTTAATAAGCAATTTTAAATGTTGGTAAAATTTCTTCGTTTAAAATTTTCAGAAATTCAAAGTCCACTTTTAAGAAGTTGTTAATATTCCCAAAAGTCCTTTTTAATTTAAATCGTATACTCTTGAATAACGATAAATTGCCAACAAGTGTTGACTTAGAATATTTAGAAATTAAAAATTGGCCCTTTGAACCAAAGTTAATGCGGCATATGCCATTTTTAATTGTGACATAATTCGAAATCCAGGAAAAATTAGAACTGAAAATAGAACAAGTAAGAAAGTTCAGTCGGTTAAACCGACTTATGAATCCCCTCACCTTGAGTCCAAAAAAAAATATTAGTAAATTTATTTATATTTTTGTTTTAATTAAATTATTATCAATTTAATTGCCTTTAATATCTTTAAAGTATGTACTGGTATTAAAGTTAAAAGCTGTTTACTTTTGGTACAAAATGGTCAATTTGTGTGGGAGGATCCAAAAGGGTCTTCCCAATAACGGCTGCTTTTCTCTAGAACCTAGGTACTTTAAAAGCATTGCACTGTACGAAATTTCAAGTATTTGTATACACTAGTATTAAAGTTAAAAGCTGATAATTTTTGGTACAAAAATGTATATTTGTGTGGGAGGTACCAAAAGGAGCGTATCAATAATGCCCATTTTCACTGTATTTTAGGTACTATAAAACCATTACACTGTACACAATTGTAAGTCTTTGTTTGCACTGGTATTAAGGTTATAAGCTGGTAACTTTTGGTTCAAAATTGTCCATTTGTGTGGAAGGTACCAAAAGGGGCGTGGTAACTTCGCCCATTTTTCTCGAAGGAATAGTGACTAATAAGCTAATACTATGTGTACGAGTATAATTTCAAACGATTCAAATAAGTAGTATAGAAGTTTTGAAATAATCCATATTTCACCAAATGTAAACCCTTTGTGGGGGAGATACTAGAAGGAGTGGACCAATATGGCCCATCTTCGAACTTAGCCGGAAATAGAAGAAAATATTACCACATACCAAATTTGAAGTCAATCGATTACTCCTATCGAGAGTTATCGTGCGCACCAGCCAGCAGACAGACAGACGGACGGACATTGCTCATTCGACTTAAAATGACCCAAAACGGATATCCGCCGAACATACTTAGGGTCTTAGGTCACTCCTTTGATGTGTTACACTTTTGTCTCGTAGCAAATGATATATATACCTTCCCCTCTAAGGTGAGGGAATAAAAATTGGCACAAACAATTTTATTGGCTATTTTTTGTCTATTTTCAAGGTTTTTCGTAAAAAAACGAATTTTTCTAATTATTTTAACGGCAGTTACTAAATTTCTATTTCCACGTGAAAAAGCAATTACAAATATTTGAAGTTCTCATAATTTCCTTTTATTTAAGTATGTCCTAGCATTATTGAACATATACTTCAAAAAATATGGTCCAAAAACTGAAGACACCTTTCAAGAAAATGGGAATTTTAAAGAAAAATTAAAAAAAAAACCATAAAAACTGTTTTTGAAAAAAATTTCGTGTTTATGGCGCCGTATTACACCAGAAAATGTTATACACAGCCATTCCACAAACATTTTGTTGTAATTTAATGGCCATACGATTTTTGTTTGCTCTAGGTGTATTTTTACACTTTCTATATTTTAACACGGCTATATCTCTTTATACCGTACGGAACATCTCTTTTGTTTCTAAAGGCAAAGTAGTAGACATTGAATAGGAGAAAAAATGCGGAACAAACCTACACAAAAAAGTGCATCCAGTGGCTTGAAAACTGCAAAAATGTCAATTTTTATAATTTTTTCCCGATTTTCAACTTTATTGCTCAATAACTGGATTACAAATCCACAAATTTTTTGTTTTTTTTAAGTCCCTATTTACAATAGCGTAGGGATGTTTCCTCGATGTTCTATAGGAAATGGTATAATGAAATGCAGAATGTGCGGGACGCTGAATTGCTCTTCTTTTTCCTTCATGATGGCTACTCCGTTCACAGTCAATTAAAGGTAGAAAGTCCAGATTTACACTAGGCAAGTTTTTTCAGCAGCTTATCATCAAATTCTCTTTTGAACTTGCACGAAGAACTCAAAACGTTCAGGGAGAGTTTTTTCCCCCCTTTTGCCGACTGCCTCTCTCTCCTACAAAACGCCGATAATCTGCTGAACATTCAGCCAGTGTAAATTCGGACAAAGGGAAGTGAACTTGTTTATTGATGTGTGTTTTTCCGTTGGCTGCTAATGAATGAGTTTTCTACAGAAATTCCACCCACATTTATGAGTCCTAATTTTAAAAAAATATGTAGTATTTATAGGTGTTCATTGATAGATTTTTTTAATTCAACAAGTTCCGAGTAACGTGAAAAGTAAAATTTATAAATTATAATTTAGAGTGAAAAACATTATAAAAAGCAAAAAAACATTCAAAATTCCGATATGGAAAATAACAAGTGCCCAAATTTGGACGATTTTTGCTTCGGTTGTAGTCATATCGCCCAAAAAATAGGCAACCAGGATCGAAAAAATGTTTAACTGAGGAATTCAAAACAGCGTATTGTCCTTATTATGATGAAACAGATTTAATTGGTGCCGAACACAGTGTGCATTATTTTTATAATACACTTATAATGTGGATAATTGGAAAAGGTGTACAGTTTGAAGATGACACTGAAATTGGTGGACACCCTGAACAAAACAAGCCCTTGAATATTATGTTTAACTCGGATGATGATGATGATACGAAGAAAACAAGATCATCAGAACCACAAACGTCAACTACATACAACGAGGATGGGTATTGCCAATAATTGAAAATGCTCTAAATCATAGATAACATAATCATAGAGCAATATTTTAGCTCTTGTTAAGAGCTATCTTTTTGCCATTGACCGATTCCCGATCCGACGTACTGTTAAGGAGCTAGAGCAAAATTAAACTTTCCGTTCACATTTGAAAATGATGCCTAAAAGTCCATTTTTTTTAAACCAAAAAAACACTTTCCAGTAGACCTACGACCTTGACACCCATGAGCAATATTTTAGGTCTCGTTAAGAGCTATCTTTTTGCCATTGACCGATTGTGGCTACGTGCCATACAGCAAATGAAACAATTGAATTGTTGCGAGAAAAAGTTTGGAGATTCGATTATTTAAAAAAAATTGATATTGAATGGCCTCCAAGAAGTTGTGATTTAACACCATTAGACTATTTCTTTTGGGGTTATTTGAAGTCATTGGTCTTTCGAATTAAACCCGACTCTCTTCAAGCTTTACAAGTCAATATTGAACGTGCCATTCATGATATACGACTTGATTTAGTAGAAAAAGTGCTCGAAAATTGGGTTCATCGAATTTGTTCCTGCAGAAGAAGTCGTGGAGGCCATTTGAATTTAGAACTTAATTGTATCGATTGTACTTCACATTAAATATAAAACTTTTGAATTTCCTTAACAATTAGTGTGTTTTTCAAAGAAATTATATCACTCTTATTGGAATGTTTATGGTACACCAGGAACTATTATTTCTGAAACAAATAACTATTATTTCTGAAACAAATAATTATTTGCGTTTAAGTATTCAGAAGATATATCGATACCTTTAACTTAAGGAATGTTTTAAGTTTATTCAGTAATTCTTAGTAATTTTTTTAAAAATTGCAATTATAGTTATAATTGTATAATCTAGCATACCTTTAATTATTTCGATGGATGAACAACAAAAGATCACTTGGAATTTTTAGTAATTAAAAATTAGTGCTTTAAAACAAAAGCTAATGCAATTTTTAACTTTACTTCGAAATGAAGAAAAAGTGAGTCAGAAATGTTTTGATTTTTTTTAATAAAATATATGTGGAGATATTAATATATTAACATATGCGCTTCAAATAAATTGTAACGATTTTCAAATAAAATGTATTTATTCAGGAATACATAATATTTAAAAAATCCTTTTCCAAATTTTCTTTCTATTCAAACATAGCAAAAACGGTGATTTCCCCGTGTATATATCCTCCTTCCTGTAAGATGTGGGGATACAAATATGACGGTCAATGTAATCAGAAGATATAAATTTTTTTTAAGTTTTTTTTTCAGAAAATTTTTTGAAGTTGTCAAGAAAATCGCAACCACTTTGAATTTTATTCGGCGAATATCGTAAGGTTTGCCATGGAATGACTCAAATATAATATTTAGCTTTGGAACTCGAATATAACGTATTTAAAGTTTTTTTTTTTGTGTAACTACTTTCACACTGGCAGGAACGTAAGCGGGAAACTCTATTGAGATGTAAAATCGCTTAGCTGCCATACAAATTAATTGAATCGATTTATCGTATAAATTGCGCTAACAAAGTGTATCGAAAATGCACTTGGTGACTTTAAGTTGAAAACTGACAATTTCCATTTTTCTTCTCCAAAATTGCCCCCATTGTGCGGTAAAGTAAATGATGGCATGTGTTACAAACAAAATACACAAAGGAACAATAACCCTGTAACACAGTGTTGTGTTGGGTATAAAAGCGCCGAGGGGAAAACATGCCAACGATAGGGTTTGTGTTTGTGTTGTGGGAGAGTGGCAAGTGTTGGCGGCGTTTGTTTTCATTCACAATATGGCAATTTGACGCCGCCGTCGCCTGCGTTATTCCTTTTCGATTTGCTTTCGTTGTAATGGTGCCATTGTTGTTCTGCCTTTTGTTTTTTTAGTCTCTTTTTTTATTCGTGGATTTCTTTTGTTTTGTAGTTTATGTTTTGTTGTGGTGTAAATAAACTTGGCAAATAAATGATCTGCTCGTTAACACAAATTTTTGATGAATTATTTGGCCAGAGACAGAAACACAGAGATTGAGGGAAGGATGTGGAGTGGAGTGGAGGTATGGTAATGTATGGTTGGTGGATACAAAACAGACGGTACAATAAACGTCCTTAAAAGAAAATGACAGCCACCAAACCCCTCCCCCCAATCAGAAGATCGATTAGTTCAGACATGTTCAGACAATTATTTTTCTTTTTCTACTTTTTTTGTCGGATTGCTGGTGATGGTGGGACCTCTAGTCGTATGAGCGATAGATCACATTGCATAATAAGTAGCGTACGATTTCAAAAATAAACTTTCAATATTGCAAAAAACTTAACTCATAAATGTCATGATCACTGTGTCACACTAATTATATTATTGTAATAGATAGACAACACACACTCACTACACTTTGTAGCATTTTTTTGCGTTTTGCTATTCTACGAGTATATATGTATGTATAGATTTACCCGTGTTATGATCAACGGCGTATCTAGATCATTGCCACCGACCAGACGTATACCCCAGGGAGTATTTTGACCATCGCGTTTGAGTACTACCGCAAATTCGTGCAGCTTAGGGCTCATGATTTCTCTCTCTCTCTATCTCTTTCTCTTCTAAGCTTCCGCCTCTCCTCCTCTTTTAAGCGCAAACCAATAAACTACCAACAAAGACGAGAGTTTGTTGTGACTTCGAAAATTGATTTGAGACAAATAATTTTCCGTTACAAAAACTTCGCACGGTTATTACTGACTTCGCGTTTTATGTTATTTTTATTTAGTTTTAGTCTTTTTGTGGTGTCTTAAAAGCTGTAGACAACAATAGGTGGTGGTGGTGCTGAAGTTCTTCTGCTGTTCTGACTGTTTTTTGCTGTTGCAAATATTGTAATTTATACTTTTTGTTAAAAAGAAAACGTTTTGATCGTATTGAAAGCTGCCCAAGTACTAAATTTAAAAACACAAATCCGAATAAACAAGTATTTTTTCGCGTTTTTTTTCTTCTTATTTTTTTGCAATTGTGTCTCATCTTTTCTTCATTCAACATCAGCTGCTGCGGTTGCGGCAACGTCAGCAAACGGCATCGTTTTGGGGTGTGCTGTTGTTATTGTTGTTGGCCTTTTTTACAATACAGATGTATCAATTTATTTGTTCCTTTCTTGTGGCTATGCTATAGATGCTGCTGCTGCTGATGATGCCGAAGCCTGCGCCGCCTCACATACTCATTTCTGTACGATTGTTGTATCCGATCATGCCGCAGCTAATAGTGCCCGATTATATTTCAGGAGCGCATCTCTCCATGGGGGGTATGCGAATAAGTTACAAAGCCACAAATTCGCCAGTGTAGCGACGACATTCACAATTTGACATCTTAAGAAAACATCTGCTTCGTTTATTTTCACAAATTGTGTTCAATAATGCCAATGATGAAATACGCTATAAAAATTTTACTATATACCATAAACATTTTACGACACTTCAATTTCGAAAACATGTTCTCTGCTTTTCATTTCAATATTGTCAATTTCGAATGACGTTGACAAATTGTTAATACTACTAAACCCCATTTTATTGGAAAGTTCAGCTGTTCGAACTCATCAAAATAAGTTCATGGCGAATGGGTTGGACTTGCATGGAACCTCATAATTTATAATTTTGAAACATCAAAGCAATTGGAACAAACAACAAGTAAGAAAGTTTCAGTCGGGTACACAGACTAAGGTATACCCTCATTTTGTGAGTAATGTAATATTGAATATTCCACGAATTATTCTGTCAGTTTGTATGGGAGGTACCAGAACGGGTTTAACAAATACACCTACACCGCTGAACAGTAGATATTTTAAATACATTGCACTGTGCCGAATTATAAGCGTTTATGTGCACTGGTATATTAACGCTATGAGATATTAAATTGTGGTATTATTTTGACATTTTGTGTTGGAGGTTGAAAAAAGGGCGAGGTGATAAAGCCCATTTTTCAAAGGGCTATAAGCACCATAAAAGCATTACACTGTACAAAATTGCAATTATTTTTATACACTGGTATTAATGTTATAGGCTGTTTTTGTATCAAAAGGTACAAAAAGGTACCAAAAGGGGCGTGGCAACTTCGCTCATTTTTCTCGAGTTGATAGCGACTAATAAGCTAATGCTATGTGTAAGATTGGAGTAAGTAGTATAGCAGTTATTAAAGAATCAATATTTCACAACATTTTAATCCTTTGTGGGGAGGTACTAGAAGGAGTGGGCCAATATGACCCATCTTCGATCTTAGCCGGAGATAAAAGAAAATATTATCACATACCAAATTTGAAGTCAATCGGTTACTCCTTTCGAGAGTTATCGTGCGCACCAGCCAGCAGACAGACAGACAGACGGACGGACATTGCTCATTCGACTTAAAATGACCCAAAACGGATTTCCTCCGAACATACTTAGGGTCTTAGATCACTCCTTCGATGTGTTACACTTTTGGCCGTAGCAAATAATATATACCCTCGTATCACTAAAGTGAGGGTATAAAAACGTAACCGTCTAGATTCCTTAGCACATTGTCATTATTTGTTGTAGTTCTTATAGTATACTGCCCTCCTAAGAAAGAACGTCACATCTCCATTTTAGTAGTTTTGAGATATTTAGATTTACGTTTTTTAATTTTTTTCAAATGGAGAGATATACGCAAGAACAACGTTTACAAATTATTCAGTTTTATTACCAAAATAATCGTTCTCCAATTGCAACTTGGAACGTATGCCGTTAATAATGAAAAACAACATCAGCCAAATGGCCACCATGACCACGCTTACAGGACCATATCCTTTTTATGAAATTTTCCATAACCAACTCGCTGCCCTATGTCCTCGATAGCCTCACGAATTCTATCTTTGAGGTGTTGAATCTTCGAGAGATAACACGGCCCGGAAACAGAGCAATGGTTTCGTTGCTTGTGTGGCACGTAGCGCGGTATTGTTGAAAGTAAACGTTGTCCAGATCAATACCATCCAACTCCGACCATAAAAAGTCATTAATCATCTCTCGATAGCGCAATCCATTCACCGTAACTGTTAATCCAACCTCATTTTCGAAAAAGTAAGGTCCAATGACCCCGCCGGACCATAAACCGCACCACACAGTCACACGTTGAGAATGGAGAGGCTTCTCAATAATAACTCTTGGGTTTTCCGAGCCCCAGATGCGACAATTTTGCTTGTTGACTTAGCCACCGAGGTGGAAATGGGCCTCATCAGTCAAGATGATTTTGTATCGTTCGTATCGTTTTTTTGTTCGATCGTTTTGTATCGTTCGATGATCGTATATCGTTCCATTTTTAGTAATGGCGTAGTTTCTACATGTCAAATGTCAAAGAATAAAAACTTCAAAAGTGACAGCTACCGAAATACCGGGTGATTCAAAATAACACCTCTTGTTGGAAACCCGTTTTTAGAACTTAATTGTATCGATTGTGCTTCACATTAAATAAAAAACTTTTGAATTTCCTTAACAAAAAGTGTGTTTTTTTAATCAAAGAGATCATATCACTCTTATTGGAAAAACCTGTATATCCATAGGATCTCCTTTCTGTACAATTTCGAGCACAGTGATATCATTAAGTTTTATTATCAAAATTCGTGCTCTGTAAAAAAAGTGTTTTTATCGAACACACCAATGGGTATAGCAATAAACAGAATTGCTGAATATGGTCCGAAGAGTAGTCACAGGCTGTTCACGAGACATTACTCAAATTCAAAAGGATGGTGCACACTGCACTCGATATCATAAACCACTTGAGAGGCGAGTTTGGTGAGCTAAGTATGCACTATTTAATTATTTATTTGGTACAAAATCATCCCTTTTTGAGATAGGTACAACAAGGGCGTGGCAATAGGGATAACAATAAGGGTAAGTAGTTAAATCAATATAGTTCATCTGCGAACTTAGCCAGATATAGACGAAAATATCACCACAAACAAAAATTCAAGTCAATAGCTCAAACCTTTCGTGCGAAGCAGAACGGCGAGCGAAAATAGCTCAAATGGCTTTAAATGTTCTGCAACGGATATCCGACATACGTATATAGGTTCTTAGGCCACTCCTTCGATATCGTAGTGAAGGTATACTAAGTAAAAACAATTCTGTCGGGTAAGTCGCCTTATATTCCTGTAGGAAAGTTGTAGTGGCATGTTGGGACTTCTCTCCTAAAATAAGCCATTAGATATACAAATCAGTAGTTCGCGAAATACTACTGTACGGCATTGTTGTGTGGTGGACGAAAAAACTGATAAGCGATCCACCCCTTCTTATGTGACGTTGCAACTTGTTGTTGGTCTTGTACTTTTTTAGAAACGATCTCCATGCATATCGATGTTTAACACGATGTCTCCAGTTGTTTTCACCAAGCGATCCGTCAACAGTCAATTAATGAAGGTTAAAAGAATAACCAGCATAAGCATGGCTTTAAGAACTACAGCGACAGAGTCTCTACAAGCCCTATTGCATATGCCCATTGATATTCTGGGTAGAAGAGTTGCAACCAGAGCGTCATTAAGATTAAACTGTCTACCAATTTGGACAGGAACTACGGCCACATGGCCATATATCAACGGTGAACACTTCAGTTACTAGTCAAATTTAGTCAATCTACGAACTGAGAAATTCAAAATGTCTCCTCGCACTAGAGAGGAAAAATCTTTCTACGATCGGCGAATATTAGGTTTTGAGTACAGCGACATCTGCAGAGGCTGTGGTGATACGGAAGAAGTGGAGAGTATTGATCACCTGCTTTGCTACTGCGTCTGGATAAACTGGGGTAGCCTTTCTAGGAAGTCTGACAGATCTTTCGGGTACAGATATTCGTACTTTTTATAACTTTGCTTATGAAACAGGTTGGTTTCGATGAGGGAATTATGAGCCCGTGGTTTCACTAAGGACCTACATTGGTCTAACTGAGCTGGCAAACCCTAACCTAATGACGACTAGTTGCATTACCTACTCCTTAGAAGAGGACCAATTTCCGAAGTTCAGTGATTAATTAGTAAACATTTATTTGGTTTTAAATGTGACATACGATGTTTGACATTGAAGAGTTGGATAGTGTAAGTATTCTTTAAGACAAGTACTTGGATATATCAGAAGGTGCACAGTAAAATTCTTGAATTTTTGTGAAGTGTAATGATTGTACAGTCCCTCAGCATACCAAAATTGAATAGCTCATAACATTAATACGAGGGCGGTCCCAAAATTAGCCGACAAGAATATAGATGTAATTTAGTTAGTTTTAGCACTCAGAAGAAAACGAGCTCATTGAATTTGTAAACATGAATTAAATTGCTCACCAATAAGTAATACTATACCTTCATTTGAAAGGTCTCAGTCAAACAAATATTAAAACCGAGCTAGATTCTGCTCCTTCGTTTACAAATGTAAAATATTGGGTAGCAGAGTTTAAACGGGGCCGTACGGGCTGCCAAGACAAACACCATAGTGGTCGACCAATTAAGGTGCCCACGCCAGAAATGGTTAAAAAATCCACAAAATGGTATTGGATGACCGTCGGTTAAAGGTTCCTGAGCTAGCTGAAGCCATAGACATTTAATTTCGGAAAATTTTTAATTTGGAGAGAGCTTCTTGCAAGATGGGTGCCGCGTTTGCTCACAATCAAGACAGTGCACCAGTTCACACATCCACTATTGCGATGGCTAAAATCAATGACTTAAAGTTCGAATTGCTTCAGCACGCACCTTATTTGTCAGATTTAGCTCCCTTGGATTATTTTTTGTTTCCAAACTTTAAAAAATGGCTCGGCGGAAAAAGAATTGTCAGCTATGAAAAAGTTGAAGGTGGCTATTTTCAGGAGCTTGGCAGTTCTAACTATAAACAGGGTATCGAAGTTATTGAAAATCGAAGCTATTGAAAAGGAGATTATGTTGAGAAATAAAGAAAACATTTTCCAGAATTGTTGTGTTTTCTTTGTTAGGTGGCCTAGTTTTGGGACAGGGCTCGTACAGTGCTCATAAATAGTTATATCTCGACAAATAATTAAATAATTTCTGTGTCTGTTCTACCCAGAAGATGCCTCTGCTGGCGACTTCTGCTTTACTCATGTCCAACATATTTTTATTGCGAGCTTTTTCCTGAAACTCAGAATATCAGCATTTTTGAATACAGAATACAGTTTGGTTGCCTCAACCGAATTATTTGCCAACCGGTAGTGCTGTCTACTATCATGCGATTCCATCAGGACAACCAATATTTTGGTTGTGGTATACTTCTGCATCCATGTTGACAACAATCATATTTGGTTGCGCCAGCTACGAAAATGGTGGCTTAAATTATCTGTTGTAGTTGCCACAACCAACTGTTTTAAATAAATTGATTGTTCTGACAATTTGTCAGTCATATACTACCGACAATTAATTAAAAACAGTTTTCATTAATTTTTATTTTATTTATTGAACATAAAACAAAACAATTCATAACAAAATTAAAAATCCCATATTCATCACTATTATGAGATGTGGAAATATTTGACACACATTTTAGTACACGAAAAAAAAAACACAAAACTTGTATGCAAATATCGCTTAACCCTGTGCTTTCAATTTCATGATTGTTGCTTTTATTTTTTATTTATGTAAAACATTTTGCACAACATATTCTGCGTTCCACACATTATTATCCACACGAGATTATTTTTGATTACCTACACCGTTCTTGAACAAAATGTTGAAGATTTTTTTATGTCGAGTAATTTTATTTTTTGTTTGTCATGTATCAGCAAAAGAACAGCAACCAATCTTTCGGTTGTATTTCCCAAAATGCATTTAATTATTCTAAATTTGGTAAATTATTGGGATAACCAAAAAACTATTATTTATTAATATTTTTTCTGTTAAAGTAACCAATTATTCGTTGCAATAATAATCTTTGGTCTATTGATACAATTTCTATTGTCAAGAATAAAACATTGGTTGTCACAACCAAAAATCGATCATATGCTACTATAATGAAAATTTAAAATCGGTTACCACAACTAACCGAGTGTCAATGAAAAAAACAATCTTAATTCGATTGATACAACCATCGATTTAGTTGCAATCATTTTCATTTGATCATATCCATGTTATTATTGTTGTTTTAACTAATTATTTATAAATACAACCGACAGACGGTGAAGGCAATATACTTTTTATTGCTAGTACTATTTTTTTATTGTTACAATCGAATTCCAACCAATTATTTTCCTGGGTGTATTGATACAATTTCTGTTGTCAAGAATAAAACATTGGTTGTCACAACCATAAATCGATCATATGGTACTATAATGAAAATTTTTGGTAATCACAACTAACCGAGTGTCGATGAAAAAACAATCTTAATTCGATTGATACAACCAACGATTTAGTTGCAAGCATTTTCATTTGATCGTATCCATGTTATTATTGTTGTTTCAACTAATTATATATACATAAATACAACCGACAGACGGTGTAGGCAATATACTTTTTGTTGCTAGTACTATTTTTTTATTGTTACAATCGAATTCCAACCACTTATTTTCCTGGGTGTAAAATAACATAACAAATCAAATCAATACATCCAAAAAAAGGACGGACAGGACAACGTCTCCTGGTTTTGGCTAGTATAAAATAAATTTTCCTAATTCTATGTGTGAATTGTCCCTATGTTAAGGATTAGGACGTCTTTGGAGCGAACATTTTATTTCAGTCAACTCTAACTATTCAATCTAAACAATTTCCATTCCCTCAATAGTGTAAAGTAACTACGCCACTGTTCAATTCTGCCATTGTCTTTGTTTCAATGTGTAATTATTTCATTTTTTTATGTTCATTATATTCGAATCTCTTTTTAATTTTCTTGGCTGTTATTGTTTTTCTCTCGAATTGCCTATGTGGATTTGGAAGTACGAATCATCTGCACACAAAACTATAAATCTCTAAATCTAATATTTTTCAAAAAAAAATCAAAAAACGCAAAAACAATTTGCATAGATTTAATTTTTACGATAAAATAAGTAGTGGTTTTGCCGTTTATGTGTTTCATTACAAGAAGCCAAACAATGTATCAATCAGCAACCCGTTCGCCTGTCCGTCCGTCCGTTCATCCATCCATCCAACTGTCCACCCTATGAACTATTTCACAAAAATGTGACGAATTACGAAAATATCTCAAGGCATCTGATGTTAGCCGACGCAGACCACCCACCACCACCATTCACCCGCATGAGGCAAAAAATAGAATAGGTTTCATGGTGATAGTAATAGATAATTGGGATATGTATCGAGGTACATTGTTAAATCTTTCCGCATTTTCAAGAAAATAACACCTTAGCTCAACGAAACGCAATTTAGTGATTAGTGCATTCGACTGCTCGATTAGCACCTATTGTCGACGCGGTCTAACTGAGCAACCAACGTAATTAATTGACTTTCACTATCATTTGGCAGATTTGGCAAAGATCTCGTCTTCATTATCATTATCTTCGATAGCAGTAGTTGATGAGGGTTTCTTTTTTTGTTTTGATGATAGTTTTATTTAGAAATTGATGAATATTTTTTTATTTTATCTCGGGGAGGGTAAGAAAAATAATTTCAACATTTCTATTGAGATTATATTTAAATTGGATATTTTTAGATTTCAAAAAAACGGATAGAAAGGCGACAAAGAATTTATTGAACAAGTGTTTTGTGTTATTTTTTACTCATTCGAAATTACTATAATAGCCAAGCAATATGTACATAGTAGTATTTATAATACTTATATACTACAAGTATGCCACTGGAACCATGACAATTTGTAGATTTCTCATTTTGGATAATGTGAAAATCTGCACAAGGCGAAAAAAGAATCGTTACGCTTTATTTTTAGCCAATGAGGCATAAGAAAAATCCCACAAATATTGTCTTGCCTGTGAGCGATCAAGGGAACTTCATTCATGGGGAATACTCAAAAAGTGTAAGGTGAGGAAGGCAAACGAATAATAATGGGCTGTGAGCGTTCCCCCAACAATTGCCTGCAATTTAACAAAAAGGAAATCTCATTTCGATATATGTACGTAAGTAACAGCTGATTCGTGGTTGACGTACATTGAAATGACAATTATCAATTTAATTTATGACAAATGAGTTAATAAATTTATAAAGTAGGATAATTGCTCATGTCTTTGTTTTATTTGCATTTGTATATTTAATTACGTCGACATGGCGAAATATTTTCAATGTGATTGTTTAAAAAAGCGGTGTTCACAAGTAACAGCTGATTGGTCGCAGTTGACGTACATCGCTGTTGACGTTAATATGGCGAAATATTTTCAATGTGATTAATCAAAAGCGGTGTTCACATGAAAAAGAATTAACAGTTGATTCGTTGTTAAAATAAGAATTTATTTGGAAGCGACCTCTATAGGGTATCTTTATGAAAACATTAATCGATAAAGCTCAATTTCGATCACAAACGAACTACAACTATAAGAAATATATATAATAAATGGACTTAGCGCACGAAAAGTTGCAATTGGAGAACGATTATTTTGATAATAAAACTGAATAATTTGTAAACGTTGTTATTGCATATATCACTCCATGATGAAATTGTAAACACTACTGAATACAATGAAAAACAAATGACAGATCATGACATATTACAAATGGCCGAAACGTCACTTCAAAATCATATCATCCCTATTGGAAACCCCGTTACAATTTTCATTGAACTAATGAAAATTTACTTGACCTTAACGAAAGTATTTTTGATTCAAAGAAATTATTTTTGCTTTAATGACTTTAAAGATATTTCTTTGAGTTATTGAAAATAACATCGATCTAAGGAAAAATGTTTTTAATTTAAGTAAACATTTCAATAATTTTAACGAAATTTTTCTTGGTTTTACCTATATTTTCATGGCATACTTTTAAAGTACAAATGCCTTTAATTTTCGGTACAATACTTTCATATCATTGAATTTAAATCTATATTGTCTTAGAAATAGTGCCATTATAACGACAAAATTTGTGATAAAAGACTTTATTTTAAAGATTTTTTTATTATTTTGTCTAAACTGTTCCATAGCATTACTCATATGCAACATTTTTTTTTGGAAAGGCTATACATAGCATATTTTGTTGTAATATGGTGTCCTAAACACGAAAACAAAATTTTAATTTAGCGAAATCTTTTTTCTTTCTATTCCTATTTTCTTTAAAGGTGCCTAAGTATTTTGATCATATTTTTTTGAGTATTAGCTTGATAAAGCCGGGAACATTAAAGGAAATATTGGGGACAACAAATGTTAATAACGACACCTTCACGTGGAAACAGAAGTTTAGTAACTGTCGTAAAACAACTAGTGTGAACAAGGGTATATATCAGATTCTGCGGTCCAAAATGGAGTGACCTAAGAGACCCCAAGAATATTTGGCGAAAATCCGTTTTGGGCACCTCCATTTCTCACAATAACTAAACGGCTTATAACTTTGATCCAGTCCATACAAATACTTGAAATTTTATAATGAAAGGTTTAGGTTAGGGTGGCAGCCGTTTTTTTCAGCCCACATAGACCAGTTTAGGTCCCTAGTGTTACCACGGGCAGAAATGCCCTCATCGAAACCAACCTGTTTGATATACACATTTTTCGATAGTACGAATATCGGTACCGGCAAGATCTGTGAGGTTGCCTAGAATGGCCAACCCCCAAGCAGGCAAAATTATCTGCGGCGGCGCATGGAAAAATACCGACCGGCGGCGGCGGCTGATCAACTAATCCGATCAAATTTCAACAATCGGCTGAGCCGATAATGTTCCAACAAACGATGGCGCACGAATGTCATTCTTCGGCAAAGACGGCGCTTTGAGATATTTGCAATTAGAGGAAAAAACATAAAATGAACACAAATATTTACGAAAAGTTATGGAAGTTTTGATGTAATGTCGAAAATCAGTTTAATAAATTTCTACTATTCCTCATCTCCGCAGCTTATGGATAAATAATTCATTGTTATCAATATTAAATCTTCTAGCGTGTTCGCCGATCGGGCAGTATCCCGTCAGAACTGATACTAACGTAGACACTATTTTCCTCTCTAGTGCGAGGAGATATTTTGACCTTCTCAGGTCATATCCTGGCCAGATTTGCTAGCTACCCTACAGGTGCCGATTTCTGTCCATTTTTCGTTGAACTGCCTGATTGCCTAAGCCAAAGCTTGCATGTGAATAGTGGCGCACAATTCTTCATGAATTTGTAGTGTCATCCCTTTCCTATCAAGTTCATCGGCTTTGCAGTTCCCAGGATATCCCTTTGCCCAGGCACCATGTGAATGTGTTTATTTAACTGCTCAACCATCTGTCCGAGTAAATAACAACGCCAGTGTCGGTTAATATGTTGCGACTCAGCCACTTGGCGACTTTCTATAATGTCATTATTTCAGCTTGTTAGACACTGCAGGTATCACGTAGTCCGTGACTATGTTCATTACAGTGTATAAGTACTCCGAAGCCAACCTTTTCACCAAGCTTCTAACCATCCGTATAGAAGTGGAGATGGTTTCTATTACCTGGTATTCTGCTAACCCTCTCATCTCTGGCTGGTATCATATTCACATAGTTCCTCTCGAAGGTGTATACCGTTGGTATACAGTCCACTCGGTCGGTTACCATAGCACTACTCTTTGATATGCTCATGTGACTTTAGTTCATACACCTCCACATTGATAGGCAGTTTAATCATAATATCGATCCGCTTGCAACTTCTCTCGCCACAGAGTTAATCGGCAGTATATGGAGTAGGGCTTGTAGAGACTCGGTCGCTGTAGTCCTTAATGCTTCGCTTATGCTCAGGCAGGCAGTTCTCTGAATCTTTGATAGTAGGTTGGTGATGGTTAGTTTGTCAGTTGCCGTCCACCAAACCACAATGCCGTATAACAGTATGGGAAGAACTACTGCTATATATATCCAATGGACGATTTAGGAGAGAGAGTACCGCGACTCTACAGCAGGGATCGGCACACTCATACAACCATAACAAAAATATTTCCTCTCTTATTGTAAACTGAATGAATCATATTATACTCATTCAATGTGTGAGAGGAGAGAACCGCCCATGGGCGCTATTTTGCCGATCTCTGCTCTACAGCCTTCCTGCAGCAGTATGATGCGACGTTGACCTTCCTGGCACGTCCCAGTACATTAAGTCTGAATAACAGTTTCTTATCTATAATTACTCCTAGAAATTTGGCTCAGCCGATCAGCCGCCGCCGCCGATCGGTATTTTTACATGCGCCGCCGCCGATAATTTTGGTCGGCTTCATTGCATGTTGTGGACCCAAGGCTTGCTGTTATGCGTCCTCGGTTGAGCAGGCTTTTAATTAGTCTGATCAAGCTAGAGTTCACCTTTAGATGTGACAGTACCGCAATTACCGCATCTGATTGAATGTTATTAAAACCCCTTCTATGTCAAGAAATGCCAACATGATGAATTCCTTGAAGTGTAGGGACGATTCGATAGTGCTCACAAGTTCGTGCAGGGCTGATTCTGTAGACTTTCCCTTATTGTAAGCATTTTGGTTCTCCGACAGGAGTTTTGTGTCCAGGTTCTCCCTAATGAAATAATCTAAAAGTCTTTCCAGACCTTTCAATAGGAATGGGGATAGGCTAATTAGTCTGAAGTCTTTTGACCTAGTGTGCGGTATCTTTCCCGCTTTGGGTATGAATACTACTTTGGTAATCCCTCCATCGATTCGGGATATATGAAAACCTGATACTGCCTACTTAAATTTTCTCCAGCCAGGAGATAATGTACTTCTCTAAAATTCCATACCAGATTTACATGACATTTCTGCACATTCTCGGAAGGGATTTTTGGTTCTTTTTCTTAATCGAGAATTATGCGACGTTTCTGCACATTCTCGAAAGGGATTTTATGTTTTTTATATTGTTTTATTTCAGTAACCATGTTCCAATAATTCAATTCCCGCAAAATAGATAACTGTTAATTTTCATGGAATAGCAATAACTTGTTGTAGTTTTGCATACATTCTTTTGTTTGTTTTCTTACATCACCTCTCATTTTCAATTGCGCTACAAAACAATCAACACGTCGCGGATAAGCATTTATTTTTATTTATTATTATTTATTTTTTTTATTATCGAACCATTAGTCAGAAACTGGTCGGACAAATTGGACCAAATTCGGATGTTTGGTTAGACTTCTTCCGAAATTGGTCCGACAAAACGGACAAATAGTCGGAAAAATGTCGGAGAAGTCGGACCAAATTCGGATGTTCTGTTAGACTTCCTTCCGAAATTGGTCCGACATATCGGACAGATAGTCAGAAAAATGTTGGAGAAGTCGGATGTAGAGTTAGACTTCTTTCCGAAATTGATTCGACAAATCGGACAGATAGTCAGACAATTTAGGAGAAGTCGGACCAAATTTGGATGTTTTGTTAGACTTCCTTCCGAAATTGGTCCGAAAAATCGGGCAGATAATCCGAAAAATTTCAGAGATGTCGGACCAAATTCGGATGTTTGGTTAGACATTTTTTCGAAATTGGTCCGACAAATCAGGAAAATTTCCAGAAACCGGTCGGAAATTCGGACTATTTTCGACTCTTTGTTAGACTTAAGGCCGACTTA
Source organism: Eudasyphora cyanicolor (assembly GCA_963930755.1). Classification (NCBI taxonomy): domain Eukaryota; kingdom Metazoa; phylum Arthropoda; class Insecta; order Diptera; family Muscidae; genus Eudasyphora; species Eudasyphora cyanicolor. The sequence continues at coordinate 264,440,709 of OZ005735.1, read as the reverse complement.
CATAATTGAAACTTGTCGAGAAATCCTTCCGAATTTCCCTCCGATTTTTCTTCAGATTTCTGACAGAGATGTGTCCGACAACTCTGCACAATCATCCCAATTTCCCAAGACAAAAGGTACCGAAGTCGTGTCAACCGCTTACACGGTTTTCTAAATAATTTCGAAACAAAGTCAGCATCAGAATCGACTACTTGTGCAGAGTTTCTGATCGACTTCGGACCGAATTCGGAAGAAATTGTTTGCTGGGTAGTGACTCTCGCGGTTTTTTGTCCAGTTATTTGCCATATTCTGCAAATAGTCCACTGTACAGGGTGCAGTGGATAATACCTTACGCAGTCTTTTCTACTTCTTCCCCAGAAGATGTGTCAAGAAGGCCTTTTCTACGCTCCTTCTTATAGATTTGGAGTTGCTCTTTATAGGCATCCCAGTCATTAGTGACTCGAGTCTATTTGGCATTATCGAATACCTTGTTGCAGGTCTTTTCCCTAGCATTTAACTTAGAAGTCCAGCATTGTGGTTTAGTTTTACGTTGTTCCTTGGTTTTGGACAGACTTCCTCAAGGGAACTATTGAATGATGTGGTGATTTGCTCAACCAGATTATCTCGATCGGCTTTGTCAATCGGTTTAAAGTTGAACATATTCGTCGACTTACGACATTCTCAGCTTGTCCAAAACCTCATCCGGTTAATCTATTTGTTTCCATATAGCGTTTTTATGGAATACTTAAAGGACCCAATAAGTGTATCAGTGTAGCGTTTTTATTATAATATGTTAACTATATTTAAAATTTGGAGACTCACCTTTTAGCTCCCTCGATGTCTGCAATCTTGATAATGAGGTAATTTTCTTCTTCCCCCATTCGACTTCCTATTCATTAGTTAGTTATAATCTTGAGTTTTAGATAATTTGTTAGCGGGATTAAACAAATTTTGATTGGTTGAAACGGAGGTTAAGCATATCGAAGCTAAAGTAATTACAATATTAATATTCAAAATAAAGTTAAATTTTTTAAAATTTGGTTGAATCTATAAAAGAAGATTTTGTAATTAATATTGATATAAATATTAAAATAAATAAAGTTTAATTTATTCGAATTTGGTTCAATCTATAATATGTAGAAGATTTGTGTCGGTAAGAAAGCAGAGCTACCCACCACAGCCGGGTGAAGAATTTTTATAGCTAAAAGCATTTTTGGCATGTTAAAATTATTGCAAGGATGCCATATTTTTGCTGCAGCATAAAGCTTGATATGAAATGCGAGCTTTTTATGTATGCAAATTTTGAATGAAAATGATTTTTTATTTATAAATTTCGATTATGCATAAGATGTAAGTGAATAAAAGAACGATGAAATTTTTTTTAATTTAAGTCAAACTTAATTTTGATTTTTAAATTACATTTGAATGAAAAAAAAATTTAATGAAAATGATGTTTTATTTAAAAATTTCGATTATGCATCAAATGTAAATGAACAAAATAAGTATGAACAATTTTTTTAAATTTAAGTCAAACTTAATTTTGATATTTATTTTACATATTTATGCAATGTTAACATTATTTTATTAGATTGTTTTTAATCTCGTAGTTTCTCGCCATGTTTTTATGCCAGTTTTGTTACACATTCGAAACGTAAAATTTTGAATTTAATTTCAGATTATTATGAATTCCTGAATTCACGTGCTGTATATTATGATTTTATGGTATTTAGATCCCGCAGTTCCAAAATGGATCCTATACCTATAGAACATGCAAATAGAGTTGACGACTCCCTACCTTTGAAGACAGACCGTAAAAACTTACCAAATGAAATTTATGACGACGCACTGTGAGGGGAATTTCTGGAAATGAAACTGCCGTCTCTTAATCAGTTAGTAGATTGCAATGCAACTTCTTATATCTATAGAAGATTTGAATATTTAAGAAACGACAGATTTATTTCTATGTTTTTAAATTTCCCCACTGTGCGACGGAGTACTGGATAATCCGACCAATTCCTTGTCAATAATCTATCAAATCATTATCGCAATTACAACTTAGGTTCTATCATCAATATGTTTAGGCATATACAACAACATTTTATTACTTATATATTTCACCAACAAATATTTATGGAAGTGGATTTAATATGTTTATATATTGTACCGTCGCAACGGCATTATTGAAATTGTAAGTTATACTAAATACTTTTTTTCGATGCCAAGAACTTACAAAATGTAACTACCTATAAAATATTTACTATTTGAGAAACAATATTTTTAACTTGAAATCCTTGATTGTCTGTCTGTATATTCATCCCTTAATACACAATTTGATATTAGGCATGTTTTCGTTACAAGCTAGCGATTTTAGTTTAGCACTTTACAACGAAAACAACTGACTTCCACTAACTGACGCATAAGCAGTAAGTGGCGGATTTCCACTACCTGGTAGCAATGGTGTCCTTAGTTGCGAAGAAATAACAGTGCGAAACAGACAACAAAATTCGTGAAATGTATTTATAAAACATAAATTTACTATTCTATTTTCAATTGTTTACACTCTTTTTGCAAATATTAAAATAATTTTCCATTTTTGTTCATCTTCTTCCCGTTGATTCACAATAATTGACAACAATCTCTTTAAAAATGAGATGCCATACTGCGAAATATAGGATGCCCAATCTGGCAACACCATACTCGATTAAGACAGGAACACAAGCACCAAACTTCATCGGGAACTAATAATGCTTAAAAGTGCTTAGCTCCCCATACAAATTAAGCACCTATGATGTAACGAAAACACGCCTATTGTATAATTGCAATACTGGATAATATAAAATTCGACACAAACGAAATTTTGGACAACAACACTTCTCAATTTCGGTATCTGAAAATTCAATTGTTAAACTAAAAAGCTTTTTTGCTCACACAAATACATTTTATTATTAGCAAAAAACGAATGTTGCCGTTAATAAACAGTATAGTGCTACAAAAGTAGTTCCTTTGTGTGTACATTAATCGCATATGTATGTGTGTTTAATAAACATTATTTGAATAATAAAAATCTACTTTTTTTACAGTTTATAAAAATGCGGTCGACTTAGGGAAAACATTTTTTTTGGTAATAAGAGATCAATAAAAGTAGCTAGATTTGACTTTGTCCATATGACTAATGTCATTTCACATAGATTATTGTTTGTATACAAAATTAACCTCATATGTCCAAGTTAATAAAATCTAAGTTGGAAAATCCGTTTTATTATTTGGAACATATTAGCTATGTGCGATATATTAGGGTGGAGTGAAAAATATATTGGCGCAATGACATATGTACGAATAGTAGGTAGTGCTTTAACTTTACTTTTTAGAAAAAAATCTCGAATGATTAACTATTAACACTATGGACAAAATTTCCTTCGTAGTGCTGTGCATAACATTTTCTGGTGTAATATGGTGTCCTAAAAACGAAAAAAATGTTAAAAAAATTGTATGGAAATTTTTTTAATTTGCTCTTAGTACTATTGTGAGCGGGTATACTTATAAGGGGTTTTCCAATAGGGATGATATGATTTTGACGTTTCGGCCATTTGTAATATGTCATGATCTGTCATTTGTTTTCCATTGTATTCAGTAGTGTTTACAATTTCATCATGGAGAGATATACGCAAGAACAACGTTTACAAATTATTCAGTTTTATTATCAAAATAATCGTTCTTCAATAGCAACTTATCGTGCGCTAAGTCCATTTTTATACCCTACACCACACTGTGGTACAGGGTATTATAAATTTGTACATTTGTTTGTAACACCCAAAAGGAGAAGAAATAGACCCATCGTTTATTATACCGATCGACTTAGAATCACTTTCTGAGTTGATTTAGCTATGTCCGTCTGTCCGTATGTCTGTCCGTCTGTGCATGTATTCTTGTAATCAAAGTACAGGTCGCAATTATGGTCCGATCTCAACGAAACTTTATACATATCTTTTTTTTGGCCCAAGGACGATCCCTATCGAATTTGGTTAAAATCAGTTCAGATTTAGATATAGCCCCCATATATATGTTAGCCCCGATTTGACATGTAAGCGCTGTAAAAACTTCATTCTATATCCGATCAGTATGAAATTCGGCAGAAAGAGGTTTCTTTTTATATGGATGAACACTGTTAAATTTGGAAGAAATCGGTTCAGATTTAGATATAGCCCCCATATATACGTTACCCCCGATTTGACATGTAAGCGCTGTAAAAATGTTATTTTATATCCGATCTGTGCGAAATTCGGCAAAGAGAGGTTTCTTTCTACATGAAGGAATACTGCCAAATTCGGAGAAAATCGGTTCGGACTTAGATATAGCCCCCATATATATGTTACCCCCGATTTGATCTGTAAGCGCTGTAAAAACTGTATTTTATATCCGATCAGTGCGAAATTCGGCAGAAAGAGGTTTCTTATTACATGAAGGAATACTGCCAAATTCGGAGAAAATCGGTTCAGATTTAGATAAAGTTCCCATATATATGTTACCCCCGATTTGACATGTAAGCGCTGTAGAGACTGTATTTTATATCCGATCAGTACGAAATTCGACAGAAGGAGGTCTTTTTACATGAATAAGTATTCAGGGAAGATGGGTTCAGATTTATATTAAAGCTCCATATATATGTTCCTCCTGATTCGGTATCAAACCGCTATAGAAGTTGTATTTTACTTCCGATCATTAAAATTTTCCAGAAAGATGTTTCTCACTTTAGGAACGAATATTGCTTAATTTAGCGATTATCGTTTCAGAATTAGATAATATGTTTCTACCCATTTACCAATTATTCCAAATTATTATGGCAATGACCCTTATAGCATTGTTAGGGAGGTGTAGGGTATTATATAGTCGGCCCCGCCCGACTTTCTGCCTTTCCTTACTGGTTTATAAATAATAAAAAAACACTTTCCAGTCGACCTACGACCTTGACACTAAACTAAATAAACTTTTAAGAATGTAACACATCTAGTGATGCCAAACGAAAAACCCCGATCCCGGGAAACCCCGATCCCGAATCCCGTAATTTTTTGAAACGAATCGTACCGGTATATACATGTTGGCATATGTCAGAGCCGTCACCATTGTATTTTATTTGGTACACAAGATTTGATTTGTCCTACTGAAAAGTTGGTTCGTCGTGTCGCATGCTTTGTACGCAATATTAACATTTTCCTTATCATTAGATATCTGATAGTAAAAATCTTTCAGATAACCCCGGAGTCGTCCCCATTGTATTTTATTTGGTACACAAGATTTGATTTGTCCTCTTTGGCAACCTTAGATTTTGTCCTACTGAAAAGATGGTACGTCGTGTTGCATACTTTGTACACAATATTAACCTTTTCCTTATCATTAGATATCTGGTAGTAAAAATCTTTCAGGTAACCCCGGAATAAATGTCATTGACTTGTATATTCTACTGTCATTAGTTTTGTCCTGTTTAGCTTCGACTTTCTGACACGTTTTAGTAGTTCCTCCACTGTCTTCGTCGGGAAGTCGTTCGTTCTTAAAATGCACCTAATTTTATCTATGTATATTTGATATATGGAATTGTTTGTCGCTTATTGTGTTTATAATTGTTCTTCTCGGGCGTTTTCAATAGAAATTAATCAGTCTTCCTGAGGCTATACTTTTTTGATACCAATCAAATTTTAGTGTATATCCATCCTTTATTACTAACGCGTCCAAATAATGGATTTTTTATCCTGTCTTTCTTCCATTGTGAATTTAATTTGTGAGTTATAAGAAATAGGGACTTAGCGCGGTTTTACCATAATTACTTTAATTACTTTAACCGCGGACAACCTCACTCTTTGCAGTCCTACTCGTTGAAATGTCTATTCGTTCGTACCTGACAACTTACTCACTACGGGACGACATTTCTTATTATTAATTATTATTGGAAAAATAAAATAAAGTGACTCGATCTGATATTTGTGTTCGCCCAGATGACAGCGAAGAGAGATAGAGAAACGAAAATTTACACTGAAATGAATGACTTGTCGTTGTGATGGTAGTAAGTGAAACCCAAATCAGCTGTTTGTCGTCTGGCAGGCGAACGAAACAAAATTTTTGCGTTACAGAAACAGGCTGTGATCGCCCTTATAGTCCCTCCATTGTTAATCGTCATTCCCCTGGCGTATTTTTGACAGGAGAATGCAATTGACGCAAGGTAGTTATCGAAAAAATGTATAGCAGCGCAGAAGATTGACGCACGTCAGTGTGAAAGCTTACTTCGGAAGACAAAGAGCGACTTACATCATTTTATTAATTTTGTTGGCGCAAAACCAACCACAAGTACATGGTTTTCCAATAAGAGTGATATGATTTCTTTCAAAAAACACACTTATTGGTAAGGAAATTCAAAAGTTTTTTATTGTATGTAAAGTACAGTCGATACAATTAAGTTCTAAATAAAACGTCATTCAAATGGCCTCCACGACATTCTTCTGCAGGAACGAATTCGATGAACCCAATATTGACTTGTAAAGCTTGAAGAGAGTCTGCTTTATTTCGAAAGACCAATGACTTCAAATAAATCCACAAGAAATAGTCTAATGGTGTTAAATCACATCTTCTTGGAGGCCATTCAATATCACATTTTCTTGAAATAATCGAATCTCCAAACTTTTCTCGCAACAATTCAATTGTTTCATTTGCTGTGTGGCACGTAGCCACAATCGGTCAACGGCAAAAAGATAGCTCTTAACGAGAGCTAAAATATTGCTCATTGTTGTCAAGGTTGTAGGTCGACTGGAAAGTGTTTTTTTTTTGGATTTTTAAAAAAGGGCTTAACGCACGAAAAGTTGCAATTGGAGAACGATTATTTTGATAATAAAACTGAATAATTTGTAAACGTTGTTCTTGCCTATATCTCTCCATGATGAAATTGTAAACACTACTGAATACAATGAAAAACAAATGACAAATCATGTCATATTACAAATGGCCGAAACGTAATTTCAAAATCATATCATCCCTATTGGAAAACCCGTTATATGAAGAAGATTTAATACTCTCTATAATTTTAATTATTCGAAATCCAGAATGGTTTGCAAATTTTAATTTTATGGAATATAAGATTTGCCAGTGGAATGACACAAATCTTCAGGGACAAAAAATAATCATCCATAATAATAGTAATTGATAAAAATTATAAACTTTAATAGAAAACATAAAGCATTAAATATTATATTTTACATTGAGCCAATTTTATTGAATAAATATTTACCATTTTTGTAAAAAAAAAAATAAAAAATTAAATGAAAGTAGACTTGGAGACAACCAGTGGAATGAAATTTGAGCACTTTGGTAGAAAATATTTTCACAAAAATTTTTCAAAAAAATTATTTAGTGACCGCAAAGGACCTATAAATAAAGCTTTGTAATAAAGTAAATACCATAATGGAATATATTTTATTTTTCATATTTTAAATACACAAAGACAGCAAATTATCCGGTAATGTCGAAATCACCTATATAATTTGAAACGAATGATAATAAAATGTGTCAAATATGCCCGGAGGTTTCTTAGAATCTATTAATATTCCAGTGTACATATATGCGAAGCCAGCCACACGAATGAAATCGCGATTCATAAAAATAATGAAAATTTTTTTTTTTTTTGAAAAGCATCATAGTCATATCACTCCACCCTAATGTTCGACTATAATCTGTACAAAAGTAATGTGGACCAAAGACAACAACATCTGTACAAAAGTAATGTGGACCAAAGACAACAACATACCATTTCCTCTGACATGTATGATGAACACATACATACATACATACTCGTACACAGATTATATAGCATTGATACTAATTTGATTTTGGTATTAACATTGTCGTTATATACACAGAATATAGACATATGTATGTATGTTGTATTTCGCATCTGACGTCCCATTCATTATAGTATGTAGAGAATGTCGTCTGTATTATTTTGATTTTTACTCAAACCACAGAAGAAGAAGAAGAATGAAAAAACTTTTGAAAATGTTTACATTTCGAATATAAACTGATTCGATTTGTTTACATGAGTTGTCGCACAAAACCCCCTCTCAAGAAATAGAAAAAAGCTGTTACGGAATTCATAAATTTTGCGCCGACAATTTGTGTAAATGATGCGTAGCATCTGCACGTTTCGGCTTTACACTACTCGTAATCCATGAATACCCTTAATACGGCTGGAAATGAATACGTGATGCAGTGATGTGGATCTGATGAAATGAAATGAAGAAATTATGTTCATCATCACTTACATTGATTGGACTCGATTGATAATTGATGGGATTCGTTTGATAATTGATTGAATTCGTTTTCGAATTTGCATTCGTATGATAATCATATTCATCAACAGTATCCCTGAAACGTACGCGTTTATTAGATTTCCCATAACTTCGGTGCTTTTTCAATAAACCTCTTGGCGAACCGGTCGTTGTGGCTGTGGCCGTCGAGGAGGAGGAGGACGAGGGCGAGGCATACGAACCCGTCCCGCCTATGCCCAGACCCGTACGAGTGCCCGTGACCGGTTTAACCATATGCTGGGGCTGATGATGATTTTGATTCTGATTTTGATACTGATGAAATTGACTCGTATAGGGCAGCACGACCGCTGCTCTAGATTGTTGGGTGTCATTTGTATAGTCGGGCACTTTCCAAAAGGCTGGTCGCGGTACTAGATTCGTTTGACTCATTTCTTTTTTCGGTATCACGGACGAGGTTTTTGTTCTTTTCTAGTGTTTTTTTTTATTTTCTGTTTTTTTTTTTTGCTTCTAACGGCAAAGAACGCGAATTTCACGAAATGTATTTCACCCACTGACGATTGGGGGCAGACTCACGCGCGGGGCAATAATACAAATTGAGAATGGGGCAAAAAGCCACACGTTGTTTTTCCGTTCGCTAGTTTTTCTCAATTGAAAGGCTTTTCATAAAATATAAGATTTTTGTTTATAATATTTTTCAAACAAAAGTAAAACGGCGCTCTTGTTTTCGCCACAACATCCATACTAAAAATTCACAAAACATACGTAAGTAGGCAGGCAGGCACGTACAGTAGTTGGCCAGAATATTGTGGATGCTCTCGTTTTGCTGGAAATGGAAATTGGACTGAAAAAGAGCTCTTAACAAATAAGAAAATCTCTTTGGAGTAAACGAACGGATAGCATTTTCTGAGTAATAAATTGATTTCTATTTAGGGCCGTTTGATGATGACAGTCTGTGGAGGCCATGTGATATCTTTTTGTTGTTTATTATTCAGGAACTGATCCCAAATCATAAAATCATTATTGAATGACCTCTAAAATATAAAACCTTATTAAATCCCTACGGGAAATTGGACCTTTATTATTCCTCTGGGGAACATAGGGTTTCTACAATTTCTTTCCATCTAATTCTATAGTTACATAGAGGTAATAACGGGTGATCCAATTAGAGATACTTTTTTCAATCGCCTTTTTTTGACAGATCACGTGTGAGTCGTGTCATGCTGTCATGTTATTTTTTTAAGTATTGTTTGCCATTTCATCATGGAAAGACTTACGCCTGAACAACGTTTACAAATTATTCAGATTTATTATCAAAATAATCGTTCGACAATTGCGCTAAGTCCATTTTTTTAAATCCAAAAAAAACACTTTCCAGTCATCCCACGACCTTGACACCCATGAGCAATATTTTAGCTCTCGTTAAGAGCTATCTTTTTGCCATTGACCGATTCCCGATCCGACGTACCAGAATCATCGGTCCATATTTCTTCAAAAATGATGCCGGTGAGAACGTAACCGTCAATGGCGACCGTTATCGTGCCATGATAACCGACTACTTGATGCCTGAAATTGAAGCTCGTGATCTCGGCGACATTTGGTTTCAACAAGACGGCGCCACTTCCCACACATCGCATCAATCAAGGGATTTATTGAGAGAACACTTCTGTGAGCAGATAATTTCACGTTTTGGGCCGGTCGATTGGCCACCAAGATCGTGTGATATCACATCGTTAGACTTTTTCCTGTGGGGATATGTAAAGTCTAAAGTTTATGCGGACAAACCCGCTTCAATTCAGGCCTTGGAGCAAAACATTGCGTCATTCGCCAGTTACCAGTCGAAATGCTCGAACGAGTCATCGAAAATTGGACTCAACGGATGGACCATCTGAGACGTAGCAACAGCCAAAATTTTATAGACATAATCTTAAAAAAATTAATGCCAAAGAATGTTCTTTCAAATGATAATAAACATTACCCATTCAGTTTGAATTTTCTGTGTTTTTTTTCTTAAAAAAATTAGGGAACCTCGAAATGGATCACGCTATAGTTTCACTTGCATATAGCCTCTTTCTTAGGAGAGGAGAACAAGATCGAATTTGCTGCACAGTGTAATATCATTAACATGAATCTGTCTAAATACTTATGGAAGCAGTAAAATAGGCGTAAGGAGAACTACTAATCAACTCTCATTTACTAAGGCGACATAATAGCCACGCCATGTGCTGTACTAATAATTAAAAACAAAAATAATGAATAATAAGATATGTCATCCCGGAGCGAGTAGGTTGTCAGTTACGAACGAATAGAAATTTCAACGAGTAGGTGTTCAAAGAGAGAGTTTTTCCGCGGATTTCGGACCGATTTTCCCGAATTTTTTGTAATTGTCACAATTAAAAAATTAATATCAATCGATTAGTGCAAAAAAAGTTCAAACTATGTTCGCGGAAGCCTGTTTTTTCGCGTGTGACATTTCATTCCTATTCGTTCGTAACTGATAGATTTTGACAGTTGTCGGGATGACTTATCTTCATAATTTATTATTTTTGATTAAAAATGCCAAACGTAAAAAATTCAAACACAAAGTGATAAAAATGTTTCTTTCAGGTTCGTTTCGATTTTTTACGGTTCACAAGAAAGTGAGCAAAAATTGTTTTATTATTCAATTTCTCTTGGTTTGAAACTGTGACGTAATGTTTAGCTGTCAGAATTAGATTTTAATCTTTTAATTAGAATCGTTAAAAAATCTTGTTTAAGAATTTACACGCGAGGAACGAATTCCCCACTGAATGAAGAAACACAATGATACTTTGAGGAATCACTTCCAGATTTAATGATTGTCGACATATCTATGTTAAAAATTATATTATTTCCATAGTTATATTAACAATAAAATGCAGTGCAGCATAAAATATTTCAAACAAGTTCATAATAACATTTCAGTCGAATAAACCGACTAAGGTATACCCCCACTTTGTGAGTAATGCAGTATAAACAAGCAAGGAAATGTCAGTCGGGTAAACCGACTAAGGAATACCCTAAGTTTGTGAGTAATGTAATATGGTGGTACTACAAGTGGGAGATGCCAAAACGTTGAGAAAAAATTGTTCATTCTTGAAAAAATCGTTCAGTAATTGGAAAATATGAAAACATTTATATGATTGCTGCAGTATTTATGGGAATGTTGTGTTCGAATGAATCTGTCAGTTTGTGTGGGGGTACCCCAAGTGACTTAACGAATACGACTTTTTGAGCTGAACAGTATGTACATATACATATACTTCAAAGACATTGCACTGTACCGAATTGTAAATGTTTATGAGCACTGGTGTTAACATTAAGAGCAGAACAATTTTTGTATGGGTTCGACATTTTGTGTGGGAAGTAATGCCCATCTTTTATCGGACTTTAGGTATTATAAAAGCCCATTTTTCTCGAGGTGAAATTACAGAGGATTTGGATAGGTAGTATAGAAGCTATTAGAGTATCAACCTTTCACTAAATGTTAAACTCCTAGTGTGGGAGGTACTAGAAGGAGTGGACCGGTATAGCCCTTCTTCGAACGTAGCCTGAGAGTTATCATGCGTACCAGCTAGACGGTCCGACATTGCTCAAATGCCCTAAAATTTGCTGATCTACAAAAACTCAACAAATTTCGATTTTTTTCTTTATTTCTCAACATAATCTCTTTTTAGCTCGATACACTTTTTCCAGAGATAATAGCTTTGATACCCTGTTTATAGTAAGAACTGTATAGCTTCTACAAATTGCCATCAACCGTAACCTCCACCTCTTCTTTGTTGGCAAATTTTTTTCAGCCGAGCCATTTCTTCATGTTTAGAAACAAAAAATAATCCGAGAAAGAAAAAGGTGCGTGCTGAAGCAATTCGCACTTTAATTCATTGATTTTGGCCATCGCAATAGTGGATGTGGGAACTGGTGCACTGCTTTGATTGTGAGCAAACGCGACACCCATCTTGCGCACAGCTTTCTCATTATCAATTTCCTTAAATATGCGATGTATAGCACTTTTTGACTTCAGCTAGCTCACGAACCATTAACCAACGGTTATCGAATACCATGTTGTAGATCTCTTTTACCATTTCTGGCGTGGACACCTAAATTGGTCGACCAGTGCGGAGTTCGTCTTGGCTGTTCGCCCCGCCCGCTTAAACTCTGCCACCCAATTTTTTATAGTTGTAAACCAAGGAGCCGATTTTCCCAAGCAAGAGTATGATATCCGAGGCCTCTCGATCAGACCAGACATTTGGGTAGAGCAACTTTCGAGTTATCGAAATGTCCAAAGCCAGTTACGCGGACAAAAGTATTCCTGAGGTATGTCCAAATATGGCTACACGGACCAAAGAGTACTCGGATTGGCGGCCTTCGGCCGGGATTAAGATTTTCTCCTCTGGGCTATGTACAAAGCCGGCTACGCGGACCAACGTTTTTCTGCGTGAACAGCCTTCGGCAGGGTTAAAGTTTTACTACTTTGGGGTATGTCCAAAGACCACTACGAGGACCAAAGAGTTTTTGTAATCAAAGTTATCATTTATTAAAAAGTTATTGTTTTTTTTCGACTTCTAACTTTAACAGCCTGTTTCTCTATGTCGAACGAAAGCGATGCAAACGAAAAACAGCTGATTTTAGACCTACTTAAAGGTATCAGAACGACAAAGCTAATGCAAAAATCCTGGCTGATGCCAGTTTGTAGGTCTAAAGTCAGCTGTTTTTCGTTCGTATCGCTGTCGTTCGACATAGTGAAACAGGCCGTCGATTTTGAACCCATTGGAGCCAACAAATCGATTTTTCAATATTAACGTCCGATAATTCGATAACTAAGCAGGTTATCAAAAAGAACGATATAATTTTCTCTTCTTATTTGGAGTGGTCTATCCCAAAGTCAGTCAATTACGAAGATGTGCCGTCGCATAACGAGTAGCTGAGAACGATTTCAACAAGTATGGGTTTTCTCGTATTTTCAGATCGATTTTCCCGATTTTTTTGTAACTATCACGATTAGGAAAAGAATATCAATCGGTACGTGCAAAAAAAGTTCAAGAAAAGACAGCGGAAAACTATTTTTTTGGCGTTTGAAAAATCATTTCTATTCATTCGCAACTCGAGAAAATGTAAACAAACATGCGATGGCACATCTTCTATATTCATTGACTTTGGTCTATCCAAATAAGTGGTCAGATCGAGGGGTATCGCATAACATACTCTCCCCCTCCTCCAATATAGAATCAAGCTCGGTTTTAATATTGGTTGGACTGAGACCTTTCATATGAAAGTATAGTATAACATATCGGTGACCAATTTTGTGCATGTTTATAAATTCACTGAGATTCAACGAAGCTGGCGCCTTGAAACTTCTAACATATGTTTTAGAAGGTTGCCACTTTTCAAGAAAGCATTTTTTAACTACTACCGCATCTTTCCAACTTCTGCAATCCTTAACCGAACTCGTTGAAATTTTTTGTCATAACTACTATTTAATAGGACTAAACTTGGTGCATATTTCATCCCGATTAGAAAACATTGGTTTTCAAAATTGACTCACTTGACATGAAATTCTCCATATTTGAAATAAGTTGTATTTAATTTTTATCGCCCATTTTGAACCAACAACAAAATAAAAATTTTACTGCCTTGAAAGGGTTAATTTTTTATAAATATTAAATAGTATTAGTGATCAGTAGTTCTACAAATAACAATAGGACCAAAATTTACAGAGTTATTTCCGATATAAAAAATGTATTAATATTACATGAAAAGGTGTGTGGCAGCACCAAGACCGCCGTGTTCGAATAGCAGACAATCTGGCAACTTTGTAACGAACCAGAGCAGAAGAGCTCTACTTCAGCTCTAGCATTTTAAATAATACTTCGTAAGATATTGTATCACCATGATCAATCGATCGATTTTCACGATGGCCTGAAGCTGTGCCTCTGAGGGACATGTTGGCCCAGACGGTCGCGACTGCATTTGGGTTCAACTGTATTTCCCGTTTTGTTTGTCCTATGACAATTACGACAGACCAGGGCACACAATTCGAGTCCGCGTTATTCAAGGCCCTAGCGAATTTAATAGGTTCGAAACGTACTCAAACGACGGCTTATCATCTACAATCGAATGGGATGATTGAGAGATGGCACAGATCTTTTAAAGCAGCTTTAATGTGGCATTCACGAGTATCATGGGTCGATATATGTACTTCCAACTGTTTTGTTGGGATTAAGCACAGCTGTCAAAGAGGATCTTCAAGCTTCGCCTTCGGATCTTCTTTATGGTGGCCACTTACGGTTACCTCAAGAGTTTTTCATCGAATCGGATATTCCTGCCGATTCATCCGAATTTTTAAGGAAACTTCGTGAATACTTCAACTTTCCAATGTCCAATTCCAGTGTCTCACCACAAAAATAGCAAAATGTTTATTTTCAAGAACCTCGATGATTACACTCACGTTTTTCTTCGCACGGACGCAGTACGAGGACCACTTGAACCACCTTAAACTGGACCGTTTGAGGTAGTGCAACGAATTTCAGATCGGTTATATACGATACGAGTGAAGAACAAGGTCGTGGACATATCGTTAGATCGACTCAAGCCAGCTTTCATCATCAACAATACTGGGTCTGAACATCCACAAACAACTGCAACACCTCTACCGAGTTCTCAGACATTCTCTCAAGACTCGTCAACATCATCTCAAAGTACGCAGTCCACCGAACTTCCAGTTGTGCGGAAAACACCAACTAGGAGAATATCGTTCCAAGCGGATCAGGTATTGGATCCTGACTTGGTAACTGGAGAAGGAGTGGCTGTGGTAGCACCAAGTCCGCCGTGTTCGAATTACAGACAATCGGGCAACTTTGTAACGAACCAGAGGAGCAGAAACAACAGCTGATTCCTAAACAAGTTTTCTCAATTCAGCTCTAGCATTTTAAGTAATACTTCGTAAGATTTTGTGAACTAGTTTTAGTAATAATAAATAGATTTAAATAGTTGTTAAATGTAAATACAAACGTGTTATTGTTACATCGGCAACTATAGGTGTCCTTGATATTGGAATATTTTGAAAATAATTCATGATGTCTGATAAAAAAATGGCTCGGTTTTTATTGCCTAATGGTCGATTTGGGGAAAAAATTAGCACTGTCAATTTTATTAAAGAAAAACTGATTTGTAGAGGTTATTTCGATCGCGAATCGATCTTAAAGGAACAATGACAAAAAAACTTATTGAAAGGAAAAATAAGTAGATATTGATATAATTGTGGTAGAACCAATTAAATAATAATAAAATTGCATACATATTTAAACCGAAAGAAGTCAACATTGCGGCAGCTTGCTAAGATACTCAGTGCACAATGAGAGAGATGTCAGAAAGAGAGAAAGAAATGAGATTCTTGGTTCAGCTCAGCTGACCCACCCAGAGTTGATTTTGTGGCCACCGCAAGTGTAGAGAGTACATACAGTAGTCGGCATAAGTATTTTGACGAAATCTTTTTGTGGCTTATGAACCTAGCTTTGCTTAGTATCGTTAAATAACGGTGCAAAAATTATGAACAAAACAAAGAATCTATTTTTAGCTCTATGCATGCCAAATATTGTATTGTTTACCTCTCTCTTTCTCTTTCTGGGTATAAGAATGCATGGAGACAACGAATTTTTGCGTGGCACAAGTATTTTGACGGAATCTTTGTGTAACTGTTTTTACACTTTAGAGCACGTGAAAAGCAAACAACTTTTGCATTTAACTTCAATTGATAACCATCGTTGATAAAAAATAAAAATTTATTAAAAGCTATTAAAAAACAAGGGTAAAACGGCTGAGTTGAGTTTGGTTATCAGATCTTCAATGGTAGCAAAATTTAACGCAGGAACGGCAGTGAAAGACATTGAAAATTTGTTTAATGTGTCACGTCAAACTGTGCACTACTAAATTAATAAGTTTAAAAAGCATAATGACATAAGAAACTTGAAGAGACCAGGTGCTAAGCCCAAAACAACGCCAGCTGAAGACCGAGTTCTTTTACGGGAATTTAAAAAAAATCTATTTCTGAAGCCTCAAGTAGCGGCAGATCAATGGAATTTGACGGCCAAGAATCCAATCAGACCGGCGACGTTTAAAGGAAGAAGATTTTAAAACAATTACAGCTATGGACGTGCCGTACATATCAAAGGCAAACAAGATTAAACGACTGCCCTTCGTAAAGGAACATCTGCACAAGCCAAAGGAGTTCTGGAGAAGCGTTCTATGAACAGATGAAAGCTCCTTTGAGTATAACTCATCAAAAAAAAATATTGTGTAAGATTGCCGAAGGTAGTAAGTCAAAAAAAAAACGGCCCGTTTTTGAAAAGGTGGGTCATGGTGGAGGCTCTGTCATGTTCTGGTGATGTGTTGCGTATAATGGGCTGGGTGACTTAGTTCCAATCACCGGTTCGATAAACCAAAGTCAATATCTGAGTACACTAAATAATAATGCATTTCCTTCCGGAGATAGGCTTATTGGGGAATCTTTTATCCTGCAACAGGATAATGCACCATGTTACAAAGCCCGGACGATAAGTAACTTTTAAAAGAATGCTGGTGTTACGACTTTGGACTGGCCACCTTAAAGTCCAGATTTAAATATTATAGAACACGTATGGTGTCTTTTGAAAAGCAAAAGAACAGTTTCATTAAATAAAACCAGAGAGGAGACAGTTTCTGAGGTCACTTCCCTTTTGGAAAGAGATATCTCCAGAGATTCTTCAAAATTTTGTGGATTCAGTACCGAGACGCCTTTAAAAAGTTATTGAAGCCAATGGAGATTATACATTTTACTAAATTGTTCTCCATTTCTTTACTTTTGTTAAGTTTAAACTATGTTTTCTTAGTATTACACACTTGTCAAAATACTTGTGCCAACACATGAATTAACTAATTAATTTATATCTTTTTAAGTTTCTATGAAAAAATATTTGTTTGCTTATTTTTAAATTTGTATTAGTTCTATATAAAAAGGAAAAATAAACAAGACTTCTTTATTAAGCCGTTTAAAAGTTAAAGTCAAAAATCCACGATTTTTATTTCGTCAAAATACTTATGCCGACTACTGTAGGTGTATTTGGTAAGGTCGAACATACAAAAATGTGTGTTTTTAGACCGGAAGTTGTGAAATTATTGATCCGGCAATTAAATTATTTTCCAATCGGTAAATTGCTAACGTCATAGCCGTAAAGCTAAGTACACACGACTGTCAGATCGGACAATATTGTCAGCAAAAAGGCGGAAAAATGCAACCCTGTGAACGTACAACCGTGTGAACATACAATTTTTGTGTTGCAACGTTGGCAGAAAGGTCATTGTGAGATAATTTGCAGATTGTTAGATGTGCAAAGTTTATGCATGTGACAACAGCGCCATTGTTAGATAAACATTTTATTGGCAACCCTGCATATAAATCGAGGGTTTTCCAATAATTGCGATATGATTTATTTGAAAAACACACTTATTGTTAAGGAAATTCAAAAGTTTTTTATTTAATGTGAAGTAAAATCGATCAAATGGCCTCCACGACTTCTTTTGCAGGAACGAATTCGATGAACCCAATTTTCGAGCACTTTTTCCACTAAATCAAGTCGTATGTCATGAATGGCACGTTCAATATTGAACTGTAAAGCTTCAAGAGAGTATGGTTTATTTCGAAAGACCAGTGTCTTGAAATAACCCCACAAGAAATAGTCTAATGGTGTTAAATCACAACTTCTTGGAAACCATTCAATATCACAATTTCTTGAAATAATCGAATCTCCAAACTTTTCTCGCAACAATTGTTTCATTTGCTGTGTTGCACGTAGTCATAATCGGTCAATGGCAAAAAGATAGCTGTTAACGAGAGCTAAAATATTGCTCATGGGTGTCAAGGTCGTAGGTCGACTGGAAAGTGTTTTTTTGGATTTAAAAAAATGGACTTGGCATCATTTTCAAATGTGAACGGAAAGTTTATTTTTGCTCTAGCTCCTTAATGGTAAGTCGGCTGGGGAATCGGTAAATGGCAAAAAGATAGCTTTTAACGAGAGCAAAAATATTACTCATGGGTGTCAAGGTCGTAGGTCAACTGGAAAGTGTTTTGTTTTTATTTAAAAAAAATGACTTAGCGCACGAAAAGTTGCAATTGGAGAACGATTATTTTGATAATAAAACTGAATATTTTGTAAACGTTGTTCTTGCGTATATCTCCCCATGATGAAATTGTAAACCCTACTGAATACAATGAAAAACAAATGACAGATCATGATGCATATCATCCTATTGGAAAACCCGTTTTTCCAGGTCGGGAAGAAATATTGCAAAAAATATTACAATTTCAATTTTGTTTTGTGAAATAAAATCCTTAGTAATTTGCTGGTTCGATTCTGTACAAAATATATCCACAAGAACGAATAAATATATTTTCCGATGAAAATCTAAATTTTTTTCTGCTGTAGCCGGTGGTGCTCAATCGTTCGTAGCATTTACCAAATAATACTCGTACATTCTTTCGTACATTGGTAAACTCGTAGATGCCCGATACCCATCCAATAAATACATCGTAAAGGCCTTCCTTTGGCTGGTCAATGTTCACATTTGTTCGCAGAAATCAATCATTGAGATTTGAATTTCAATATTCATTTTCAAGGGATATTGAAGAAATGAATACGAACGAGCAGACATCACCAAACACACATACACTACACAAGAGAACTTTTATCAATATGAATGGTTTCTGTGGCCGCCGTCAGCGCTGCTGTCGGCATGGTCATTGTACCCTACCCCAGAGTATATAAATCTATAAGTATGAGGTCGATTTTGGGCTTTCGAGTAGATATGTTTATTTCACGCAGTGTTGTAGTAAATAAACTAACATCGGCATATCAATCAAACTTTCAAATTTTGCAGACATTATTATTAGTTCGACAAGATTTCAATCATTGCAAAAGGAATTTATATTTGTTCCCCTGTTTGGAGGATGGATTGATGGTGTTCCTGAACCGATGCGATAGTATCGGGCTATGTCTTATGTCGTTATGACAGATTTATTTTGCATTTCATGTGGCTCCCGTGAACAGATGTCAGATGTTTTCGTCTGAGATTGAATACAGACGGACAGCTAACGAATTGGAACGATTGGCTATTTGGCGCACTGCCTTTTTTATGATGTTTCTTCTAATGACGTCTCCGTTTTCAATGTAAGAAAAATAGTCCGGTCTGCGTTTGGTTTTCTTGCTGTTGTTGTTTGGGGTGGGCAATATCATCCGCTATAAAATATGTCTGCCATTTAGAATATCGTAAAAAAATTTAATTATTTCTCTCTCGGGCTCGGGCAAACGTCCTTAGACCCCATACATTGTGTATGTGTATTTGTGAATTTAATTATCTCAGATTTAGTTCAGTTTTTTCGGTCATTAACACTTGTTAGTCGTATTTTATGAATGGCAATTATTGCAGTGGTCTTATTAAAATGAATACATTTTCGGTTGCATTAATACTAATTTCGTTCATATCACCAAAAGTGCAATATAATAATGCAACAAAAGAAAAATTAATTTTTTCTCATCCATGCATCTGTTTTAAATTGGCCTAAAGTAATTGTGAAAACATTGTTCTAAATGTTATTGAACGGCTAATGCGTTAATTTTTCTTAAGAATCTGAAACAAGTGTGGATATTAAAATACCGACTGAGGTCAAACTACCAAAAGACAGTAAATGATTCGGATTAAACATTGCAACATATTAGGTCCGACCATATTCACATAAAGCCAGCTATCGATATGACACAACAGAGAAATGGCGAAGTTGGCAGAGTCATTGACTTTTAACATACGCCAATGACCTTTAATCTCAAGTAATTGAAATTAAATCCTAAGTCATTGACCTTTAATTCTAAGTCATTGAGCTTTCATTTAATCGGGGTCGTTGATCTTAAATCCGAGGTCATTGAACTTTTATCGGGATCAATTGCATTTAATCTGGATCAATGACCTTTAATCGGGATCAATGACATTTAATCGTAGTCAATGACCTTTGATCCGGGGTCAATGACGTTTAATCCGGAGTTAATGACCTTTAACCCGGTTCCAATTGCCTTAAATCGGGCTCCATGACCTGTAATCCGCAGTCAATGACATTTTACCCTTGGTCAATGACCTTTAATCCGCGGTCATTGACATTTAATGCGGAGTCAATAACCTTTAATCGGGGTCAATGACCTCTAATTGGGGTCAATGACATTTAATCCGGTGTCAATGACCTTTAATTCGAAGTTATTGACCTTTATTCCGAAGTCATTCAACTTTAATCCAAGGTCATTGACATTTAATACGGAGGGAATTGACCTTTAATCCGATGGTCATTGACCTTTAATTCAATGGCCTTAAATCGGGCTCAATGACCTTTAATCCGGAGTGAAGGACATTTAACCCTGGGTCAATGATCTTTAATCGGGCTCAATGGCCTTTAATCCGATCAATGTCATTGACCTTTAATCCGATGTCATTGAAATTTAATCCAGGGTCAATGACCTTTAATCCGCGGTCATATTGACCTTCAATTGGAGCCATTGACATTTAATTCCGGTTTTAATAACCTTTAATCGGGGTCAATGACCTCTAATTGGGGTCAATAACTTTTATCCGGTGTCAATGACCTTCAGTCCGAAGTCATTAACCTTTAATCCGAGGTCATTGACCTTTACTCCAAGGTCATTGACATATAATACGAGGTCATTGACTTAATCAATGACTCAATTTTCCAAAATTTTTATTTTCCTTATCAAAACATAAAATGGCAGTATCTTTATCCCCTCAACATAGAGAGGAGGGTATATATCATTTGCTACGAGCCAAAAGTGTAACACATCGAAGGAGTGACCTAAGCCCCCAAATATGTTGGGAAGAAATTCGATTTCGGTCATTTTAAGTCATTTGAACAATGTCCGTCAGTCCGACTAGCTGGTGAGCACGATAACTGTTGAAAGGATTAACGAATTGACTTCAAATTTGGTATGCGGTAATTTTTTTCCCTATCTCCGGCTTAGTTCGAAGATGGGCCATATTGGTCCTCTCCTTCTAGTACCTCCCCCACAAAGGGTTAATATTTAGTGAAATATTGATTATTTAATAACTTCTATACTTACTTACTCGAATATTCTCAAATTCCACACATACATAATATTAGTTTATTAGTCGCTAACACTTCAAGAAAAATGGGCGAAGTTGCCACGCCCCTTTTGGTACCTCCCACACAATTGGGCCATATTGCACCAGAAGTTAACAGCGTATTACTTTAATATCAGTGCATACAAAGACTTGAAATGTTGTACTGTATAATGCTTTTATAGTACCTGGAGTATGAAGAAAAGTGGTCGTTATTGGCACACCCATTTTGGTACCTCTTACACAAATGGACCATTTTTCACTAAAAGTTATCAGCTTATAACTTTAATAACAGTACATACTTTAATTTTATTAAATTAATAATAATTTAATTAAAACAAAAAAAAATAAATAATTTTACCTATATTTTTTGCGACTAAAGGTGAGGCTTTAATTTTATTAAATTAATAATAATTTAATTAAAACAAAGAAAAAATAAATAATTTTACCTATATTTTTTGCGACTAAAGGTCGGTTTTCCGACTGAATTTTCTTACTTGTTTTAAATATGTAAAGGTAAAAGAACAAATCTTTGGTATATACGAGTATTATTTGTTAAGTCACAATAAGCGTCATAGAATGAAAAGACAGCAGTTTTTTATCATTTTCTTTTTAGAAAAATATTTGTATTTCCTTAACAAGACTAAAAATTACAATATCTCCTAAAATAAGCTTGGTAGAGCCAAAGGACGACATTTTGTTATCACTATGCAACAAAAAAATTTTGTTTGAGTCGGAGACATAAAAACTTTTTTGTGTAGATTGAGTCATATGAAACCAAAACAATTATTTATCGTAAATTGTTTTTTAATTCCAATTTTCATTGAAGGTACCTTTAGTATTTGGACCAAATTTTGTGAAGTATAACAAATGATGGAAATATCACTTTCACCTAGAAATAGTGGTTTAGTAATTATCGTTAAAACAATTAGAAAAAGATATTTAAAAAAAAATATTTTGCTGGCGCAAGAAACCCATAAAATGTTTAAAAAATCGCCAAAAATGTTTTTTCAATTTTTTGAAGCAGTGGACCAACGCGGTCGATCTTTGATATTGAGTCTGAGATAGAAAAAACTTATGCTTCTGCGTGAATGTGATATTTTCAATATTTTTAGCCTTAATAATTTCCTTTACTTCGAAGCGTATCCCGACATTATTAGGCTTATACTGCAAAATATATATAAAAATGTAAAAAATATTAAAGGCTCCTTCCAAGAAATAATTTGGCATAAAAAGGTTTTTAATATTTTTCCGACAAACATTTTGTAAACTAGTATAATATGGTTTTCCAATAAGAGTGATATGATTTCTTTGAATAAAAACACACTTATTGTTGAGAAAATTCAAACGTTTTTTATTTAATGTGAAGTACAATCGATACAATTAAGTTCTAAATAAAACGTCATTCAAATGGCCTCCACGACTTCTGCAGGAACGAATTGGATGAACCCAATTTTCGAGCACTTTTTCCACTAAATCGAGTCATATGTCATGAATGGCACGTTCAATATTGACTTGTACAGCTAGCCGAGAGTCTGGTATATTTCGAAAGACCAATGACTTCAAATAACCCCACAAGAAATAGTCTAATGGTGTTAATTCACAAATTTTTGGAGGCCATTCAATATCACAATTTCTTGAAATAATCGAATCTCCAAACTTTTCTCGCAACAATTCAATTATTTCATTTGCTGTGTAGCACAATCGGTCAATGGCAAAAATATAGCTCTTAACGAGAGCTAAAATATTGCTCATGGGTGTCAAGGTCTTGGTCAATTGGAAAGTGATTCTTTTTAATTTAAAAAAATGGACTTAGCATCATTTTGAAATGTGAACGGAAAGTTTATTTTTGCTCTAGCTCCTTAACGGCACGTAGGATCGGGAATCGCTCAATGGCAAAAAGATAGCTCTTAACGAGTGCTGAAATATTGCTCATGTGAAAGTGTTTTTTATTTTACAAATGGGCTTAGCGCACGAAAATTTGCAATTGGAGAACGATTATTTTGATAATAAAACTGAATAATTTGTAAACGTTGTTCTTGCGTATATCTCTCCATGATGAAATTGTAAACACTACTGAATACAATGAAAAACAAATGACAGATCATGACATATTACAAATGTCCGAAACGTCACTTCAAAATCATATCATCCCTATTGGAAAACCCGTTATATTAAAAGTCGTATAAATCGATGGATTTTGGGGGGTTGATGTATTCAACAAAATGATTCCTTGAAAAAAAATCACTATAAGCCCCACAATACATTTTAATGGCAACCCTTTGAAGTGGGATGTTCAGTGGTAAGAGGATGTGTGGGGTTGTTGAGATGTCATCTAATCCGAAGCTTTATATACTAAAATTATGTCTGAATTTACTAAACTCTTTGTTTACCCAGCAAACTTTGTGACTAAATATCTCGTGGCCTTCGGTAGCTCAGTGACAGTGTTTTAGACTTGGATTCGATTCCCAGCCAAGGTACTAGACAATTTAACATCAACATTTTCATGTTTTCATCAGATTTCGAGTTTTTGCAGCTAAAAAATACTCACCTGACACACTACCACTACAACAACATCTGATCGCCCAAGGGAAGCTAAAAATAGACAACACCATGGCGCCAATAACAGAAAGGTAGCGCTTCTAGTGAGAATAGAAGCGGTAACACTCAAATAACATGCATTCCTTGAAATTAACAGACGAATGTTAATTAACATCCGGACAACATTGAGTAGATGAAATCCACAAAAGGTTCCCGCAATAATCGGATATATGCCGGAACGAAGTCTGTAATAGAAATAGACTTAAGGATTATCAACTCAGCGTCTTCAAGCTGTTACAACAACAACAACTAAATATTTCAAAAACGCAAATCGGTTAATGTCATTCTATTGAGGGGGTCGAAATTATGTGGGCTACGTTGTTTTTATAAAGAATAAAATTTTAAAATGCATTTTCCACACACTGTTATCTACGCTATGCAACAGTAATTTTGTTCAAAGGTTGTGAATAATATTTTTGCGTATTATGCCTTTATAAACTTAGTAATACCATTAACGGAAATGTTATGGCTATATCGACCCATAACCGCCAAAAAGACGTAAGCGCTACTCACAAATATTTAAAGGAGAAGGTTTCTTTTACGATTATTTTTCGTTTAAATGCATATGTAATGCATACATCTGTTTATATAACTGTGAAATTTAGTATAACGGTACATTTAACAGCTATAAACTTCGGAAACATGATGCCATTTGTCATCAGTAAACGATTTCCCTCAAAAAATAAAAAGGAAATCATGGTGGCGGTTACGTCTTTTTGGCCGTTAGGGCTCGATATTGTATTTCAATTTTCGTCTTACATACCTTTATTATTTTTGAAAATAATTTCGGTTTAGGATTTTTTTAATAATACGAAATTTCACAACTCATTCTAAAAATGCAAAATTTCGTTAAGATATCTTCAGCTGTTCAAAATTTACTGAATTATTAAAAAATCATGTGACAGACCTCTACTTCTAATGCGGGATTTACACCGTATATCTGATGTATGATCATCGCGTGTACGTGTAGAATGATGCTTACAGAAAAACGATACATCAACGGTACATCATCATCAAAATCGTGTATATGTGCCACATACACTTTCATTTTCACAAATCCATTCAAATATGATGTATACATCAGATTTACCGTGTACATCCCGCATAAAAGATTATAGAAATTACCAAAAACGTTACCCAGTACAAAAATACCGCAAAAATTAATCTGGCAACGTTATTTATTTCTCGCTCTCATTTACTTTGCCTCTCTCTCTTTGTATTTAGTGTTTAGAGTTGCCAACGCATTTTTATTGTTGTTATTCGTGTTTATGTTACAATAAACCAGAGTACATGCACTCAATGATAGCATTAAGCATATATAAAAAAAATATATGTATATGTAGGTATGTTTGGCAAAAATTTAGAGCTTCGACAAAATACAAATTATTTTATTCATCTTAAATGTTAGGGAAGCAATTTTATTTTGGGGGATAAATCTCATCGTCTCGCAAATTGACAACATCTCCAATTTTATGTCATTTACTGAGACTTGGCAACTCTGTGTAAATAAAACAAAACATTACTAAAACTATGTCAATTTTCAAAGCACGGTAAATATTTTGTAAATTAAATAATGCAATGAAACTATTTTAATAAATTAACAACGAAATTTGTTCACATTCAAAGTGTTACAGAATTTGAAGAAACCCTTTCAAAGGATGTAATCGATCTGAATCACTTGCGACAATTGTGCAGTAATGGTAAGTTGAGTGTGTGTCTCTGTCTGTCTGTCCATCATGTCGCCCCCAATTTCCAATTTTAAGAAGAAAAAACTTTCTCGTTATGCTCCACTAAAACTGCATTTCTTTTTTTTTCTCTTAGGTATTCCTGATGTTAACAGTCTTCGTTCTCAGTGCTGGAAAATCCTGCTGGGTTACTTGGGCACAAAACGGGAATCATGGTCCAGCACATTAGCCAAAAAAAGATCTTTGTATCGTCAATTTATAGAGGATTTGGTACTGCCCCCTGGTCTCAAGGAGAATGGAGACAAAGAAATTCTGTGCGATCACCCGTTGAGCGAGGGTCCCGACAGTGCTTGGAACACATTCTTCAATGACAATGAATTCCTTTTGCAAATTGATAAGGATGTGCGACGCCTATGTCCTGATATTTCATTTTTCCAACAACCCACAGATTTCCCCTGCGACGTTGTTGTGAATAGTAAAGGGGAGAGAAGACTACATCAACGTGTGGTACCATCCGTTTTGAAATCGGCCAACGTGGAACGTAAAGGCTTGGGAGTGACGAAGGTAATCGAGTTTATTATTATTCTTATTTGCTTTGTTTTCTTTTTTAAGAAACCATGCAAATTTGTTTGCAAGGCGACCTTTTTTTAAAGGTCATCACGGCATTTGTTCAGTAGATTTTGCAATAATAATGATAAGAGATTTAAATTGGAATTGTAATTTACATGCCGCCATTGATACTAATAGCAACAGGTATTTGTTTCTATTTTTCGAATTAATTACCACATAACTTGCTAAGTTTAATTGATAATAATATCTCTTTCCCTTTCAAATCTATAGATAAATCTCATTAGCAAACGCTCGGAGGAAACATATAAGGCTATGGAGGAGGGCCAAGAAGCCCATTGGGAAGTGGTACAACGTATTCTATTTCTCTATGCCAAACTTAATCCAGGACAAGGTTATGTACAGGGTATGAATGAGATTGTCGGACCCATCTACTATGTTTTCGCTTCAGATCCTGATCTGGAATTTAGAGGTATGTATGCAAAAAGCATATGTTTTCACAACGATAACTTTATTCTAACGATGCACAATTAAATCATCAGTTGAGCCAACTTGGCTAAACCAATGATGCAGAAGTTCTTATTTTTGTGGCTACTTTCACGTCAAATTCTCAGAATTGAGACCCAAAATCATGTGTTGTACTGTGTAATGAGTTCCTCAAAAATGGCAGGGCTTATCGCCACACAAATTCGGAGCAAATTCTCTAAATAAGCTTATTATTTTAAGGCCAACTGATGTTGAAATGTTCCGTGAATATGTATGTCATATAAAAAGGAATTTTTGGTATTTTGGGTTTCTCTGCTTAAGATTTTTTTTAACTTTTATATGGAACGACTTCAGTAAATGTCTGATTACCTGACCATTATTAGCTTTTTCCATTTTTTCCTATATTTTACTAAAAAATTAATGAAAAAACTTGAACTATTTGAACTTTATTCGACTTTTTTATACTAAAAAGCCTATATAAAAACATAATTATTTCCGATTTCAATCTAATTTCAAACAAGAAAGACACATTCATTTCATTTATTAATTTGTAATTTAAATCAAAATAGTAAAGTTAAATAACACACATTTCCAAAGATTAGCAGAAAAACGTTAATACAGGGTTTTCCAATAAGAGTCATATGATTTCTTTGAAAAAAAAAACACTTATTGTTAAGGAAAATCAAAAGCTTTTTTAATGTGAAGCACAATCGATACAATTAAGTTCTAAATAAAACGTCATTCAAATGGCCTCCACTACTTCTTCTGCAGGAACGAATTCGATGAACCCAATTTTCGAGCACTTTTTCCACTAAATCAAGTCGTATGTCATGAATGGCACGTTCAATATTGACTTGTAAAGCTTGAAGAGAGTCTGGTTTATTTCGAAAGACCAATGACTTCAAATAACCCCACAAGAAATATTCTAACGGTGTTAAATCACAACTTCTTGGAGGCCATTCAATATCACAATTTCATTTCATTTCATTTATTTCGTACAAACTTGTAATTCAAAGCCGTCTGGCCAATTAAACATTAATTACAATATGCATTTAACTAAGCTTTTTAACCAAGGGTAAAAAACTACTCAGTGGTATATGATTTGTTTAAACCTAAGTAAAATAATAAGGAATAAATAATAATGAATAAATAATAAGGAATACATAATATGAGTACAGATTAGGTATACGGAAAAGTATTTAGGATAATTAAATAACTACTCATATATGGAAATAATCAAAATAGAGACAGAATTTATAAGAAATTTATTGAAGATGTTGAAGAAGCCGATTAGAGTAAGATGTAATTGATAAACTAAAGTTTTTTAATTCAGCAGGTAAAGCATTGTATAATCGTGCTACTCTTACAAGAAATGCGTCATCCAAAAGGTGAAATACCCTAGGTATTAATATCTGATTTCTTCTAGTTGAGTGACAAAACTCAAATGATCTCACCAGGAAACTCGGACACTGATTCCTAATCAGCTTGTAGAAGAAAATTAATAACCGGGAATTCAAAAAAGTGGAGAAACTACACCCTAGAAATTTTTCAACATAAGGGGTTATATGAACTCGTCGATTTAATCGGTACACATAACGCACAGCTCTGTTTATAGCCAGATGTATCAGACTTATGTTTCTCTGTGTAGTCCCAGAATATATCTCCAAACAATACAAAACAGTTGGCATAACCAGGGCATGCACAAGCCGCTCTCTAACAAAAAGTGGCAGAGATAAATCTGTACCATACAGGTTTTTTAAGGTCAGATTCACCCTCGAAACTACCATATTAATGTGGTGTTCAAAACAAAGCTTATCATCTAACTGTACTCCGAGGCATTCCATGCGACGGACAAATTCAATTCGAGTGTTATTATATATTAACTGAATATTATTGTAGCAAACGGAAGAAAAATATAGTGCTTTGGTTTTTAACGGATTTATGCAAAGCTTATTATGCAACATCCAAACACTTAATGTTTCGAAAACAAGATCAATTTTAGACTGAAGAGTCCCCGCAAAATGATGGTGGCCTTTAAACAGCAACTGAACGTCATCTGCAAAAGCATAAGGAACACACCAATTTTGTAAACGGGGGAAAAGGTCGTTTATGTATATTATAAATAGCAACGGCCCCAACACTGATCCCTGCGGAACACCACTTTTAACAGGAAGAATATTACTGTACCTACTATCAACATATACCAATTGACGCCTATTAGCAAGATAAGAGCACAGCATGGTACATGCACTACTCGAAAAACCATATGTATCATATAACTTATACAACAAAGTGGAATAATCCACTCTGTCGAAAGCTTTTTCCAAGTCCAATGACACAAGTATACAAAATTTCTCATTGCCATAATTACCGCGAATGGAATCAGTTAGACCTAACAATAAAGCAGTTGTACTCCTGTTGTTTCTAAACCCACACTGGGCATCATGGATGAATCTATTATTTTCCATATATGTCAACATTTGCGATTTCATTACATGTTCCACAACTTTGGAACAAATTGGTAAAATTGAAATAGGACGGAAATCATTCATTGAGTGTGAGGCTCCCTTCTTCTTAACGGGAACAATTTTAGACGTCTTCCAGTCAGATGGGAATACAGATGACAGTAAAATCGTGTTTACAAAATGCAAAAAATGGAAACAAATAAATGGGTATATGATTTTTAAAAATTTTAAGGTAAACCCATCTAAGCCAGCAGCATTAGATTTTATAGCGAAAAACGCCTTATCCAAATCTTCAATGCCCACACACTGAAAAGAAAAACCATAATCTCTATACGGCCAGCTCTGCAAATCGTCAACCATACAAGGTGAATTTAACTGATTTTCAACGAATACTTCATTCAGGCTGTCAACATTCAAATTGCAATTATAGGATTTCGATTGTGATAGTCCATTGGTTTTGATAAGGTTCCAGAAATCCCGACCACTGGAGGCATTATTAAATAGAGAAGCATGTGCATCCCTCTTAAATTTCCTTACAACGGACTTTGCCTTGTTTCTGGCCTTACAAAAGACTTTCCAGTTCGTGCTACATTTATTATCGATGTACGCCTTAAAGGCCAGGTCACGTAAGGAAATGTAGTACGAAATCTGAGGGGAATTAAACCAATTTTCATTACAATTATAAACTCTTCTTCTTCCTCTCAACGGAAAAATAGAATGTAGTGAACTAAAATGTCTTTCCAGCATTTCCCACTGGAAATCAACGTTATTTGTGGAATATAGGTCGGAGAAATCCATAGATGAAACATGGTCCTGTAAACAATCATGATTTACTGCATCATAATCTGTAAATTCATAAAATTGCTGCTCTGTACAAATTTCAAAGCGCAGGGATATAAAGATAAAAGAATGCTCAGAAACGCCTGGGCAAATAAACTGGTCTACCAATTGAATAGACTCCACCGAAGAAACCAGAAAGTAGTCTAGAAGAGAAGTTGAATTATGAGTCACACTGTAGTGAGTAGGACGGGAGTTATGAACAAGGGTGACATTTAACCTTCTACATGCTTCTCTAATACTATTAGAAGAAGCAATATTAAAAAGATCTGTATTAAAATCTCCTAACATCACGACCTCCGAGTATTGAACCAGCAAATCAGTTATGTCATCTTCAAAAGACCGAAGATTCCCATGTGGCAGATAGACCACACCAACAAGAATTTTGCGCCGCCCTACTAGCAACTCTACAAACAAACTTTCTGCAATACCATATAGAATAACCTTTCTCGCAACAATTCAATTGTCTCATTTGCTGTGTGGCACGTAGCCACAAGTCTTACGTATATCTCTCCATGATGAAATTGTAAACACTACTGAATACAATGAAAAACAAATGACAGATCATGGCATATTACAAATGGCCGAAACGTCATTTCAAAGTCATATCATCCCTATTGTCCCGTTACAACCGGACAACATTACAAAAGTAGTTGAGCACATTTTAAAGTCTCAAATGTCATTTTATTTGGAGGAAAATAATATGCTTCATGATGCTCAGTGTGGTTTTAGAGCCAAAAGAAGCACTTCTTCATTGTTGTTGGGTTTAACGGACTCCATTCGAGCCAATTTCGGTGGTGGTAGGTTTGGAATTCTTTTGTCACTAGATCTTGAGAAAGCCTTTGATAGAGTGGACTACTCCACTTTGTTGCATAAATTGCATAACTTATATGGGTTCTCGAGTAGTGCGTGTGTTCTGTTGACTTCTTATCTTACTGGTAGACGCCAATTAGTTTGTATTGATGGTAGGAGTAGTAGTGTTCTGCCTGTTAAAAGTGGTGTACCGCAGGGGTCAGTACTGGGACCTCTACTTTTCATAAACTTTATTAATGACCTTTTCTCCCAGTTACAGGATTGGTGTGTACCATACGCCTTTGCTGATGATATTCAGCTGTTTTTTAAAGGTGACTGTCGGTGCTCAATGGTTCTGCAATCTAAAATTGACTTGGTTTTGGAAACTCTGCATGCGTGGATGTTGCTTAACAAGCTTAATGTAAATCCATTAAAATCGAAAGCCCTCTTTTTTTCCTCCAGCGTCCATAACAATATCCACGTTAGATACAATGGTTTATTGAGTTTGTCCGTGAGTTACAGTGCTTGGGTGTCAAGCTAGACGATAAATTGAGTTTTGGACAGCATATTAATATGCTAATTTCTAGAATAAATTTTTCGCTAAAAAATCTTTATGATACCGATTAGTCTTTGCCTCTTTTTGCTAAAGAGAGTCTGGCACATGGTTTGCTATTACCCATAGTTCTATACTGTTTAGAAGTGTATTCTGGCACTATACAGGGTAACATGCATTTAGTACATCTGGCTGTAAATAGGGTGGCGAGGTATGTATATGGACAGAACCGGCGTGTTCATGTGACGCCCTATGTAACGAAATTGTTGGGCTGTAATTTTGATGCATTTGTAAATTTACGCTTACTTCTGTTTTTTTATGAACTGATTAAAAGTCAGTCTCCTCTTTTTTTGTGCCAATCGATGGTATTTTGCCATTCAACTAGGAGAAATCAATTGCTTATTCCTAGGGTTGTCCACCTAATGAATGAATCGTTTCTAGTAAGAGTAGCACGACTTTACAATTCATTACCCAATGACATGAAAAATTTTAGCATTTCGCTCCCTACACTCTTCAATAGGCCACTTCACCACTTTCAATAACATTTTTATTTGTTGTTATGCAAAATTGCGCTTAATTAAAGCTACGTAAAAAAATCTAAATTATGTTTCTATTTTATGGAACACTTTATACATTTTTCCTTATATTAGGATTTTACAAACTGAGTAGCTATTTAGTTATCCTAAATACTTTTCTGTATACCCAATCTGTATTTATATTATTTATTCCTTATATATTAATTAGGTTTAAACAAATCAAATTATGGCATTTCATCTTCCACAGTTTAGAATATTATATAGTTTATCATACCGTAATAGCAAAACTTGTATCGTTTCTATCTTATACATTATCATTGTTAACATTCAATTGATTAGTTGTTGTTGTTTTTAATAAGTACAGAACATGCCGAGGCTGATTGTTTCTATTGTTTTACGGCTCTTATGGCTGAAATAAGAGACTTCTTTATAAAAACATTGGATGATTCAGAGGGCGGCATTAAAAATATGATGAAACGCTTATCGGAAATGCTAAGAGAACGAGATTTAGAGATTTATGAACGCCTAAAAGCACAAGAATTATATCCACAATATTATAGTTTTAGGTAAGTAACTTTTTTACGTGTAAATAATAATTCTATGAAACAAAATTTGTGGAAAAGTGTTTTGATAAATAATTATAATTAAGTCGCAACTGATGTTATTAAAATCTCAATAGATTTTCCTAAACCTGTGTTTTTGTCTCCTATCGCTTTATATATTCCGAAGATATTCAATCTAACATTTATATATTTTTCGTGAAACATAACACATTTATACCTTCACTTTCGTGGAAGATGGATAACATTGGTCTACGGTCTTCAAATAAGATACTTCATTTTGATATTTAAAAAATTATTATTTTATTCATCGGATGTTTATTTCATTTTAAAGAGAATGTATGCTATTAATAATGGAAACAATATCAGTCAAAAGTCTACGCTTGCAGGGCTATATTCTTTTCATGCAATTTTCCATCAACAATTCACACATTTGCGACTGTAATGATAACTTCACGCATTCCATATTTGAGGTCTTGAATTGATTGTGGGCCATTGGCATAGTCCTTATCTTACACGTAACCTAAAGGACATAAATCTAAAGCTGTTGAATCACAAGAACTCGGTGAAAAATTCTGGTCGCCTCTTAGAGAAATCACACGGTCAGGAAAGTTTTCACGCAAAAGTGCTATGCTGACCGTCTTCCAATTCAAGCCATACAAAATCATGAATTGTTGTTCGATAACTGTTCATTCAGCTTAACAGTTGATACACCATCATTTTCGAAAAATTAAGGTACAATGACCACACCAGACCCACAACCGCTCCAAACAGAAACACGTTGAGGACGGATAGGCTTTTTAACAACAATTCAATTCTTGCGTTTTCCGAACCTCCAAATGCGACAATTTCGAGTATGACCTTGCAAACGTAGCCGTGGCGACATCTTACGGTTAATGTTTTCCATAATTAATGACATACCCTAATCCTCGAGCTCAATAATTCAAACTTTAATAAAAGCTTTACAAAATACAAAGGCCGAAAACAAAATGAACAGCAACTATGCATACCTTCCTCTTTACAATTAAATAAACGTCAAATCAAAATTAAACCTCTTATTGGAAGACCCTCCCTCACAAAGAGTTATAATATAGGAAACTATTAAATCTGTAATAAATTCTATTCTATGTATAAGAATCTTCTGTAATTCCACACATAATAATCTGTCTCGATCACCTTGAGAAAAATTGTCGTAGTTGCCCGACTTGTTTTGGTACCTCCCATACAAAGAGTCCTTTTTGTACAAAAAATCATCGATTTATAACTTTAATGTCAGTACTTACAAGGGCTTTTTTTGCGCAGTGTAATGTTTATACAGTGCCTATAGTACATTAAAAGTTATTATTACACCCCTTTTGGTTCCTCCCACACAAAATGACCAAGTCGTACAAACATTTAATAGCTCGTCACATTAATACGAGTGTACATTAACTCTGAAAAGTATCTCCCGTACAGAGTAAACTTGGTGTATTTGTGAAGCACACAAATTCGCAGATTCATTCGAACACAACTTCCCCATACCATCTAAACTAATTTTCGAACTTACAACCCACATTCAATTTTAAATATTTCTTATTTTTGTCTTTTTCCTCTAGTGGCATTTCTATGTTTATTGGCTTGAAGAACAAACAATCTTCAAAATATTCTAAACTCATTTTTAATAACTATAATTTGTCATTAAATGCCTTTCAGGTGGATATCCCTAATACTTTCCCAAGAATTTCCCTTACCGGATGTGGTAAGAATTTGGGATTCTGTATTAGCCGATGAAAAACGATTCGATTTTCTTTTGTACATATGTTGTGCTATGATATTGTAAGTATACTTTTTGTTTCTTTAACGACGAGTAATTATATACATATCTTTTTATTTTATTTGCCACACAGAATTCAGCGCGAGCAGATTTTACAAAATGATTTCGCCTCAAATGTCAAATTGCTGCAAAACTATCCTCCACTTGATATTAATATAGTTCTCACCAAAGCGGCATCGTTACGATAACGCTGTGATGATTTCTAACATTGCAATCACACACTCTCACACAAAGGTATCGGATTTAGAAGCAATCAATGAATAATGCCAACATTTTTTTACAAATAGTTTGTTGTAAAGTTCAAAAAGATTATCTGTACTGTATTTTTTTGTATACATACGTTTTTTTTTATATTTAGTTAAACAAAATCGCAAAACCTGTCAAATATTTTTCTAAAGAAAAATTCAAATTATATATTTTTAAATAAAAGGAAATTAAACTCCAGCGTATATTATATGCTTTTGTAATGCCTGCCAATTGTATTAAGAATAATAATGCCAACATTATTGGAAACATATCGAAGAAGAATTGTTAGATTTTTTTATTATTATTATTTAGCTTTTTTTGGTGAAGTACGTAATAGAAAAAACAAATGAGTCAGTTTTTTCTATTACGTACTTCACCACAATTATATTATTTTGTAAATCTCTACAAACTGCAATTAATTTCATATTTTTATTAAAGAAATTGTTACATCAATTTGGAAACTTGTTCAAGTAAGTAAGCTTATGTTAAAAATGGGACTAACAAAATTTTTAATTTTATTCCATTCTGCACAGTCAAAAAAATTAGTTTGATGTATATTTTTTTCCTAAACAAGCTGGAAATATACAGGAATACTGGGAACGATTTTTAATTTCATTAGCAAAATTTAAATTTCCTGTTCCTCTTTTAGTTGCAGAAGTAAGATCTACTCGTACAGAAAGCAGAGGAATCGGAAGCAAAACGTGGCTAGATACAATTAACAATATATTTAGAATATATTTACAGAAGGTAGAATCGAGCCTAGAACAGCGGTACAAAATGGAGAAGTCTTTGCAAAACCCTTTACTCTGCAAGGTAGAAAGAGGACTGGAATATATAAGATGAAAAGTACGAACATTTGTGGCTACTTATTTCTAGTAAACATTTTGAATTTCTTTAAATAGGCGTACTACAGAAAAAAACCTTTTTTAGATTTTTTTTCCATTTTTCACTGTGTAAATGTACTAAGTACCGAAGTTTGGAATTTGAAGACAAAGCATATACCTATCGATTTTACTCGTTCGAAGAAATGGTTTGATGGTGTGCTAAATAATCTGGAAATTCACTGTAAGTATTGGGAAATAAACACTACAGGGAAATTGTAAGAAGAAACGCAATTTTTCTTAAACTCTTTATTTCTCGAAGAAAATATACATATTCTACAGATCAGTCAGTAATGGATCCACTATCATTCCTTCATTTAGAAGGAACCCTCTGAACTTCAGATCTATACTACAGATCTACCACTCATAAGGAATCGTCAAAACTAAAGTTTTCCATTTTCTCAATTTGTGTAAATTTTAAAAAGAGGTGCTGAAAATGTTTATTCCACACTAAATTTTTAATGTATATTTTGTCTTAATAAGACGAAAATACTGGGACTAATTATCAATTTTCTTTACCAAAACTTAAAGGGGCTGTAGCTTCTTAAATAAACATACTAAAACGAAAGGGACAAATGTTTGTGGCAGCTTATTTTTGGTTAAAATTTAAATTTTCTTAGTAAAACATAAAATTACTATACATCTTCATAAGTAAGCGTCCCACAGCAAAAAGTATAATTTTTGATAAAATTTACAATTTCCTTAGCAAAACTTAAAATGGTTGCATCCCCTTAAATGAGAACCAAAAACGAAAAAAACAGCAAAACACGAATATTTTAAACATTTATTTTTTTATTTTCAAGAAAAGTAGCCACTCCCCTCCACTTGATGTAACACAAAACATCAGGAGAACACAAGACAAAAGGTAAATTTCTTAAAAACGTAATTTGTCTCAAAACAATTTTTCGACGAAAATATACATATGGGGGATTTCATGTCAAGTGAGTCAATTTTTAAAACCGATGTCTTCTGATCGGGATGAAACTTGCGCCAAGTTTAGTCCTATTAGATATTAGTTATGACGAGATCGGTTAAGGACTGTCCGTGTTGGAGAGTATTGAATATTGACATTTTGGTCAAACGGTCCTTGTTTTCCCATCCATGTAACTCATTACCTATTGTATTTAGAAAAGTGTTTTCGATAGCGTTTTCTTCAATCTTACGTTATTAACATAATGTTGTCGTAGATTTATTAAGTAGCCACAACTTTTTAAATTATGCATCGATTTTCTTCGGAATGGTCTCATTTATGGGATGAAGAAATTATATTAGAAGATGATGAATGCTACTTAATTTGTTATTATTTAAAGCTTTCCAATAAAGCTTTATCCAATTACGATAAATTGTTCTCCAGTTATGCTGAAATATATGTATGGCTGAATTTAAATTTTTTTACAGGTTTATCTTTATTTTGATAGATAAACAAGTCCCATCCCACAAATATAACACAAAGTTCTCAAAGGAAATGACCTAAGCTTTCTTTTGAGCAAAAAAATAAAAACATTACAGCAAATTATTGTTTTATTTTTTTTTTCTTAAAAAGATTGAAGAAAAAGCTTTCTAAATCTAAAAAACCAAACCTTCTAATACAACAGGTATTCGACATATATCGACATGAAATCCCCCATAGTCTAGAGATCAATAATGGACCCCCTATATCACTATGCAACAAAATTTTTGTCCAATATGTACGCAATACAAAGTAGTACGCGGCAGTCTTGAAAATATTGGGTTTCTACGTTCGAAGCAAACTATATGTCAGCTACAGGTACTGCAACCTTAAACCCGGAATTTATGAATGAAATTTCTTATTAATAAATTAGTGTAATTCAGCGCCTTAAAGAGATAAGTCGATTCCCTGAAAAATATTATAAAGTTATATTTCGAAGTATGAGTAAACGGCAAAGAACTTTTCAATGTGTAAATGATCCCGACAATTTCTGCTACATCTGCTTATTAAAAAAATCGACGTGCGTTTAGTAAAATAATAGAAGAAATATATGTGCAATATTATTATTGAAGTAGTGGAAAGATGCGGTAAGTACTTTACAATTAATGATTACAATGTTTTATGGAATAAAACGTTTTAATTTTAGACTTCACGTGGAATTTGGAATGCCAATGATTTGGAGACAACCATTCAATCTCTATACGGACTGCTATTTTTGTCTATGTTAATAGATTGGAGTAGGAAGTGTCGAAGTACAGCCTAATAACGGAAACATCATCAAGTTCAACTGAGTACTCAACTCTGAGCGATTCAAATTTGAGTCAGAAGTCATCGCTTTTAACTCAGTTTCAACTCATTGATCTAGTGAGAGATTTGGAACTGACCAAAGATAAGGCAGAACTACTTGCATCTGGGATGAAACAGTACAATATTTTGGCCCCAGATGTTAACATATCATATTATAGAGTCCGTGATATACCTTACAAACAATTTTATACAACTGTGGATAACAGATGCTTTTGCAAGGACATTCCAGGATTGTTCGAGGAACTTAATCAAAAATACCATTCAAAGGAATGGCGGTTACTTGTTGACAGCAGAAAAGAAAGTTTGAAAGCAGTACTTTTACACAACGGAAATCAGAAACTGTCGATTCTCATTGATCATGCTGTCAACTCTAAGGAATCATACGAAACAATGGCTAAATTGATAAAATACATAAAATATGAACATGACTGGAAAATTTGTTTCTTATTGATCATTTGATTCTCATTGATCATTCTGTCATCTCTAAGGAATCATACGAAACAATGGCTAAATTGATAAAATACATAAAATATGAACATGACTGGAAAATTTGTTGCGATTTAAAAGTAGTTGGTATGTTATGCCTCTGGGATAGCCGATATTTTGCCACTACTGCATATTAAGCTGGGGCTCTTTAAAAATTTTGTAAAAGCCTTAAGGAAAGATGGCAATTCACACTCATATTTAAAAAGTTTATTTAAAAGTATTTCTTTTCAAAAAATCGAAGAAGGCGTTTTTGATGAGTCTAAAATAAGGAAACTGATGAAAGATGTGAATTTCGAATCATATTTGACGTCGGATGAAATTGCAGCATGGAGGTCGTTTAAGCTTGTAGTTTCAAATTTCCTTGGATCCAATAAAAGTCTGCAATATGAAACAATGATTAATGATTTGTTAAAAAAATTATAAAAAAATTGGTTAGAAATATATTTTTTTATATTTATGTATATACAGGGGGCGGCAAAAGTATTTTGACGAAACTGCTGCCCGCTCTTTAGTATCAATGAATTCCAACATTGCAATTGTTTTTGTTGTTGTTTGCCAATTCCTGTTAGATGAGAGCATAAGCTATTTCGTCGCAAGAAATTTTAATCAGTTGCATTATCTCTTTCGTCAAATTAGGTGATTTTCAGCAATTAGCGCGATTTTAATTTTGACAAAAGTATTTTGACGGACATTATTTTTAAAATTTGGTAAGTAAAAAAACTTTTTTTTTGGTTAAATTTATACCTTGCAGATATTTTTCATTTCAATATGGTGAAAAAATCGGAGTTAAGCATTGAGGTTAGGGCTGAAATTGTCACCAAATATAATTGTGGTATTTCTGTAAAAGACATCTGTGAAGAATATCATTTATCAAGACAAACATTGCATTACCAAATCAATAAGCATAAGAAAACAAATTCAGTCCAAAATTTAGCCTGGGGCCTAATTACCGCATCCGTTTCGTATCGTAATCTGAATTTTCAAGAGCATAAAACGAGTATTTGGGAAATTATTTTTTCGCTTATTTTTATATAAATAAGTTATGAATCACCTTTGAATCACGATATGCTGAAATTTCATCAATATCTACACATAAATGTTAGAGTTATTAGATCTCACGTAATCGAATTACGATACGAAACGTATGCGGGAATTAGGCCCCTGGACGGGCAGAAAAAGGAAAACTACATCAACAGATGTAGTTCACTTACGGGATCGCCCCGTTCACTTACGGGATCGTCAGAATATTTCTGCAGCTGAGATGCTAAATGATAGCAAGTAAGTGAACGCACAATACGTAGGCGCCTTACTGAACATAGTTTTGGTACGTATGAAATACAAAATATACCATACATCTCAGCTGGCAACAGAGTAAAGCGGTTGGAATTTGGCAGAAAGTATGTTGATAAGCCTCCAAGCTTCTGGAACCGGGTTTTGTGGACTGATGAGAGTAGTTTTGAGTATCATGGGTCACAGAAAAAAAACATATGTTCGACTTCCGAAGGAGACTCGTAAAAAACTAGCCCCAGTCAGCGAAACAATAAGTTATGGTGGTGGCTCGGTAATGTTCTGGGGTTGTATTTCGTCCAATGGAGCTGGCGATTTAGTCCCGATCGATGGAACAATGAATCAACATAAATATTTGGCTATTTTGAACAATCACGCATTCCAATCGGGTGATAAAATAATCGGAGAGTCATTTATTTTCCAGCACGATAATGTCACAAAAGCCGTATGGTAATGCAGTTTTTGATCGGTTCTAGCGTGGAAATATTGGATTGGCCACCCCAAAGTTCAGACTTAAATGTAATTGAAAATGTCTGGTTATATACAGTGACTCAAAAAAGTTTTGGCACACGCAACATTTTACAGAAAATTTGCGCTAAATTAGCTAATAATGAGTTCTCTTTCAAAATTTTTTGATGTAGTTAGCATCACTAGTTTGTCCGCATCAAAATGCATCACAAAAAAAAATTCCGTTACTTCACACTCAACACAGAGCATAAGAAAAGGGGAAAAAATCCACGAAAACACATCAAAAAAGTTTAGGCACACATTGTGTGTTTTTTGTGTTTTTGTTAATATAACGGAAATCTTCCTATTGTTTTTGCTATGTTTCGTTACTCTGTGCATAATAACTGCTCAGTGTGTCATTTGTCAAAGGTTTGCAGGTTGTATTGATGTAAAATTCGTGACAGATTAAGCAAAATGGGCAGTGGTACAGAAATTCCATTAGAGGTCCGTAAAATTATAATAAATCTTTACGTTCAGCAAAAATCGTATCGCGAAATTGGCAAAATAGTCCAGAGGTCATATTCCAGCGTAAGAAATATTATAAATCATTACGTAAATACCGGAAAATTAGAGCGAGAGAGCAGATCTGGTCGTCCAAAAAAATTTACACCACGTCAGGAGCGGATAGTGGTGGCTGCAGTGGCTCAAAACCCAAAGATTTCAGCTGTTAAATTATGTAATGACATGCAGCAACGATTTAACGAAAACTTTGATCCCCAAACTATTAGAAATACGCTACACAGAGCTGGTTATCATGGGCGAGTTCCTCGGAGAAAACCTCTAATTTCGGCTGTTAATAAGAAAAAGAGGTTGGAGTTCGCAAAACTCCATGTTAATCAGCCGGAATCATTTTGGAATAATGTAATATTCAGTGATGAATCAAAATACAACCTATTTGGTTCAGATGGGGCTCAAAAAATTTGGCGAAAACCTAACAGAGAGTTGCAGGAAAATAACGTAATCAAGACAGTGAAACATGGCGGCGGTAATGTCATGGTTTGGGGGTGTATAGCGGCATCTGGGGTAGGAAATCTCGTATTTATTGAGGAGAAAATGGACAAGCACTTGTACTTGAATATTTTAAAAGAAAATTTGGCTCCAAGTGTTGATAAGTTGGGCTTAAATGGGAAACCATTTATGTTCCAACAAGATAACGACCCAAAACATTCGTCGTTTCTTGTCCAGGAATGGCTAATTTACCATTGTAAACAATTAAAAACGCCCCCACAGTCCCCGGATATGAACCCAATTGAGCATATTTGGCATTTGTTGGAAAAAAAAATTCGAAGTCATCACATTACATCACAAAATACGCTCAAGGAAGCGTATGCACGGAATGGGCAAAAATAACACAAGAGGAGACATCGAATTTAGTAGGAAGTATGCAGAGACGATTAGAATCCGTTATTCAGGCCAAAGGGGGTCTAACAAAATATTAAGTGTTGATTTATACCTTAGAAACACACATTTTTGTGTATGTGCCTAAACTTTTTTGACTTAAAAATAATGCCTTTTTTTAATTATCCTATCAGTACACATAAAAAGAAAATGAAATTAATATATATTTTTTTCTAAATAAATAATATATTTCTCCTTATTAAATATGGTATCCTAATTTTTTGTGTAAGTCAGCTAGAAAAAAAGTTATTCACAAATAAACATTCAAAATAATGGTGTGCCAAAACTTTTTTGATTCACTGTATAAAGGCAAAAAGAAGTGTGTCATTGACTCGTACTAGGAAAGATACCATTTCTGAAGTAAAGGGGCTTTGGGAGGAGATCCCTCCGGAAATGTTCTCCAAACTCGTCGACTCCAAGGGAGGATATATATTTTACTAAAAATTTATAATTTTATTCTTAATAATTGAATTAATTTTTAATTTAAAACCTCTTGTCAAAATACTTATGCCATTTGAAGAATTTGTATTTTGTTCTCAATACACTGAATTAGTATAAAATAAACCAATGAAATCTATATTGTTCTTTTATTTATTAATTACCTTAACTTTTCTCATTTAAAGTTTTTTAATTTCTACGACTGTTAAAAAAAAATAAAAAATACTCCAAATTTGCACTCGTCAAAATACTTTTGCTGCCCCCTGTAGCACATATGTATGTATTCTTCCAACTTATTTTTCGCTTTATGTATTCCAACAGGTGTAAATATGTCCCTCAAAATTAATTTCTTTCATTCTCATTTAAACTTTTTCCTCCTAGAATCTTGACGACCAAGAATTGAAGTCCATCGAGCGGCGTTACCAAGGGCACTGGGATGAAAGAATGATGGGAGATTTGGTTCCTCATTAGAGAAACCGATTCCGAAATCTACAAACGTCAACAAAGAACTCACAATTACTTCTAATGAAACTTGTTCGTGTAAATAAACTCAAATGTACATAATATAAATAAAAGTAATAAATAAAATCGCTATTTAAATAGAAATTAAAAAAAAAAAGATTTTTTGAAATTCACTTACCTCTACCAAAAGGGCTATTATTTCTACATTTATACATAGATTTTAATAGGCATTATTTTCTTCGCTACGATGCAAACTTAAAAAAAAAATAAAATATTTTTTTTTCGTTTTTTTTTTCTATTTTTTATATTTTTTTTTGTCCCAGGATTTTTTTTAAATCTACTTTTTCAATTTGTTTAATGACTGTTACTAAACCACTGTTTCTAAGTGAAAGAGATATTTCCAACATTGGTAGCCCACATTAATAGCTTCAATTCATAAGTCGATCTGATTGGGCGTATACTGCAAAAATTATAGTGCAAATACAGGGTACATTCGACGTTAATGGTTTTTTTTTATTAAAAATTTTTTAAAACAAAAATGTATACATAAAAAAATTTTTGGTTTTGATTTTATATAACCGTATTCCACAATCAATACAAAAAAATAAGTTTTAGGTCTAGGACACAAAAAAAATTTTTTTTGTTGTGTAGTGTATTCTGTCAAAGCACCAAGAAAGTTTTTCGATTTTCTCAATTTTTGTAAATTTTGGAAAGACCTTCTGAACATTTATGAATTTGCTTGCAAAGCTAGGATTTTATTGTGCCTTTAGTAATTTTATAAATTGGCGTGCTGAAAATGTTGGACATCAAAAAATTGGTTAATTGGTAAATTTGTGCATTTATAGATGTTATTGCTGAAAATGCTGGGCGCCTGGAAAATGAAGCCAAGCATGGTTTTGATTTAGTCTTAATAAATTTTATAAATATGTGAACTTGTAAATTACGTGCTGTAAATGCTGGGCGCCTGGTATTTATGGTCTAATGGAAAATTTTTTAATTTATAATTTGCTAAATTTATGCATTTATAAATTTATGCACTATAAACTGGGCGCCAGGTATTTCTAGTGGGAAGCAGATGTTTGATTTTGAGTTTGTTTTGTAAGTTTTTCAATTTGTAAATAAGCAAAGTTTTAAATTGGTAAATTTGCTTGCTGAAAATTCTGGGCGCCTATTATTGTCAGAAAATAAAGCAAATCCAGAATTTAGATATTGTCATTTGTAAATTTGTTTGATGAAAATGCTGGGCCCCTGGAATTTCTAAACGGAACAAAAAGCAAAACTTGAATTGTGTCTTTTAAAAATTTGTTATTTTGTAAATTGGCAAATTTGCATGCAAAATTCGCAATACTGGGCGCCTGGTATTTTTCAGTGTTCAGAAAAAAACAGTACGTTATAGGAACGGTTCCTTCAGAGAACACTAACGTTATTTATTTTTTTAGT
Source organism: Eudasyphora cyanicolor (assembly GCA_963930755.1). Taxonomy (NCBI): domain Eukaryota; kingdom Metazoa; phylum Arthropoda; class Insecta; order Diptera; family Muscidae; genus Eudasyphora; species Eudasyphora cyanicolor. The sequence goes on along the minus strand of OZ005735.1, from coordinate 264,396,945 downwards.
GTTACTGTTCGCGAACGGTACCACTATGATAACGTACCGTTCTTAGAACACGACGAACGGAACACTACGTTAACGTACCGTTCATAGAACAGTATCACTACGTCGTAGTGATACTGTTCTTTTGAACAGAACACTAACAGTATCACTACGTTTAGCGTTCCGTTCTTTTTTATATTCGACACCACAGGTCGCAAATATGAAGCAAGGGAGCTTTGTATTGGGGCTATATCAAAAAATGGACCGATATGCATCATTTTCACTAGGCATGATTGAATGCAATGGAATGAACATATATTCAAATTTTGGCATGATCGGTTAACAAATTCGCTCTCTAGTGCGTAAATATGTCTTATCGAAAGGGACCTTCGTATGGGGGCTATATCAAAGAATGGACCGATATGCCCCATTTTAAATAGGGATCGTCCCTGGGTTAAGAAATAACTCTGTACCTATTTTCATTAAGATTGCTTCATATTTGCGACCTGTGGTGTCGAATATAAAAAAGAACGGAACGCTAAACGTAGTGATACTGTTAGTGTTCTGTTCAAAAGAACAGTATCACTACGACGTAGTGATACTCTTCTATGAACGGTACGTTATCGTAGTGTACCGTTCGTCGTGTTCTAAGAACGGTACGTTATCGTAGTGGTACCGTTCGCGAACAGTAACACTAAAAAAATTTTTAGTGTATTCTGTTCCCGTGTAAGGGTTGCGATACTGTTCCGTTCGCGACGAAGGAGCGGTACAGAACGCTAAGGAACCGTTCCTTAGTGTTTTTTTCCGAACGCTGGTATTTTTAGTAGGAAAATGGAGAATTTTGTAAATTGTTAATTTGTATGTTTGTTGGTACATTTGCGAATTTAAAATGGGTAAATTGAAGTGCTGAAAATGCAGGGCGCCTGGTATTTCTAGTCGAAATGTGAAGCAAAACATGTGTATTAATTTTGCCATCTGTAAATTGGTAAATTTGTGAATTGATAAATTTGTAAATTTATTTGATGAAAATGCTGGTATTTCTAGTCGGCAAATGAAGCAAATCGTGGAATTTAAGTTTGCGTTTTGTATTTTGTCAATTTTTAAATTGATAAATTTATTATTTGTAATTTTTTTTTGGTAAAATTATAGCTTTTCTAGTCGGAAAATAAACCCAAACTTGGACTTGCTTTTTGAAATATTTGAAATTTGTAAATTTGCTTGCTAAAAATGCTGGGCGCCTGGTATTTCTCGTCGGAAAATGAAGCACAACGTAGATTTTGCTTTTGGCACATTTCGAATTTTAAAACGAAGCAATACCAATCGATTCTAATCTCCGAATGAAATCATTTCGTCAAATGTTGGATTCGCGAAGAAAAAGGAAATATTCTTTAGACCAGTAAAGAACCCAAAATCCCCCAAAGCGCCAAGAATATTTATACTTTTAATATTTTCTCAATTTTTGTAAATTTTGAAAAGGGGTTGTTACACTGTCCAAAAAATGTAATAAAAATCTAACTTTGGAATTTTAAAACGAGGCAAATGCGAATCGATTATACTCGTTTTGAGAAATTGTTTGATGTAATATTTGATGGAATATTGCGTTTTTAAGAATTTTTACATTATTTTTTTTACTGTTCCCACTATTTTTAAGTTTATCCCATATTTCTGGCTTATTTTGGATATATTCCAAAATATGGGAGCAATTTAAAAATAGAAGTAGTAAAATATTGTGAAATTTCTTAAAAACGCAATATTTCCTTAAAAATTCGGTTTTCGAACCAAAAGTAAAGTTTCTAGTGATTGGTAAGGGACGCACTATCACCCACCAAAGCGCGAGGATAATTAAGTTTTTGATTTTTTTGGATTTTTGGAAAAAAAATTACTGAAAATCTAAGTTCGGAATTTTAAAAAATAGGCACATATCACTGGAAATTAGCCAAAAACAGTGGGAAGAATAAAGGGCTCATGAAGAAAAAAGTAAATTTTCTATGGACCAGTAATTTTCATGACATTTTAAATGCTTCGATTTTCTTACTTTTTTTAATTTTGCATTATAATCGTTTCTACATTGTTTTTTATCTTGCAGCTACCACATTTATTGTCATCAGCAACTCCACTGTCATACACAGAAATTCTTCTGGATTCCTCTTCAGTCCAGGAAAAGGAAATACAGGACATTAGGCGGAAGTTAAAGATTAGAACATAATAAATCAAAAAAAAAAGAAATTGTCTCGCAACAAATTAGTTTAATGCATAATTTAACATCATTTCATAAATTTTTTTCTGCGTATAGTTTCCGATTTTTCCATTAGAGAAACTGTTATCAATCAATATCAATTACTTTTTCGAATCCCCAATTACAAATAATAACTTTATTAAATTTTATTTTGATTGAACTTTACGGCCATTATTTTAAATTCACGTTTTAATTAATATTTTTTTACGAATTTGCATCATTTATTAATGTAACTTTTATTTTTAATTTTGCAGTAGTTATTTGTATAAAATAAATACTTACCAAGTAAATAATTTGTAAATGTTCACTATATATAGCAAATATGTATGTACATACATACCAAATATATAAGAATAAATAAAACAATTATTTAAAGCTTTATTTATTCAGCAATTACCAAGCATTTTATTTAAGAGTAAAGCCCTTAAAAGGTAGGTAAAAGTCCTATATTAACCAGACATCGTTGTCGATGCTATTGACGAAGTTTCGATAAGTTGACTAAAAATCTTTGCACCTAAACATAGACCTTTCGTTTAAGGTACCATTACCATTTGTGGCGATATTCCACTTATTTTAAAATGTACACAGATTTATGGTGTTTTCTTTTCTAAAAAAAGATGTTGCCCTGTCAGAGAGCAGCATTTTAATAATGTCGCCTACACCCTCTTGTACTGCTGCATTTTTTATGGTCAGAATCGATAACAAAAATGCAAAAAACTAGCCTTTTAACTCACTAAAAGTAAACTAAAAACAAAGAATACTCCACGGCGCCGCCTAAATAAAGCATCTGACCAAACTTCATTATAAAAAAGCACGCACGGACACACGCGGTTATTTAGGCTATTCGCTCGACGCCGAAACAACATCTGTTTTGTAGGGCAGCGTCCACCCCTTCGATTAAATACAGGGCTGAAATCTTGCTTTTTTGTCCCGTGCAAGTGCGACATTTTTCACAAAAGAAAACGAAACCCTTTCACAGTGCAGCATTTATTTTACAATCGAAGACAAAAAGGCATTTTTGGGGCGAAAGGCATAAAAAATGTAGCATTTTTTGGCACAAAAGAAAACACCATTAGATTTAACGGTCCAAAGCAACGCAAACCAATTAAATGCCTAAAAGTATGCTTTAAACGCGGAATAAAGCTGATGAATTGTGCAAATGTCTACATTGTGATGGCCTATTATTTTTCAATTTGAATGTATTTAATTGTTTTTGAAAAATCTAAAAATTTTAATTTTTCTGCAGTCTGGCAAGGATTGGCCAAAATTAGCACACCGACACCAGTGTTGCCAGATTGTTTTTGTTTTATTGCAATTTCAAAGCATACTATTAGGCACTAAATTTGTTTGGGTCTTGGTTTGTTGGGGCCTATAACTTTTGAACTAAAAGGTTTGTGATCCCAAATGACACCTTAAACGAAAGGTAATACAGCCTACTTTATGCCAATTGCATTTTTTTGAAGCTTTACGTCAAATTCCAAAGTACCATAAATTCTTAACGATGTGCAACATAGCAAATATTAAAAGTCAGATGTAAAGTCGAAGTTTAGGCCTTTCATTTAAGATAACATTTGGAGCCGTAGCTAAATTAGTTTAGAAGTTAAGGACTCCTAACTTGTAACTAATTGAAATATTACCCAAAAGTTAATTTTAAATGAAAGCCACAAGTGTATATATTGTGTCGGGCCCATTACTTTAAATTTAAATGCATTTAATTTTTTTTTCGAAAAATCAAAAAATTACAAATTTTCTACAGTCTGGCAAGGTTTGGTCAAAAATTGCATACGGACGCCAGTATTGCCAGATTGTTCAAAACAGTAAGCGTTTTATACTGATATTAAAGCATACTTCTAGGCTCTACATTTATTTGCTTTGCTTTTCCCAATCTATAAAAATAAAAACGTCAATAACAGACGTGTTTTATTTCTTTATTCGTATTTTTTTCCTTCTTTTGCAATTTTTTTCCTACATTTGTTTTGGATACAAATTCAAATTATACCCTCTAATGCAAGTGGTAATGATATGTACTTACCAAGTTTTTGTTGGGGGAGAGATATACGCAAGAACGACGTTTACAAATTATTTAGTTTTATTATAAAAATAATCGTTCTCCAATTTCAAATTTTCGTGCGCCAAGTCAATTTTTTTTAAATCCTTTCCAATGGACCTACGACCTTGACACCTATGAGCACTATGTTTGCTCTCGTTAAGAGCTATCTGTTGGCCATTGACCGATTCCCGATCCGACGTAGAGTTAAGGAGCTAGAGGAAAAATAAAAATGTTCCTAAGTCCGTTTTTTTAAAATCCAAAAAAAAAACCTTCCGGTCGACCTACGACCTTGACAACCATGAGCAATATTTTAGCTAACCGATTCCCGATCCGACGTGCCGTTAAGCTAGAGCTAAAAAAAATGTCCGTTCACATTTGAAAATGATACTGTCCATTTTTTTAAAAAATCCAAAAAAGCAATTTTTGAGTCGACCTAAGCTATTAACTTTTGGTTCGAAATTGTTCATTTTAAATAATCAATATTTCACTAAATGTTAACCCTTTGTGGGGGAGGTACTGGAAGGAGTGGACCAACATGGTCCATCTTCGAACTTAGCCGGAGATAGAAGAAAATATTACCACATACCAAATTTTAAGTCAATCGGTTACTCCTTTCGAGAGTTATCGTGCGCACCAGCCAGCAGACAGACAGACGGACGGACATTGTTCATTCGACTTCAAATGACCTAAAACGGATATCCACCGAACATACGTAGGGTCTTAGGTCACTCCTTCGATGCGTTACACTTTTGGTTCGAAGCAAATGATATATACCCTCCTGTCTAAAGTGAGGGGATAAATAAGCGATCTGGGATTCTTATTTAAGATGATACAACCATTTTAAGTTTGTCAGGGATTTTAAAAATTTTTAATCTAAATTAGTGGTGATAAGTTACATCATTTTTGTTTGTTTTTAAGGACATACAACCATTTAAAGTTTTACTAAAGAATATCAAAATGTTGACTAACAAATTGGAAGATTTCAGTCGCGTAAACTGACTAAGGAGACAAATCTATTTTAAATTTTGTTAGAAAATATAATATTTAAATATAAAGAAGTGGTCATAAATTTCATCATGTTTGCCTTCGAACGCTTCTTTAGGTCATTTTAAGGTTTGCTAAAGAATTTCAAAATGTTTACCATTTCGTTCTAGGAGGCTTATTTAAGGATATATGAACATTTACAGTTTTAATAAAAAAAAAAACAAAATCTTTCATAATAATAACGTATTAAATAATATATTAAAAAATAAATTACTTTGCTGGATATTATAAACTTACGTGAAAGAATTTTCCATGCGAAACATTATTTAAATACTCGAACAATTTAATTAGTCTGTTGTCTAAAATATTAAAATGTTTCAATTTATTATTATTATTCATATACATTTGTATGTTATGTACTCGTACATACACATTAATCATATGTTGTTGTTGTTAATTAATATCTTAGGCATACATATGTATTATATGTATGTATGTATGTACCAAATATATATAAGAAAGTTTGTCTAAATATTCTTTGTCTTCTATAATTATTCTTTATTGATTCAATTTTAAAAAATATATTTATAATATTAGCTATTTACATTTGTTGTTGTTGTTTTTGTATGTAATCTCTCATATGTTTTGGTATTTTATAGAAATGCATTTTATTTTGAAAATATTTATTTTTTTGTTTTGTTGGTTTTTAATTTTATTTGAGTACTAGTTGTTGTTTTTTTTTGTTAAATTGAATATGCTCCGTTACTTTTATATTTTTATAATGCTCGTTAGTTGTTGTTGATTTTGGTTTTGTATTAATAATTAAAAATTTCGATATTTATTATGAGTATTTCATTAGCGATATTTTATTACAGAATAAAAGGTACAAGATGTATTAGTATTATTATTGTATAAGAATGTATTTTTGTTTGCTGGTATTGTGTACTACATAGAGTCAGTAGGTAAATTGCCTTGGTTATGCCTTCACACAGTGGGTTCCAACTAAAAGTACTTGTTCATTTTATTTAGAGGCAGAGTACAATTGTGACATTGTAGCAGAATACAATACTGTGCTTAAAAATAATATTAAATAAAATATTGAATAAACCGGATAAATTATTAAAATAAAAGGAAAAAAACAAGTAGGAAAATTTTAGTCGATTAAACCGACTAATGTATACCCTCACTTTGTGGGTATGAAATACGGTAATTTGTGTGGGAGCCATAACAATTTTACTCAATATATAGTCACCGTAAACATTTTCTAAAATACAGTATATTTATGTTTACCATAAACAGGTCCACTTTTTACCGAACTCTAGGTACTATAAAAGCTTACACCGCACACAATTTCTAGTACTTATACGCACTGGTGTTAAAGTTATTAACACTTAACTTTTTGTACAAAATCGTCCCTTTGTGTGGGAGGTACCAAAAGGGTCGGGTCACTTCGAATTTTTTCTCAGGGTGATAGCGATAGATATACTAGTAATAGTTAGTATAGAAGTTACTAGAGAAGCAATATTTCACTAAATTAATCCATTTGTGAGAAAGGTACTAGAAGGAGTGGACCAATACCACACATCTTCGAACTTAGCCTGAGATAGAGAGTTATAGATAGTTCTAGCCAAACAGTCGGACGGGAGGACATTGCTCCGGTGACTTAAAATGTCCTAAAACGGATTTTCGCCGAACATACTTAGGGTCTAGGACACTCCTTCGATGTGTTACACTTTTGGTCCGTATCAAATGATATCGATCATTTACTGCGAGAACATCACAACTCAAAATTGAAAATTCCGCCTATGGACGATTTGTGTAGCCTATAGAAAATGAACCTGACAAGCGAATGGGATAAAATCAATTTCTAAGTTGGTGAAATATCAAAAATAACCATCAATAATCTTTACATTTTGAAGTACAGGAAATTTTTGTATGAAAAATTTTGAGTTGTGGCGTTATTGCACTAAATGAGCGATATGTACATCGACACCTCCATCTTACATTCAGATCTGTTATATATGGGAAATTGGTCAGGTAGAGAATAAAATGTGGAATCGGAATCACAGATTGTCCCTCACCCAGGAAAATAATTGGTTGGAAAATCGATAGTAACAATAAAAAAATAGTACTATCAACAAAAAGTATATTGCCTACACCGTGTGTCGGTTGTATTTATATATAAATAGTTGAAACAACAATATTAACATGGATACGATCAAATAAAAATGCTTGCAACTAAATCGATGGTTGTATCAATCGAATTAAGATGGTTTTTTTCATTGACACCCGGTTAGTTGTGGTAACCAATTTTAAATTTTCATTATAGTACCATATGATCGATTTTTTGTTGTTACAACCAATGTTTTATTCTTGACAACAGATATTGTATCAATAGACCAAAAATTATTATTGCAACGAATAATTGATTACTACAACAGAAAAATATTAATAAATAATCGTTTTTTGGTTATCCCAATAATTTCCCAAATTTAGAGTAATTTAATCTATTTTGGGAAATACAACCGAAAGATTGGTTGCTGTTCTTTTCCTGAAACATGACAAACAAAAAATAAAACTACTCGACATAAGTAAATCTTCAACATTTTGTTCAAGAACGGTGTAGGTAATCAAAAATAATCTCGTGTGGTTAATAATGTGTGGAATGCAGAATAAGTTGTGCAAAATGTTTTACATAAATAAAAATTAAAGCAACAATCATGAAATTGAAAGCACAGGGTTAAGTGATATTTGCATAAGTTTTGTTATGCATTGTACTCTCGTGTACAAAAATGTGTGTCAAATATTTCCACATCTCATAATAGTGATGGATTTGTAATATGGGATTTTTAATTTTATTATGAATTGTGTACTTTTTTTCCTTCAATAAATAAAATAAAAATTAATGAAAAGTGTTTTTAATTAATTATTTGTAGTAAATGACTGACAAATTGTCAGAACAACCAATTTTTTAAAACAGTTGGTTGTGGCAACATACAAAATTTTTCTATTTTCGTAGTTGACGCAACCAAATATGATTGTTGTCAACATGGAAGCATAAGTATACCACAACCAAAATGTTGGTTGTCCTGATGGAATCGCATGATAGTAGACAAAACTACCAAAATTCGGTTGGCAAATAATTCGGTTGATGCAACCAAACAGTTTTCAGTGTGTATATGAAACAAAAAAATAACAAAATATAAAATCAAAATTAAAGGATATTTTGAATACAAATGACCTCATAACTCTTAACATAGGAAATACTGCAACCTTTGTTAACAAAATTAGGGAAGAAGTATTAGATTTAACGATATGTTCAGAAAATCTTATTGATGAGATCCGTGAGTAGAGGGATTCGGATGAACACTCCTACTCGGACCACCGTTATATAAGGTTTAAAATTGCACGGCCACCGCCAAACCCAATAAGTTTCCGTAATAAGGCTAAGACCGACTGGACTAATTTCGGAAATCTACTTAGAAATCGATTGGGGCAGACTACACTCGATTATCTATGTGCAAAAGACATTGATATCAATGTGAAGAAGATTACCGAGGCTCTTGTAAAATCATTCGAAGATAGTTGCCCACTTCGAGTAAGGAAATCTGCCTATGAGAAACCCTGGATGACAGGACAAATTCGCTCGATTGGCAAAGATGTCCGCAGACTTTATAACAACGTAATAAACAATCAGTATATTGGGACGACTACCACAGAAGACTCAAAGAATACAATAAAATCATTAGATCGGCGTGGATGCATTTCTGAGAGCAGGTAGACAGCGTTAACAGCATGTCTAAAATGAAAAAGTTCCACTCCAAACCGAAACACTGGTGGATGACACGGGTAAAAGGATGGAAACTATAGAGGATACCGTAAGGCTCTTGATGAAAACTCATTTGCCGACAGGTAATGCTAGACCAACAGAGCAACAGTTACAGAATGAAAATGTATTGCATCAAGTACCTATTACGGATATATATCAGATGGTATGGTTAAAGAAGCTATAAAAAGTTTATCTCCCTTTAAGGCTGCGGGACCGGATGCAGAATGAGGTGGATCTGCTATCAACTCATCTGTCTGGAGTGTTCACTGCATGCCTAACCCATTCTTATACCCCAAATAAACTGGCAGGAATCAAGGGTTGTCTTCATACCAAAGCCTGGCAAGGCGAGCTATACGACCCCAAAGGCTTATCGACCCATTAGCCTAACTTCTTTCCTGTTAAAAACAATGGAGCGAATAATTGATGACATGGTCAAAAGTAAAATAGCGGATGGCATTTTCACAGTCTCCTAAAATTCCTCACAAATGAAGGGCTTAAACCAGTCTGTTATGCAAACTAAGGGGCTTTCATCCAAATGTATTATGCAGAAGAGCTGAGGAGGCACTTAACATAGCATATAACTGGGCACAACCATGGGGATTAAATGTTAACCCAGACAAAACAGGAATGTCTATTTGCAAGGAAAACGAAGATTCCCCGTTTTACCCGGCCTCGATTCCTGAATAAGACAATTGCTATAAGTCAAAAGGTACTGGAAAGATGATCTTGCAGAAAGAGTTACAAAGGCCCACAGATGTTGGTCGTTGTGTAGAAGAGCTATAGGTTCAAAATGGGGACTACGCCCAAATATGACTCACTGGCTTTACTTGATCGTGATTAGACCAATAATCACCTACGCCTGTGTAGTGTGGTGGACATCAATGGACAAGAAGTGCAACGTATGTGCTGTCTAGGCATAAGCGGGGCATTTAGAACTGCGCCAACAAAAGTGTTGGAGACTATACTGCACATCCAACCAATAGACATCCGTAAAAAGTATGAGGCAGCCCTCATAGCAAGTCGTCTACAAGTGATGGGTGAATGGATAAATCGAGACCACAAGTCGTACCATCTCTAGTTGGTCACATTCAAACGCCAGAAATTTCCGACCGCATTCCTGAAGTGCGGCTTACAGCTACCTGTGATTCGTTTGTGCCAAACAGACGCTCCGGGGAAAATGGAACTTTGGCCCATGTGCCAGTGGGAACCAGCTGCTACACGGATGGGCCCAAGCGAGGAGGAAGGATGGGTCTGGGACTTTTTATTGATGAACCAGAAGTCGAACTTCACTTCCGCCTCCCTGACCATAACACGGTATTTCAAGCATAAGTTCGAGCAATCACGGAATGTGTGAACTGGCTTAGTAACACCACAAAGCCTAAATATGCCAACATCTTCACAGATAGCCAAATGGCGATTAAAGCAATAACATCGGAAAGGGTCAAATTCAGAACTGTGTTGGAAAGAAAGATAAATGATTACTCAGCCCATTTAGTCAATTGCGTATTTTCTGGGTACCGGGACACAACGGAGTGATTGGAAATGAACGAACAAACAGCTTGGCTTCAAAGGGCAGAGAATTTCGAGTAATAAACTTGGAAAATTGGAAACCTTTTGGAGCCACGAAGAATGAGTTGAAGCACTGGGCAGTGATGGATCACAAAACTGTGTGGAATAGCGCAACAGTAGGAGCAACTGCAAAGATACTGTGGGGTGACCCAAATGAAAAGAAAACTAGAAGTTTTCTGAAACTAAACAAACTCGATATTAGTAAAATGATGAGTGTTCTAACGGGACACTCAAGCTTACAAGCACATCTTCGTCGCATAGGACTATCAGGAAACGACGAATGCAGGACGTGCAGGGAAAACATCGAAACGATGGAACATTTTCTGTGTCACTGTCCGGCTTTCACACATGCAAGATCCCAACATTTCGGGATCGACATATTACCAGACTTGATCATCTAAGAGGATATGACTGCACGATACTGATACTAGTACCGATTTTCTGTAACTCGTGAGGTATAACAAGTAAGAAAATTTCAGTCGGGTAAACCGACTAAGGTATACCCTCACTTTGTGAGTAATGTTATATGGAATATTAAACGAGGTACCAGAAGGTTTTTAACAAGTACACCTATTTTTTGCTGAATAGTAGATACTTTAAATACATTGCACTGCGCCGCATTATAAGCGTTTATTTGCACTGGTATATTAACGTTATGAGATATTAAATTTTGGTATGATTTGGCCATTTTGTGTGGGAGGTACAAAAAGGGGCGTGGTGATAACGTCAATTTTTTACAGGGCTATAGGCACTTCAAAAGCGTTACACTGTGCAAAATGTTGTTGCATTTTCGGGCATTGGTACTCATGCTGTGAGCTCTTAACTTTTTGTGCAAAATAGTACCTTTGTGTGGGAGGTAGAAAAAGGGGCGAGGCAATAGCGTCCATTTTTCACAGGGCTATAGACACTATAAAAGCTGTACAAAATTTCAGGCATTTTTATACACTGGTATTAATGTTATAAGTTGTCAACTTTTGGTGCAAAATGGTACCTTTGTGTGGGAGGTACCAAAAGGGGGGTGAATATAACACCCATTCTTCACTGGACTGTAGGCACTATAAAAGCATTACACTGTACACAATTTCAGGTATTTTTATACACTGGTATTAATGTTATAAGCTGTTAACTTTTGGTGCAAAATGGTGCATTTGTGTGGGAGGTACCAAAAGGGACGTAGAAACTTGACCCATTTTGCTCGAGTTGATAGCGACTAATAAATAATGCTATGTGTGGAATTTCAAAAGATTCGAATAAGTAGTATAGCAGTTATTAAAGAATCAATATTTCACAACATTTTAACCCTTTGTGGGGGAGGTACTAGAAGGAGTGGACCAATATGGCCCATCTTCGAACTTAGCCGGAGATAGAAAAAATATTACCACATACCAAATTTGAGGTCAATCGGTTACTCCTTTTGAGAGTTATCGTGCGCACCAGCCAGCAGACAGACAGACACACAGACGGACGGACATTGCTCATTCGACTTAAAATGACCCAAAACGAACATCCGCCGAACATACTTAGGGTCTTAGATCACTCCTTCGATGATATATACCTTCGAAAAAGAAAAATGTGTTTACTTTGATTACTAAATTTATTGAATGAAATAATTTTTTAATTGAAAATTATCAATCAATCACTTTGTAATTACAATGATGTGTTTATTTTGGTTATATGTATATCCTCCAAAAAAAAGTTTAGAACCCCTGTGTGTAGGTCCGTTTCTGACTATGTACTTAACCATTTTGTACATTATGATGATACATACGGACGTCCTAAATTAAGACGTCCCTCCGTCCTTCTGTCAATGATGTCTGTCTGTATGTTTTGTATTATTATTGTATACATTATTAATTTAGGTACATATTTTGTTATACTTCATGTATAGCTAAATTATATTTAAAATTGTTTGTTTAATTGAATTTACGTTTTTGTTTTTTGCTTCTCATCGTCTGTTCATTTCACATTTTTTGTATTGTGGTAGTGGTGCTTTGTTTTGGGTGGGTGGGTGCATTTTTCCATTATTTTGTTAAACTATTTGTTTTTATATAAGAAAAAATATTATCGGTCATTACAAAAATATGATACTTTATCTGGTTGTTGTTGTTGTTAGTTATACATATGTCTTTTTCTGGAGTTTAAGTTTGAAATTGAATTTTTTTAACGGCAATTGTTGTTGTTAAAAACATAGATAAAACTACAGTTATATGTTATAATTAGAAATGTTGCCTTAACAAGTCCTTAGAATTTGAACAATTGCAAATAACGTAATGATAAGTATGTATGTATGTATATGTATTAAATTTTTTGGTATTATAATTTTTGTTTGTTTTTTATTTGGTTTTGTTATGTTTTTTTTTATAGATGAGGCACAAGTAGTACAAGTAAGTTATATAGTATTAGTATTATTAGTATGTGTACTTTTGTATTTTTTTTGTAAAGCAATTTGTTTTAGATCCAACAAGCCCAATAAATAATAATTATAGTAATAATCATATTAAGTTTGGTTTAGTTTAGAAATTTGCTACAATTAACAACATTGTTAAAAACTTTGGCACTTTTTTGAAATAGTTTTTTGTTTTTGTTATAATTTTTTGTCAGTAAATTTTTGATATCCCCTAATTGTTAAATTAATTATTTAAGCCTTTCGTGTGTGTTGGTTGTAGTGGTGTAAATGTATTGTTGTGTTGTATTCGGTAGTTTCTCGGTTTTAAATTCAACAAAATTTTTAAGACAAAAGCCGGGTCTTCCCCCCCCCTCCTCTCATTTTACATAGTTAGGGGTTTGAGTTTTTTTTTGGTTAGTAAAATCTACATTTTTTTCTTTTCTGTTTTAGGTAGTACCTTTAAGAGACTCATTTAGAAATTTTAGCTATTGAGTTAACGAAAAAAGGAGGTGAACAGATATACATACAATTAAACTTTGTTTGTTTTTTGTTTCAAAGTTTTAGTTAAACTTGGTGAGCGTTGCCTTACATAATTACTTATTTAGCATTCTTATTTCAGTTGCAGTTTATGTTCTATACAAGAGCAAAAATCTTGTTTTATAATTAACAAATTCATTTGGTATATAGAGTGTTACTTATTAATTCCTTGTGGAATATGTATATATATAATTTGGTTTTAATACTTAGACATCAAGAGTAAAACAACAAAATAATTGAGATTACTTTTAAAAATTAAAAATTATTGGTTGGGATTTGATATGCATAAATAACAATTACTATAAACTAATTGTTGGAGAAAAAAAAAACACTTTGTGACAAAAAAAATCGGTATGAGAGAGAAGTTTTATTTTAACAATTCAGTTAATTAAATAAAATATTTGGCAACAAAAATTAATTAAAATAGCAGTGTGGAAATGAAACTTTTCGGTAATACAAGTTTCTGAAACGGATTCTGATAGAGAGGATAAAAAAAGAATATACCTGTACGGGTTTTTGAAATTTTACGTATGGAGGTCATTTCAGAGGGATATCAATATGTATATCCCCCTTTTGCTCATTCTTCTGATGAATCGGTAAAAAAACCTAGTGTTCTTCACAGTTTAGGTATAGGATGTGTTCAGCAATATTACTTAAGGGGATAACGTTTATAATTTTTTTTTTTATTTTTTTTTTAAATTTTTTCTGAATAGAGAACCTTTCAAGAATATTGTGTGAAAATTTGAAGTGAATCGGAGTAAAACTGAAAAACTTTACAGCGTTTTTCCCTCAACCCATGTTTTCAAAGACGGCGCCCCTCATAACTCAAAAACTACTGAAGCGATCATTTTGAAATGTTTAGCACTGTTTCTTTAAATAATTTACGAGGTAACGCGGTCGAGTTTTTTTAAATTTGTTTTTTTTTATTAAACAATAACCAATTATTCGATTTTTTTCTCGCAAAAATCGCATTTTTCACTTCAAAGAGATCACAAAAATTGAAAAATTTAAATTTCGAAAAAACAAACTCGACAGCTATAACGATTATCTAAATAATTTTTTTTTATTTTCTTATTATCCGGTCTTGAGTTATGAGGGGCACCGCAATTCAACCTTTTTTCGAGACGCTTCCGCATACACGCCGTCGTTTCCATATGTTTTAATATTTTTTTAATGAAAATTTTACACAATAAACTTTGAAAGTTATACTTTAGTGTACCATTAGTTTTAATCAAAAGCTTTAACCGTTTCGTTTTCTTAAAATACTGCGAGGAAAATTTTTTGTTCCTTGGCATTATTTTAACAAACCATAAAAAACTCCCCTAAAAATGGGGATGACAGTGATGAAATATTCTACAAAAATGTTGGCCATAAAATTTAAAGTTATGTGTCAGAGTACACCAAATCTCAAAACTTAACAGAAACACAAAAAACAGCAAAATTCCTGGCGGGTACAAATAAACTCATTAAACCAAATTTCAGAGAGATTCGTTGAAAGTTAAAGGTTTTTGCGGCGTTACGAAATCAAATCTAGAAGACCTTTAGTATGGGGTCTATATCAAAACATGCACCTATGACTACCGTTGTTTGTGTGAAGGATACCGGGTATAAACAAACCACAGTTACCAATTTTCTTCCCGATCAATTGACATGTGTGGTATTTATGGCGTGGTCTAAGAAGTAAAATCGGGAAGATGCTATATATGGGGGCTACATCAAAAAATTTACCGATATTGCCCATTTTCAATCCCAAGTTACCTGCAGCTATAAGAAGTATATGTAGCTTGATTACAATAAACGGACAGATTTTACGATGAATATACAGGGTTTTCCAATAAGAGTGATATGATTTCTTTGAAAAAAAGCACACTTATTGTTAAGGGAATTCAAAAGTTTTTTATTTAATGTGAAGTATAGGGTGATCTAAGTAGGGATACTATTTTCAATAGCCTTTTTTGACAGATCACGTGTGAGTCGTGTCATGCTGTCATGTTGTTTTTGTTAAGTATTGTTTGGCATTTCATCATGGAAAGACTTGAACAACGTTTACAAATTATTCAGTTTTATTATCAATATATCAAGCGCCAATTGCGCTTAGTCCATTTTTTTTAAATCCAAAAAAAAAACACTTTCCAGTCGACCCACGACCTTCACACCCATGAGCAATCTTTTAGCTCTCATTAAGAGCTATCTTTTTGCCATTGACCGATTCCCGATCCGACGTACCATAATCATCGGTCCATATTTCTTCAAAAATGATGCCGGTGAGAACGTAACCGTCGATGGCGACCGTTATCGTGCCATGATAACCGACTATTTGATGCCTGAAATTGAAGCTCGTGATCTCGGCGACATTTGGTTTCAACAAGACGGCACCACTTCTCACACATCGCACCAATCAATGGATTTATTGAAAGAACACTTCGGTGAGCAGATAATTTCACGTTTTGGGCCGGTCGATTGGCCACCAAGATCGTGCGATATCACACTGTTAGACTTCTTCCTGTGGGTATATGTAAAGTTTAATGTTTATTCAGGCCTTGGAGCAAAACATCACGCGTGTCATTCGCCAGTTACCAGTCGAAATGCTCGAAAGAGTCATCGAAAATTGGACTCAACGGATGGGCCATCTGAGACGTAGCCGCGGCCAACATTTGATAGACATAATCTTCAAAAAATAGATGCCAAAGAATGTTCTTTCAAATGATAATAAACATTCCCCATTCAATTTGAATTTTCTGGGTTTTTTCTTTAAAAAAGTAGGGAACCTCGAAATGGCTCACCCTTTACAATCGATACAATTAAATTCTAAATAAAACGTCATTCAAATGGCCTCCACGACTTCTTCTGCAGGAACGAATTCGATGAACCCAATTTTCGAGCACTTTTTCCACTAAATCAAGTCGTATGTCATGAATGGCACGTTCAATATTCAATTGTAAAGCATGAAGAGAGTCTGGTTTATTTCGAAAAACCAATGACTTCAGACCAGAAATGACCATGACCAGAAATAGTCTAATGGTGTTAAATCACAACTTCTTGGAAGCCATTCAATATCACAATTTCTTGAAATAATCGAATCTCCAAACTTTTCTCGCAACAATTCAATTATTTCATTTGCTGTGTGGCACGTAGCCACAATCGGTCAATAGCAAAAAGATAGCTCTTAACGAGAGCTAAAATATTGCTCATGGGTGTCGAGGTCGTAGATCAACTGGAAAGTGGCTTTTTGGATTTAAGAAAAATGGACTTAGCATCAATTTCAATTGTGAACGGAAAGTTTTTTTGCTCTAGCTCCTTAACGGTACGTCGGATCGGGAATCGGTCAATGGCAAAAAAGATAGCTCTTAACGAGAGCTAAAATATTGCTCATGGGTGTCACGGTCATAGGTCGACTGGAAAGTGTTTTTTTTATTTAAAAAAAATGGACTGGGCACGAACAGTTGCAATTGGAGAATGATTCTTTTGATAGTAAAACTGAATAATTTGTAAACGTTGTTCTTGCGTATATCTCTCCAGGATAAACTTGTAAACACTACTGAATACAATGAAACACAAATAACAGATCATGACATATTACAAATGGCCGTAACGTCACTTCAAAATCAAAATCCCTATTGGAAAACCCGTTATATGTAACAAATTTCAGTCACCTTCTTCAATTACTCTAGATTGTAGCTTGGTTGCAATAGACGGACGGGCAGATTATACGATGAATATACATACATACATATGGGGAAATTCAACGACAAATCGACGGTTTCAAAAATGTCGGTTTTGATTTTTCGCTTTTTCATATTTTTTTGTACACCTAAAGAAATACCTTGTGAAATTTGTAGAGATTTTTTCGATAACTCGTTCAGAAGTTATCGATATTTAAAAAATCGTTAAGATAGGGTTTTTGGTCATAACTTCTTAAGTTATGGTCTGATTGAAAAATCTTGTTTTTCGAATGTTAGTATTTTTCGGTTAATTTCAGAAAAAAATTGTAAAAACATATAAATTTTTTTTAGCGTACGATTTTTAACTTTTAAAATTTAAATGTAATTTTTTAAATTGTTTGTACTCTCCGATTTTTGCGTTTTTTATATATTTTAAGCTTCCAATAATAATTCTCTAGTGGGCCTAAAATTATTAATATTTTTTTTTTATTTTTTAAAATTTTTAAAAAAAATTTCGCTGCCAGCCACTGCGCTTGTGGCTTGAGGGCTTCGGAATTGATGTTCCACATCAGAGAATAAAATGAAGGAGACACTTCAGGAAGTATTTATTGCAAAACATACGCCACGACCGCTGGTCCCTTAACGCTGATAATCTCCCTACAAAAATAACTGTATATCAAAAGTGATTGAAATCGATGCATTTTTTAGGTGATGTAAAATTTGAAATTTGGCACAGTCATCCAGAAGTATCCCAATTGAAAATGGTAGGATTTGGATGTAGCTTAGATTTGGATGTAGCTCACATAACACAGTACAGAAGGAAAAAAATTACGGGGGTTCTGACAATGGATTCCGGTGAAGGACATAAATAAAATATACCTGTGTCTGCTTTTTGAAAGATCACAACGGAATTTTATTTTAGGGGTGGTTAAAGTTTCCCCATTTGGTCTGTTCGTGCAGCATATCAGTATTTGAAAATATTAATCTGAAGGAAAAACCTTATTTGGTCTGTTCATGCAGCAATGTTACAACTAGGTCGCATGAATAACCTTAATTATTTTTGGTTCCTCTAACAGAATCCATTGTCAGAATCCCGTAATTTTGGAATAAATTTAAAATATTGTACAGTGTAATAATACGTGTCCCTACGATTTGACATCTATGCGATGTGGAATCCACAGAACCTTACCTAACCTAAATCCATCCTCCTGGGTGCGAAACCAGGAACACAGATTTCGGCGTAGAAAAATTAGGATTTTTCTAGCAAAAAACCTGGAACACAGATTTCGGGGTAGAAAAATTAGGATTTTCTAGCAAAAACCTTGCGCCATGAAATACGTGAACGGAAGTGAAAATGGATCGGCCATTCCCTTCGAAAACCAAGAGGTTACTTAACCAGACAGGCACCGCAATAGCAACCCCGTAGAATTAAACAAGGCGTTCTACAGGGTGGAGTAGTCTCCCCGATCCTTTCTAGTCTCTATCCCTCTTAACTCCCTCCCCCTGGAGGTGTGGAGATTATCTCCTATACGGATGACTGCTCGATTCTGGCGAGGGTCAATAACATCGATGAGCTGAGTAGACGCCTAAACAATTATAATTGGAATTTTTCAGGAATCGCAACCTGCTATCATCAGTCACAATTTTCACCACCTTGACGAAAGCAGTCTCTCTGGAATTGGCTGTCGAAGTCGAGGGTCAAAGAATTCCGACGGTTACTCATCCAAAGATGATTTGAGTAACCCTAGACAGCCTCTTCTTATCGTCAGCACATACCACTGCAATCAAGCAAGGTCTATAAACAAAACGATTGGCCGTCCAGTGGTAGACTACGCTGACCCAGTGTGGACGGCAAGTGTGAGCAAAACGCAACGGAATTACATGCAAACTTGTCAAAATGCAGCTCTAAGGACCATCACACGCTGCTAAGACAGAAACTAAGGTCTTAAAAACAAAGCATCAATTCGAACTTTCATCTAAGCAGTTCCTCCTGGGATGCCATCGGAGGGGGTCACCCAAACAGAACCTATAGAGGAACGATCCAACACCATATCACCGATAACCTCACTGAAGCCTCATATAAAACAGGATTGTAGGAAAACCCCCAGGAAATCTTACCAGCCAAATATAGTTCTTGCCGGACATTGCAGAACTAAACGAACTACCTATAAATTTTACTTACAGCGATAGTGTAGCGGTAGCTCAGTGATTAGTGTGTTAGACTTGGATTCCGAAGGTTCTGGGTTCGATTCCCAGTCGGGGCACTGGCAAATTTAACATCAACATTTTCATGTTTTCATCATAATTCGAGTTTCTGCAGCAAAGATCATCTCACCGGACACACTACGTCTACAACAACATCTGATCGCCCAAGTCAACAGGGAAGCTGAAAATAGACTTAACAACATGTCGACTATTAACAAAAAATGCAGCGCTTCTAGTGGAGAATAGAAACGGTAAAACTCAAATAACATCGATTCTCTGAAATTAACAGACAAAATGTTAATGAACATCCCGACAACATTGAGTAGATGAAAAACAACATAAGGTTCTCGCAATAATCGGATATATGCCGGAACGATGTCTGTAATAGATATAGACTTAAGGATTATCAACCCATCGTCTCCAAGCTACTACAACAACAACAACAAAAACAATCAGAGAGTCATTGAAGTGGAATCCGCAAGTGAGCCGCAGAAGGGAAGGAACAGCTATCTTATGGAGATGACCAGTAGAAGCCAAAGCAGCTGCTATCGACCGAAGCTAGAGTAAAATTAAATATTTAACATTTATTAGATTGGAATGTTGCTAGGTTTTTTAACCGATGTGTCTGGAATTTAGAAATTTGCGCTCTATCTAACCTGCAACAATTCATAGTAAAAATGGTGTTTAAATCCACGCCAGGATGGCGGGACTTAAAAAAAAGAAAGAAAGACAAATTTATTTAATTTTTATCTTAATTATTTTTTATTTTATTTTGGCCGTGAGCCTAGCGGTTTGGCAGCGTGCGGGTGAGTTGATTACTAACTACCAAAATGTCACAGTGACGGCTTTACCATCATAGATTTTTCAGTTTCAATCGCTTTCGATTGGCGGCGTTGTTGGTAATCGCGAAATAGAAAACTGGGGGGCGCTGTTGTTGAAGATCAGCTGTTGACACTTCAACAAATGGTTTGATGAATGAATTAGGTAAGGCCATTAAATTTGGGAAATAAAACTAACTCCAGTTTGACACTTTCTCCTCCATACCATTGCGTTTTTTGTCACAAAGTGTATAGTTTAACAATTATATATGTTTCTCGTCTAATAACTCGTAATGCTTTCACATATAAAAAAGAAAATCGCTGAGCTTTTGTTTTTATTTATTTTTTTACTCCTCTCACACTGTCTCCCCATAATTCTGTCTCAATTAATAAATACAAACCAAAAATTTAAGGAATGGGAATGCTTATAAATAAATCACCAAAAAAAATCTTTCAACTATAAATAAAAGTACCTACCCTTGCAATTTCATTCAATCCGTCTGCCGGTACGTCCCACGTACATTGGAATCAATCACTCGATATGAATGACTGACGACTGACTGCCTGACTGACGTGTGTTATTTTGCGTGTTATAAACAATTATGACAAGTCGATTCTGGGACACGGTCATTGGTTTTGTCGTCGGCGCCTAATAACATATATGACGAAGACGACGACGACAATGCTGACGACGACGGAGTGGACGACTGAATGGCGCTGTACAGTATCAACGGAAGGAAATGAAATCACAATATTGTCGTTACCGTTATCGGTTTACCATCGGCATTAATTTGTACTTCCTTTTCGGTTCGCACATTATTCGTAAAGCTCTGCACACTGGGCGGTTTGCTCAAATCGATCGGGGGTATATCTTCGTCATAGTCCTCCTCCATTTCGGCCTCGACCTGCTCCTCCACATCGATGATGGACGAGGGCTCCTCGAAGGGCTCCATGGATTTTGTGGGTGCGGGGAAGTAGTGCGGCTGTTTCTTGGACGCCGAAGGACCCGGCATAAAAATGATACCATCATCCGTTTCATCATCGACATCAATCGATTTGTTGTTGTTATTGTTGGCAACCAGTTGCTGATGATGATGATGCGGATGTGGATGTGGATGCTGTGACATATCATTTGGATTACAAGCATAGCTGGCGGCATATCCCGAGCCATTCTGATAGGGATTGGCAGATTTGATATATGAATTACGGCAACTGCCACCACAGTTCAGATGATTCTCGGCATCACCGCCATTAGCTCCATAACAATGACCCCTATGCACGGAACCCGATTCGCCGTATTTATGCAGACTGTGTCCCACGGTGCCCTGCATCTGTTGCCCACTGCCAGAGTGGGCAATTGACTGCTATATGTGGGAGTGTGAACGAGCGATCGAGAGCGAATATGGGCTAATGTCCTTTTGGATTTGCATTGTGTCGTAAATGGGAAACTCACAGCACAGAATGAATTTCAAAGCGGCTGGCACTTCCACATACACCGCCGGTGGTACTGGTATCAGTGGTGAGGTGGAGGCTTTATATTTGCGATATTCCAGTTGACTGTGAAAAGAGAAACAAATATTTAATAACTTATAATGCGGCAATTATTTTACAGGCACAAGGATGCTGATTTTATACAGAAAGGATATCAAATGGGTAAAACTACACAGAAAAAAAATTTGTTTAATATTGCTATATTAAACCTTTTTATATTTAAACCAGTAAGGAAACACGGAAAGTCGGGCAGGGCCGTCTATATAATACCCTACATCTCCCTAACAATGCAAAAATGGGCATTGAGATAAGAATTTGGCAGTGTTCATACAAGTAATAAGAAAACGTCCTCTACCGAATTTTATACTGATCGGATATAAAACACGGTTTCTACAGCGCTTACATGTCAAATCGGTTGAAACATATATATATGGAAGCTGTATCTAAATCTAAACTGAATTTCCCCCAATTTTGGTAGTTTTCATTCATGTAATAAGATATCTCTCTCTGCCGAATTTCGTACTTATCGGATATAAAATACGGTTTCTACAGCGCTTACATGTCAAATCGTGTGTAACATATATATTGGGACTATGTTTTAATCTGCACCGATTTTTCCCGAATTTGGCAGTGTTCATACATGTAATAAGAAATTGTCCTCTGTCGAATTTCATACTGATCGGATATAAAACACGGTTTCTACAGCGCTTACATGTGAAATCGGTTGAAACATATATATATGGAAGCTATATCTAAATCTAAACTGAATTTCCCCCAATTTTGGTAGTTTTCATTCATGTAATAAGAAAGCTCTCTCTGCCGAATTTCGTACTTATCGGATATAAAATACGGTTTCTACAGCGCTTACATGTCAAATCGTGTGTAACATATATATTGGGAGTATGTTTTAATCTGCACCGATTTTTCCCGAATTTGGCAGTGTTCATACATGTAATAAGAAAACGTCCTCTGCCGAATTTCATACTGATCGGATATAAAACACGGTTTCTACAGCGCTTACATGTCAAATCGGTTGAAACATATATATATATGGAAGCTATATCTAAATCTAAACTGAATTTCCCCCAATTTTGGTAGTTTTCATTCATGTAATAAGAAAGCTCTCTCTGCCGAATTTCGTACTTATCGGATATAAAATACGGTTTCTACAGCGCTTACACGTCAAATCGTGTGTAACATATATATTGGGAGTATGTTTTAATCTGCACCGATTTTTCCCGAATTTGGCAGTGTTCATACATGTAATAAGAAAACGTCCTCTGCCGAATTTCATACTGATCGGATATAAAACACGGTTTCTACAGCGCTTACATGTCAAATCGGTTGAAACATATATATATATGGAAGCTATATCTAAATCTAAACTGAATTTCCCCCAATTTTGGTAGTTTTCATTCATGTAATAAGAAAGCTCTCTCTGCCGAATTTCGTACTTATCGGATATAAAATACGGTTTCTACAGCGCTTACATGTCAAATCGTGTGTAACATATATATTGGGACTATGTTTTAGTCTGCACCGATTTTTCCCGAATTTGGCAGTGTTCATACATGTAATAAGAAATTGTCCTCTGCCGAATTTCATACTGATCGGATATAAAACACGGTTTCTACAGCGCTTACATGTCAAATCGGTTGAAACATATATATATATATGGAAGCTATATCTAAATCTAAACTGAATTTCCCCAAATTTGGTAGTTTTCATTCATGTAATAAGAAAGCTCTCTCTGCCGAATTTCGTACTTATCGGATATAAAATACGGTTTCTACAGTGTTTACATATCAAATCGGGTGAAAGATATATATATGGGGGCTATATGTAAATCTGAAAGGATTTTCCCCGAATTTGGTAGGGTTCATTCATGTATTAAGAGAATTCTCTCTGCCAAATTTCGTACAGATCGGATGTAAAATACGGCTTCTACAGCGCACACTTTGTATGACGGGTAACTTTAGATTTCTGACAGGATTGACACATCTTTGTCCAATATTTGCAGTCCCGTTTCATAAATGGCCATACATAGCGTTCAGTGACAAGTTTGATGGGAGCTTTTGAACCAGGATGAGAGAAGTTATGCAAACCATAAAATAATGATTTTCTCATCTCAATGGGAATGTACGGTCTTGGATGATTATTCTGAGAAATGTCACAATAAATCGTTGTATTTGAACCAGGTATTGACATTAACTTAAATTTTAGAGATGTTTCCGATGTTAAGAGTTTTTTAAGTCCTTTGTCACCTTGTTGTAATGTTGAAAGTTGTTCAAAATCAAGGAGAGATATTGATTCGATTCGAGAAAAGGCATCTGCAACAATATTTTCACTGCCCTTTATGTGTTTGAAATCCGTAGTGAATTGAGCAATAAAATTCAATTGCCGGAGTTGACGAGGGCTTGCTTTATCTGGTTTTTGAGAAAATGCAAAAATTAGCGGTTTGTGATCTGTATAAACCGTAAACTGACGACCCTCTACATAGTGGCGAAAATGTTTGATAGCTTCGTAAATTGCTAATAATTCACGATCATATGTACTGTAGCGCTTCTGAGTATCACTTAATTTCCTCGTAAAGAAGGATAAGGGTTGACATTGATCGTTGATATTTTGCTCCAATACAGCACCAATAGCAAAATTTGATGCATCAACTTTGATGTTTAGTTCAGCGTCATTCACAGGATGAAACAATAAAGCAGCGTTTGCTAAACTAGACTTACATCTTAAGAAGGCGATCTCAGTTTCCTCTGTCCACGTTACAGGCCGTTTATCATTCTTAACTGATTTTTTGAGAAAGTTATTTAATGGAGCTTGTTCCATTGCTGCTTGCGGTAGAAAACGTCTGTAAAAATTAATCATTGCAAGGAAACGTCGCAACTCTTTTATTGTGCTGGGCTTCGGAAATGTTTGAATTTCATCGACTTTGCTTTGAATAGGACGAATTCCATCAGAAGATATTCGAAATCCAAGAAAATCTATTTCACTTTTTCCAAAATAACACTTTCCTTGATTGACAACAATGCCATATTCTTGAAATCTTTCGAATACAATTTTGAGATGTTCCATATGTTCAGCAGGAGATTTTGAAAAAATAAGCACATCATCAATATAGACGAAGGTAAAAGGTAGGGCACGAAGAACTTTATCCATTAATCTTTGGAAGCTTTGCGCAGCATTTCGTAATCCAAAAGGCATTTTGACAAATTCGTATAATCCAAAAGGGGTGATAACAGCGGTTTTCGGTATATCATCAGGAAATACGGGAATTTGGTAGAATGCTCGAACTAAATCCAGTTTTGAGAAAACGGAGCAGCCAGCAAGATTTACATTAGCATCGGTGATGAAAGGTATTGGATACCTATCCGGTACAGTAATCTTGTTCAAAAATCTATAGTCTCCAACACATCTCCATTCGCCATTTTTCTTCGGAACCATATGGAGAGGATTCGACCAATTGCTTCTTGAAGGTTTAATTACACCGAGTTTCAGCAAATATTCAAAATCATTTTCGGCAATTTGAAATCGATTTGGATCCAAACGTCGTGCTTTACTAAAGACTGGGGGTCCTGTGGTTTCGATGTGATGGTAGATATTGTGTTTGCATTTGATACCAGGAAGAGTTGTAGCTTGATAGACATCGGGATACTTCAATAGTAATTTGTTGTATACGGTATCATCATTTACTAGCGTTGTGATGCCCAAGGATGGTGATTTTGATAGTTTTCCCGGAACTTGCATTGTAGTTTTTCCATCAATCAAAGCTTTTCGTTTCAAATCAGGAAGTAAATCATAATATCGCAAAAAATCTGATCCGATAATAGGTTTAGTCACATCAGCAATAATAAATGTCCACGAAAAAATTCTACGAAGGCCAAAATCTATGTGTAAAATTTTGTCTCCAAATGTTCTAATTTGAGAACCATTGGCAGCAATCATTTTAATTGCACAATCTGATGATTTTGAAGTTGTTGGAAAATTAGGGGGTATAACCGATAAATCAGCACCAGTATCGATTAAAAATTGTCTATTAGAGTTCTTATCCTTGACAAAAAGGCGACATGAGGAGCACTGGCCATCCGAAACTGCCGCTACATCCGAATACTTGTTTAGTTTTTTAAAAATGAACATGGTGCGATGCATTTAGTAGCTTTATCAGTAAACCGATTGTGATACCAACACCAATCTTTATTGCGGGACTTGCTTCTGTTACGATACTTACGAGATCCAACATTGTTGTGAGGCGATTTGAACTACGGCTTCTTGAATAATTGTTGAATTTCTTCTCAAGAGCTTCAATTTGTTGTGAAATTTTAGTAAGTTCAATATTTGAAGACGTCGAGTTAATTTCGTAAAGTTGTGTTGAACGAAGGCTCATTATCTTGTCCGCCTGTAAAGCTAAAGAAGACAGGTCACTGACTTCACTTATGGTTAGTATTGATCTGACATCCGCAGGAAGTTGTTCCAGAAAAAGTGTCTTGATTACTGCATCGCTCGAAGCAAGATTCTTCATAATTTGTAGGAAGTGCGAAGGCTTTTGATCTCCCAACTCTTGATTCCTGAGCAATCTGCGAAGTTTTGATTCCTCGGACTCCGAAAATGCTTCAACCAAGCGATTCTTTACAGCTTGATACTTACTTATATTAGCTGGAGGAGATTCCAAAATATCACAAATATGAGGCAAAAAGTTTGAATCGATGTTTGCAATGACATATTGGAATTTCGTCTCATCACGGGTAATTCCTGATATTCCAAAAATGGCTTCGATTTGCATAAACCAAAGTTTAGGATTTTCTTTCCAAAATAGAGGCAGTTTTTGAACGCTTGAAGCAGAAATATGTTGAATCGGGGCTTCTTGAACGTTGCCATCACCGGGAATATCCAAACGTGCTGCCTGTCCAGCATCAGCATTTCTATCAACCATTGTTGGCGAAGCGACAATAACACAACAACAACCAGTAAGGAAAGGCTAAAGTCGGGCGGGGCCGACTATATAATACCCTACACCACTCTCGTAATATTGAATAACTCTGAAATATAAATTTTGTAGTTCATGTATAAATTGTTTCTTCTAAATTTCAAAACGATTGGATGTAACATACAACTTCTATAGAACTAAAGGGCCAAATCGGACGAAACATATATATGGGAGCTATAGCTAAATCTTAACCAATTTTCTTCAAATTCGGTAGTTTTGGTTCATGGATCAAGAAACTCTACCATTCTAAATTTCAAAATGATTGGATGTAAAATACAGCTTCTTCAGGACTAAAGAGCAAAATCGGACGAAACATATATATGGGAACTATAGCTAAATCTTAACCGATTTTCTTCAAATTCGGCAATGTTGGTTCATGGATCAAGAAAATCTACCGTTCTAAATTTCAAAACGATTGGATGTAAAATACAGCTTTTATAGGACTAAAGGGCCAAATCGGACGAAACATATATATGGGAGCTATAGCTAAATCTTAACCGATTTTCTTCAAATTCGGCAATGTTGGTTCATGGATCAAGAAACTCTACCATTCTAAATTTCAAAACGATTGGATTTAAAATACAGCTTTTATGGGACTAAAGGGCCAAATCGGACGAAACATATATATGGGAGCTATAGCTAAATCTTAACGGATTTTCTTCAAATTCGGCAATGTTGGTTCATGGATCAAGAAACTCTACCACTCTAAATTTCAAAACGATTGGATGTAAAATACAGCTTCTATGGAACTAAAAGGCCAAATCGGACGAAAGATATATATGGGAGCTATATCTAAATCTGAACCGATTTCAACCAAATTCAATAGCGATCTTAACAGCTGCGAAATACTCTAAACTGCAAAATTTCAGAACGATCGGAGTGAAATTGCGACCTGTAGTCGACGAACAACTTTACATGGACAGACGGACGGACGGACGGACGGACATGCTTAAATCGACTCAGCTAGTGATTCTGAGTCGAGGTGGGTCTAGCTGTGTTATTTTAAGGTGTTACAAACATCTGCCGTGAAACAAGCTTATAATACCCTGTACCACAGTGTGGTGTAGGGTATAAAAACTCGGGGTCACCAATTAAATGTGTGGTAAAATTATTTTAATTTATATTTTGACAATCAATCACATTTATTTATCAAAAAAACAAAAGCTCTTTATTTCTCAAATGCAAACTTTTTATCAGAAAACTCAAAAACATAAAAATAAAAAAGTCAAAGGTAACTTAAACAAAAAATAATAAATATTTAGAAGTAAAATTTTTGAAAGTAAAAAACTTAAATATGTGTACCCACACTAACACTGTGCAAGAAGAAAATCTTTCTCGAACGGGACCAATTGGATATGATAGAACACTACTAGTACATCAAAACCGCAAAACAATTTTTGTTATATAGCCCTTTGAAGTTGAACAATTTTTGCCAAATTACCCGCACATTAGCGGTACATGTCGAAACAAATAAAAAAAACACTACAACATCCGAAATGACCCAAAAATGCAAAACACAGCGGAGCAAAGGGCGCTGGGTCCGTGGCCCTCAAAAAAGGACCTATGGCTCACAGATATACGATATGGAACTCAAATGAAAGAAAATTCCTCAGGATTCCAAAAGAAAAGAAAATTCCAGTAGCGTATGGGGCCCAAAAATTTGGAATCCCCAAAATAGTCCCCCGAGGTCCAAAACAATATAAAGTATAAAAATTAATAAATTAACGTATTTGAGGCTTAAATATTCAATTCCAATTGTTTGATATATGTTTTGATTCAATTCATTGTGTAACATATAAAAAAAATTAGGACATTTTTTGTTTCTACGGTACTTATTTTGGGCCTCTATGTTTTAAGACGTGGTCACCGTGACTGGATTTTTCTTCTGTTTTGAATCTTGTTGATAATTCCTTTCATTGAGTACCATTTCGCTTATCTATGGGCTTTAGGGCATTTTTGAAGGCCCTACGGCCCGTTGCTCCACCTGGCATACACCCTTTTTTTTTACCTCCCACGCCCCTTTTTTTACCTCCCACACAAAATTGCCAAATCCAACCAAAATTGAATGGATCATAACGTTAATAACAGTGCACATAAACAATGTCTTTGAAGTATCTACTGTTTAGCGTTAACATAGGCGTATTCGTCCAGCTAACTCTGGTACCTTCCACATCAATTGACAGATTCATTTAAACACAAAATGCTCATAACTTCTGCAGCAATCATCTAAAAAGAACAATTGAACAATTGATTTTCAAATGAACAATTTTTTTCAATGTTCTGGGATCTCCCAGCCGGTTTACCATTTTACATAACTCACAAAGTGAGGGTATACCTTAGTCGCATGCCGTGTACATTGGCCCTTAATCATTAGTGTAAGGTCCGACGGGACACTGTCTGATTGGAGTACATACCATTAGGTTGGAAATTGAGTCCAATTACTTATGTAGAAGATATGGAGATAAGGAAGTGATAGAGAACACAGCTTTTTCCTCTTCGGCTTTAGATAAGTGGCGCACAATGGGAAAATATTGTGAAATATGCACGCATGAAAACAACTTTTGAAACTCTTTTTTTTTTTGGAATAGCATTTTACTATTAAGAAAATTTAATGAAAATACGCTCAATTTTGAAATTAGATCTCAATTATGAAAATAGATCTAGTCGATTTCGAGTTATGACCATTAAAGTTGTATTTCTTCGGTATAAAACTGTATAAAAATATAGTTACATGTTTCTGCATTTTATGTTCATTAGGGTGGACCGATTTTGTTTACTGTTAGCATTAGTGCAGAGCCTTAGCTTTCAAAAATAAAATATTGCAGATCATTATTTTATGATGTTTGAGTTGTATTGGTTTCAAATTCAACAAGTAAAAGCGAATCTTATATACCCTCCACCATGGATTGCACTACATTTTATTACTGGAAAAATCTTTGGATATGAAGCAAATCATGAAACGATCATTTTTGTTTACGTAAATTATTAAAAAAACGAACTCTGCAAGTTTTAGCCAAATTTTAGACCGCTAATTCTTTAGCCAAACTCTTCACTTGAAAAATGTAACATTTATGGCTTAAAACAGTACGTTCTGTCTAATACAATGTGAGTTACGCCTTTTGTTCTGTATCAAAAACGAGCACTTGATGTTACGTCTTTTTTCTTGAATAAAATCGTGATTTTTTGACGAAAAACGAATTTTAATTTTTTGAGGGTTACGCTCTTGGGCATTTCTGGTGACGCTATATTAAAATTTTTGGAAAGTATAAAGTGTTGTTCATAAATTCAGTTTTTATCGCAATCCAATGTACTACAATTCCAAAATTTAACATATTTCGAAGAAAATCGGCAATTTTTGAAATGACTTTATGTTATTTTAATCGGCTATGAAAAAGTCGACTGTAGGTCCGATTTATCGACCTAGTCGACTGAAACGAAATTTAATTGATGAAAAAGTCGACTAGCTTCCAGAACCATTCACTAATTCTGATATAGCCGCCATATAAATATATATTTCTTCCCTTTAGCACTATAGACGCAGTATTTTACATATATATCATAGCCCTCATACATATGTTCCTTCCGATCTGGACATTTATCACTTCACAAGATTCATTTTACATCCAATCGTTTTAAAATTATGCATTCTTGGGTTAATAATTTATATTCCGAAATTACATTTTGGTTAGTTATTTAGAAGAACTTCATTAAATGCCGAAAAAATGTTCATACTTATGAATTGGAAGTACTTATAATGTTATTCTTTTGGAAGTACTTCTTTTATTTTTTGCTGGGTACATCTACAACAAAATAAAATTTTATTGAGATTAATTCTTGCCAAAATAGAATACAAACTGCAAAGTTTCAGCTAAATTTCTTAGAAAATGTGGTGTTTATGGCTTGAATAAGCCTTTTTGGGAGCGACATCTATAGGTGGACTATAACAAAATATGAACTGATTTAAAAAATTTGTACAGCAATTATTCTTGTCTTAATTAAATACAAACTGCAAAGATTCAGTTAAAATGCTTCGAAAATGTGGTATTTATGGCTTAAATACGTATATTTTAGAGCGACCTCTATAGGGTGACTATAACAAAATATGAACCGATTTATAAAATTTTTGCTGTGATGAATTCCTGTCAAAATAGAATGCAAAGTGCAAAGTTTCTGCTAAATTGCTTTAAAAATGTGGTATCTATGGCTCAAAAGCCGTATTTTGGTGCGACCTCTATAGGGGAGCTATATCAAAACATTGACCGAACGGGCCCAGTTGAAATACCAAACAACCTGAAGCTATAAGAAATATTTCTACCAAATTGCTCTATTATTACGGACTGTAGCGTGATTATAACAGACGGACGGATAGACGGACAAGGCTAAATCATCTTAGAATTTTACGATGATTAGGAATATATACACTTTATGGGGTCTCGGATCAATATTTAGAGGTGTTACAAACGAAGTGACACAATGAATATACCCCCCATCCTATGGTGGAGGGTATACAAATCTTTGTACACCAATATATTCTCTAAGAATTCTCTTGAAGATGGTCGAAACCGTACGACCTTATCTCCAACGGTATAATCGTGATATACAAAATACTGCTTTAACCCCTTTTATTATACCCTACCGTCCATCCGTCTTGACATGTAAGCGTTGCAGAAACTTTATTTTATTTCTAATCAGTACGAAATTCGGCAGAAAGATGTTTCTTGTTACATGAAAGAACAACAAGGTTTGTAAACAGAGGGACCCCACAACGAGGAATACTGTCTCCACTAATTTGGAACCTAGCGGTGAATGAAATCCTGCGAGATCTAGAGCGTTGTGGTTGCAAGGTCGTGGCACATGCGGACGACGTGGCAATTGCAGTGAGTGGCAAATTCGAAAACGTCCTCCGAGACATTCTGCAGGTGGTTTGAGCGTAAACCCAAACAAGACAGAATTGGTTATCTTTACTAGGATGAATAATATCCCACAGGTGGACCCTCCACCTCGGATAAATGAACAGGTCTAGTCTTTTCTGAAAGTGCAAAATTTTTAGGAATAATTCTAGATAGAAAACTGTTATTTAGACTTAACGTATTGGAACGGGTAAGGAAGGTCAACGTCGGCTTATATTCCTGCAAAAAGGCTGTATGGTCGCGGTGGGGCCTCTCTCCTAATATTGCCCACTGGATATATATATATATATATACTCGTATCCAGGAGTAGCCCGTCCAATACTGTTATACGGCATTGTGGTATGGTGGACGGCAACTGCCAAACTACCCATCACCAACCTACTAACAAAAGTTCAGAGAACAGCCTGCCTGAGCATAAGCGGAGCCGTAAGGACTACAGCGACCGAGCTTCTACAAGCCCTGATCCATATACTGCCGATTAATATTGTGGCAAGAGAAGTTGGAACCAAAGCGGCAATAAGATTAAACTGCCTATCAATGTTTGGTACAAGAACTACGGTCACATGAGGATATCAAAGTGTAGTGCTATGGTAACCGACCGAGTGGACTATATGCCAACTGTGTACACCTTTGAGAGAAATTACATCACTATGATTCTCGCCAGAGATGAATGGGTTGGCAGAATACCAGGTAATAGAAACCATCTCCACTTTTACACGGATGGTTCGAAGCTTGATAAAAAGGTTGGCTTCGGAGTACACTGTGAAGAGCTTAGTTTGGATATAGCTCACAGACTACCAGATACCTACAGTGGCTATCAAGCCGAAATAATGGCAATAAGGGAAGTATCCAAGAGTCGCAACATAGTAACCAAAATGGCTGCCTCGGCTGGCCATGCAGTAGCCTACACGATCGGTCCAATTTTTAAGCACATTATCGATTGTGTGCAGCTGTATTTCACCAATGGCTTCACGAATATTGTCCTTTAAAGCGTCAATTGTCTCTGGCTTCTCGGCGTAACACTTATCTTTGAGGGTACCCCACAAATAATAGTCCAACCGTGTCAAATCGCAGCTCCGAGGTGGCCAAACGACATCAGCTCTGCGGCTGATAATGCGATCCTCAAAAACAGGGCGCAAAACATCGAGTGTAGCTTCGGCTGTGGGACACGTAGCGCCGTCCTGTTGAAACCAAATGTTGCCAATATCCTCCTCTTCAATTTTTGTGAACAAAAATTCGTTCAACATGGCCCGATAACGATCGCCATTGACTTAATTATCTGTCAAATCAGACATGAGCTAAGTGTTACCATTCACGAAATAAGCACTAGTTGAAAAAAACATTACATGGCGGACCCTTTATATATATATATGTTAGACCTGACATTAGGGCGGGTCGATTTAAAAATCGCCCATTGCTCAGTGAAAATCGTATTCTAGGGATCAAAATAAGAAACTTTGCCGAAGGAACCATACCTCTAAAACGAATTCTGATGTCCCGGAAAAAATCCCACTTTGACCCATTTAGAGTGCTCCAATCGAGTCCAAATGTATGGAACACCCAGGGGGTTCCAGGGGGTGTGCCACTGGCATGGGTGGGTCGGGCCTCCAAAGTTAGTGGGGATCGGTCATACATTTGGACTCGATTGGAGCACTCTAAATGGGTCAAAGTGGGATTTTTCAAAATTTGCCCCTACCCAAAAATTCGACCCAAATTCCGGGACATCAGAATTCGTTTTAGAGGTATGGTTCCTTCGGCAAAGTTTCTTATTTTGATCCCTAGAATACGATTTTCACTGAGCAATGGCGACTTTTTTTGCCTCCCCACAAATCGACCCGGCCTACCCGACATGTAAACGCTGTAGAAACTTTATTTTATATCCAATCAGTACGGAATTCGGCCGAAAGACGTTTCTTGTTACATGAATGAACACAGCCAAATTTGAGGGAAATATGTTCAGATTTAGATATATCCCCCATATATATGTACCCCCGATTTGAAAGAAAGCAGAAAGTCGTCCCCGACCGACTTTCTGCCTTTCCACTCTAGTTTCTTTTGTGTTGAGTCCGATGAGGGGCATCTGTGCCCGTGATAGCACTAGGGACCTCAGTTGATCTATGTGAATATTTCAGGCGCCTGTTTTGAGTGAAGTAATTCAAAAAGTGTCCTCATTTTGTTGTTTGGACTAAAGAGTGTATTTCGAAGTCTTAAACTTCAAATTCACCACAAAGATAACTAACCTTCCTCGTCCCAACAAACGATTGTATATCATGAAAACGAGGCTTACCAGTACGGTATAGGTTATGTTGAAGAGAGGATACGTTTAAACGTCTCATGTTCATGGACACTTAAGCCAGTGGTTCGGCCTCTTGTGCGCTCCTTATTTATGATCTTTATATACCTCACGAGTTACAGAAAATCGGTACTAGACACAAATTTTCCCAGTATCGTCCAGTCATATCCTCTGAGATGAGTCAAGTCTGGTAATAAGTCGGACCTGAAATATTGGGATCTTGCATGTGTGAAAACCGGGCAGTGGCATAGAATATGTTCCATCGTTTCGATGTTTTCCCTTCATGTCCTGCATTCCAGTACGGTATACTTTCTGTTACATTTTTATAGTGGCTATTTCGATCACATTGTTATAAATGGGAATTTTTTAAAAGATTTTCGAAATACATTTTATGGGATAAAAATCTTAATGTTTACTTCAAAATTACACATATTGGTTAACTAGTTTCCAGATTAGAGAGCATTTTCGTAAAATGCGTTTTTAAATTTCAAATGACTATAAAAACTACAATAAAAAAGCGCTTTTGCTATTTTTTATATCTAAATTACAAATTTAGTACTTACTCTCGATATTTCTCGTCTGCCGATCGTTCCCTCAAAGGTATACCCGATAAAAACAGTATAATAAATGTGGTGAATATCGGAGAGGCTATAGCCACCCATTCATGGCCGGAAATGACATTGAGGGATATCGCAAATATACCCCACCAAATAACAACTTCGCCGAAATAATTCGGATGACGGGATAAACGCCAAAGACCTAAAGCAAATGAAATATAGCGCCATATAATAGTTGCAATAAAAAAATTCATTAAATGTATGTATCTATGTACGTATGTATGCCTCACTCACCATCATTACAAAACTTGCCCTGATTCGCTGGATCCTGACGAAATGAGAATTTCTGCAAATCGGCATAGGTCTCTGCCAGCAATCCCACAATGAACATACCCGTACCAGCGGAGTCCAATGTTGTCATCGTTTTGGGTGCATTCGGCTGTGAATGACGTGGCGAGTTGATGATTATGACCGGCAGCGAGACAATATAAACCCAGACAGCCTGCAGCAAACAAAAATAAAAAAAACAAACAATTACAATTAAAGTTGATGTCACCTTGACATGTGTTAACTCATCATTTGACGGGATGTCTGTCCACGTCGGTCTTGTCCATCTATCCGTGTGACATACCTGAAATGTCCAGAAGACCGCATATCTAATGATATTTCGTCGTGTATCATCGAATTGTTTATCTCGTCCCAGTTTCACGATGCGATAGAGTAGGTAACCGGAAAGACGGGCGCCCCAAAGGCATACAAACAAAGTGACCATCAATTGGCGGCTATCATAGGCCTGTAAACAATCGAAAACAGAGACAACACCGAATAATGGTAAGAAAAAACCACAATGAATAAACATACTCGTACAAACAAATATATATACTCGTACACACATATGTATACGACAAGTACATATGTTGTACGTATACAAACATCCATGACAACAATCCAATACGTATGTCCACTTTTTATTCCAGCAGATAATGTGTCCGAGTGTTTGTCCGATTGTCTGTCTGTCCGCCCATTTGTTCACTTTACTTTAATGAACAGACCACCAATACAAGTGTGTTGTGTGTGTGTGTGTGGACATACACAGTAATGTCCATTCAATGTGTTCCTTGTGTATTTGTATGTGGCATTTAAAAACATTGTTTGCGGCGACATATGGTTCACTACATGTGAGATTTATTTATTTAACAGGAGAAGAGCCGGTTTCAGAAATCTAAAGGAAATATAACTTTGTAGAGCAAAATATTCTAAATGCTTTATGTTTATTGGCGGGAGCTGTACATAACGGCCGTGGTGGCGTATGTTTAACATTGAGTATGTCATATAATATCACTTATACGATCAGGGGATTTTATGAAAAAGTTGTTAAAACATGGACCCGTTCGTTTGTACGATGGACATCAAGTAAAATAAATTTCAAAATATCACAAATCTCAAAAAACCCTATATCAAAGTATGTAGCTTTGTATTGCAAAATATTCCAAACGCTTTTAAGTTTATTGGGGGAGCTGTACATAACGGCCAGGGTGCCGTATGTTTAATATTTAGTGTATGCCATATAATATCACATATACGATCAGGGGGTTTTATGAAAAAGCTGTTAAAATATGGACCCGTTCGATCGTATGAAAGACATCAAGTAAAATAAATTTCAAAATATCCCAAATCTCAAAAAACCTATATCAAAGTATGGGGGCCGCAAAAAATGTGGATCAATTATCCATTATCAACTTTAAGCCCAATTGTTGAGTATTTTTTGTTTCTTAGTTGTTAAGAACCGAAATCGGGTGAGGCCTATATATGTATGGAGTACTAATGAGGTCCATTACTAGTGTAAATGGTTCTGATTAATATAAACTATTCTTTCAAAAGCGTCGCCGACAATAACAACCTCTGAAGTTAATTTTTGCGTAAAAAGTTTATAAAAAGTAGCTATAATCTACTTTTTGAAATAAAAAATTTCACACATTTTATGGGGAAAATATATAAAAAAAAGCTCTTGAATTGCTTAACATCGTTTTAAAGAGAACACAATGGAACTTTTCTGTAGAACAAGTTGAAACAAATTAATATAGAATACAAATAAATAAAAAAATCTTGAATTTTAAAAGCAGGCTCCCCTCGATGTTCTTCAAATTCATAGAGAATATTCACACTCTCACAAATCCAATACAGTATTTGGATTTTTAGACCCTCAATATTTTTAAAAATCTGGAAATTTTGATCAGGCTTAATACATTTCACACATTTTTATCCCCTCACCTTAGAGAGGAGGGTATATATCATTTGCTACGAACCAAAAGTGTAACACATCGAAGGAGTGACCTAAGACCCTAAGTATGTTCGGCGGATATCGGTTTTAGGCCATTTTAAGTCGAATGAGCAATGTCCGTCCGTCTGTCTGCTGGCTGGTGCGCACGATAACTCTCGAAAGGAGTAACCGATTGAATGTGGTATGTGGAAATATTTTCTTCTGTCTCCGGCTAAGTCCGAAGATGGCCATATTGGTCCGCTCCTTCTAGTACCTCCCCCACAAAGGGTTAACATTTATGGTGTATTCTTTTCTGCAAAAAGTGCAACACTTGAATTGCCCTTTTACCGAAAACAGCAATATTATATCGCTTTTTTGAAATTTTGAAATTTTAGTTGTGCTAAATTCGAGTAACTTAATTACCAAATTTCAAAAAAGTATCACAAAAGTGCCGTTTCGGAAAAAAGGCAATGAAAATGTTGCACTTTTTTGCAGAAAAGAATTCGTCATTAGTTTAATATTAATTATTTAATAACTTCTATACTACGTATTTGAATCCTCTGAAATTCTACACATACGAGTAGTATTAGTTTATTTGTCACTATTACCTCGAGAAAAATTGGCGAAGTGTCCCTGCCTCTCTTGGTACCTCCCACACAAATGGAAAATTTTGGACCAAAACTTAATAGCTTATAACTTTATTACCAGTGCATACAAAGACTTGGAATTTTGTACAGTGTAATGGTTTAATAGTACCTAAAATACAGTGAAAAATGGGCATTATTGCCACGCTCCTTTTGGTACCTCCCACACAAATGGACCATTTTGTACTAAATGTTACCAGCTTATAACTTTAATAGCAGTGCATACAAATACTTGAAATTTTGTACATTGTAACGCTTTTACAGTACCTAGGGTCCAGAGAAAAATGGGCGTTATTGGCACGCCCCTTTTGGTACCTCCCACACAAATGGACTATTTTGTACTAAAAGTTAACAGCTTTTAACATCAATACAAGTACATACTTTAACGTTATTAAATGCAATTTAAATTTATAATAATTTAAATGAAACAAAAAAAATAAATAAATTTACAATTTTTTTTTGAGACTCAAGGTGAGGTGAGTCATTAGTCGGTTTACCCGACTGAACGTTCTTACTTGTTAAGCCCAATCGGTTAGTATTTTTGGTTTCTAAGATGTTAAGAACCCAAATCGGGTGATGCATAACTGGAGGACTAATAAGGAACACTACTAGGTTAACTGGTTCTGATTAAAATAAAAGCGTCAAGACCATTGGGACCAGTCTATGAGCCGACGCGGCGCGAGCATGTGGCATGTCGCCGCCAATATCGACATATGGATTAAAAAAAATATCAACAAGTAAAAAAGTTCAGTCGGGTAACCCGACTTATAAATCCTATCGTAAATTTATTTATTATCCCCTCACCTTAGAGAGGAGGTAATATATCATTTGCTACGAGCCAAAAGTGTAACACATCGAAGGAGTGACCTAAGACCCTAAGTATGTTCGGCGGATATCCGTTTTGGGTCATTTTAAGTCGAATGAGCAATGTCCGTCCGTCCGTCTATCTGCTGGCTGGTGCGCACGATAATTCTCGAAAGGAGTAACCGATTGACTTGAAATTTGGTATGTGGTAATATTTTCTTCTATATCCGGCTAAGTTCGAAGATAAGCCATATTGGTCCACTCCTTCTAGTACCTCCCCCACAAAGCGTTAACATTTAGTGAAATATTGATTTTTTAATAACTTCTATACTACTTATTTGAATCCTCTGAAATTCTACACATAGTATTAGTTTATTAGTCACTATTACCTCGAGAAAAATGGGCGAAGTTGGCAAACCCCTTTTGGTACCTCCCACACGAATGGACCATTTTGCACCAAAAATTAACAGCTTTTAACTTTAATACAAGTACATACAAATACTTGAAAATTTGTACAGTGTAATGCTTTTATAGCACCTAGAATCCAGAGAAAAGTGGGCGTTATTGGCACGCCCCATTTTGGTATCTCCCACACAAATGGATAAGTGGTATCTCGGCTTTATCGGGCTTATACTTCAAAAAAAATGGTTCAAATACTAAAGGTACCAAGAATGAAAATTTGAATTCTAGAAAAAAAAAATTAAAAGAACATTGTTGTTACTAATATTAGATTTTTTTTAAAAATTGAATACTTTAGAAAAAATTTTAAAAATATATAGTTTTAATAAAAAAGTTAAACAACCGCTGCCGGCATCGAACCCAGGAATGCAAATTTAATTATTCCTATATAAAGATAGCATCCAAAGCAGTGAAGTCAGCTAAAAAGTACTCATGCGCTAATGTGTTCAAATGCATCTCAGGACGGTGGTACTTCAAACACGTTTGTGGACATGGGCGTTGGGAGACCCAGGATCAACTCACGACAAGATCAAAAATTTCACTTTGAAAAATATAATAAAAAAATGTTCATAAACATAAAAGAAAAAATTAAAGATTTTTTTGCATCAAATTGTTAACATTCCAAGAGCATCAGAATTGCATTTGAATTACTTTATGAGCACTGCAGTGGTCGCATCAGTGTACTGGTGCGAATGTACTACCAAATAATGGCAAATGCCAAATAATGAATGAAATGGCGCGACAAGTCCATGTTAAATTCATCGGTGAAGATCCAATGCACAGAAGTACTTCTGCATCGCAATAATAACATTTTCAACTATTTTGGATGTTATTTTTTGGTGGGAAGTGCCATATAACATTAATCACAAAGTGATGGTGGTAATTGTTCAATCAAATTAGTTTTTTAAATTTTCTGTTTAACTCGATTTATTAAGAATTAAGTTCGTTGAGATCGCAAGTGAAAAATACAGGGTTTTATAATAGGGACATAACAATTTCGTATCTCGTGTATCGTGTCAAAATGTTAGTCGAAGTCAAAATTTTTATCACGGTAAAATTCACTTACGTACAACGTTTGGAAATCATTAAAAATTAAATTCTTAGTCGGTGGTGGCAACTTTAAGAGCACTTATTCCAATTTTCAGCCGCAATAATCATCCCACCCGACAGGCTGTGCGTGCTATAGTGGATATACAGGGTGGCTGATATGTATTGCAACCAACATATGGTTGCTATCATTTCTAAACCGCTAGTCTGATAGCTGACAGATTTATTTCAGTGACAGTTCATTTTATTGTTTACAAGCTTACAAAAGCATTTTGATCTATTGCATTCAGAAAAAAAGTTATTCGTGATGGAATTCAAGCGTGATAGTGTGAATGCTTTATATTTGGGTGGAAAAACACAAGTGGCTATCGTTAGAGCCCTCCAGCATTTAAATGTGAATAAATCTTTTGTTTCTCGTACCATTGCTCGTTACCGTGATACTGGCAGTGTTGCATCGCTTCCAAAAAGTGGACGAAAAAAACGGTAACACCACCAGAAATGATCCGAAAAGTGAAGGCCAGATTTGATCGAAATCCACGCCGCAGTGGTAGAAAAATTGCTCGTGAGCTGAACATATTGCGAGAATGGATACAACACATATTAAAAAATGAGCTTGGACTAAAGCCATTGAAGTTCCAAAAAGTGGAAGAGCTCACCGATGCACAACAAAAAGTTAGACTGGAAAGAGCCAAGGAGTTGCTTCGCTTGCAAGAAAGTGGCCAGTTACCGAATTTGGTTTTCTCCGATGAGAAGCCATTCCAAATTGAGCAGTTTGTGAACAAACAAAATGTTCGGGTTTACTTGCCAAAGAGGTCAGCTGAAAATTTACACCTTCGATTGGCCACCAGAACTCAAGCGCCGCCGATGGTAATGGTGTGGGCCGCCGTAACGGCCGATGGTCGCTGCCCGCTCGTATTCATCGACCATGGGGTCAAAATAAATGCCGAATATTATCGGGAAAATGTCCTAAAGACAGTACTGAAGACCTGAGCAGACAAACATTTCGGCCGCAGACCATGGACATTCCAACAGGACTCAGCACCATCGCACTCAGCACGCGTCAACCAAGAATTGCTTAAAAAGGAGGTTCCTCGCTTCATTTCTACCGCACAATGGCCACCAAGATCTCCGGATCTCAATCCGTTGGACTTTTGCGCCTGGGGCATTTTAGAGAGTAAGGTTCGCACTAAAAAATACCAAAGTATCGATCATCTCAAGACGGCGCTTCGCCGGGAATGGACCAAAATACCGCAGAGCCACTTTCGTGCAGCGTGTGATGGCTTTGTCGGCCGTTTGAAGGCCATAATTCGTGCCAAAGGTGACCAATTCGAACAAATCTAAACTGTTTCTAAAATTTTATGTTATTTCCGACATTTTTGCTTTTGAACAATAAAATTTAAAAAAAAATTAAAAAAATATAGCGCTTTACTTTGTTGCATTACATATCAGCCACCCTGTATTTGAATCCAAATGTTCACTTTTGGATGTTCCGGCGCCAAAGAGACGCAATACCGCTCGAAGCGACGAAAATATCGCATCCGTAAGGGTATCCATTCAAAATGAGCCAAATCAGTCGATTCCACGCCGTTCTCAGGAATTGGTCATTTCTCAAACCACACTGTGGCGTATTTTGCGAAAACATCTTGCCGTCATCCTTATAAGATCAAACAGACTCAAGAAATAAAACCACTTGATCATTTGAAACTCCGAAACTTCCCCGATTGGGCTCTGACAAAGTTAATGTTATGTCCTTAATGGAAAACCCGGTATCATTCCAAATTCACATAGATAGAAAATAAAGAAGTTAAACAGAGTCGTTGTAATGAAAAGTGGCCATATTACCATAACCATCATTGTTGCCATTACCTTACCTTATTCGGTTTACCCGACTGAAATTTTCGTCATTGTTTTATGTAGATTTCTGTTAATGATTCGAGTTACGTATATATTTTCCCATAGTTCCTAGGAGGAGCTTGAGGTAGTAACAAATGAAGTCCAATTTTGTTTATTTCTAGCCAGGAATTTTTCTTTCTTTTCATGAACATATTTCCTGCTTTGGAAGCTTCTAAGTCCACCAAAATGTTTCCAGATGTTTGGCGGTCTGCGTCTTCTGCGTGCTCCCTGTGGATTCCAATCATGGGCAGTACGTTTTATATCGTTTGAAGGCTTCATTCGTGTTTGGCCGATCCACATTAATTTTTGGTGGTCTAATTTTCAATTCTATTGGCCTTTGTTGTGTTGTCGCCCAT
This sequence comes from Eudasyphora cyanicolor, assembly GCA_963930755.1. Taxonomy (NCBI): domain Eukaryota; kingdom Metazoa; phylum Arthropoda; class Insecta; order Diptera; family Muscidae; genus Eudasyphora; species Eudasyphora cyanicolor. The sequence goes on along the minus strand of OZ005735.1, from coordinate 264,354,989 downwards.
AATTCAGCATAATTCATAGATGCTTTTTGTTTGCATGTTACATTTTCGAAACGCTCCGATTTTTTCCATCATATGCTTTGCATCTGTAGACAAATTTTTAGATTTGGAATTCCCCAAAACATCTATTTTGTCGTTTTATGTCAATTTGACAACAATTGTTGTCAAAATCTTATCGTCTCGATCACTACCGGGCATAAAAATAATATGTTCTTAGTTCTGTGCTAGATGATGCTATCATGAACTAGTTTCTTTCCTCGTTTCCTTTCTAACCCATCCCAATCATTAAAAGCCCCATATCTATGCCAATATAGCGCCAATTGGATACATTGTCTCCAACTCTGAGCTCTCTACACATGTACGAGTATATGGATAAACGAATATGTGTGCTTTTCGAATTTATGGTGTGGTAATATGTATTTTACAACTGAGATAACAACTAAGCTTTTATGGTTCTGATGTTGTTAACAAAAAAAGACGATTTATACAATTAAACATTTTCTATATAAGCAAAACAAATCTATTTTCTTTTTCTCTGCTTTGGTCAACATTGACCAGGGCTAATTTATTGTTGTTTTTACTACTACTTGGCCAAAGAACAAACGAACAAACATATTTAAATCAAAGACATGAAAGGATAGTTCGCCACCACAAACAGGGCCACCAAAATTGGGGTTGCGTGTGGATTTGCAACTAACTACTCAGTGCATTCTTGAGTGGGAATTGAATTTATTTTTTATTTTCTATTTAAAAATGTATGTGGTGCCATAAATCTTTAAGAAAAACAATTTTATGGATAATATTATGTATATGAAAATATATGCAATAACTTAAGTGGAAGATATACATACATATGTATGTCTTCCACAAAAATAAATTTTGACAATGCAATGTAAGAAAATATATAGATAGAATCTATAACTCCTTATGTTTGTAACCATTTTAAGAGTTTTATTAAAACTATGGATTTATATGAAGAATATTTTATGAAAACGTTTTTCTTTAATTCTAAGAACAAAGAAACGAAATTTAACGAGTTAGGTCGTGCGTGTAATGCTGCTCCGTTGCTGTGGCATTGTTCCTGCTCGACGTACACGTGATGGTTGGCTATGCATAGCTAAGCATATACGCCCAAAAGCTTAGTCAGTAAAATGGGAAATTGGATGTTTTTGAACGAGTTTTAATTATTTACTGGGTTTTCCAACAAGAGTGATATGATTTCTTAAAAAAAAACACAATTATTGCTAAGGAAATTCAAAAGTTTGTTATTCAATGTGAAGTACAATCGATACAATTAAGTTCTAAACAAGTAAGAAAGTTTCAGTCGGGTAAACCGACTAAGGTATACCCTCACTTTGTGAGTAATGTAATATTGAATATTACACGAATTATTCTGTCAATTTGTGTGGGAGCTACCAGAAGGGGTTTAACAAATACACCTATTTTTCGCTGAACAGTAGATACTTTAAATTCATTGCACTGCGCTGAATTATAAGCGTTTATGTGCACTGGTATAAACGTTATGAGATATTAAATTGTGGTATGATTTGGCGATTTTGTGTGGGAAGTACAAAAAGGGGCGTGGCGATAATGACCATTTTTCTCTGTAGGCAATATAAAAGCATAACACTGTGCAAAATTTCAAGTATTTTTATACACCGTTATTAATGTTATAAGCTGTTAATTTTTGGTGCAAAACGGTGCATTTGTGTGGGAGGTACCTAAAGGGACGTGGCAACTTCGCCCATTTTTCTCGAATTGATAGCGACTAATAAACTAATACTATGTTTGGAATTTCAGAAGATTCGAATAAGTAGTATAGTAGTTATTAAAGAATCAATATTTCACAACATTTTAACCCTTTGTGGGGGAGGTACTAGAAGGAGTGGACCAATATGGCCCATCTTCGAACTTAGCCGGAGATAGAAAAAAAATATTACCACATACCAAATTTGAAGTCAATCGGTTACTCCTTTCGAGAGTTATCGTGCGCACCAGCCAGCAGACAGACAGACGGACGGACATTGCTCAATGCTTAAAATGACCCAAAACGGATTTCCTCCGAACATACTTAGGGTCTTAGATCACTCCTTCGATGTGTTACACTTTTTTCCGTAGCAAATGATATATACCCTCGTCACACTAAAGTGAGGGTATCATAAAACGTCATTCAAATGGCCTCCACGACTTCTTCTGCAGGAACGAATTCGATGAACCCAATTTTCGAGCACTTTTTCCACTAAATCAAGTCGTATGTCATGAATGGCACGTTCAATATTGACTTGTAAAGCTTGAAGAGAGTCTGGTTTATTTCGAAGACCAATGACTTCAAATAACCCCACAAGAAATAGTCTAATGGTGTTAAATCCCAACTTCTTGGAGACCATTCAATATCACAATTTCTTGAATCTCCAAACTTTTCTCGCAACAATTCAATTGTTTCATTTGCTGTGTGGCACGTAGCCACAATCGGTCAATGGCAAAAAGATAGCTCTTAACGGGAGCCAAAATATTGCTAATGGGTGTCAAGCTCGTAGGTCGACTGGAAAGTGTATTTTTTTATTAAAAAAAGGATCTAGCATCATTTTTAAATGTGAACGTAAAGTTTATTTTTGCTCTGGTACGTCGGATAGATAATTGGTCAATAGCAAAAGTATAGCTCTTAACGAGAGCTAATATTGTCAAGGTCGTTGGTCGACCGGAAAAAGTTTTATTTTGGATTTAAAAAAAATGGACTTAGCGCACGAAAATTTGCAAGTGGAGAACGGTTATTTTGATAATAAAACTGAATAATTTGTAAACGTTTTTCTTGCGTGTATATCTCCATGATGAAATTGTAAACACTACTGAATACAATGAAAAACAAGTAAGAAAGTTCAGTCGGATAAACCGACTTATGAATCCCCTCTTCTTGAGTCTCGAAAAAATATTAGTAAATTTATTTCTATTTTGTTTGATTGAATTATTATCGATTAAAATTGCATGTAATAACATTAAAGTATGTAATGGTATTACAGTTAAAATCTGTTATCTTTTGGTACAAAAAGGTCCATTTGTGTGGAGGTCCCAAAAGGGGCGGGTTAATAACGCCCATTTTTCTCTGGACTCTAGGTACTATAAAAGCATTACACTGTAAAAAATTTCAAGTATTTGTATACACTGGTATTAAAGTTATAAGCTGGTAACTTTTGGTACAAAATTGTCTATTTGTGTGGGAGGTACCACAAGGAGCGTGGCAATGTGGTACTATTAAACCATTACACTGTACAAAATTTCAAGACTTTGTATGCAAATGTAATAAAGTTATAAGCTAACCAGTAAGGAAAGGCTAAAGTCGGGCGGTGCCGACTATATAATACCCTACACCACTCTCGTAATATTGAATAACTCTGATATATAAATTTTGTAATTCATGTATAAATTGTTTACATAAATTTACTTTAGGGACATTTTATACTTAAATAATACCCTGTACCACAGTGTGGTATAGGGTATAAAAACGGTTGGATCTAAAGAGCCAAATCGGATGAAACATATATATGGGAGGACTAAAGGGCCAAATCGGACGAAACATGTATATGGGAGCTATAGCTAAATCTTAACCGATTTTCTTCAAATTCGGTAGTGTTGGTTCATGGAACAATAAACTCCACCATTCTAAATTTCAAAATGATTGGATGTAAAATACAGCTTCTTCAGGACTAAAGAGCAAAATCGGACGAAACATATATATGGGAGCTATAGCTAAATCTTAACCGATTTTCTTCAAATTCGGCAATGTTGGTTCATGGATCAAGAAACTCTACCATTCTAAATTTCAAAACGATTGGATGTGAAATACAGTTTCTATAGGACTAAAGGTCCAAATCGGACGAAAGATATATATGGGAGCTATATCTAAATCTGAACCGATTTCAACCAAATTCAATAGCGATCTTAACAGCCGCGAAATACTCTAAACTGCAAAAATTCAGAACGATCGGAGTGAAATTGCGACCTGTAGTCGACGAACAACTTTACATGGACAGACGGACGGACGGACGGACGGACGGACGGACATCGTTAGATCGACTCAGCTAGTGATTCTGAGTCGATCGGTATACTTGAAGGTGGGTCTAGCTGTGTTATTTTCAGGTGTGGTGTAGGGTATAATAACTTTTGGTTGAAAATTGTCCATTTGTGTGGGAGGTACCAAAAGGGGCGTGGCAACTTCGCCCATTTTTCTCGAGGTAATAGTGGCTAATAAACTAATACTATGTGCAGAATTTCAGAGAATTCAAATAAGTAGTATAGAAGTTATTAAATACCCAATATTTCACTAAATGTTAACCCTTTGTGGAGGAGGTACTAGAAGGAGTGGAACAATATGGCCCATCTTCGAACTTAGCCGGAGATAGAAGAAAATATTAACACATACCAAATTTGAAGTCAATCGGTTACTCCTTGTCGTGCACCCCAGCCAGCAGACAGACAGACGGACGAACATTGATCATTCGACCTAAAATGACCCAAAACGGATATCGGCCGAACATACTTAGGGTCTTAGGTCACTCCCTCGATGTGTTATACTTTTGGCTCGTAGCAAATGATATATACCCTCATCTCTAAGGTGAGGGGATAATTATATAATATTTAAAAATTTTGGTTCCAAGTATATTTCCTTGAATTCAAACATATCAAAAAATGCTTGGTAGAATTGACTGCAGTTTCGATAGACACCTTTCTATCATATTTATAATTCAATAGCAATAATTTATGTCTTTTACTCAAAACAGCTGAAATACTTATGGAAACAGTAAATTGAATTTAACACGAATTACTAACCAATCCATATTTTGCCGAACTGAGTCAAAATACTAAAACTCTCATAACAGGTGGCGCAAAAGTAACCTTTCGATGTTATGTTAGACGCGATTGGCGGTCAGCAGCTAACAGCTGATGCACCGTCTGGACTTTGTACGGAAACATCTTCAAATCTTATACCAAAATTCGCTGTAGAGACCGTCGACTGATACCCATTTGCGTGGCACGTCGTCTGGTCGATGTCGACGGCGCTTCCATGACATCCTCGGCCACAGCAGCAATATTCTCTGCAGAACGGCTACTCCGGGGTCTGCCACGCCTGGCAGTATCTCGTGTTGTGCCAGTCTCTTCGAGGCGAGCGGCTAAACGTCGCAGTTTTCACCAGTAGGCGTTGGACGGCCAGGAAATCTGTGCCAAAGTCACCGACCGATTATTGGTCAAATAAATAGTCAGCAATATTCCGCGTTCTGGAGCAGTGTAGCGTAACATTGTTTATTAACGTGTATTTCGCATGTGTTTACTACACAAATGTCAAAACAGAACTGACATTAGGGGCCAATCGCAAAATTTATAGCATTTTCTGATAGGAGGATTACTTTTGCGCCACCTTGTACCAGTACATTTTTGTGTTTTGTTTATGTGGTCTAATTTTCAATTCCATTGGCCGTTATTGTGTTGTCGCCCATAATTCAGCTTTTGATGATTTTTGTTTGAATGTTACATTTTCGAAACGCTCTGATTTTTGCATCTTTTGACAAATTTTAAGATTTGGAATTCCCAAAAACATTTATTTTGTCGTTTCATGTAAGTTTGACAAAAAAATTTGTCAAAATCTACCAATTCGATCACTATCGGGCATAAAAATAATATGTTCTTAGTTCTGTGCTAGATGATGCTATCATGAACTAGTTTCTTTCCTCGTTTCCTTTCTAACCCATCCCAATCATTAAAAGCCCCATATCTATGCCAATATAGCGCCAATTGGATACATTGTCTCCAACTCTGAGCTCTCTACACATGTACGAGTATATGGATAAACGAATATGTGTGCTTTTCGAATTTATGGTGTGGTAATATGTATTTTACAACTGAGATAACAACTAAGCTTTTATGGTTCTGATGTTGTTAACAAAAAAAGACAAAAGACGATTTATACAATTAAACATTTTCTATATAAGCAAAACAAATCTATTTTCTTTTTCTCTGCTTTGGTCAACATTGACCAGGGCTAATTTATTGTTATTTTTACTACTACTTGGCCAAAGAACAAACGAACAAACATATTTAAATCAAAGACATGAAAGGATAGCTCGCCATTCTATATGTTCTACTTAAAAATGTGTGTGGTGCCATAAATCTTTAAGAAAAACAATTTTTTGGATAATATTATATGAAAATATATGCAATAATTTAAAATAACTTAAGTGGAAGATATACATACATATGTTTATATTATATGTCTTCACTAGAAATATGTTTTTAAAATGCTTACACAGAAAGAGTTTTAATTAATTAATTCTAAGAAACACTATTCATTAATTATTCTTCATAGACTCTTCTTTATGTTTGGGAAAATCAATAAAAGTTTTGTTAAGACTATAAACATGTGTGACGAATTGTTTGTGAACTTATGAAAAAAATCGTGTTTATCTTTAAGAACAACGAAACGAGAGTTGACAAGTTTGTTCGAGCGTGTAATTCCTGCTGCTTTCTATGCTCCACCTACACGTGACGGTTGCTGATGCAACGCAAATATGCACAAATGCTTAATCAATATAATTGAAAATTTGATGTTTTTTGAATGAGTTTGTGCTCGTCTGACGTTTACTGACAGTCTTTGTGTGTTTTAATTTTGTATACTATTAATTCTAATTGACACCACACTGTGTTCTGCGGTCACATCCAAAAGGAGAAAGCATAGAATTCTTGTTAACTTGTGTTATCTATCGATCAACTATGCACATTTAGTATGAAATGTAATGTAATATTTTGGCTCTCCTGAACAATTTGATTTTTTAAGATGTGCTGTTATTCCAGAAAATCACAGATATAAGTTTCTTCCGACTTGGCATCTCTGATCTATAGAAGCTGTATTTTATATACGATCAATATGAAATTTGGCAGAGAGGCAGTAATAAAGACTATTAAGAAGTGGAAATCGTTTCAGATGTACCCCCATTTAGTATATGTGCCTACCGATTTGAAATCTATGCGCTATAGCAGCTGTATTTAATAGTCACTCATTACGAAAATTGGAAGTCACTTCACCCACGAATACAAACTATTAAATTTGAAAGAAAACTGATCAGATTTAAAAATAATAATCCCCATATACATATATGTTTACTTCCATTTTTATATGTAAGTGTTACAAAAGCCAAATCTCCAAGATCCAATAGCGGTTACCAGGAATTTATAGGCAATTATTTCAGATATAGATGAACTATACGCAAGCTTATACTGTTCTATCAAGTTAGTGTTGGGTATCATATAGTCGACTCCGCCCGATAATTTTTTGTAGAATATTTCGATCCTTATTTTTAATTTTTATGGGTCCTTTTTGTAAGAAACGGCCATTCTGAGGTTTCAAAGATTCCACCTGTTCAGGTCGCTGAGGTTCGTTGTAGGTACTAATAAGAACTACTGTGTTAATTTGTAAAAAAAAAAACTTAGTATAGACGAGAATCACGTTAAGTGATCAAGGAAATAGCCTTAAAAAAATTTCAAAAGAAAGAAAGTTCAGTCGCGTAAACCGACTAATGAACCCCTCACCAGAGTCTCAAAAAATATTAGTAAATTTATTTATTTTTATACCCTCACTTTAGTGATACGTGGGTATATATCATTTGCTACGGGCCAAAAGTGTAACGCATTGAAGGAGTAATTTAAGACCCTACACGGGGAAAAATCTGCATTTTTGATATGTTTGAATTGAAAGAAAATATATTTGGAAACAAAAATTTTAAATGTTATAACGGGTGATCCAAGTAGAGATACTTTTATCAATAGCCTTTTTTGACAGATCACGTGTGAGTTGTGTCATGCTGTCATGTTATTTTTGTTAAGTATTGTTTGGCATTTCATCATGCAAAGACTTACGACTGAACAACGTTTACAAATCGATCAACTTTATTACGAAAAATCACGTTCTGTGAGGAATGTGTTTCGTGCACTTCGCTCAAATTATGGTCAACATAGTCGGCTTACTGAGCGTACTATTCGCAACACCATCACCCATCTTGAGACCCAGCATTCATTATTGGATAAAATTCGACCGAATAGACTACGTCCACCACGCAATGAAGAAAATGTAGCGGCCGTAGCTGAGAGTGTACACGAAGACCGTGGAGAGTCGATTCGGCGCCGTTTGCAGCAACTCGGACTGACGTATGGAACGACTTAGCGCATGAAAAGTTCCAAAAAGATCCAACGTTTTCGAGCCAAATTTTGTTCAGCGATGAGGCCCATTTCTGGCTCAATAGGTATGTAAACAAGCAAAATTGCCGCATTTGGGACGAAGAGCATCCAGAAAAAAACAACGATTTGGTGTGGTTTATGGGCCAGTGGAATCATCGGTCCATATTTCTTCAAAAATGATGCCGGTGTGAACGTAACGGTCAATGGCGACCGTTATCGTGCCATGATAGCCGACTATTGGATGCCTGAAATTGAAGCTCGTGATCTCGGCGACATTTGGTTTCAACAAGACGGCGCCACTTCCCACACATCGCATCAATCAATTGATTTATTGAGAGAACACTTCGGTGAGCAGATAAGCAAGCACCAAGATCGTGTGATATCACACCCTTAGACTTTTTCCTGTGGGGATATGTAAAGTCTAAAGTTTATGCGGACAAACCCGCTTCGATTCAGGCCTTGGAGCAAAACATCACGCGTGTCATTCGCCAGTTACCAGTCGAAATGCTCGAACGAGTCATCGAAAATTGGACTCAACGGATGGTTCATCTGAGACGTAGCCGCGGCCAACATTTGATAGACATAATCTCCAAAACATAAATGCCAAAGAATGTTCTTTCAAATGATAATAAACATTCCCTATTCTATTTAAATTTTCTGTGTTTTTTCTTTAAAAAAGTAGGGAACCTCGAAATGGATGGATCACGCTATATTTTTCTATTTTTATACCCTCACTTTAGTGTGACGAGGGTATATATCATTTGCTACGAAAAAAAGTGTAACACATCGAAGGAGTGATCTAAGACCCTAAGTATGTTCGGCGGATATTCGTTTTGGGTCATTTTAAGTCGAATGAGCAATGTCCGTCCGTCTGTCTGTCTGTCTGTCTGTCTATCTGTCTGTCTGTCTGCTGGCTGGTGCGCACGATAACTCTCGAAAGGAGTAACCGATTGACTTCAAATTTGGTACGTGGTAATATTTTTTTCTATCTCCGGCTAAGTTCGAAGATGGGCCATATTGGTCCACTCCTTCTAGTACCTCCCCCACAAAGTGTTAAAATGTTGTGAAATATTGAATCTTTAATAACTGCTATACTACTTATTCGAATCTTCTGAAATTCCACACATAGCATTAGTTTATTAGTCGCTATCAACTCGAGAAAAATGGGCCATGTTGCTACGCCCCTTTTGGTACCTCCCACACAAATGCACCATTTTGCACCAAAAGTTAACAGGTTATAACAATAATACCAGTGCATAAAAATACTTGAAATTTTGTACAGTGTAATGCTTTCATAGTGCCTACAGTCCAGTGAAAAATGGGTGTCATATTCACGCCCCTTTTGGTACCTCTTACACAAAGGTACCATTTTGCACCAAAAGATAACAGCTTATAACATTAATACCAGTGTATAAAAGCACTTGAAATTTTGTACAGTGTAATGCTTTTATAGTGTCTTTTGCACTGTGAAAAATGGGCGCTATTGCCACGCCCCTTTTTGTACCTCCCACACAAAGGTACCATTTTGCACAAAAAGTTAAGAGCTCACAGCATGAGTACCAATGCACGAAAATGCAACAACATTTTGCACAGTGTAACGTTTTTGAAGTCCCTATAGCCCTGTAAAAAATGGCCGTTATCACCACGCCCCTTTTTGTACCTCCCACACAAAATGGCCAAATCATACCAAATTTAATATATCATAACGTTAATATACCAGTGCAAAAAACGCTTATAATTCGGCCCAGTGCAATGTATTTAAAGAATCTACTATTCAGAGAAAAATAGGTGTATTTGTTAAAAACATTCTGGTACCTCCCATACAAATTGACAGAATAATTCGTTTAATATTCCATATTACATTACTCACAAAGTGAGGGTTTTTAAATACATTAAAATTATCTTTTTTTAAAAAGTCCCCCATTTTATTTTTAAATTTAATATTTTGTATTTTAGGCCAAATGTCCTCACAAAAATATAGCTCAAGTTCCAAGATGGCCTTTATTGCAAGTTTTTTCCCAGTATTATCAAAAATGCTGAATATGCCGGATTGAAACGCGAAAATTTTAATTGATTTTCAAACAAAATGTATTTGTTCAAAAAGATATAAATCAAAATAAATTCAGACACAGTGCCACGCCCGTTTTGGTACCTTAAACACAAAGGGAGCATTTGTTGAAAAAGTTAACAGCTTACATCTTTAATACCTACAGTCCAGTGAAACATTGAAGTTAGTGCCACGCCCCTTTTGGTACCTCTCACACAAAATGTCCAAATCACTCAGCACATAACTTTAATACCAGTGCACATCAACACTTAAAATTTTGTGCATTACAAAGTCTTTGAAGTATCTGCTGTTCAGCACAAATTGACAGATTCATTCGAAAGCAAAATCATCATCATAGCTTCGACAAGAACCATCTAGGGGGTTTCATATTCTGTATTTCGGACAACTTTTGCAATAACTATAGACTAAGTAAAATGTTTCCACTTGTCTGGCTCCCATCCAAAGTACCATATTAAATTACTCATTAACTGAGGATATGAAATTAAATTTTGACTTTCTATCCATGTAATTTCTATAAATCCATTAAAATTGTCCTAAATATTCTATAATTATTGGCTATAAATAATGTTTAATGTTTAAGCTCCTAATGGATTTTAAATTATTTTAAAGCAATCACTCATCATTAAATAAAGAAACTTAATAAATAAATGATTAGGCAAATAAAAAACAAATCACACCTCGAAATGAGAGAACAATTTTGTAGACCAAAAAAAGAATCCCCATTTGAATCGCATACTTCATTCAAATCCATTATAAATATAAATTTTTTATATCCATTTTCATTGCGCTGCCATGCGTTGCGTTGAATGGCCAACCAAACAACCAGTCAAGTCAACCTCCTCCATTTATTTCGACACATTCCACATCGAATGTGTAATCAATCAATAATTGCGACTCACAAAATTCAAATTTTTTGGGGTTTTTTTTTGTTTGTGAACACTAAACGAGTGTGAAATGGATTTCCATCTATTCATGAATATTTCAATGTTATTGATAAATGTTCAGCCAATTTAAAATTGGCTACGACCAAAACTTATAAACGGTTTTTGGTGTGGAAATTTTGTAGTTTTTATTGCCAATATTTTATGATTTGCTATTCTGCAGAAGATTATTTGAAAAAAAAGTTATAAATCATGAATTTTGTATGATTTAAAAAGGAATAATATGATAGAGTGGGGGGGAATACTGTAAATTGTTGAAGGCCAAGCAAACTAATTTGCCGGATGTGCATTTAGAATTCAGAATTCAGGGTGTCCGAAATCTATAATAAAAATTATTTTCCCAGGAAAGAAATTTTAGATAACTATATAAAAACTTTCCAGTCGACCTACGACCTTGACACCCATGAGCAATATTTTAACCCTCGTTAAGAGCTATCTTTTTGTCATTGACCGATTCCCGATCCGAAGTACCGCTAAGGAGCTAGAGCAAAAATAAAGGTTCCGTTCACATTTGAAAACCAGTAAGGAAAGGCTAAAGTCGGGCGGGGCCGACTATATAATACCCTACACCACTCTCGTAATATTGAATAACTCTGATATATAAATTTTGTAATTCATGTATAAATTGTTTACATAAATTTACTTTTGGGACATTTTATACTTAAATAATACCCTGTACCACAGTGTGGTGTAGGGTATAAAAACAATTGGATCTAAAGAGCCAAATCGGATGAAACATATATATGGGAGCTATAGCTAAATCTTAACCGATTTTCTTCAAATTCGGCAATGTTGGTTCATGGATCAAGAAACTCTACGATTCTAAATTTCAAAATGATTGGATGTAAAATACAGCTTCTACAGAACTAAAGGGCCAAATCGGACGAAACACATATATATGGGAGCTATAGCTAAATCTTAACCGATTTTCTTCAAATTCGGCAATGTTGGTTCATTGATCAAGAAACTCTACCATTCTAAATTTCAAAACGATTGGATGTAAAATATAGCTTCTATAGAACTAAAGAGCCAAATCGGATGAAACATATATATGGGAGCTATAGCTAAATCTTTACCGATTTTCTTCAAATTCGGTAGTGTTGGTTCAAGGATCAAGAAACTCTACCATTCTAAATTTCAAAACGAGTGGATGAAATATACAGCTTTTATAGGACTAAAGGGCCAAATCGGACGAAACAGATATATGGGAGCTATAGCTAAATCTTAACCGATTTTCTTCAAATTCGGCAGTGTTGGTTCATGGATCAAGAAACTCTACCATTCTAAATTTCAAAACGATTGGATGTAAAATACAGCTCTTATAAGACTAAAGGGCCAAATCGGACGAAACATATATATGGGAGCTATAGCTAAATCTTAACCGATTTTCTTTAAATTCGGAAGTGTTGGTTCATGGATCAATAAACTCTACCATTCTAAATTTCAAAACGATTGGATGTAAAATACAGCTTCTATAGAACTAAAGGGCCAAATCGGACGAAACATATATATGGGAGCTATAGCTAAATCTTAACCGATTTTTTTCAAATTCGGTAGTGTGGGTTCATGGATCACGAAACTCTACCATTTTATATTTCAAAATGATTGGATGTAAAATACAGCTTCTTCAGGACTAAAGAGCAAAATCGGACGAAACATATATATGGGAGCTATAGCTAAATCTTAACCGAATTTCTTCAAATTCGGCAGTGTTGGTTCATGGATCAAGAAACTGTACCATTCTAAATTTCAAAACGATCGGATGTAAAATACAGCTTGTATAGGACTAAAGGGCCAAATCGGACGAAACATATATATGGGAGATATAGCTAAATCTTAACGGATTTTCTTCAAATTCGGCAATGTTGGTTCATGGATCAAGAAACTCTACCATTCTAAATTTCAAAACGATTGGATGTAAAATACAGCTTCTATAGGACTAAAGGGCCAAATCGGACGAAGGATATATATGGGAGCTATATCTAAATCTGAACCGATTTCAACCAAATTCAATAGCGAACTTAACAGCCGCGAAAATACTCTAAACTGCAAAATTTCAGAACGATCGGAGTGAAATTGCGACCTGTAGTCGACGAACAACTTTACATGGACAGACGGAAGGACGGACATCGTTAAATAGTCTCAGCTAGTGATTCTGAGTCGATCGGTATGCTTTAAGGTGGGTCTAGCTGTGTTATTTTCAGGTATTACAAACATCTGCCCTGAAACAAACTTATAATACCCTGTACCACAGTGTGGTGTAGGGTATAATGATGCGAAGTCCATTTTTTTAAATCCAAAAAATAACACTTTCTAGTCGACCTACGACCTTTACACCCATGAACATGATTTTAGCTCTCGTTAAGAGCTATCTTTTTGCCATTCACCGATTGTGGCTACGTGCCACACAGCAAATGAAATAATTGAATTGTTGCGAGAAAAGTTTGGAGATTCGATTATTTCAAGAAATTGTGATATTGAATGGCCTCCAAGAAGTTGTGATTTAATACCATTAGACTATTTCATGTGGGATTATTTAAAGTCATTGGTCTTTCGAAATAAACCAGACTCTCTTCAAGCTTTACAAGTCAATATGGAACGTTCCATTCATGACATACGACTTGATTTAGTGGAAAAAGTGCTTGGAAATTGGGTTCATCAAATTCGTTCCTGCAGAAGATGTCGTGGAGGTCATTTGAATGACGTTTTATTTAGAACTTAATTGTATCGATTGTACTTCATATTAAATAAAAAACTTTTGAATTTCCTTAACAGTAAGTGTGTTTTTTTTCAAGGAAATCATATCATATATTAGAACAATATATATTTGCGAACTGACTTTTCTCAATAAAATATTTGTTTACACCCAAACAAAGTCATTGTTTAAGAAGTTTTCCAAATTTATTTTATTTAAAAAACATTTTTAAAACTTTGTCGAATTTTAGTTTAATTTTTTCGTAGATTTTGTGTACTTAAAAATGTCATAAGCAGCATTAGCTTTTGTTTTACAGCACTAACTTTTAATTTATAAATATTCCAATTCATTACTGTGTGTCAATCCAAATTATAGTTAGGAAAGATTATACACGCTGAAAAAAAATCGCTTCTGTTGTATATTGTCCCAAACATATTCGGCTTGAAACATATATATGTTTAGGTTACACTCTAAACATATAATATTTGGTACACACAAAAGTTGTGTATTTAGGAAGATATTGTTCTAAACAAATATTTGTTAACATCCCAATGTGACTGTTATTTTGAAACAAATATTTATTTGCATTTAAGAATTCATAAAATACATAAATTGTGTCTAATTTTTCAGTAACTTAAAGTTAAATTTTTAGAAATTTTTAATGTTCGTAAAAATAATAAATAATACTAATTGAAATCGTATAATAAAGTACTTAGAGGATTGACAACTAATGATGGCTTGGAATACTCAGAAATTTGAAATGATTGATTTAAAACAGAAGTTATGGTATCATAACGGGGAGGTACAATTCGAAATCAAGGAAAAATTAAAACTGAAATTAGGAAAAAGTCAGCAAAAGTTTTGGAAATCTATTTTAAATAAAATATATTTGGAAAATATCCTAAATACTAATTTTAATTGTATTTAAGCACATATTTTATTTGAGAAATTTAGTTTGCAAATACAATTTGTTGTAATATATTAATATATGCGTTCCAAATATATTTTATTGATTTTCAAATAAAATTTATTTGCTAAGAAATATATAATATTTAAAAATTTGTGTTCCAAATATATTTTCTTTCGGTTGAAACATATCAAAAAAGGCGATTTTGCCCCGTGTACGATTTAAATATGTATTATTCGAATTTTGCTTACATATACATTTTCTAAAAAATTTCACTTTGAACTGCTGAGAAACAGAAAACTTTAAATTAATCATTGATACATTTCAAAATTCTTGAATACGAATTAGTGTTTTTTTTTCAGATATATAGCGTGATCCATTTCGAGGTTCCCTACTTTTTTAAAGAAAAAAACACAGAAAATTAAAATTGAATGGGGAATGTTTATTATCATTTAAAAGAACATTCTTTGGCATTTATTTTTTGAAGATTATGTCTATCAAATGTTGGCCACGGCTACGTCTCAGATGGTCCATCCGTTGAGTCCAATTTTCGATGACTCGTTCGAGCATTTCGACTGGTAACAGGCGAATGACACGCGTGATGTTTTGCTCCAATGTCTGAATCGAAGCGGGTTTGTCCGCATAAACTGTAGACCTTACATATTCCCACAGAAAAAAGTCTAACGGTGTGATATCACACGATCTTGGTGGCCAATCGACCGTCCCGAAACGTGAAATTATCTGCTCACCGAAGTGTTCTCTCAATAAATCCATTGATTGATGCGATGTATGGGAAGTGGCGCCGTATTGGATTACGAGCTTCAATTTCAAACATCAAATAGTCGGTTATCATTGCACGATAACGGTCACCATTGACGACGAGAAATATGGACCGATGATTCCGGTACGTCGGATCGGGAATCGGTCAATGGCAAAAAGATAGCTCTTAACGAGAGTTAATATATTGCTCATACGTGTCAAGGTCGTGGGTCGACGGGAAAGTGTTTTTTTTTTGATTTAAAAAAAATGGACTTAGCGCAATTGGCGAACGATTATTTTGTTAATAAAACAGAATAATTTTTTGTAAATGTTGGTCAGGCGTAAGTCTTTCCATGATGAAATGCCAAACAATACTTAACAAAACTAACTTGACAGCATGACACGACTCACACGTGATCTGTCAAAGAAAGGCTATTGAAAAAAGTATCTCTATTTTGATCACCCTATGTAATAAATATAAAATATACATATATTAGGATGAAAACATACTCTTGATTAGAAAAACATTCTCCCAAACATATAATATTTGCCTGCACGCTGAAAAAAAATCGCTTCTGTAGTATATTGTTCCAAAATAATTCTGCTGGAAACGTATATATGTTTAGGGTACACTCCAAATATATAATATTTAACACTCGCAAATATTATATGTTTGTGAGGATGTTGTTCTAAACAAAATTATGATTTCACCCTAATATTTTTTTATTTGGAAATAATATTTCCAAAACAATGATTAATTTATATTTAAGTATTTTGGCAATGTATCGATGCCTTAATTTAAAGGAAATTTTTTAGTGTTTTAGAAATTGTATATGTTTGAAAAAGTTAATTCGTATAATTTTGGGTTACGACAAATAGCATTGATGGATTAAGAATTGGACTATAAATATAATTAAAAATTAGTGCTGTGAAACAAAAGAAAAAGCTGCTTATGACATTATTACTTATAAAGTATAACACAAAATCGAGAAAAAAATAATATTAAAAATTGCCAAAGTCAACAAAGTTTTAACATTTTTTTTTATATAATGTATTTGGATAAATTCTTAAACAATATCTTTGTTTGTTTGCAAACACATATTTTATTTGTGACAGTATGTTCGCAAATATATTTTGTTGTAATATATTAATATATGCGTTCCAAACAAAATTTCTTGATTTTTAAATAAAATATATTTGTTCAAAAATATATAATATTTAAAAAAATTTGGTTCCTAGTATATTTTCTTTGAATTCAAACATATCAAAAATGACGATTTTCCTCCGTGTGTGTCAAATATTATACATTTCAAGCAATATGTTTGGGACAATATACTACAGAATCGATTTTTTCAGCCTATATGTATACATATATTTTATTAGATATGCAAATTTTCAGTAAATGTTAACCTTTGTGGGGTACCTCCCCAGAAGGAGAAGATCAATAAAGTTCATCGTCGAACTTAGCCTGCTATAGAAAACAAATTTTATAACATACAAAATTCGAAGTCAATCGGTTACTCCTTTCGAGAGTTACGATGAGCACCATCCAGACAGACAAGTGGACATTGCTCAAAGGACCTAAAATGTCCTAAAGCGTATTTCCGCGGAACATACTCAGTGTCTTATTTGTAATCGCTTTCCATCACATACTCAGTGGTTTATTTCGCCCACTTTTTCCATATAAAAACTTTAAATTATTTGAACTTATTTTTTTGTTATTGTTCCTGGCACACTCTTATATCCTCCAACACCACTATTATATATGCATCGGTTGTTTAGTTTTAATAATTGGCTTCGCATGTACGAGTATAAATGATTTCTTTGGCTAATGCACGCAATTAGCGGTGGCGAGACGTCAAACGAATATTCCAGATGCGCCGATATGCATAAAGCGCTTCCATAAGCGAAGAGTCAGTCGGTATATGTCGTATATACATACATATGTATGTATGTAAATGCTCGTATATCCACTATGGGATCAAACAATTTGTCAGTTTGTACTATTGTGCAGTGTCTGCCACCGAAAAATGAAAAAAAAAAAACTTAGTGACGTTCACTTGCACTGAATGTTCCATATTTTCAGGGCTCTTTTGTAGTCAAGTGTTAGCCGACGAGATTATAATCTTAAATGGTATTTGTGAAATATATTCAAAATAAACAATAACTTTTACAAAAGTGTTATAAATGCCACAGCACAGTGGGTTTTGGGTCAACAAACATTTAGTTTGGGATATTTGTTGTTTTATGATAATCTTTATTACTTAAGTGCAATTGTTTTTAAAATAAAACAAAACAAAAACACTCAAGTAAAAAATAAAGGATCTTCCAATAAGAGGTTTTATTTTGATATTTAAAACAAGTAAGAGAGTTTCAGTCGGATAAACCGACTAAGATAAACCCTCACTTTTAATATGGAATATTACACGAATTAATCTGTCCATTTGTGTGTGAGTTTCCAGAAGAGGTTTAACAAATACAACTATACTATTCCCTGAAGAGCAGATACTTTAAATACCTTGCAATGTGCCGAATTATAAGTGTTTATGTGCACTGGTATATTAGCGTTATGAGCTATTCAATTTTGGTATGATTTGGACATTTTTGTTCGTGCATTGACACTCACGCTATAAGCTGTTAACTTTTAGTACAAAATGGTACCTTAGTGGGGGAGATATCAAAAGGAGCTTGGCAAATTTGTTAATTTTTCTGAAGGTGATAGCGACCAATAAGCAGACGATTCGAATAAGCAGTGTAGAAGTTATTGTATAATCAATATTTCACTAAATTGTAACCCTTTGTGAGGTACTAGAAGGAGTGGACCAATATGGAACATCTTCGAACTAACATAAGTTGGAAAAAATATTATCACATACCAAATTTATAGTCATTCGGTTCCTCCTTTCGAGAGTTATCGTGCGCACCTGTCTGCTGGTGCACCCGATAAATGACGGACATTGCTCAAACGGACGGACGGACATTGCGCAAATGACTTAAAATTACCCAAAACGAATTTCCGGGAACATATACCTTCGTTACACTAAAGTGAGGGTATAAAAAACGGTAATTTTTAGAGGATAACCTCGGATGTTTATTTCATTGTAAAGAGGAGGGTATGACATTAATAACACTATTCAACAATTTTTTTTTTTTATTTGTCCGAGACTTACGAACTTTGTTTTGTGTAGATTGAGGCATACTAACGGGTTTTCCAATAGGGATGATATGATTTTGAAGTGACGTTTCGGCCATTTGTATGATGTCATGATCTGTCATTTGTTTTTCATTGTATTCAGTAGGGTTTACAATTTCATCATGGAGAGATATACGCAAGAACCAAAAATAATGAATAATAAGATATGTCATCCCGGAGCGAGTAAGTTATCAGGTACGAACGAATAGAAATTTCAACGAGTAGGTGTTCAAAGAGTGAGTTTTTCCGCGGATTTCGGACCGATTTTCCCGAATTTTTTGTAATTGTCACAATTAAAAAATTAATATCAATCGATTAGTGCAAAAAAAGTCGAAATTACCTTCGCGGAAAACTGTTTTTTCGCGTGTGACATTTCATTCCTATTCGTCCGTAACTGATAGATTTTGACGTTTATGGCTGATGGCACATCTGTATAATTTAAGGTCTGTGGCAAGAACAACGTTTACAAATTATTTAGTTTTATTATCAAAATAATCGATCTCCAATTGCAACTTTTAGTGCACTAAGTCTATTTTTTTTAAAGTCCATTTTTTTTAAATAACAAAAAAAAAACTTTTCAATCGACCTACGACCTTGACACCCATGAGCAATATTTTAGCTCTCGTTAGGAGCTATCTTTTTGCCATGACCGATTCCCGATCCGACGTACCGTTAAGGAGCTGGAACAAAAATAAACTGTCCGTTCACATTTGAAAATGATGCTAAGTCCATTTTTTGAATAAAAAACACTTTCCAGTCAACCTGCGACCTTGACACCCATGAGCAACATTTTAGCTCTCGTTAAGAGCTATATTTTTGCCATTGACCGATTGTGGCTACATGCCACACAGCAAATGAAACAATTAAATTGTTGCGAGAAAAGTTTGTAGATTCGATTATTTCAAGAAATTGTGATATTGAATGGCCTCCCAGAAGTTGTGATTTAACACCATTAGACTATTTCTTGTGGGATTATTTGAAGTCATTGGTCTTTCGAAATAAACCAGACTCTCTTCAAGCTTTACAAGTCAATATGGAACGTGCCATTCATGACATACGACTTGATTTAGTGGAAAAAGTGTATAAATATGTATTAAAAATTAGAAGCACACATACTGGATCATGATTTCTGAGCCGTGACACTCGTTATCAACAGTTCTGCTGCAGTTGTACGGGAGATACGGAGCTCTATAAGGTTGATTTCTACACACAAGCGAATGAGAAATCTTTGTGAAACCTAAAAACAAAATGGTCTTGAAGCCGGGAGAGTATCCTAGTTAGAATCACAAAGATTTGCAGACCGAATAAAAGCAAGCAACATAATAAAAGCATGACTCGGCAAAACATGGTGAGTCTTCTGACTTACCAGAACTACACTTAGTGCAGTCAAAAACCATAAAAGCTTGTCTGCATAGTGTGGTAATTTTCAATTTGATGGAGCAAAATTTGCTTCTCATTGAACATGGCTGGTGTTTTGTATTAACTTTGGCTAACATTTGTTTTTTGGAAGATTTTTGGAGAAGTAAGGTTTCACAAAGATTTATCATTCGCTTGTGTGTAGAAATCATGATCTAGTATGTGTGCTACCAAATTTTAATACATATTTATACACCGCCATGTATAAAATACTTGTTTCTGTAATAATATAGAAATAAAATGGTCTTGAAGACGGAAGAGTATCCTAGTTAGAATCACAAAGATTTGCAGACCGAATAAAAGCAAGCAAGCAACATAATTAGAAAAATGTATATTTTTTTAAATCGTTTTAATGGCACGAAAAAAATTATAAAAAATACTAATGTTGAAAATATTGCTTTCCCGCAGAAACAGTTTATGGCGAATTCGTTTCTGCAAAAAGTGCAATATTTGTATTGCCCTTTTCCGGAAACTGCACTTTTGTGTTAATTTTTTTTAAGTTTTGAGCTTTGTTTTGTTCTGACATATACAGGGTTGCCCATATTCGACGGACCCACGGACTCGTTGGGCAACAATCTTTGCGTCAATTGAATTTTGTACGGGAACAAATGCAAATCAACGCGAATAATCCGTTGTAAAGTGGACCGAGCCATGCCCAACTGCTGAGAACGGCGTTTTTGGGATGTTCTTGGGGACCTCTCAACACTGGCTCGTACGGCAGCGATATTCTCGGCCGATCGCCTTGGTCGACTTTTATTTGGCCTCTTCGGATTAGAAAGAGCCTCACCAGTCGAAAATTTTTCGTATAAACGCTTAATGGTGTTCTTAGAAGGCGCACTTCTCACATTTTTTAATATTTTAAAAGCACGTTGACTTGACTTCTTCTGTTAAATGTAAATTTCAACTATTTCAGAGCGCTCGCTTGGCGTGTATTGTTCCATGGTAAAAATCTGCTTGGACTGACGCTTCAAACGCGGTATGTCATTAAGCGATCTGACATCTCTGTCAAAAGTTATGGCGTTGCCAGATGGGTCCGTCGAATATGGGAGACCCTGTATAGTAAAATTTTATGGTCAACATTTTTATACCCTCACTTTAGTGTGACGAGGGTATATATCATTTGCTACGGAAAAAAGTGTAACACACCGAAGGAGTGACCTAAGACCCTAAGTATGTTCGGAGGAAAACCGTTGTGGGTCATTTTAAGTCGAATGAGCAATGTCCGTCCGTCTGTCTGTCTGTCTGTTGGCTGGTGCGCACGATAACTCTCGAAAGGAGTAACCGATTGACTTCAAATTTGGTATGTGGTAATATTTTTTTCTATCTCCGGCTAAGTTCGAAGATGGGCCATATTGGTCCACTCCTTCTAGTATCTCCCCCACAAAGGTTTAAAATGTTGTGAAAAATTGATTTTTTAATAACTGCTATACTACTTATTCGAATCTTCTGAAGTTCCACACATAGTATTAGCTTATTAGTTGCTATCAACTCGAGAAAAATGGGCGAAGTTGCCACGTCTCTTTTGGTACCTCCCACACAAATGCACCGTTTTGCACCAAAAGTTAACAGCTTATAACATTAATAACAGTGTATAAAAAAACTTGAAATTTTGTACAGTATAATGCTTTTATATTGCCTACAGTCAAGGGAAAAATTGGCGTTGTTGCCACGCCCTTTTTGGTACCTCCCACACAAAGGTACCTTTTTGCACCAAAAGTTAACAGCTTATAACATTAGAACCAGTGTATAAAAATACTTGAAATTTTTTACAGTGTAGTGTTTTTATAGTGTCTATAGCCCTGTGAAAAATGGGCGTTATCGCCACGCCCCTTTTTATACCTCCCACACAAAATGCACAAATCATACCACAATTTAATATCTCATAACGTTTTTACCAGTGCACATAAATGTTTATAATTCGGCACAGTGCAATGAATTTAAAGTATCTAATGTTCAGCGAAAAATAGGTGTATTTGATAAACCCCTTCTGGTACCTCCCACACAAATTGACAGAATAATTCGAGTAATATTCAATATTACATTACTCACAAAGTGAGGGTATACCTTAGTCGGTTTACCCGACTGAAACTTTTTTACTTGTTGTAGAACATTTCATCCCCGCCCTCCCCATTTTAAGGGGTGTTTTTTTACGATTTGTTAAAATGGGGCCAACAATTACATTTATGTGGGGGAGCTAGAGGGTTAATATGTTCCACAAAAATATTGGCCTTAATATTTTCTATAAAGTTGCTGAACATTCCCTATACCAAAAAAAATATTTTTGTTACATAATAGTGAATTACTAACATTTTTGAGATACAATGTTGTTTTTTGACCTATTTAGGGTGCCTAGACAATTTTGCCAAACATTGATAGTGAAAAATTACGAGTCCCTGAAAGCTATGCTGAAAAAAGTGCAAAAAAAATATTTTTTCCTACACTTTTTCAAAAAAGTACCGGAAAAATTGTTTTCCCCAAAAAAAGTTAAGAAACTTTATACAGCATATCGAGACCCTCTATCTTCAATTTTTGCAAAAATTAGATTTTTATGTTAAAATATTCGGTAAAAAAGGCGCATCTATGGTACTAATTTGGAAATAAAAAAAAAAACAAAAATTGAGATTTTATGGTCATTTTTCTAATTTCTCTATCTTACATACTTATTTTTTCTGAATGCAATACCCTCTATCTCTTCATATAATTTGGGACTTTTTTTTTTTTTTTTTTCCTCTAGAAGATGGTTCTTTGGAATTTGGTTAATTTTTTTAGTCGAAGCTTTAGTTTTCAAATTATGACTATTTTTATATCTAAACTGTGATTCCACAAGAATACCATTTTTTCTATGACAATTTGAAAATGGATTAAAAAATGAACCCCCAAGAAATAGATAATACTTAAATAAAAAATTAATCATTAATTCATTGTTATTATTATTTATTATTTTTATTATAATATGTATAATTATATATTAAAAAATTTGTGGAATTCATAAATAATTTTTTTTACTATGCAAAACCCTCTATCTTTTTTTATACATGAAGAATTTTTGAATAGCAATACCCTCTATGTTCCATAAAATGGCTCGTGGTGCAAATATTAAAAAAATATTATTTAGTAGTTCACGTAGTTAGGTGTAAAACAAACAATTTTAATTTTCTTTAAAATTAGGGATATAAACGGTTTTTTGGCTCTACTGAACAATTGTGTTTTTTAAGATAGAGGATATTGAATATAAACTGTCGATATTCTTAGCTACATTATTGCCAAATATAGTTAAGCGGTATCACCAAGTCTGAATTAGTTGTTGGACAGAAGCTGATGACACCATTTTCCAGGGGCCCACTGATTTTCAGAAACTTTGGAGGCCCATAAAAAAAATTGGTCACCAATTTCGCCAAACCGAGTATAGGGTTATACTTTGATAGTAGAATCGAACCTATACTGTCAAGTCCGTGTATTTTTTCACTGTTGCACAGTGTAATTAGACAGCGGAAAATATTTTGATTGGATGGTTGTACGGAAAAACCGTTAACACACAAATTTTGTTCGTCAAAAAATAATAAAATATATACCTATTTATTTTAGCAAATTTTGCGTATTTTATGCAAATTGCATATTTGCATATATGCAAAAATTTGCAAACACGTTTATGTTTAAAACTTACCACAAATTCGATCATTTGCTGTGGTTCCATTTTGTACCGACTATATTTTTCTAAAAAAAACTTGTTTCCCTTTTTTTTAATTTTATGTCCATGTGTTTCGCCTAAAAACTGCACATGGTTACCTTAGTTCTGAAAGGGCGTAACAGACAAACAGCTGAAGCTTTAATCTTGAAATTTAGTGCAAGCGTAGATCTTGTCGTTATATAAAATTACGTTTCAAAAATTTGTTTATTTTCTCCAATTTGCCAATGCATATTTTTTGCATATGCAATTTTGGTAGTTCCATATGCATTTTTCATTCGACATATGGACATTATATTTTGCATAAGAATTTTTCACTCAACAAATGCACATTATATTTTGTATATGTTGTGCATATTCCCTTGCATAATTTTTGCATATAAAATGCATATATTAAATATGCAGATTGCATCGAATTTAGAATCCAAAAATATACCTTATCCTACAATATGAACTTCTTCGGATGCCATATAAGGATTGCATAAAATTCCGCTCTCTAGTCATAACATAAGCATTTATCCATGTATGTATTTAATCAGACCGATACTCACTTATGGAACATTCCCAGCAAAAACTTGGTAAGTACCTGTCATTATTCCCTGCATTACCAAATAATGACATCTCATTATTCGCTGCATTACTCTCGGCTTATTAATAAGGACAGAAATAAGTGATTTTTTGTTATCAAAAATAATTTTGGCAAATTTTAATATAATGGAATTTTGGCTATATGTGGGTTATTGTGCAAGATTTGTTTATTTTTCAACATGTTTTCAAATAATACGTGCAGATTTGAATGAGAATACCATAATTTTAACATATATCATATGATGTTAGACCATTGAAGAATTTTTCACATCTGGGTTTGGGTTCAGAAATTTGAATCTGGCATGAGGAAATTGTTTGTTTCGAGAAATGGCCATTTCTACATATCTACCATATCTACTACTTATTTAATAACTTATTGGTAATGCATTATTCAAGTTCTTAAAATCGTGAAAATATAAGCACATACTTATGTGGTATGCCTATGCTACAAATAAGTACTTATTATGCTACTTTATTGTATGCTTTTGGGAAGTACTTCCCTCCAATGACATCCCCATGTTAAAATAATGAGAAAAGTGGCTAAATAATAAATACTTACCATTATCGAACTTTGCTTACTCGTCGGATTATTTGGTAATGAGACATTTTGCTGGGTTGTGTGGTAACGCTAACAAGTAACGGAAAAGAAAACCGCACCAAAGCAACTATGTAGCATACAAAGATCCGCATGCATCGGGGTGACATGGGCAATGCGTACATGTCCTGCCGAAGACCTCAACACGATGATGCACATATTGCCAATAAATCTACACATAAAAGCTAGTACGGCATGCATGGCCTCAAGATTACACGTTCTCGGAATTTGGAAATAACATACGGATATGCTCGTATCCTTCATAAACTCTCCGGAAAAATAATAACCACAGTAGACTACAGCACTCCCGCAATGACCTTTGTTGCAGCTGCAGTTGCGACTATTGTCGTAAAATTGTTTATGGTCTGAACTTTCATTTACTCGTCGGAAATTTTCTTATAAAAAAATATAAAAACCAGTAAGGAAAGGCTAACGTCGGGCGGGGCCGACTATATAATACCCTACACCACTCTCGTAATATTGAATAACTCTAATATATAAATTTTGTAATTCATGTATAAATTGTTTACATACATTTACTTTTGGGACATTTTATACTTAAATAATACCCTGTACCACAGTGTGGTGTAGGGTATAAAAACGATTGGATCTAAAGAGCAAAATCGGACGAAACATATATATGGGAGCTATAGATAAATCTTAACCGATTTTCTTCAAATTCGGTAGTGTTGGTTCATGGATCAAGAAACTCTACCATTCTAAATTTCAAAATGATTGGATGTAAAATACAGCTTCTGCAGGACTAAAGAACATATACATATATGGGAGCTATAGCTAAATCTTAACCGATTTTCTTCAAATTCGGTAGTGTTGGTTCGTGGATCAAGAAACTTTACCATTCTAAATTTCAAAACGATTGGATGTAAAATACAGCTGCTACAGGACTAAAGAGCAAAATCGGACGAAACATATACATATATGGGAGCTATAGCTAAATCTTAACCGATTTTCTTCAAATTCGGTAGTGTTGGTTCATGGATCAAGAAACTCTACCATTTTAAATTTCAAAATGATTGGATGTAAAATACAGCTTCTACAGGACTAAAGGGCCAAATCGGACGAAAGATATATATGGGAGCTATATCTAAATCTGAACCGATTTCAACCAAATTCAATAGGGATCTTTACAGCTGCGAAATACTCTAAACTGCAAAATTTCAGAACGATCGGAGTGAAATTGCGACCTGTAGTCGACGAACAACTTTACATGGACAGACGGACGGACGGACGGACAGACATGGTTAAATCGACTAAGCTAGTGATTCTGAGTCGATCGGTATACTTTAAGGTGGATCTAGCTGTGTTATTTTCAGGTGTTACAAACATCTGCCGTGAAACAAACTTATAATACCCTGTACCACCGTGTGGTGTAGGGTATAAAAAGTATTCAAGCTGTTCGTTCGCATATATTATTTGTATACATTACTTACATATCCTATACCATTCCAACTACAACATGTAGCTCCCGTTCGCACTCTCGCACGTAGTAGTAGTAGCCAAATGGCATCCAATATCTTTCCGTTTTCAAATATTTTTGTAGACCATTGTATTTTTTTGAAAACACTGTTCATCTGTGTGTGTGTGTGTCTCTTTAGCACATTCCAAACATCCATTTTTGCAGCCATTGTTGAATGTGTGTGCACACATTCCAATGATTGTTGGGTATTTTGTCGAATAACTTTTTAAATATTTCCATCAAAAGTTGCAAAAGTTTTAACAACAACAAATGCGGTTACTTACAAAAACCACAAATGAATGAATAGCAGCTAACAAATTTTGCGGTATCACAGCTTAAAATACCGCATAAATAATGTTTGGCAATGAAAGCAATCACACAGGGTCATCAATGTGGCTATACGAGTATCTATGTGTGAGTCCGCACACACTCCTATCGTATGAGTCTAACAAAACAAAAATTCAAAAAAAAGGAAACATGGTCAAGGCAGCAGCTGTGCCAGACTAACGACTGAAGTTTTGTTTTTATTACGACATAAAACATTATATAAATTAAACAGGAAATGACACATTGTTGATTGTAATCCTTTCAATTCACTAAATTAATTTTATGATTATGTACGTACGAGTACTCGTATGCAAACATAGAACAATGACAAATCATAAACCGCAATTTAATTTAATTAAATTAGGAAAATTATATATGCACTACAATTCGTAAAGTCCCTTTCGTAAAGTTCATAGTTTTATTTTGGCCAACTTAAGGAAATGTTATTACAAAATGTAATGATACGTACCAGAAATAAGGTACTAATTGACCTCAATTAAACGATTGCAGGGCCGGTTAAATCAATACCTATCACTGATGTGCTGTCGCACGAATTGATTGATGTCAATTAATTGGTATAAATTAATTAATGTCGTAATACGAATGGTTCAGAGAAAACAATTGTTGAAATTCTAAAGGCTGGGTTAGGCAAATGTAACCGTAACGCCCCCGTAGCGTAACGAATCTGCTAATTCAATCTGACATGTGGAAATCAGTGTAAACGATTAGCCAACGGAAACGAAACGTAACCGGACGGCTGAATCTGCTGAAATTTGATTTGGGCGGTACGTTTACGTGCATTTGCAAAGAAAATTAGTAAAATAATGAAAAAAATAAATTTATGTGAAACTTTTGAAAAGTAATGATAAATAAGTACTGAAATGATATATTAGTAGCAAATAAATATAAAATAAAATTAATTTGTTGCTGTTTTTGTTGTGAATGTCTGATTGATACAGCACGTTTTTCAAGTTTTGGGTAATTGCTTCAGCGGATAACGTTACGGCGACGCTATAGTTAAATTACGGTTATGTTTGCCTAACCCGGCCACCGTTTTCAAGAAGCTCGTTTAAAGCTCCGTTAGTGCTAACCGATTGTGATGCGTGCCAGTTTGTGTCGCGTTTGACGTCTATAGCGGCTGGTTAGCATTAACGAAAACTGCATCCTGAAAACTGGGTTAAATATAACTTAAGGACATAGAAATTCTCGAAAGAAAAATAATTCGCTTCTGTATAGGTAAAAACTTTCAATCTCCCCATAAACGCTTTTCAAATCAGTTTATTTACTCTCTATCTAAAGTCACCCCTATCGGTCTTTATGTTTGCGATGTTTTAAAACGATTTATATCAAGATTAGATCAACATAATAATATTGTCATTAAATCAATTTTAAATGAACAGAAAAATTTTAGTTGGTCAAATACTAACTATATTTCTCCTACTGGTTTTATTAATGAACCCGCGCCAAATTTTAATGTTAATGATTGTGTACGGCATCCTTTTTATGACAAAGTTCTATCAGGAACTCATAGGGGATAAATTCAATTTCACGCCATTTATTTTATAAACACTTCCTACTATAAAAATTTTGTAATTTAAAAATTTGTTATTTTCTTTTAATATCCTTATTTTGATTATTTTGTTTGCTTTTAGAATTAAGTTAGTTTTAAGTTAACATTTGAGAACTTACTCTCTAATTTTTGTCCAGCCCCGGGAGCAAGGGCGCCAACACAGTCCATTTTTATACACAGTATTTAATCCATTTCATGAAAAAGCAAGGTGCTTATAACTATTATGTTAATTAAGATAACACATTATAATCTTAAGTTATTTTCTAAATTATTAATGTAGTTACTCCAATAATAATTGTATAAAAGGCTCAATAAATTAAACTAAACTAAACTAAAAAATGGAGGCTATATCTATGTATATTTCAAGCGATTTTCTTCAAATTCGGTACTGCCCATTCTAGGTTCGAATAAATTGCCTGTACCAAATTTCGTAATGATAGAATGTAAAATTCAGCTTCTTAGCGATTAGATGGCAAATAATATAATATAATTTCAGTTTTCGTCGGTGGTACACGGGGCAAAATCGCTTTTTAACATGTTTGAATCGAAAGAAAATATATTTGGAACACAAATTTTAAAATATTGGGTATATTTCTGAGCAAATACATTTTATTTGAAAATCAATAACATTTATTTGGGACGCACATATTAATATATTACAACAAAATATATTTGCAAACTAATTTTCTCAATTTTTTTTTATACAAATAAAATTATTGTTTAAGAATTACTCTAAATATACAAAGTTTTCCAATAAGTGTGATATAGTTTCTTTGAAAAAACACACTTATTGTTAAGAAAATTCAAAAGTTTTTTTATTTAATGTGAAGTACAATCGATGCAATCAATAAAACGTCATTCAAATGGCCTCCACGACTTCTTCTGCAGGAACGAATTCGATGAACCCAATTTTCGAGCCCTTTTTCATGAATGGCACTTTCAATATTGACTTGTAAAGTTTGAAGAGAGTCTGGTTTATTTCGAAAGACCAATGACTTCAAATAACCCCACAAGAAATAGTCTAATGGTGTTAAATCACAACTTCTTGGAGGCAATTCAATATCACAATGTCTTGAAATAATCGAATTTCCTTGCAACAATTCAATTGTTTCATTTGCTGTGTGGCACCTAGCCACAATCGGTCAATGGCAAAAAGATAGCTCTTAACGAGAGCTAAAATATTGCTCATGGGTGTCAAGGTCGTAGGTCGACTGGAAAGAGTTTTTTTTTGGATTTTAAGAAAATGGATTAATTAAAAACTTTGCATCATTTTCACACAAATGCACCATTTTGCACCAAAAGTTAACAGCTTCTAACATGTATACCAGTTCATAAAAACACTTCAAATTTTGTTCACTGTAATGCTTTTATAGTAACTACAGTCCAGTGAAAAATGAGCGTTATTGCCACGACCCTTTTGGTACCTCCCACACAAAGGTTATTTTTTGCACAAAAAGTTAACAACTTATAACATTAATACCAGTGTATACAAATATTTGAAACTTTGTACAGTGTGATGCTATTATAGAACCTACAGTCCAGTGAAAAATTTATGTTATTGCCACGCCCCTTTTTGTACCTCCCACACAAAGGTACCATTTTGCACAAAAGTTAAGAGCTAACAGCGTGAGTACCAAAGCACGAAAATACGACAACATATTGCACAGTGTAACGATTTTGAAGTACCTAAAGCGTTATCACCACGCCCCATTTTGTACCTCCCACACAAAATGGCCAAATCATACCAAAATTTAGTATCTCATGACGTTAATATGTATACCAGTGCACTTAAACGCGTATAATTCTGCACAGTGAAATAGGTGTATTTGTTAAACCACTTCTGGTACCTCCCACACAAATTGACAGAATAACTCGTGTAATATTCTATATTACATTACTCACAAAGTGAGGGTATACCTTAGTCGGTTTATCCGACTGAAACTTTCTTACTTGTTTAATATGTCGTCATGACATAATAATCTCAAAATTTTATTTCAGTTTAAAGTTCTACACCTCTTTCTTGTCTTTACTTACATAAACATATAGTGTTGATTAATTAAAAAATTAAAATGGAGCCATGTGCAATCAGCAATTATGGCTCATTACCTCGATGTCCGTAGAGAAATGCCGGGCAAACCACCAATCTGCAACGATGCAGGATGGCATCAGGGGAGAGTAGAGCTTTTATATTTCAGAGATTCCAGATCAGTAGACCTGTATAAGGCTGCTCTGAGTCAAGCGGGTGAGGTGTGGCCGGGTGCCCAGTTGGATGTTGTCGAAAAAAACAACATCCCTAGTCACCCTAGAGCCATCACCTGGGTTACAGAAGAGCCCTCCAACCCGGCTGACATATTAGAAATAATAAAAGATTCCAATACTGGTCTGATGGCCCATAATTGGAGAATCAGCAAGGTGGGTGAGGCGGATGGTAAAAAGCGGCAGGTCAACTTGATCCTTAACGCTGAATCCACCTCCCATATAAATACAACGTGCAAGTGCAACCCTACAATATGGCTTCGAGACTATAGTCTTGAAGGTATACAAGCAGGATATAGCTAACACTGCTGATATAGCTTTTTAGCTAATTTAAGTGGTAAAGACCAAACATCTGCTAGTCTGGAGATCGGTAATCGCATATACTGGGTGGTCTCCAGTGCCTTATGAAGCTGTAGTACCGACTGCTCTATTCAGGGAAGTAGTAGAAGAAGCAACGTCTGACGAGATCGAGCTGATTATTGGCGCAGACACGAACGCTCATCATACTATCTGGTGTAGTACGGATATAAATAATAGGGGGGTAATTCCAACGGCAGTCGACCCAATTTGTAACACGACCCCCTCCGATTTCGATGAAATTTGGTACACGCTATCTCCGAGTGTGTACAATTTTTATGATGTCTATATTTAGTCCAAATTCGTTATGGTTCTTGTTTTACAGTGTCCGAAAATTGGTCGAATCTCTACTTTTTTCCTAAAGATACTGAATTTAACAGAGTATAACATAAGAACGCGTTATCCGATTTCAACGATTTTAGTGTCATTGTAATTGGCCACACTCGTACTTCAAAATTATAAATTTTAAATTTCGTGTTAAAAAGTGGGTCGACTGCCGTTGGAATCACCCAGGGGTGATTCGCTTCTTGACTTTATTCTAACTACCAACCTAAGTATTTGGATATATATGTATAGCAGTAGTTCGTCCTATACTGTTATACGGCATTGTGGTATGATGGACGGCAACTGACAAACTAACCATCACCAACCTACTAACAAAGGTTCAGAGAACAGTCTGCCTGAGCATAAGCGGAGCCTTAAGGACTACAGCGACCGAGTCTCTATAAGCCCTACTCCATATACTGCCGATTAATATTGTGGCGAGAGAAGTTGCAACCAAAACGGCAATAAGATTAAACTGCCTATCAAGGTGGAGGTACAAGAACTACGGTCACATGAGGATATCAAAGTGTAGTGCTATGGTAACCGACCGAGTGGACTATATACCAACTGTGTACACCTTCGATAGAAATTACATCACTATGATTCCCGCCAGAGATGAATGGGTTGGAAGAACACCAGGTAATAGAAACCATCTCCACTTTTACACGGATGGTTCGAAGCTTGATGAAAAGGTTGGCTTCGGAGTACACTGTGCAGAGTTTAGTTTGTATATACATAGCTCACAGACTAGCAGATACCTGCAATGTCTATCAAGCCGAAATAATGGCAATATGGGAAGTAGCCAAGTGGCTGAGTCGCAAGATAGTAACCAACACTGGCGTTGTCATTTACTCGGACAGCCAGGCTGCATCAATTCTCTGGGGGCAACATCCCTAAATTCACAAACAGCACTCGACTGCCGCAGATCTCTTAACGAGATGGCTAAGCAGTTTAATATACACCTCATATGGGTGCCTGGGCATAGGGATATCCCGGGGAACTGCAAAGCCGTCGAACTTGCTAGGAAAGGGACGACATTACAAATTCTCGAAGAATAAATTGGTGCGCCACTATCCACGTGCAAGCTTTGGCTTAGGCAAGAGGCAATCAGGCAGTCCAACGAAAGATGGACAGAAATCGGCGCCTGCAGGGTAGCTAGACAAATCTGGCCAAGGTATGACCTGAGAAGATCAAAATATCTCTTCGCACTAGAGAGGCAAAGATTGTCTACGTTAGTATCAGTTCTGACGGGACACTGCTTGATCGGTTAACACGCCAAAAGATTGGGTATTAACTCCAATGACTTCTGCAGAAGCTGTGGAGATGAGGAAGAAGTGGAGAGCATTGAGCACTTGCTATGCGACTGCCCCGCTCTGAGTAAACGACGACTGAACATACTAGGGTCGGCCTTTCTAGGCAGCCTAACATATCTTTCCAGTACCGATATTCATACTATCGATATATTTGTATATCAAACAGGTTGGTTTCGATGAGGGGCATTTCATAACGTGGTAACACAAGGGACCTAAACTGGCCTATGTGAGCTTGTATAAACAAATACTGCCACCCTAACCTAACCTAAAATGTTCTCGTTTTCCCAAATCTACGAGTAACAAGTAATTTACATACATATGTTGAAGTCAAATATTTTTTTCATGTAAACATTTCTGATTAACAACGACAATGAATACCTAATGAAAAAATGTTCAATCTAGATTGGACGACAGAATAATATAATGTTAATTTTTTTAAAAACATAACAGGGTTGTATTAATCTTAAAAGAAACCTAATTAGGAGTTATGCGTTAGTATGGCGAACAAAACAATTCCAAGTTTTTTTTTAATATTTTTGGGGATTGTGGGATTGTTTCTGCGTATTGTACACAAAATATATTTCTGATTTATTATACATATATTTTATTTATGTAAATAATGTATGTATTGATTTTTATGGTAAATATTTAATATATTTTAAAATCATTCGCAATTGAGATTTTAAACAATTTTCCCAATTTTTTTTATTTTCAATTCAATTTGCCTAGCCTGAGAGATATTTTCAAGGTTTTGTCCTTCGGTCACATTTTGTTTTAGCCAATCCCGTACTCTCACATATACACTCATGCATACATACATACTCGTAGACATGAATCTAACTTCCGTTGTGATGAACTGACGTACTGACAGCATTAAACAACAAAATGATTTGAGGTCCTCACTTTGGTTAGGCCTTAGAAGATTTTTAACACACCTGTGAGTTGTGGTTGTCAAAGTTTTTGAAGCGTCAAGAAGTGTGTTGCTTGCTCATCATCTACCCAAGAGTTGAGGGTATAATATAAAGCTTGCAATATTTGTAACAGATGGTAATAATCGTACTATTTATGGAATATTCTTTATAGCATTTTATAAGTATATGTGAGAAGGCTTTACGAGTTTGATCCAAATTTGCATTTTTATTTATTGACTCAATAAATGCTTGTGACATCTCAGCCCTAAATACACTATTTAACAAAATTAAAAAAAATCTGATTGTAAAAAACAATAAAAAATTGTTTATTATGAATCCCCAGATATAAAAATGGTCCATATTTTCATTTCTATGGATACGATTTTTAAAATGAAAAATTTTAGCTTGAACAAAAGATGTTAGTTTAAGTTTTAATGGCAGATCGTTGTTAAAATCTAAACCAGTAAGGAAAGGCAGAAAGTCGGGCGGGGCCGACTATATAATACCCTACACCTCCCTAACAATGCGATAAAGGTCATAATTTGGAATAATTGGTAAGTAGGCAGGAACATATTATCTAATTCTGAGCCGATAATCGCTAAATTAAGCAATATTCGTTCCTAAATTGAGAATCTGAACCGATTTTCCCTGAATACTCATTCATGTAAGAAGACCTCTTTCTGTAGAATTTCGTACTGATCGGATATAAAATACAGTGTCTACAGCGCTTACATGTCAAATCGGGGGTAACATATATATGTGGGCTATATCTAAATCTCAACCGATTTCCCTTAAATTTGGTAGTATTAATTCATGTAATAAGAAACCTCTTTCTGCCGAATTTCGTACTGATCGGATTAAAAATACACTTTTTGCAGCGCTTACATGTAAAATCGGGGGTAACATATATATGTGGCCTATATCTAAATCTGAACGGATTTTCTCCGAATTTGGCAGTATTCCTTCATGTAATAAGAAACCTCTTTCTGCCGAATTTTACACTGATCGGTTATAAAATAAATTTTTTACGGCGCTTACATATGAAATCGGGGGTAACGTATATATGGGGGCTATATCTAAATCGGAACCGATTTCTTCCAAATTTAACGGTGTTCATTCATATAATAAGAGACCGCTTTCTGCTGAATTTCATACTGATCGGATATAAAATAAAGTTTTTACAGCGATTACATGTCAAATCGGGGGTAACATATATATGGGGGCTATATCCAAATCTGAACCGATTTTAACCAAATTAAATAGGGATCGCCCTTGGGCCAAAAAAAAGATATGTGTAAAGTTTCGTCAAGATCGGGCCATAATTGCGACCTGTACTTTGATTACAAGAATAGATCTACAGACAGACAGACAGACAGACGGACAGACAGACGGACAGACAGACGGACATAGCTAAATCGACTCAGAAAGTGATTACAAGTCGATCGGTATAATAAACGATGGATCTATCTCTTCTCCTTTTTACAGCGCTTACATGTAAAATCGGGGGTAACATATATATGTGGCCTATATCTAAATCTGAACGGATTTTCTCCGAATTTGGCAGTATTCCTTCATGTAATAAGAAACCTCTTTCTGCCGAATTTTACACTGATCGGTTATAAAATAAATTTTTTACGGCGCTTACATATGAAATCGGGGGTAACGTATATATGGGGGCTATATCTAAATCGGAACCGATTTCTTCCAAATTTAACGGTGTTCATTCATATAATAAGAGACCGCTTTCTGCTGAATTTCATACTGATCGGATATAAAATAGAGTTTTTACAGCGCTTACATGTCAAATCGGGGGTAACATATATATGGGGGCTATATCCAAATCTGAACCGATTTTAACCAAATTAAATAGGGATCGTCCTTGGGCCAAAAAAAAGATATGTGTAAAGTTTCGTCAAGATTGGGCCATAATTGCGACCTGTACTTTGATTACAAGAATAGATCTACAGACAGACAGACAGACGGACAGACAGACGGACAGACAGACGGACATAGCTAAATCGACTCAGAAAGTGATTACAAGTCGATCGGTATAATAAACGATGGATCTATCTCTTCTCCTTTTGGGTGTTACAAACAAATGCACAAAGTCATAATACCCTGTACCACAGTGTGGTGTAGGGTATAAAAAACAATTTGTGTGAGATACTTATTAACGAAATTCAAGAAAATGTCTAGCGAGGTAATCTTAGGCTACATCCGAAAACCTTTCCTGCAGTGTGGTGTTTAACTCCGTTTGTAATACCTATATACAGGGTTTTCCAATAAGAGTGATATGATTTCTTTGAAAAAAAAAACACACTTATTGTTAAGAAAATTCAAAAGTTTTTTATTTAATGTGAAGTACAATCGATACAATTAAGTTCTAAATAAAACGTCTTTCAAATGGCCCCCACGACTTCTTCTGCAGGAACGAATTCGGTGAATCAAGTCGTATGTCATGAATGGCACGTTCAATATTGACCTGTAAGCTTGAAGAGAGTCTGGTTTATTTCGAAGACCAATGACTTCAAATAACCCCACAAGAAATAGTCTAATGGTGTTAAATCACAACTTCTCGGAGGCCATTCAATATCATAATCTCTTGAAATAATCGAATCTCCAAACTTTTTTCGCAACAATTCAATTGTTTCATTTGCTGTGTGGCACGTAGCCACAATCGGTCAATGCCAAAAAGATAGCTCTTAACGAGAGCTAAAATATTGCTCATGTGTGTCAAGGTCGTAGGTCGACTGGAAAGTGTTTTTTTTTTCTTGATTTAAAAAAAATGGACTTAGCATCATTTCCAAATGTGAACGGAAAGTTTATTTTTTGCTCTAGCCCCTTAACGGTACGTCGGATCGGGAATCGGTCAATAGCAAAAATATAGCTCTTAACGAGAGCTAAAATATCGAACATCAGACAATAAAAACCGAGTAATTTTTTATGAAAAAATTTCAAAATATTCCAATATGAATGTTTTTTTCATGCATTTTTCCATAAATTTTTTAATAAATCGGAAATAACTTCCACAATTTTGGTCCGATTTTCTCTTTCCATGACTCGTTATAGAATTACTGATCAACAAAATTTTTATTTGGTTGTTGGTTCTAAATGGGTTAAACCTATCTTGTCTGCATAGACAACAAAATTTGCTATTTATTGAAATATAGTTGCTATTTGGTATACCCACTGAGACAAAAGTTTTGGCCAGTTGAAGTTATAGTCTCCAAAAAATATGTTGTGTGTTTTGCCATTTTGACAAAGAATTTTTTTTGAAAAGTATAACTTCAAATGGCCCAAACATTTTTCTCAGTGGGTATATCTAATGGCAAGTTGTATCATCAAATAGCAAATGTTGTGGTCTATCCAAAAAAGACAACGAGAAAGGAATCTGCATATGTATAGCCGGCTCTAACAAAGGGTTTTCCAACAAGAGGTGTTATTTTGGTATTCAAAGAAAAATGCCATTTTTGAGATAAATTAATCGGATGTTTATTTCATAATAAAGAGGAAGGTATGACGTTAATAATGAAAAACAACATCAGCCAAAAGGCCAACACGGCCACGCTTACAGGTCCATATCCTTTTCATGACATTTTCCATAACCAAATCGCAAAGTGGCTGCCCTATGTCCTAGATAGCCTCACGAATTCTATCTTTGAGGTCTTGAATCGACGCTGGGCTGTTGGCGTAGACC
Source organism: Eudasyphora cyanicolor (assembly GCA_963930755.1). NCBI lineage: Eukaryota > Metazoa > Arthropoda > Insecta > Diptera > Muscidae > Eudasyphora > Eudasyphora cyanicolor. The sequence continues at coordinate 264,317,693 of OZ005735.1, read as the reverse complement.
TTATCTTTCACGTGGCCCCAAAGGAAGAAGTCGAAAGGTGTTAAATCACAAGATCTCGGTGGCCAATTGTGATCACCTCTTCGAGAGATAATACGGTCCGGAAACTGTTCCCGTAACAGAGCAATGGCTTCGTTGCTTGTGTGGCACGTAGCGCCGTCTTGTTGAAAGTAAACGTTTTCCAGAACAATACCATCCAACTCCGACCATTAAAAAATCATTAATCATCTCTCGATAGCGCAATCCATTCACCATAACTGTTGATCCAACCTCATTTTCGAAAAAGTGAGGTCCATTGACCCCGCCGGACCATAAACCGCACCAAACAGTCACACGTTGAGGATGGAGAGGCTTCTCAACAATAACTCTTGGGTTTTCCGAGCCCCAGATGCGACGATTTTGCTTGTTGACGTAGCCACCGAGGTGAAAATGGGCCTCACCAGTCAAGATGATTTTTCGATGGAATTCCGGATCATTTTCATGCATTTCAAGGACCCAATCAGCAAAGACACGACGTTGTTGATGATCGCCCGGCTTGAGTTCTTGCGTTAACTGAACTTTTAAGTTTGTCATTAAGGAATGGACAAACCTGGATTTTCTTCAACACTTTGGGCTACAGCAGCAATATTCTCAGTTATTCTTGAGCGACGTGCACGGGTTTATTTTTCACATCACTAACTTGTCCCAACAGCTCGAAATTTTCCGCCAATTTCTGTATTGCGGTCCGACAAGGTGCTTCACGACGTCCCAAAAATGCTTTAGTTTTGCGAACTGTGATTTTCACCATTTTTGTAGTGAATTTTAATAATTTCAATGCGTTTTTGATTCGTGTACCGTTCAATTTTTATACCCTACACCATACTCGTTTATTATACCGATCGACTTAGAATTACTTTCTGAGTTGATTTAGCTATGTCCGTCTGTCCGTCTGTCTGTCTGTGCATGTATTCTTGTAATCAAAGTACAGGTCGCAATTATGGTCCGATCTCGACGAAACTTTACACATATGTTTTATTTGGCCCAAGGACGATCACTATTGAATTTGGTTAAAATCGGTTCAGATTTAGATATAGCCCCCATATATACGTTACCCCCGATTTGAAGTGTAAGCGCTGTAAAAATGTTATTTTATATCCGATCAGTATGAAATTCGGCTGAAAGAGGTTTCCTATTATTTGAATGAACACTGTTAAATTTGGAAGAAATCGGTTCAGATTTAGATATAGCCCCCATATATACGTTACCCCCGATTTGAAGTGTAAGCGCTGTAAACATGTTTTTTTATATCCGATCAGTATGAAATTCGGCTGAAAGAGGTTTCCTATTATTTGAATGAACACTGTTAAATTTGGAAGAAATCGGTTCAGATTTAGATATAGCCCCCATATAAACGTTACCCCCGATTTGAAGTGTAAGCGCTGTAAAAATGTTATTTTATATCCGATCAGTATGAAATTCGGCTGAAAGAGGTTTCCTATTATTTGAATGAACACTGTTAAATTTGGAAGAAATCGGTTCAGATTTAGATATAGCCCCCATATATACGTTACCCCCGATTTGAAGTGTAAGCGCTGTAAACATGTTTTTTTATATCCGATCAGTATGAAATTCGGCTGAAAGAGGTTTCCTATTATTTGAATGAACACTGTTAAATTTGGAAGAAATCGGTTCAGATTTAGATATAGCCCCCATATATACGTTACCCCCGATTTGAAGTGTAAGCGCTGTAAAAATGTTATTTTATATCCGATCAGTATGAAATTCGGCTGAAAGAGGTTTCCTATTATTTGAATGAACACTGTTAAATTTGGAAGAAATCGGTTCAGATTTAGATATAGCCCCCATATAAACGTTACCCCCGATTTCACATGTAAGCGCTGTAAAAATGTTATTTTATATCCGATCAGTGCGAATTTCGGCAAAAAGAGGTTTCCTTCTACATGAAGAAATACTGCCAAATTCGGAGAAAATCGGTTCAGATTTAGATATAGCCCCATATATATGTTACCCCCGATTCGACATGTAAGCGCTGTAGAAATTGTATTTTATATCCGATCAGTACGAAATTCGACAGAAAGATGTCTTTTTACATGAATGAGTATTCAGGGAAAATTGGTTCAGATTTATATATAACATCCGTACATATGTTCCTCCTGATTTGGTATCAAAGTGCTATAGAAGTTGTACTTTACTTCCGATCATTAAAATTTTCCAGAAATATGTTTCTCAATTTAGGAACGAATATTACTTAATTTAGCGATTATCGGTTCAGAATTAGATAATATGTTCCTACCCATTTACCAATTATTCCAAATTATTATCACAATGACCCTTATCGCATTATTAGGGAGGTGTAGGGTATTATATAGTCGGCCCCGCCCGACTTTCTGCCTTTCCTTACTGGTTTAGTAATGGCGTAGTTTCTACTTGTCAAATGTCAAAGAATAAAAGCTTCAAAAGTGACAGCTACCGAAATACCGGGTGATACAAAATAACACCTCTTGTTGGAAAACCCTAAAATGAATACACATTAATCGCATATAGAGATTTATTGCGCAAGCTGGAATTTGAGCGTCAATGCTAATAAGGCCAAAATTATGGTATTTCGAAAAGGCGGAAGACTATCGACGCAAGAGAACTGGACTTACAATGGAGAACAAGTTGAAATTGTATCCCAGTACAATTATCTTGGAGTTATTCTAACACCACAAATGTCTTTTTCAAACCACATCAGAACCCGAAATACTCAAGCAAAAAGTGCAATATGCCAAACCTGGCAGAAATTTTTAAAGAAAGATGACATATCGCTGCAGCAGAAGTGGAGCCTATATATGGCGGTCGTCAGGTCAATACAATCGTATGCAGCACAGGTCTGGGGCTGTGGACACTTCGAGGAAGTTGATAAGCTCCAACGTTATTTCCTAAAAATGGTTCTAAAGCTACCAGAATCAACACCAACTTATGTACTATCGATTGAGACTGGTCTTGAGGATAGTCATATCTATACGCTCCAGATGCATTTACAATACATCTGTCGAACAATGTATAAATATGATAGGCATAGGCTACCGCATAAGTTAACATATCTTATAATTAGAAAGCAAATTTTTTGGACAAAAGAAATAAACCAGCTACGCAGGCAAGCAAATGCACAACCGATAGATGAAAATATCTCGAAATATTGTTGGAATCATACATCTAGTATACTATTAGAATATTTAAGTGCTTCAAATAAAGCACTAGCTTTACAGATAGCACAAAACAGCAATACAAGAATTTATAAGGACTTAGATCATGGAAGAGGAGCGCATTACTTCAACGGGACTTATAGTTCCAGAGAGATAACCTGGATATTTAAAGCTAGATGTGATCTAATCTACCTAAACAGCAATAGATATAGGTTGAATGCAGCCGAAAGCGGAGAATGTACCTTGTGCAACATGAGACAAAATGAAACAATCCAGCATTTTATTGGAATATGCCCTATATTGAAACCATATAGAAGGATGCACTTCGCAAATCTACACTGGTGGAATATGAAGTAATACGTATACTGGACGGAAGAGAGGAAACGGATTGGAAGAATCTTATTGGCTATCTTAAGGCATCACTAGAATATAGAAAACTATTAATCAATGAATTTAACTAAACAACTATTTTTAATGTATTTTCTTTTAAAATTATATAAATAGGGATTTTATATATTTTTTTTTCCGGCTGACGACTTTATGTCAATGCTGTACATCTCTCTTTCTTTTCTTTTCACATAATGTAATGTAATTTACCTTGAAATGTATTTAACTTATAATCAACTGTTTGATGAAATAAAGAGATACTACTACTACTAATCGCATATGCCATAACAAAATACATATAGTATTTTTTATACCCTCCATCATAGGATGGTGGAGGGTATAAAAATATCTTATTCGTCGTAAAATTCTAAGACGAATAACATATGTCCGTCCGTCTGTAATCAAGCTACAATCTATAATACGTGAGCTAGGTGGTTGAAATTTGGTACATATACTTCTTATATCTGCAAGTGTGTTGGGATTGATAATGGGCAATATCGGCCATGTTTGGATATAGCCCCCATATATAGAATCTCCACGATTTGACATCTTAACGTCCTATGGTGGAGGGTATACAAATTTACGTTTTGACCGGATCCAAACAATGTACAATATTGATAAGAATGATATTTCAATACTCGTAGTACAGTCTTGAGAATATTAAAAGTATTGCATTAGGGGTTATTTTCGGCTTATCGCCACACAAATTCGGAGCCAAATTATTCTATTGATTGATTTGGGTATGCTCCTTGAATAAGTATGACATATAAAATGCATTTGGACTTCACAAAACAATTTTTTATTATTTTGTTTTTTCTGTTAAGTTTTTTTGTACACTTTTTAGAATGCGAATTTCTGATTTTATTTTTTATCTTTTCCGGTATTTTACTACAAAATTAATGAAGAAATCTAGAAATATTCGCATTTTCATTAATAAAGTCAAAAAGTCGGCTTTAATCGACTTATTTATACTAGAAAGTCTAAAAGTCGAGTTCTTGATTTTTCAAAGAGTCGAAATTTTGCCTTGACTATATAACCCTAGTGTTGAAGAAGACTCGAGCAAGTAGTACGAGTATAGAAGTTATTAAAGAATCAATATTTCACTAAATCTTAACCCTTTGTGGGGGAGGTACTACAGGGAGTGGACCAATATGGCCCATATTCGAACTTAGCCGAAGATAGAGAGTAATATTACCGCATACCAAATTTGAAGTCAATCGGTTTATCCTTTCGAGAGTTATCGTGCGCACCAGCCAGCGGACAGACAGACGGACGGACGGACGGACATTGCTCAAATGATTAAAAAGACCCAAATCGAATTCCCGCCAAACATTCTTGGGGTCTTAGGTCACTCTTTCGATGTGTTACTCTTTTGGCTCGTAGCAAATGATATATAGGGTATATATCATTAATTTTTAGTCGTTTTTCTGCGCTACGCTCGCGCACTTCATTATTCGTTGTATTGCACTGCACTCGCGCACATGTCGTTCTACTTTCGTGCCGTTTGAATCTCTACGGACACTGCGCGTGTCTTCATGGTAATATTCGTTGCCAAACAATTCACAAATAAACCACTGCCTTTATTATATTAATGAAAAAAAAAAGAAACAAAGAGGTTGTTTTTATACCCTTCACCATAGGATGGGGGTATATTCATTTTGTCACTCCGTTTATAACACCTCTAAATATTGATCTGAGACCCCATGAAGTATATATATTCTGTATCGTCGTAAAATGCTAAGACGATTTAGCCTGTCCGTCTGTTGTAACCACGCTACAGTCCGTAATAATAGAGCTAGGTTGATCAAATTTGGTAGAAATATTTCTTATAGTTTTATAGGTTGTTTGGGATTGCAAATGAGTCATATCGGCCAATGTTTTGTTATAGCTCCCCTATAGAGGTCGCTCCAAAATACGGTTTTTGAGCCATATATCCCACATTTCTAAAGCAATTTGACAGAAACTTTGCAGTTTGTATTATACTTTGACAAGAATTCATCACAGCAAAAATTTTACAAATCGGCTCATATTTTGTTCTAATCAACCTATAGAGGTCGCTCCAAAATATACGTATTTAAGCCATAAATACCATATTTTCTAAGCATTTTAACTGAATCTTTGCAGATTGTAATTAATTTAGACAATAATTCGTCGCAGTAAAAAGGCATGGCCGAACTTAACGCTTTCCCTTGTTTTTATCCCCTCACCTTAGAGAGGAGGGTATATATCATTTGCTACGAACCAAAAGTGTAACACATCGTAGGAGTGACCTAACCCCTAAGTATGTTGGACGGATATCCGTTTTGGGTCATTTTAAGTCGAATGAGCAATATCCGTCCGTCTGTCTGTCTGTCTGCTGGCTGGTGCGCACGATAACTCTCGAAAGGAGTAACTGATTGACATCAAATTTGGTATGTGGTAATATTTTCTTCTATCTCCGGCCAAGTTCGAAGATGGGCCAAATTGGTCTACGCCTTCTAGTACCTCCCCCAAAAAGGGTTAACATTTAGAGAAATATTGATTATTTAATAACTTCTATACTAATTTTTGGAATTCTCTGTCTGAAGTTCTACAATAGTATTAGTTTATTAGTCACTATTACCTCGAGAAAATTAGGCGAAGTTGCCACGCCCCTTTTGGTACCTCCCACACAAATGGACAATTTTGAACCAAAAATTAATTGCTTATAACTTTATTACTAGTACAAACAAAGACTTGAAATTTTGTACAGTATAATGGTTTAATAGTACCTACAATACAGTTAAAAAGGGTCATTATTGCCACGCTCTTTTTGGTACCTCCCACACAAATGGACCATTTTGTACCAAAAGATACCAGCTTATAAATTTAATAACAGTGCATACAAATACTTGAAATTTCGGACAGTGCAATGTTTTTATAGTACCTAGAGTCTAGAGAAAAGTGGCCGTAATTGGCACGCCCCTTGTGGTACTTCCCACACAAATGGACAATCTTACGCCAAAAGTTAACTGCTTATAACTTTAATACCAGTACATATAAATACTTGAAATTGTGTACAGTGTAATGCTTTTATAGTACCTAGAGTCCAGAGAAAAGTGACCGTTATTGGGACTCCCTCTTGATAGCTCTCACACAAATGGGCCATTTTGTACCAAAAGTAAACAGCTTTGCACTTTAATACCAGTACATACTTTAAAGTTATTAAATGCAATTTAAATTGATAATAATTTAAATAAAACAAAAAAATAAATAAATTTACTAATATTTTTTTGAGACTCAAGGTGAGGGGATTCATTAGTCGGTTAATCCGAATGAACTTTCTTACTTGTTATTTTATCTCGTTTCCGCTTTACCAACCCTTTTGCTTCGAATGCCTACAGACGTCCTTGTCTTTAAAATAATTACAATTAATTTTAAATTTCCTCAAATCTAAGTATTTGAGGAAATTTCAAATATGAAGTTTCTTTATTTTATAGATCAAGATCTATTTGAAGCAAAATCTTTAAAATACATTATTTTTCCAAGGCAGTGATATAAATAGGTAAATTTGTTTTATAATTTATGTTTTCACAGATGTGTAGCTTCACATCATTATTTACTGAGGAAGCCAATCGTGCTACGATGTGGTCTATACCATAAACCAATTGTCTATTGCCTATTGTGCTAAGTAACATCGATTGTACTTACTAATAAGGGCACTTTGGAAAAACACTTCTAGACAGTTGGCTGGTGTACTCGTATAACACATCCGGTACTTGACCATAGTTAAGGCTATTTTCAAGTGTTCTTTTATTCTTTCCTTGAACAGTGCTACAAATTCGTTCATGACCTTGATTTTAAGGCATTTTTAAAGGGCGCACATTTGTTTACGAGTTATTATTTTTTGGTTTGCCCAGAATGCAAGTGTCCTCAGGGCAGCCCTGAGTACAAAGCAAAAAACAAAAAACAACCAAAGAAACAAGTAAATCAGTTCCATCAAATTATCGTCATTTAGGACTTTGCCTTATGAATTATGAATTTTTATTGATTTTATAATAAATTGCCATATAAACAGTTTATTTTTGGTAATAGATCGCCTTTGTTATTGTTGTTTCGTAGTGGTCGCAAACGTCAACACAAACTACACAATTGCACTCGTTAAGTATTACGTTTTTATGCATATACTCGTACTCGTACTCATCATACTAGTATACATGTGTTTGCAAGTTAGCCAGTATGTGCGTGTGTGTCTCTCCCTCTCTTACGAATGCATTCAGTTTATCATCGTCATCGTTGGCATAGTCGTCAGTCGTCGTTGGCGTAGTCATCGTTGTCGTAGCCATAGTCGTCGTTCATGGTACAAGAACAAGAGCCCTCAAACACAGGAAGTTCAACCATTTTGCATTGAAAATGTAATGTTCTACGGTCGTACATTGTGCACCCATCCGTCCGTCCAAGTGTACTTCCATATGCAAATGTATGTATGTATTTGCATGTGTGTGCATGTGGGCTCATGCAAACGAATACAGTGTTTAAAGTGCAAACAAACTGCAACAATTATTTGGTATTCGGTTTGGTACACCTATAGGTAGTATCGGTTGCGGTGGTCATGGTTGGGCTGTAATTAAGAAATCGCCTAGATACATACATACTTATGCAGTCACACACATGTGCGTACATTCATAAACGTTAGGGCGGGTTTGCATTATAAGCCTTTTGCGAATACAAGATAACTATGGGTAAAAAAAAGTAAAATTTTTGAATCAAATTTGTACCAGAAAATATGTTTGCTATTAACACAATTAATACACATGAAGATTGTGTAATTATATCTCTTCCATTTTTTTACGCACAACATATTTTACCGATCCATCTGTCTATCCGGTTGTGAATATATGTATTATTGTTATTAAACTTCAGGTCCCAATTATAAACCGACGTTTTCAAAATGTGGCACAGAAGCTGTCCTCCTTATTGCAACCTAGTCAAATCGGTCTAATTTTCCCACATAAAGCCCACCTCCGATTTGAGTTTTTTTCCTAGAAGCCATACTTTAATATCAATCGGACTGAAATAAAACTGAAACCGTCCCTGTTTTGAATACTATGCATTTTTATGCATTCACTTTAGTGGAGGAGGGTATATATCATTTTAGGTTCGAATCATTGTAAAACGAAGTTCTGCTGCCAATTAACAACCAGATAGATCACCGGAATTAAATCGTCTTGTGAAATCCTGAGCGACGCATAAGACCGTGCGACACAACTTCCCTTCTAAAAACGAGACTATATAGAAGTGAAACTATATGTAGGCCCACCTTAGATAACACTATGCAACAAATGAACACTTTTTGAAAAATACACGGACCTGACAGTATGTATAGGTTCGATTCTACTATCAAAGGGTAGTGTAAACCTATACTCGGTTTGGCGAAATTGGTGACCATTTTTTTTAAGGGCCTCCAAAGTTTCTGAAAATCAGTGTGCCCCTCGAAAAGGTGTCATCAGCTTTTGTCCAACAACTAATTCAGACTTGGTAATACGCTGAACAAAGTTTCTTAAATTTTTTAGCAAAAAAAAAAATTTTTCCAGTACTTTTTATTGAAAAAGTGAAGGGAAAAAAATATTTTTTTCACTTTTTTCAGCATAACTTCCAGGGACTCTTAATTTTTCACTAACAATGCTTGGCAAAATTGTAGCCAACGTAAATCTGAACAACTTTTGTGAACATATCAATACAATCTGAACGTGTCTAGGCACCCTAACTAGCTCAAAAAACTACATTCTACCCGAAAAATGTTAGTATTTCACTATTATGTAACAAAAATATATTTTTTTGGTATAGGGTCTGTTCAACAAATTTATAGAAAATATTAAGGCGAATATTTTTGTGGAACACATTAACCCTCTAGCTCCCCCACATAACTGTAATTTTTGGCCACATTCTAACAAAACGTAAAAAAAAACCCTAAAAATGGGGAGGGCGGGGATGAAAAGTTCTACAAAAATGTTGGCGATAAAATTTTACCGTATGTGTCAGAACACACCAAAGCTCAAAACATAACACAAACACCAAAAAAAGGACAAATTACTGTTCGTGCAGCAATGTTAGTCATACCATTTAGTGGTCGAAGCAATAACGATACCAGTAAAGAGAGTTTTTGAATGGAATTTGACCGTTTTTTGGTTTTTATGTTAAGTTTTGGGCTTTGGTGTGTTCCGACACATATACTGTCAAGTCCGTGTATTTTTTTCACTGCTGCACAGTGTAATTAGTGATCGTTTGTCCTTTTTAAAGAACTTTTTAAATTTCAATTATTTTCGAATAACGGGTTTTCCAATAGGGATGATATGATTTTCAAGTGACGTTTCGGACATTTGTAATATGTCATGATCTGTCATTTGTTTTTCATTGTATTCAGTAGTGGTTTCAATTTCATCATGGAGAGATATACGCATGAACAACGTTTACAAATTATTTAGTTTTATTATCTAAATAATCGTTCTCCAATTGCAACTTTTCGTGCGCTAAGTCCATTTTAATAAAAAAAAACACTTTCCAGTCGACCTACGACCTTGACACCCATTAGAAATATTTTAGCTCTTGTTAAGAGATATATTTTTGCCATTGACTGATTTCCGATCCGACATACCATTAAGGAGCTAGAGCAAATATAAACTTTCCGTTCACATTTGAAAATGATGCTGTCCATTTTTTTTAAATACAAAAAAAACACTTTCCAGTCTACCTACGACCTTGACACCCATGTGCAATATTTTAGCCCTCGTTAAGAGCTATCTTTTTGCCATTGACCGATTGTGGCTAGGTGCCACACAGCAAATGAAACAATTGAATTGTTGCAAGGAAATTCGATTATTTCAAGACATTGTGATATTGAATGGCCTCCAAGAAGTTGTGATTTAACACCATTAGACTATTTCTTGTGGGGTTATTTGAAGTCATTGGTCTTTCGAAATAAACCAGACTCTCTTCATGCTTTACAAGTCAATATTGAAAGTGCCATTAATGACATACGACTTGATTTAGTGGAAAAATTGCTCGAAAATTGGGTTCATCGAATTCGTTCCTGCAAAAAAAGTCGTGGAGGCGATTTGAATGACGTTTTATTTTGACATTAATTGTATCGATTGTACTTCACATTAAATAAAAAACTTTTGAATTTCCTTAAGTGTGTTTTTTTTTTCAAAGAAATCATATCACTCTTATTGGAAACCCCTATACTAAAATATGGTACTTAGAGTACTGTTCGCGACGAAAGAACAGTGCTGAACGTAATGTTTTTTTCTGAACTCTGCTCAAAAGTAAATGATCTCATGGAATTTGTAAACATGGAAAAAATGGTCACCGATATGTAATACTGTTGTTTTATTTAAAATGTCTCAGTCCAAACTATATTAAAACCGAGTGGTTTAATATTGTTCTGAGAGACAGAGTTTAAATGAGGCCGTACGAGCTGCCAAGAAGAACACCGTAGTTGTCGACCAATTGAGTTGTCCACGCCAGAAATGGTTAAAATAATCCACAAAATGGTATCGGATGACCATCGGTTTAAGGTCCGTGAGCTACTTGAAGTCATAGGCATTTCAAAAAGTGCTATACATCGCATATTGACGGAAAATTTGAAGATGAAAAAGCTGTTCGTCGGTTGGGTGCCGCGTTTGCTCACAATCAAGACAATTCACCAGTTCACACATCCTCGATTGCGATGGGCAAAATCAATGAATTAAGCAGGAATTAAGTACGCACCTTATACACTAGATTTAGCTCCCTTGAATTATTTTTTGTTACCAAATTTGAAAAAATGGCTCGGCGGAAAAAGATTTGCTGGCAATGAAGAGATGGAGTTTGCGGTTGATGACTATTTTCAGGAGCTAGACAGTACTTACTATTAACAGGGTAACGAAGCTAATGATAATTATGTGTATTGAGCTAAAAGGAGATTATGTTGAGGAATAAAGAAACATTTTCTTAAATTTGTAGTGTTTTCTTGGTTAGGTCTGCTAATTTGTTGACCGCTTCTTAACCGGGTTTTATGTCACTCCTTCGATGTCTTCAATTTTTGGCCCATAACAAATGATATATAGAATTTGTATCAATTTTCGTAATTAAAGAAAATTGTTGGAATATGAATGGAATCTGATATGAATATGAACATTCTGAAACACTTCACTTTTAGGATTTTGCTCCAAATACACCCAGGAAAATAATTGGTTGGAGTTCGATTGTAACAATAGAAAAATAGTACTAGAAACAAAATGTATATTGCCTACACCGTGTGTCGGTTGCATTTATATATAAATAGTTGAAACAACAATAACAACATGGATAAGATCAAATAAAAATGCTTGCAACTAAATCGATGGTTGTAGCAATCGAATTAAGATTGTTTTTTTCATTCACACTCGGTTAGTTGTGGTAGCCAATTTTAAACTTTCATTATAGTACCATATGATCGATTTTTGGTTGTGACAACCAATGTTATATTCTTGACAACAGAAATTGTATCAATAGACCAAAGATTATTATTGCAACGAATAATTGGTTACTACAACAGAAAAAATATTAATAAATAATCGTTTTTTGGTTATCCCAATAATTTCTCAAATTTAGAATAATAAAATGTATTTTGGGAAATACAACCGAAAGATTTGTTGCTATTCTTTTGCTGATACATGACAAACAATATAAATATAAATAAATAAATCTTCAAGATTTTGTTCAAGAACGATATATGTAGTCAAAAATAATCTCGTGTGGATAATAATATGTGGAATGCAGAATATTATTATTTATTTATTTATTTATATGAATTACAATACAAAGTAAATTTATATTCTAATTTTAAGGTCCAGGGAAAGGCCGGGTTACAAAGACCATATGGCTGAATGTTTGTAGCAACAGACCGGAGCCTCTGGTGGAAATCGAACCCACGACCCCCAAACTCATAGGTGAGTACGCTACCAACTCGCCTACTGGGGCGCTCAATGCAGAATATGTTGTGAAAAATATTTTACATAAATAAAAAATAAAAGCAACAATCAAGAAATTGAAAGCACAGGGTTAAGCGATATTTGCATAAAAGTTTTGTGTTTATTTTTTCGTGTACTAAAATTTGTGTCAAATATTTCCACATCTCATAATAGTGATGCATTTGTAATATGGGATTTTTAATTTTGTTAAGAATTGTTTGGTTTTTCATTCAATAAATAAAATAAAAACAAGTAAGAAAGTTTCAGTCGGGTAAACCGACTAAGGTATACCCTCACTTTGTGAGTAATGTAATATTGAATATTACACAAATTATTCTGTCAATTTGTATGGGAGGTACCAGAATGTTTTTAACAAATACACCTATTTTTCTCTGAATAGTAGATTCTTTAAATACATTGCACTGCGCCGAATTATAAGCGTTTTTTGCACTTGTATATAACGTTATGAGATATTAAATTTGGTATGATTTGGCCATTTTGTGTGGGAGGTACAAAAAGGGGCGTGGTGATAACGGCCATTTTTTACAGGACTATAGGGACTTCAAAAGCGTTACACTGTGCAAAATGTTGTTGCATTTTCGTGCATTGGTACTCATGCTGTGAGCTCTTAACTTTTTGTGCAAAATGGTACCTTTGTGTGGGAGGTACAAAAAGGGGCGTGGGAATAGCGCCCATTTTTCACAGTGCAAAAGACACTATAAAAGCATTACACTGTACAAAATTTCAAGTGCTTTTATACACTGGTATTAATGTTATAAGCTGTTATCTTTTGGTGCAAAATGGTACCTTTGTGTAAGAGGTACCAAAAGGGGCGTGAATATGACACCCATTTTTCACTGGACTGTAGGCACTATGAAAGCATTACACTGTACAAAATTTCAAGTATTTTTATGCACTGGTATTAATGTTATAAGCTGTTAACTTTTGGTGCAAAATGGTGCATTTGTGTGGGAGGTACCAAAAGGGGCGTAGCAACATGGTCCACTTTTCTCGAGTTGATAGCGACTAATAAACTAATGCTATGTGTGGAATTTCTGAAGATTCGAATAAGTAGTATAGCAGTTATTAAAGATTCAATATTTCACAACATTTTAACACTTTGTGGGGGAGGTACTAGAAGGAGTGGACCAATATGGCCCATCTTCGAACTTAGCCGGAGATAGAAAAAAATATTACCACGTACCAAATTTGAAGTCAATCGGTTACTCCTTTCGAGAGTTATCGTGCGCACCAGCCAGCAGACACACAGACAGACAGACAGACAGACGGACGGACATTGCTCATTCGACTTAAAATGACCCAAAACGAATATCCGCCGAACATACTTAGGGTCTTAGATCACTCCTTCGATGTGTTACACTTTTTTTCGTAGCAAATGATATATACCCTCGTCACACTAAAGTGAGGGTATAATTAATGAAAACTGTTTTTAATTAATTGTCGGTAGTATATGACTGATAAATTGTCAGAACAACCCATTTTTTAACACAGTTGGTTGTGGCAACATACAACAGATATTTTTAGCCACCATTTTCGTAGTTGGCGCAACCAAATATGATTGTTGTCAACATAGAAGCAGAAGTGTACCACAACCAAAATGTTGATTGTCCTAATGGAATCGCATGACAGTAGACAGAACTACCAAAATTCGGTTGGCAAATAATTCGGTTGAGGCAACCAAACTGTATTCTGTGTGTATGCGCTAATTTTTATAAGAAAATAAAATGTCCCTGTTTAAATATTAAGACTTTTTTATTGTAAAATATTTAGGCAAAATCGGTTTAGTACATACATAGCGTATCTTCAGAAGTAGATAAAATGGGGTTCCCGATTGTTTGTTTCAAATGGAAAATATTTGCTATAACGATTTAGATATTCGAATTACACGAATTCGAAAAAAACACTTCAAATTACTCAACACTAAACTGTTGAAAGACAGGAATACATAGTGTGCATACATACATATGCACGTATGGTGTCCTACCGCAAAAAGGAACACGGACATAAAAAATCTGACGTCTGCCAGTGTCGACATCAACGGACCCAAACACACACACACACACCCAACACACATGTGTAAAGTTGGCAGCAATGATGTTATTATCTAATTTAAATGTTCTTTAACAATTTTCAAAAGCCCCGAGAACGACGAGTACAACCACATGTCAGCATTGGTTTATTAACTTGGTATCATAAGTCATACGAGAATGCCAAAGAAGGAGAATAATGAAAAACAGAAAGGGAGGAGAAAGGGGAGGAGAAGGTGGAGCAAAAAAATAGAAAAAAAAACAAACGTAAACTTGGGCCTTGTTTCCTCTTCATTCGTTCAAATACTCTCCCACAGACACACACACACACACATAGACTCGCTTGCAAACAAACACTCGGCTTGAATGGCAGTGAACACTGAGCCATCATTGTCGTCGTTGCCGTAGTCGTATATTCTACTCAAAGTGTTGGGAACACAATAGGCAATGGGGCTTTGGGTTTGGCATGACGATGGCGCTTGCAAATTGCTTACTTTTGCACTATTCACTTAAACGCTTCCGAGAGGGCTATTCATGATGTTTTTGTTATATGCATACATACATATGTACATACTCATACTTACTAACATACACTCTGCCAAAGAATAACATATATAGAAAGTATCAAACTCTGACATACTAAGTAAACTTGAAGCAAAACTGAGAGAAATTTAAATAATTTTATATTTTCCTCCGGATTAAAATAAAGGCTTAACACGATTCTAGTTCAATCCAATTAAGTTCAATTATAGCAAAAATGAATGCAAACTTCCTACATTGGCTGACGTGTGCCAAAATGTGTCTATCATATGTGTTTAAACGGATATTGTACGAGTATGTATGTAAAGCAACAACACTATATAAGTATCCAATACGAAAAGATGTTCAAGTATCGGTGAAGAGAAGTAGAAGTGATGTGAAAATGTCACTTTCCAGTCGACCTACGAGCTTGACACCCATGAGCAATATTTTAGCTCTCGTTAAGAGCTATCTTTTTGCCATTAAACGATTCCCGATCCGACGTACCGTTAAGGAGCTAGAGCAAAAATAAACTTTCCGTTCACATTTCAAAATGAGGCTAAGTAAATTTTTTTTTAATCCAAAAAAAATCCACTTTCCAGTTGACCTACGACCTTGACACCCCTGAGCAATATTTTAGCTCTCCTTAAGAGCTATGTTTTTGACATTGACCGATTGTGGCTACGTGACACACAGCAAATGAAACAATTGAATTTTTGCGAGAAAAGTTTGGAGATTCGATTATTTGAAGAAATTATGATATTGAATGGCCTACAAGATGTTGTGATTTAACACCATTAGACTATTTCTTGTGGGGTTATTTGAAGTCATTGGTCTTTCGAAATAAACCAGACTGTCTTCAAGCTTTACAGGTCAATATTGAACGTGCCATTCATGACATACGACTTGATTTAGTGGAAAAAGTGCTCGAAAATTGGATTCATCGAATTCGTTCCTGCAGAAGAAGTCGTCGAGGCCATTTGAATGACGTTTTATTTAGAACTTAATTGTATCGATTGTACTTCACATTAAATAAAAAACTTTTGAATTTCCTTAACAATAAGTGTGTTTTTTTCAAAGAAATTATTTCACTCTTATAGGAAAACCCTGTATAACGGGTGATCCGTTCTATATTTTTCATTTCATTCATTTCATTTTTTTCACAGATCATGTCGGAAAGATTGGTCGAAAATTTAACCTTCCGCATGGACCAGCTACAGCGTAGTCACGGCCAACATTTAAATGAAATTATCTTTAAAAGTAAATGTTAAAGATTGTTCTTTCGGGACATAATGATTTTTGACATCCAATAATTTTTTTTGAGTTTAATTTAAATTTAAAAATTGTTAATGGATCACACTGTATATAAAAAGGTTGACAATTTCTTTGTAAGAGAATCACACACAATATAAATGATGTAAAAATGTTTCCTTTATTAGGTGGTGCCGATGGTTTGTAAAAAACGAATTAGTAGTCGGGGCAAAAGTGCGTGAGGCATTACTTAAAAATCGAATATTTCAGAAACTATTCATCGCAGAAAATTTTAGAATTGTTCTGTAATATGGTAACCCCCCCAAAAATTTTTGAATGTACAGGGTTTTTCAATAAGAGTGATTTAATTTCTTTGAAAAAAACACACTCATTGTTAAGGAAATTCAAACGTTTTTTATTTAATGTGAAGTACAATCGATACAATTAAGTTCCAAATAAAACGTCATTCAAATGTCCTCCACGACTTCTTCTGCAGGAACGAATTCGATGAACCCAATTTTCGAACACTTTTTCCACTAAATCAAGTCGTATGTCATGAAAGGCACGTTCAATATTGACTTGTAATGCGTGAAGAGAGTCTGGTTTATTTCGAAAGACCAATGACTTCAAATAACCCCACAAGAAATAGTCTAATGGTGTTAAATCACAACTTCTTGGAGGCCATTCAATATCACAATTTCTTGAAATAATCGAATCTCCAAACTTTTCTCGCAACAATTCAATTATTTCATTTGCTGTGTGGCACGTAGCCACAATCGGTCAATGGCAAAAAGATAGCTCTTAACGAGAGCTAAAATATTGCTCATGGGTGTCAAGGTTGTAGGTCGACTGAAAAGCGTTTTTTTTTGGATTTAAAAAAAATGGACAGCATCATTTTCAAATATGAACGGAAAGTTTATTTTTGCTCTAGCTCCTTAACGGTACGTCGGAAAAGATAGCTCTTAACGGGAGCTAAAATATTGCTCATAGGCGTCAAGGTCGTCGTAGGTCGACTGGAAAGTGTTTTTTTTTTTATTTAAAAACATGGACTTAGCGCACGAAAGGTTGCAATTGGAGAACGATTATTTTGATAATAAAACTGAATAATTTGTAAACGTTGTTCTTGCGAATATCTCTCCATGATGAAATTGTAAACACTACTGAATGCAATGAAAAACAAATGACAGATCATGTCATATTAAAAACGGCCGAAATTTTGTAAGTTATCTGAATATTTGCCTTCAATTTGCTGTATAATTCCAACAAAAGTTTTTTTTACCGTTTTTAAATCAAACAAGTAAGAAAGTTCAGTCGGGTAAACCGACAAAGAATCCCCTCACCTTGAGTCTCAAAAAAATTTTAGTAAATTTATTTATTTTTTTGTTTTATTTAAATTATTACCTATTTAAGTTGCATTTGATAGCTGTTTACTTTTGGTACAAAATGGTCCATTTGTGCGAGAGGTACCAAAAGGGGCGTCCCAATAACGGTCACTTTTCTCTACTCTACTATAAAAGCATTACACTGTACAAAATTTAAAGTATTTATAAGTACTGGTGTGCGAGCTACCAAAAGAGGCGTGCCAATAAGGCCCATTTTTCTCTGGACTCTAGGTACTATAAAAGCATTACACTGTACAAAATTTCAAATATTTGTATGCACTGGTATTAAAATTATAAGCTGGTAACTTTTGGTGCAAAATGGTCCATTTGTGTGGGAGGTACCAAAATGAGGTTGACAATAATGCCATTTTTTTCTCAGTATCATAGGTACTATTAAACCATTACACTGTACAAAATTTCAAATATTTGTATGCACTGGTATTAAAGTTATAAGCTGGTAACTTTTGGTGCAAAATGGTCCATTTGTGCGGGAGGTACCAAAAGGGGCGTGGCAACTTCGCCGATTTTTCTCGAGGTAATAGTGACTAATAAACTAATACTATGTGTATAATTTCAAAGGATTCAAATAAGTAGTATAGACGTTATTAGATAATCAATATGTCACTAAAAGTTAACCCTTTGTGGGGGAGGTACTAGAAGGAGTGGACCAATATGGCCCATCTTCGAACTTAGCCGGAGATAGAAGAAAATATTACCACATACCAAATTTAAAGTCAATTGGTTACTCCTTTCGAGAGTTATCGTTGGCACCAGCCAGCGGACAAACAGACAGACAGACGGACGGACGGACATTGCTCATTCGACTTAAAATTACCCAAAACGGATATCCGCCGAACATACTTAGGGTCTTAGTTCACTCCTTCGATGTGTTACACTCTTGGCTCGTAGCAAATGTTATATACCCGCCTCTCTAAAGTGAGGGGATAATAAAAGAGCACATTATTGCCTCCAATCCACACTTGTAAGATTAGTAGGTGTCTCTGTGATCTCAAATGGAAAGCACCAAATAAAGGGTGGTTACATTTTAAGGGCCGATGTTGATTTTGAATAAAACACAAACTATTTGGGAAAATATTGTCATTTCTTGTATACCCCCACTTTAGAGATACGAGGGTATACTCGTATATCATTTGCTACGGAAAAAAGTGTAACACATCGAAGGAGTGACCTAAGACCCCAAGTATGTTCGGCGGAGTTTCGTTTTGGGTAATTTTAAGTCGAATGAGCAATGTCCGTCCGTCTGTCTGTCTGTCTGCTGGCTGTTGCGCACGATAACTCTCGAAAGGAGTAACCGATTGACTTCAAATTTGGTATGCGGTAATATTTTTATCTATCTCAGGATGAGTTCGAAGATGGGCTATTTTGGTCCACTCCTTCTAGTACCTACCCTACAAAGGGTTAACTTTTAGTGGAATATTGATTCTTTAATAACATCTATACTCATTATTCGAATCTTCTGAAATTCTACACATAATATTAGTATATTAGTCACTATCACCTCGAGAAAAATGGGCGAAGTTGCCACACCCCTTTTGGTACCTCCCACACAAATGGACCATTTTGCACCAAAAGTTAACTGCTTATAACTATAATATCAAATACTTGAAATTTTGTACATTGTAATACTTTTATAGTACATAAAGTCCTGTGAAAATTTGGCGTAGTTGACACGCCCCTTTTGGTACCTCTGACACAAATGTACTATTTTGAAGTAAAAGTTAACAGCTTATAACTTGAATACCAGTCCATAAATATACTTGACATTTTGTGCAGTGTTATGCTTTTTATAGTGTCACAGTCCTGTGAAAAACGGTGGTTATTGCCACGCCCCTTTTGGTACCTATCACACACCTTATACAAAAGGTTAATAGCTTATAGCATGAAAATACAACAAAATTTTGCACAGTGTAAATTTTTAAATAACTTATAGCCCTTTGAAAAATGGGCGTTATCAACACGCTCCTTTTGGTACCTCCCACACAAAATGGCCAAATCATACCAAAATTGAAAATATCATAACTTTAATATACCAGTTCACATAAACGCTTACAATTCGGTACAGTGCAATATATTTGAAGTATCTATGTTTAGCGAAAAATTGGAGTATTTGTTAAACCCCCTTTGGTACCTCCCATACAAATTGACAGATAAACTCGTGTAATATTTCATATTACAGTACGCACAAAGTGAGGGTATACCTTAGTCGGTTTACACGACTGAAACTTTCTTACTTATTATTATGATATTGGTATGGTTCAATTATGTATGGAACAAAATATCGGTCAAATGGCCGCCGCAACCTCGGCGGCACACCTCCATCCGGTGGTCCAAATTTTCGATGACGCTGAGGCATAATTGAGGTTCTATGCCGTTAATGTGCCGAATTATCTCATCCTTTAGGTCTTGAATTGTTGCTGGATTATCGACGTACACCTTTTCTTTCAAATAATCCCAAAGAAAGAAGTCCAACGGTGTCAAATCACATGATCTTGGCGGCCAATTGACATCGCCACGACGTGAGATAACACGGCCATTGAATTTGTTGCGCAAAATAGCCATTGTTTCGTTAGCTATGAAACCACATATTGTCCACATCCATATCTTCCAATTCGGGCCATAAACAGTTCGTTATCATCTCACGACAGCGAACACCATTCACAGTAACTGCCTGACCGGCCTCATTTCAAAGAAGTATGGCTCGATGACTTCGCTAGCCCATAAGCCGCATCAAACCAACTGAAATTGAGAAATGTCAAATGAAATGCAGACAAAAACTTGACGTTAGAGTGTGGTTCACATTCAACATCGGCCCTTACAATTTAACCACCCTTTACATGAATAGGAGAGGGACACCAGGGAGGTATTATCAATATGGTCCATATTCGTCATTATCTTAAACTAAATATGGAGACAATATCTACATATTAAATTGAAAACCATTGGGCCGGGCGGACTGGCATAGATCATATGATATAACACGTTTTGAAGCAGTATTCTCCGAAACATATACATACTTATGTAAATATGGCCTTAGGAAACTTATTCGAAGTCTTACACATCTTTTGTGTAAATAATAGTTTAAGTTCGGGTTAGAGTGGGAGCAAGCTTTTTCAGCTCACATAGACCTATGTAGGTCCCTAGTGATATCACGAACACAGATGCCCATCAAAACCAACCTGTTTGATAAACAAATGTTATCAATAGTACAAACATCGGTACCGGAAAGATCTGCAGACTTCCCACAAAGGCTAGATCCCAGTATATTCAGACGCCGTTTACTAAATGAGGAACAGTAGCAAAATATATGCTTAATGCTCTCCACTTCTTCCTCTTCATTATGTACAGATCCTACATAAGTCATTAGACTCAATACCTAATCTCCTCGCGTGTTCGCCGATCAGGCAGTGTCCAGTCAGAACTGACACTAACGAAGACCGTTTATTCCTCTCTAGTGCGAGGAGATATTTTGACCTTCTCAGTTCGTATCATGGCCAGATTTGTCCAGCTACTCCACAGGTGTTGATATCTGTCCATCTTTCATTGGACTGCCTGATTTCCTCTTGCCTAAGCCGAAACCATCATGTGGACGGTGGCGCAAATTCTGAGAGAATTTATAATGTGGCCCCTTTCCTAGCATTTCGTTAAGAGATCTGCGGCAGTCGAAGGCTGTTTGTGAATTTAGGGACATGGCCTCCAGAGAATTGATGGCAGCCTGACTGTCCGAGTAAATGACAACGCCAGTGTTGGTCACTATATTGGGACCTAGCCACTTGCCGACTTCACTTATTGCCATTATTTTGGCTTGAGGTATCTGGAAGTCTATGAGCTAGGGTTTTCCAACAAGAGGTGTTATTTTGGTATTCAAAGATGCCATTTTTTGAGATAAATGATCGGATGTTTATTTTTCCATAACCAAATCGCAAAGTGGCTACCCTATGTCCTCGATAGCTATCAAGACTATCTTTGAGGTCTTGAATCGACGCTGGGCTGTTTGGGTAGACCTTATCTTTCACGTGGCCCCAAAGGAAGAAGTCGCAAGGTGTTAAATCACAAGATCTCGGTGGTCATTTGTGATCAGCTCTTCGAGAGATAACACGGTCCGGAAACTTTTCCCGTAACAGAGCAATGGTTTCGTTGCTTGTGTGGCACGTAGCGCCGTCTTGTTGACAGTAAACGTTGTCCAGATCAATACCATCCAACTCCGACAATAAAAAATCATTAATCATCTCTCGATAGCGCAATCCATTCACCGTAACTGTTGATCCAACCTCATTTTCGAAAAAGTAAGGTCCAATGACCCCGCCGGACCATAAACCGCACCAAACAGTCACACGTTGAGGGTGGAGAGGCTTCTCAACAATAACTCTTGGGTTTTTCGAGCCCCAGATGCGACAATTTTGCTTGTTGACGTAGCCACCGAGGTGGAAATGGGCCTCATCAGTCAAGATGATTTTGTATCGTTCGTATCGTTTTTTTGTTCGGTCGTTTTTTGATCGTTCGATGATCGTGTATCGTTCCATTTTTAGTAATGGCGTAGTTCCTACTTGCCAAATCAAAGAATAAAAGCTTCAAAGGTGACAGCTACCGAAATACCGGGTGATTCAAAATAACACCTCTTGTTGGAAAACCCAGATATCAAAACTGAGTTCTTTAAAGAGCTCTCCGCAGCCAACATTGTCATCTATCTGTATAGAAATGGAAATGTTTTCTATTTCCTGGTGTTCTGCCAATCCATTCGTCTCTGGCAGGTATCTTAGTCGAGAAGTTCTCCCCGAAGGTATAAAAATATATACTTATATATATTTTTAAATTTTAAAAACTTCTGCCAAAATTATGCAGGCTTTTTTAAATACATATGTACACATTTTCATAAAAATCTTAATTTAATTAACATATTATTAAGGTTTTTGAATGCAGTTGAAAGTCATAAGTGTACAAATATTATTTGAAATATTGCAACGCTCTTGTCTTTATGCGCGTTTGGTTATCCCTTATGGCAATTATGTCGAAGTCTTATAGTTGGAAGTGAACTTTTCTACATATCGCCATGAGAAACGAAAAACTGGCGAATCAACAAAAGACCAACTATTAAAAATGGCGCATTTATTAACGAAATTCAAAAGGGCCTAACAAGAATTTATTTCTGTTTTCATAGTAAAACCAGTAAGGAAAGGCTAAAGTCGGGCGGTGCCGACTATATAATACCCTACACCACTCTCGTAATATTGAATAACTCTGATATATAAATTTTGTAATTCATGTGTAAATTGTTTACATAAATTTACTTTTGGGACATTTTATACTTAAATAATACCCTGTACCACAGTGTGGTGTAGGGTATAAAAACGATTGGATCTAAAGAGCCAAATCGGATGAAACATATATATGGGAGCTATAGCAAGAAACTCTACCATTCTAAATTTCAAAACGATTGGATGTAAAATATAGCTTCTATAGAACTAAAGAGCCAAATCGGACGAAACATATATATGGGAGCTATAGCTAAATCTTAACCGATTTTCTTCAAATTCGGTAGTGTTGGTTCATGGATCAAGAAACTCTACCATTCTAAATTTCAAAACGATTGGATGTAAAATACAGCTTTTATAGGACTAAAGGGCCAAATCGGACGAAACATATATATGGGAGCTATAGCTAAATCTTAACCGATTTTCTTCAAATTCGGTAGTGTTGGTTCATGGATCAAGAAACTCTACCATTCTAAATTTCAAAACGATTCGATGTAAAATACAGCTTCTATAGAACTAAAGGGCCAAATCGGACGAAACATATATATGGGAGCTATAGCTAAATCTTAACCGATTTTCTTCAAATTCGGCAGTGTTGGTTCATGGATCAAGAAACTCTACCATTCTAAATTTCAAAATGATTGGATGTAAAATACAGCTTCTACAGGACTAAAGAACAAAATCGGACGAAACATATATATGGGAGCTATAGCTAAATCTTAACCGATTTTCTTCAAATTCGGCAATGTTGGTTCATGGATCAAGAAACTCCACCATTCTAAATTTCAAAACGATTGGATGTAAAATACATGGACAGACGGACGGACGGACAGACATCGTTAAATCGACTCAGCTAGTGATTCTGAGTCGATCGGTATACTTTAAGGTGGGTCTAGCTGTGTTATTTTCAGGTGTTACAAACATCTGCCGTGAAACAAACTTATAATACCCTGTACCACAGTGTGGTGTAGGGTATAAAAAGTTAGCTTAAATGCATTTTTATATGTATATACATTTCATGTATCTCGTACAAGTTCATTAAAAACAACCTCATTTCTCTAAGTGTTGATGCACGATATATGCAATTTGTGTAATTATGTCTGTATGCTTACAATGTAAATATCCTAAATGACAGACGGGGGTTATATGTGTGCTTTGGAGTGTTTTTATTAACATCACCATCGTCATCATCATTATAGTCATCGTCATTGTCATTGTCATTGTCATAATAGTCTTATCGTATCACATCGCATCAGCGTCGTTGTATCGTGTCATATGAGTGTTACGAGTATTTGCTTGGCAAAGGATAATTTATTCGAAAATTGAAATCAATTTAATTAGATTAAAGTGTACTTACCTTTGATGGACGATCTATTTGGCCGAGGAAAAACGTTAGCAACGAAATGATGATGAAATTAACGCCACCAGCAAAATCGGTTAATTTGTCCAGCTGCAGTATGGAATTGATGAGGAAGAAGAAAATCTGCATACTGACGGTCACAATAGCACTGATGGCATAATGGTCATAATCCAAAATGTTGATGGCCATTTCGAATGTTTGTCCTGTGTCTATGTCTGTGTCTCTCTCTCTGTGGCTGTCTGTCTGCCTCTGTGGCTATGGTTGCGTTTGGCTATGGCTGTGTCTGTGTCTGTATCGGTGTATATGTATATTATGTGTGTGTGTTTCTCTGTTGTCGTTTTTCGGCAGTTTTACTAAATCGAGTGGGCTACGGTTTGTAATCCTTAATTATTGTTGTTTATGTTGGCTGTTGTTGTTTGTGTTGCTGATGCTGCAGCCGCTGCTGCTGCAGGCTTTTAGTTAATTGTTGTTAATGTGTTCGTCTTCCTTTTTTCGTATATCGTTTTTGTCGTTGAGCCGAGGGGGGCTATAATAACGATGTCTGTCGATATAGGCGACATCAGATACAATTTGGTAAAATTTTATAAAAATTTAAATTCTGATATTGAGCAATTAATTGAACATATTCTTTTTCTGGGGATTGCATTTTCATGCGGTATTGGCTTGATTTTCTTCTTGTTATAGTTGTTGTTGTTGTCGTTTTCATTTATCTTCAGTATCCTGTCGAAGAGAGGAAACGGAAAAAAGAAATTATATACAGAGGCCGTGAAATAAGTTTTATAGGTGTTTTTAAAATGTATTCTGTATTGTTTTACTTTTATTACAAAGAGACTGAAGGGGGAAAAATATATATAAAGTGCATATGCACGTGTATCTGCAGATTTATATTAAGGTGGCACGTTAAATTGTTGAATAGATATTTTTTATATCCTCCATAATAGGATGGAGGTAAACATGTTTGTAATACCTCTACATATTGCTCAAAGACCCTATAAATTTTATAAAGGGTTTTCCAACAAGAGGTGTTATTTTGGTATTCAAAGAAAAATTCCATTTTTTGAGATAAATGAT
This sequence comes from Eudasyphora cyanicolor, assembly GCA_963930755.1. Taxonomy (NCBI): domain Eukaryota; kingdom Metazoa; phylum Arthropoda; class Insecta; order Diptera; family Muscidae; genus Eudasyphora; species Eudasyphora cyanicolor. Next base: position 264,292,269 of record OZ005735.1, on the reverse strand, counting down.
CTGATGTTTATTTCATAATAAAGAGGAAGGTATGCCGTTAATAATGAAAAACAACATCAGCCAAATGGCCACCACCACCACGCTTACAGGACCATATCCTTTTCATGAAATTTTCCATAACCAAATCGCAAAGTGGCTGCCCTATGTCCTCGATAGCCTCACGAATTCTATCTTTGTGGTCTTGAATAGACGCTGGGCTGTTGGCGTATACCTTATCTTTCACGTGGCCCCAAAGGTAGAAGTCGCAAGGTATTAAATCAGAAGATCTCGGTGGCCAGTGTGTCCACCTCTTCGAGAGATAACACGGTGGTCCGGAAACTTTTCCCGTAACAGAGCAATGGTTTCGTTGCTTGTGTGGCACGTAGCGCCGTCTTGTTGAAAGTAAACGTTGTCCAGATCAATACCATCTAACTCCGACCATAAAAATATCATTAATCACCTCTCGATAGCGCAATCCATTCACGTAACTGTTGATCCAACCTCATTTTCGAAAAAGTAAGGTCCAATGACCCCGCCGGACGTAGCCACCGAGGTGGAAATGGACCTCATCAGTCAAGACGATTTTTCGAATTTTAATAATTTCAATCCGTTGTTGAATCGTGTATCGTTCCATTTTTAGTAATGGCGTAGTTACTACTTGTCAAATGTCAAAGAATAAAAGCTTCGAAAGTGACAGCTACCGATACCGGGTGATTCAGAATAATACCTCTTGTTGGAAAACCCGTTATAATCTTATTTACAATTCCTATAAAAATCATTAAAATAAAATCTATCAATATAATGATATAACAATATAATGATATAATGATATAACAATATATAATGATATAATGATATAATGATATAATGATATAATGATATAATGATATAATGATATAATGATATAATGATATAATGATATAATGATATAATGATATAATGATATAATGATATAATGATATAATGATATAATGATATAATGATATAATGATATAATGATATAATGATATAATGATATAATGATATAATGATATAATGATATAATGATATAATGATATAATGATATAATGATATAATGATATAATGATATAATGATATAATGATATAATGATATAATGATATAATGATATAATGATATAATGATATAATGATATAATGATATAATGATATAATGATATAATGATATAATGATATAATGATATAATGATATAATGATATAATGATATAATGATATAATGATATAATGATATAATGATATAATGATATAATGATATAATGATATAATGATATAATGATATAATGATATAATGATATAATGATATAATGATATAATGATATAATGATATAATGATATAATGATATAATGATATAATGATATAATGATATAATGATATAATGATATAATGATATAATGATATAATGATATAATGATATAATGATATAATGATATAATGATATAATGATATAATGATATAATGATATAATGATATAATGATATAATGATATAATGATATAATGATATAATGATATAATGATATAATGATATAATGATATAATGATATAATGATATAATGATATAATGATATAATGATATAATGATATAATGATATAATGATATAATGATATAATGATATAATGATATAATGATATAATGATATAATGATATAATGATATAATGATATAATGATATAATGATATAATGATATAATGATATAATGATATAATGATATAATGATATAATGATATAATGATATAATGATATAATGATATAATGATATAATGATATAATGATATAATGATATAATGATATAATGATATAATGATATAATGATATAATGATATAATGATATAATGATATAATGATATAATGATATAATGATATAATGATATAATGATATAATGATATAATGATATAATGATATAATGATATAATGATATAATGATATAATGATATAATGATATAATGATATAATGATATAATGATATAATGATATAATGATATAATGATATAATGATATAATGATATAATGATATAATGATATAATGATATAATGATATAATGATATAATGATATAATGATATAATGATATAATGATATAATGATAAGATATAATGATATAATGATATAATGATATAATGATATAATGATATAATGATATAATGATATAATGATATAATGATATAATGATATAATGATATAATGATATAATGATATAATGATATAATGATATAATGATATAATGATATAATGATATAATGATATAATGATATAATGATATAATGATATAATGATATAATGATATAATGATATAATGATATAATGATATAATGATATAATGATATAATGATATAATGATATAATGATATAATGATATAATGATATAATGATATAATGATATAATGATATAATGATATAATGATATAATGATATAATGATATAATGATATAATGATATAATGATATAATGATATAATGATATAATGATATAATGATATAATGATATAATGATATAATGATATAATGATATAATGATATAATGATATAATGATATAATGATATAATGATATAATGATATAATGATATAATGAGATAATGATATAATGATATAATGATATAATGATATAATGATATAATGATATAATGATATAATGATATAATGATATAATGATATATGATATAATGATATAATGATATAATGATATAATGATATAATGATATAATGATATAATGATATAATGATATAATGATATAATGATATAATGATATAATGATATAATGATATAATGATATAATGATATAATGATATAATGATATAATGATATAATGATATAATGATATAATGATATAATGATATAATGATATATGATATAATGATATAATGATATAATGATATAATGATATAATGATATATGATATAATGATATAATGATATAATGATATAATGATATAATGATATAATGATATAATGATATATGATATAATGATATAATGATGTAATGATATAATGATATAATGATATAATGATATAATGATATAATGATATAATGATGTAATGATATAATGATATAAATATTGTAAATTAATGATATAATGATGTAATGATATAATGATATAATATGATTAATTGATAATGATATAATGATATAATGATATAATGATATAATGATATAATGATGTAATGATGTATAATATGATGATAATGATATAATGATATAATGATATAATGATATAATGATATAATGATATAATGATATAATGATATAATGATATAATGATATAATGATATAATGATATAATGATATAATGATATAATGATATAATGATATAATGATATAATGATATAATGATATAATGATATAATGATATAATGATATAATGATATAATGATATAATGATATAATGATATAATGATATATTAATGATATAATGATATAATGATATAATGATATAATGATATAATGATATAATGATATAATGATATAATGATATAATGATATAATGATATAATGATAATAATGATATAATGATATAATGATATAATGATATAATGATATAATGATATAATGATATAATGATATAATGATATAATGATATAATGATATAATGATATAATGATATATGATATAATGATATAATGATAATATAATGATATAATGATATACTGATATAATTATATAATGATATAATGATATAATGTATATAATGATATAATGATATAATGATATAATGATATAATGATATATGATATAATGATATAATGATATAATGATATACATGATATAATGGGATATAATGATAATGATATAATGATATAATGATTAGATATAAATGATATATGATAATAATGATATAATGATATAATGATATAATGATATAATGATATAGATAATGATATAATGATATAATGATATAATGATATAATGATATAATGAATAATGATATAATGATATAATGATATAATGTATAAGTATTAATGATATAAATGATATAATGATAAGATATAATGATATAATGATATAATGATGTAATGATATAATGATATAATGATATAATGATATATGTATAATGATATATGATGTAATGATATAATGAATAAGATATAATGATATAATGATATAATGATGATAATGATATATATTGATATAATGTAATATATAATGATATAATGATATAATGATATAATGATATAATGATAGATAATGATTTAATGATATAATGATTTAATGAATATAATGATATAATGATATAATGTATAGAATGCTATTATGATATAATGATATA